>OY856413.1:679467233-680667233 GCA_963693085.1 Alisma plantago-aquatica | reverse complement strand
TGTGGGAGAGTCCTAAGGAACTATAGGACAAATCTCACCCGAGAATACATAAAAGAAGGTGACAAGAGGAAGAAGACAACCACAGAACAGTAGAACTTCCTGGACCAAGAAGAATGGGACGCATTTGTTGCTTCAAGACAAACTGATGAATTCAAGGTATTATGCGTCACCCCCAATTTAATTAATATACGTTGTATTCACCTATTCAAGATTAACATTTAGTGTTACTAACCAAATCATTAATATGCATACTAACTAGGCCCTCAGTGAGGCGCAAAAAGCAAGGCGTGAACTGAATGTGCATGACCACACAATGGGTCCAAAGGGGTATGCAGGCATTCGCCAAAGACTACAGTCTGAGGCTACTGCTTAGTCTGCTGCTACTCAGGAGTCCTCTACTATAGGTAGCACACCTCTGCCTCGCCATGATGTCTGGATAGCTGGGAGGAAAAATAAGAAGGGAGAAATAAGGAAGCCCGCAGCTGCTGAGGCGGCTGCAAAAATGATAAAATACAACTCTTACAGCAATCGTTTGAATATTGATTATTTGTGGTGTTTACTTAATTACAAATTTTTGTTTTAGCGATTAGCGAGAGTTGCATGAGCTGAGGAAACAAGGCAAGTTCATCCCCGAGGGCACAAGGGATGAATTGACAGTTGCTCTGGGTAACCCAGAGCATCCTGGACGTGTTACAGTTGCAGGAGTTGGTGTGGGCATCAAAGTGTTCTTTGGGCCATCCCAGCGCAAACATGTCCCAAGAACGGGATTTTTCACAAGAAGAGGTAACCTATTCTTTCCTTATAATGTTACTCTAAAAGAGAAGTCAATAATCAGAAGCTAACATTTCTTTTATCCATGTATAGGTAGATAAGTTAGTTGTTAGGAAACTCGAAGAAGTAATGAGCAAGTGGCAGACATCTCTGACTGCCACTCAGCAGATAGTACCTATGGCGTCCCGCTCTACTCCTACTGCAGAGGTTGGGAGTAATCCTATAGAACCACCACCTAGCACATCCGCTGTAAGTATTTTTATGACATAGTAACTAGTCTTTTCAAGATGATATGTTTTCAAGATGATATGTATATATGTATATAACATTCTTTACACAAAAATTTGTAGGGGTTGAAGCCATGCCATTTAAAAAGTAAAGAATTTGTCATTGCAGAGGCGTCAGCTTACCCATCCCTACCAGGAGAAATGTTTCATGGGTCTCCATTACCAACTGGTTGGGTTCGTGTGAGCCCGGTACGTATATTCTCCAATTGGATGGATCTTCCATTGTCATATGCCCACCCAGATTGTGAAACGCTTGGTGAGGCAGAAGGCAGAGTGATATTGTGGCCAAAAGTGGATGTCCTCTATACTGAAACTGTATGGTAAATTTACATTACGTTAAATTGTTAGCATGTGTATATGATGTCAGTTGATCTAAAATTATATATATATATACAGGTTAAAAAGAAGACACCTAGAGCATCTAGGCCTCCACCTCCACCTCCTACATTACCAAGTTGGGTTCCACAGGACCTTCCTGTCCCGTTAGGTCCTGACTGTAGGGGTATGGCAATATGGTAAGGCGAACATGATATAAATTGCCCTATAACTGTTTCTATAGATGTGGATGCTGCAGGTCAATCATACAAAAGCAAACTATTTATACAAGATATTTTGGAGTTGTTTCGATATGATTGGTTGAATACATCTGTGATAGAGCTATGGATAAGGTGAGATCTTCTTTATACATCCATATACCTTGTATAGGATCTGGTGATCTAGTTTCTTATTTATTAATGCATACGTAATATATGTTTTGCAGCTACTTAGACATGATATGTGCATATTTTTCATTCAAACATGTAGGATTTTTGATTCCATCTTTGATTAGTCTAGTAGCTAAAGACCCTCCGTCAGTTCAACAATACTGCTGTGAGACTTTTATAAATTTTGCTCAAAATAAGAAGACGTTGATAATATCTCCATTCAATGTGGAGTAAGTTTACTTTGCTTATTATAATTTGGACTTAAGAAAATTACATTTTTATTGTGGATTTTGAGTTATTAATTTTTAACTTTTTTACCTCTAGTGGTATGCATTGGGAGTTACTAGTTATTGTTCCCGAGACGTTCACTGTCTATTATCTAGATCCTAAGGGGAGTAAATTGAATTCAAGATATGGACACAAAATGAAAATGACATTATTCCGGTGAGAAATATTTCATTTTCATATCCGTTAACATATGTTATTACATTACTATTTAATTATGCAATGTACTGTGTTACATTAACATGTAGGGGTTTAGATGAGTTCAAAAAGGCTGGAGGAAAGGTCCCCAGGAAAAAGAACCAACAAATAACTTGGAAGAATGTGGAAGTAAGTTCCCGACTGCAATGTATATATTATTTATGTGAACAATGCTTAATTAGTTGTATTTTTTAATATTTTGTATGTTTCAATTTATAGTGTGATACACAAGACAACGGATGGGCATGTGCATACTATGTGATGCGATTTATACACATGATTATCAAATATGCCGCAGTGGACATCGATACCATTCCTGAGGTATTATATATAGTCTCATTAGATAATATGAAATATATCAATCTTATTTATAGCTCATTAATTATATATATACATAATTCTCTTTGCAGGTGTTTAAAACTAATCACACTACAGGAAAGGCCTTATCAGATGCACATGCTCCCTATACGACGGGAGAATTAAATGAAGTAAGAGAAGAATGGGCAACAGTCATACAAGTAGTGGGGGTTTTAATATATAATTGAGATGTTGATAGTGAATAATGACTAAAGAATGATATTTTGTAAATGAATTTCTGAATTATAATATGTGTGAATGTTTTTACATGTCTGAATGTTTCTACATGTGTCTGAGTGAAAATGAACGAAACTGATGGTTGCTATATGAATATTTCTACATGTGTGAATGTGAAAATAAATGGAACTACAAATTGCTACATGAATGTTTCTACATGTGTGAAAATCGAATGGAACTGCATGTTGCGAAAATGTGTGAACATTTATGTTGTTATATTTACAGGTTTGTGGCCTGTTGTTGGCTGATATTAATAGATGTCGTAAAACCTGCAGTTCATAACTGAACTGCAGGTTTCTCATCCTGCGACCAGCCACAACAGGTCTGCAGACTGACAGAAAAAAAACTTGCAATAGACGTCGGTTATTTGTTTAAAACCGACGACAAATGATTACAGCGTCGGATAAATAATTATAACCGACGTCTAATGCATATGATGTGGCGTCGGTTGTGAATAATAAACCGACACTGATGGTTCTGGTGTCGGTTGCCCTACTAGTAACCAACGTCGATTTCCCTAATGAGGCCAGACACCACGGCCGTGCTGGCCAGCACGGTCGTGGCAGCGGGCCAGACACCACGGCCGTGCTGGCCAGCACGGCCGTGGCAGCGGACCAGATACCATGACCGTGCGCCGTGGCAGCGGACCAGACACCACGGTCGTGCTGGCCAGCCCGGCCGTGACAGCGGGTGATATGGCGTCGGTTATCACTAATAAACTGACGCCGATAGTCCCCAGATGGCGCCCTTTCTGTGGCCCAAAGGTATATGGCGTCAGTTTCAAAGCTAATAACTGACGCCTATACCCCCTGTTGGCGCGTTTTCGGTGGCGCGCGAAGGGTTGTGGCGTCGGTTTGAGAACCGACGCGTAACAATTGGGCTTTTAAACCGACGCGTAACAGTTGGGATTTTAGCGGTGCCCACATAGGTGTCGCTTAAAAACCGACACTAAAGGTCTTAAATAACCGACACTAAATGCCGGGTATGTACTAGTATTTGGAACCAAGCTCAGAAAAGCCACATGACGTGATTGCTGTGATTGATGCCGAGACTCTTAAGTGTGAGCGAGTTAAGGTCGGTTCTTCTTTTATTCATTTTTCTCTACTTATTGTTCTTCTAAATCTTCTTTAAAACTGTCTAACACAACATTAGTTAATCTTTCTATCGTCCTTGAGAATGTCGACAGACCTTTTTGATAAGAAAAAGTCAGACATGTTATCCACACCAGAAACCTCAACAAATCAAAGAAGCAAAACAGACTGCATTGCAATCTAATTTAATTTCATTAATCTATGAGATATGCCTAACGTGATGTGAAGATGCGTCTGGTTTCCCACTTTTAAAATCTCCTACTAGTGGGTCGATTCAAAAACATATATACCAACATATGTCTATCATGATATGATGAAGTGGAATCCGTTAATGACGGAAAATAAATATTTCCAAACGCAATGAGCACCAAGTAGACTCGATTTAAAGTGCACCAGCCGTTGACATCAACGTAGGATGTCGTCTTATCTTTTCTTTTCATTCTTTGTTTCTTTTAACTAAGTGTTGGAAATACAGATTCTGTAGTTTGTAAATATAAAGATTATCGTATCAATTGCAGTTGCAATTGTCTTCAAAACATAAATCTAGTAGTAAGCATATAACCGATATGTGAAATAAAAAACAAATAAGATCTAAAACTTATTTTGAACGGGACATTTGAAAGAGGCACCGTTACATGGACATGCAGGTATTTGAGATTTCTTCTCTCCATCATGAAACTTTGAGTTATCTGAGAAATAAACTTTCACACAATCAAGTCACATATTTTATTCAGAACAAATTTTGACTTCACCTAATTTGCTAGAGTCGATTGATGAATAAGGAGAAACACCCGCCAAAAAGAACGTAGCAGTGAGAAGGGTTTTGCTCGGATTTGCGACACAATGATTAAGGTTAGCAAGTGCGTCACCTTAGTCTTCCCTGAGGACTATCTAACCAACCGGAGAACCCATATTTCCATTTGACGATATTCAGAATCAAAAGTTTCAGCAGATTACATTTGTATCAGTGGTTGATTTATTCAACCAATATAGTATGGCGAACACTTGTACACATTCAGATATACACATATGAGACTTATGCGATCACGTACTCGAGTATCAAACCTATATGGTAATAAGTTTTATTGTATTCAATCAGAAAAACTTATGGCTTAATCAATCGATACAAATTATATATTATTGGATATAAAGTGTACTCGGTTGATTACATTTTCTGTTAGAAAAAAAATCATTAGTTTGTAATATAAAATAAAGTCTATAATCAGCTTCCGAGACCTAAGCTCGACCAGACCTAGCGTGGTGATGTGAGCATGTGTTATAGTCACCATGTCCTCTGCTAGTCCTTGAACAAATCTCCATAAATAAAAATCAGCACCAGCTCAGATGTAAGTACTATGAGACTACCCCTTTAGAACCCAACGCATGATTCATCGCTACGCTACAAAAGTTGGTTGCTGCCGTTAGACTAATATAACCTGGATGTAACATTAACATCGAGGCCTCGTTTTACTTTAAGTATTTCCAAAATTTGATAGACAACGAGCGTGTTTCAAGCAAACCAAACGGGAAACGACAAGGCTAGCTACATAAATTACTATATATGTATGTAGTGAATCTTGTTGTTATCCAAATATAACATAGGTGGGGCCTAAACCTGAGCCATACCCGGATTTCCAAAACACCGACTACGTTGTAGGCCCAACATTTTTAAGATATCACGTGCTTGGACCCGACCCAAGGTCTGATCAATTCTTGCTGGGTATTGATTTTTGTTTTAAGTAAACCCAACAAGTTGAATTTTAAATTCACTCCCATCTAGAACTGTCAATGGGAGTTGAATTTTAAATTCACTCCCATCTAGAACTGTCAATGGGAGGGTATGAGAGAGTAAGGACTTACTTTTACGTTTATCTACCTATTATGGTGGGTAAGGATATGCGTAATTACCCACTACTACTATCCTTACTTTTCCTTTATCCTTACCCTCTTATCCACAAGGTGAACATGGAGGATAAGGATAAATTGGGGAATTTATGCCTTTTGGAATAATAATGACATGACTAATACATTTATACATTTAAGTGAATTATGAATATGCTCCAAAAATTTCTATTAACTATCAAAATATTCAAAAGTAATTTTCTACAACATTATACACTTGATTTTTATTGTAAAAATTATAAAATCTAGTAATTTCTTTTATTTGTGTCTTACACCTCCAAAATGATTTTGTATACACAACCAAGTTAGCTACATAAGAGAATTATGTATTGTATTAAATGATGATAATATAATGTTGAATAATTCATTGACTCTAACAACACAAAGACTATATATTTAATATATTATATATAAATATTAGCGGGTAGCGAGTTTGAAGGTATGAGTAATAGCTTATCATTACTCTTACCCACTAAGGTAGCAAGTTAGATGATAATGGGTAGGTGGGTAAAAGATTAAAAAAATTCTTTATTCTTACCCATTAACAGCGACAAAGCCAGCAACAAAACAAGAAGCAAACAAAAAACTGAAAGCTTCCCAAAAAAGATACGGTCGCTCATATGTGCAACATTAACCGTGGCCTTCCACTAAAACTTCTAATCACTAAAGCTTACTTCCACTAAACTTACTTCTGTATTATGTCTATATAATGTCAAACTCATACAGCTCTCACTGTCAACGTTCACCGCCACCTTCCGGTTCTGTTGACTGTGAAACTGCCAGTCTGGAGCTTGGGCAGAATAAACCGACCACAACAACGACACCAACAGCGTGAGCTGCGCTGCAGATACGAATCTACCAACCAGAAGCATTACTATTTTCTAGGAAAACGATCTTGCCAGCCCTACTCTATCCCTCAGTATTGTGTCACTGTAGTGGAGCTTTTCCCAAAGCTTGAGCAAGTGATCTGAGACATCACCCACGAGGGACACGCACCTCCACATAAACTGACAAGGAAAAGAGAAATTATTGACAGCATGCATATTTTATCAAACTTCGCATCCTACATTGGAAATGTGTGTCCAACAACTATCCGTGCTATGTGACATGGGCTGTGAAAACGTAAAATCGGAAGAAATGTGTCACTATTGAAAATATCCTTTGAATAATAAAACAATGCATGCAGCCGCTACTATAAAGCAGCCAAAGCAGCTGCTGAATAAAACATCAACCTAATTCCTTTGCATTTATTACTCCTCTTACACACAAAATGATACACTCAAAAACTCATTTTTTTCAAACTCCCTCCATGTGTTGGCATGATATAATGACTGATTCGACCACATACATATTTATACACATTTCACGACTAAATCTAGAATCATTACTTGAATATATTCAACGTAGTATCAAACAACATTAACAAATATACTAGTTATAAACTAACACAGTGCATTTAACCAGAAGTTCATTTGACTTGCGAAATAAAATACAAGATCAGATGTTTAGTATATTTATATAACTTTTTATTTATTGTATACATTTGAAAATCGTTATTTCATTTTATCTAAGAAAAAAATTAACAAAACAACATCGTCAAACTAAAAAATCATTTCATGGGATTAGGTTATAATATTTCACAATTTACATCAATACATAAATGTATACAAGATAGTACTAAATAGTTAATCAGTATTTAAGTGTATTCAAAATAGTACTTAGAATATAACTACACATTACCAAAATATCTATAACACAGTGCGACACAAATTTTTATGCCTTAAATCTACTAGTGCGACTGTATGAATGCATGCATGTCACAACTGTAACAAATCAATGTTGCCACCCAGCCACCAACCACCAACCACCAACCACCCAATTATATTTAATTATCTATCAACAAATAAAAAAAACTCATTTCAAATTTTAATTATTTTCATTTTTCCTCCAATTTCTCTTTTCGTCCACGGTCATATTCTTACACATTCACGTCTAAGTTCAAAATTAGTACTTAAATATGTTCAACACAATATCAAAAACTAACAACAATCAAACCTAAAATAAACTAACATAGTACACCATATTTTATAAGAATTATTACCCATTCATTTTTGATATATTCTTTAGTTTAATTAATAGACAATTACGAATATGATAATTGATAGTATATTTTAATCAAAATATACGTGCCACACATATTCATATTTTCCTGGTAATTCTAAGTACAATACTAACTAATATTCATAATATCACCATACCATTTCACCAACTATACTTATTATTATCCAATACAATGCTTTCAAAATAATTCTATTATTAAAAAAATATAATAGAAAACATAATGAAAATTTATCTTTTTTACAACATTTATATTTTTTATACATAATTTAAAGTTATTATAAACAACTCATACAAGCTCAGAATCCTTAGTATTGAACGAAAATAAAACTCATATAAGCTTGCATTCTACAATTTTATTACACATATGACTAGTTTTTTTACATTACAGTGAGACAATATACACATTACAATGTTGATACCCAGTGGCGTAGCCACATACAACTGGGGGGGGGGGGTTGTGCCCCACCCCACCTCTATTTAGAAAATCTACAACAATATACATTCTATTTAGTAAGAAATATACAATAATACCCATTTGTGTCCCCTCTCTCATGTTAGTTGTCTTCACATATTACATGCAGACTAAGAAGTGCCCCCCAAGCCAAAAATACTGACTCCGCCATTGCTAAGACATGGGCGGCCAACCAATCCCCTTGTCCCTTCTATTCCTCCTCACGGTGAAGACATGACCTAGCATGGACGTTGGTCCGACGACGGATTGTGTGTAGGTGTGGCGACAACGTGGGTGTGTGCGGGTGGCAGTGTGGGCGTGCCTACGACAGTGTGGGTGTGACTGAGTGGGTGTGCGTGCGACGGGTGTGGTGGCATCAAGAGTACGAGAATGGCAGAGCCGTATGCTCCGTGGACACAACTGCATGGGCTCGGCAACATGGGCGTGATGACAACTTGGTGTGGATGTGGCCTAGACATGACAACGGCTATAACATGGTACACTACAAGAAACTGGGGTATTAACATCAAGCTTCGTGACCACCTTAATATATTGACGTAATTGCTACACAAAAGGCGATAAGAGTTTCTATTTGCCGCAATAGGTGTACCCAATAACGACGAAAAGTTTATTCTGACGTTAATCATGTAAATTTTCCGCCATTAAAACTTCTCACTCCCTTCCATTAAATCTAAGTCAATACATCCTAAATATGCACTATTCTCATGTTTTGTGCATATTTTTATGAACTTCTTATGAGTTGTTCATTTAGTGCGGTCTAAATCACATTTTTTATTATGACAACTAAAGTGTTTTGGTTTTTTTTAACATTTTCATTGCCCAAAAATATATACCCATCAACAGGAGTGCTTGGTATCGATGATCCTAATATCAATCCCTCTCAGAAGGATAGAAAATGCAAAATCCAGTCGGTGACCTAAGAGCTTGGGCGATTGGCCTAGGCGACGCGGCTCGATCGGTTGCAGACTTCAGCTCCGGGGGGGGAGGCGACCGGCGGAGGCTGGCTGTGACCTCTCCACCTGGGTTTCTTCCCTTTCCTCTGATCGTCCCCGCCACGAAGCTTGTCCGCCTGGGGCGGGCTTCCTCCCAGCAGGGTCGTCTTCTCTCCGCCCATGGTGACTGGCGATCCGCTTGCGAGGAGACGCCCTGTACAACGGCATCCCGGTGGGCGAGCCTCCTTTCTTTCCCCTTCCTCCCCGATGTTGGTCGGTGCTTAGGTGCTCCTGCGGTCATTCGGAGGGCTCAGGCTTGTCAGGGGCGGGAGCCAAGTAGGGGTCAGAGCTGCTGGCAGTGCCTCTGCTTGCTCGTCCACTCAAGTTCCCAGTGGTTTTTGGCCTTCTTCCCGGTAGTCTGCTGGGGGTGCACACATCCTGTTCGAGGATTTTCCTGGGTGAGTCTTTTTGGTGGTTGTGCTGGCTCTCATCCGAGGGTGCATTCTATCTGTTCGTTGAAGTGTCTGCGTGAGTTTTTTGTTTAGTCGTGTTGTGCCTAGTTTTTGTGTTGTCTGTGTCTGTTTGTAGGGATCTAGCTGTTTGCTTGAGCGTGTGTATCGTGCTTTCAATATTCTATACATTGTCTTTGCCTATCTAATTAAAATCCCATTATTTTTTATGTCATATATTTCTTATTACAAGTATGTGCTATGTGTGATACTAAATTTATTAATAAGCAAGGGCCAATCTATCTAAATAGGACCTTTCAATTTAAACCAAGAGAGAGAAGAATATTGTTTCAAAAATGGGATTTTGGATTCCTTTGTTCTCTAAGTTGATTGTACCATTGATCATGCCAACCAGGTCCTAACCTTCTTCTCTTAGGTTTGTAGGGTGTTGCGTGAAGACATGACTTCTTAATATATTTTCTCTGGCTGCCGAACTATATATATATATACCAGAGGTTAATAGATACCATTAAATCTTTGCATCATGTTGGTTACCTCTTGTCTCACTTTGGTGCATTTATGTATATTGGGAGCTGATGTATATTGGGAGCTGATACAAATATGTCATTTTTTGTAGGTTTTGTTCTAAATTGTGTGACGATGATCAATATTATATGATAGGCACACACTCATTATTTGACCGGTCTGTGTAGACTATGTATTGGGGCTATTTCCATTTCCTTTGAACTCTATATTTGTAAAGATCAGCACTACCCTTGGTAATGCCTTGGTAAGCATCTACTACTACACACATTATATGTTTAAATTATCACGTCATCTAGTTTTATTTTCCTTAATTTGTTTATTTTTGTTGATTTCATAATTTCCACATGCTTGTACAAGTCATGTATTATCTAGTTATTTTTTATTTGTGTCATATGCTATGAATTCAACCTCAAATTCAACATGTGTTTTTTTTTCTTTCAGATTTTCATTATTCACAACAATGTATTTCTCCTTGTTCTATGCTTAAGATGTATGCCAAGGTCTTACCCTACAGAAATGGTGATCTGGTACTATAAGATTTTCTAGGTAAATGGTCATGTTACCCTATTTTTATACAACCTATTTGTGGATGAAATGTATCTATGAGTTTAAAATCCCTCCATGCAAAAAAAAAATTAAGTTTTTGCATATGAGTTTGTTTAGATGAAATATGCAATCATTAGATACACTTCATGAGGTTCATTCTTTCACTTGAGTTTGATCAAATGTTGTTCTATGCACGTTGTTCTTCTGGTATTGTCCTCATCTTTATATGTGTTTTCTTCTAAATTTAGGTTTTAAATCATAAACTAACTCATTCTTTTTCTTTATATATTTAGTATTTTGACATTATAATAATCTATGTTGAATACACTTAGCTGCACGTATCAATTTTCTACACTATATAATTTTTAGTCACATCTTTAGTTGTTCAGAACATAGCTGTCTAAATCATAAGATATTAGACCTTATAATTAACTAAGTGCATTGAACAATTCTTTAAAACACGAGCAGCGATTAAGAAAGCGGCCAGTGCGGCCGCTAAAGCGCCAACTTTAGCATTTGGATCTTCTACCGTAGGAATTATTAGCTGAGCAGACATCAATTAGTGTAGGAAAATGTTCTTGTGTCGGTATAATCCATTCATATCCGTTGCACATGCGGAAAATGTATCCGTTGCACATATGGAGTTATATGTTTGTTGCACAGTGATATGTGCCCCTAATATATCATTTTTTTGCAGGTACATAGTTTTATATACGTGATGATGATTTCTATTCAGTTGATATGTGCACACTCATTATGGAAAGCTATATATTATTTTTCTTCTCGATTCATTCTTCAGTTAACACACAGTAAATTCTTTGATGGAAGAAAAGAATGTCACATCAAAAGGTAAGTACTCTTTTCTTACTCATTGAAATATACAACTGTGAGGTTCTCCCCGCCGTCGCCCCTCCATTCACCCTTTCTGCTTTTTTGAACGCTCCCGCCATCCTAAACTTCAAGAATGTGGTTCATCTATTCATAATATATATATATATATATATATATATATATATATATATATATTCATAATAAACTTCAAGAGATTTGTAGATTAAATCTTATTATAAGCTATCACACAAACATGCATGCTTTCACACTTTTAGATCAATAGTAAAAATTTAAAATTGTAGAGTATGGGAAGAACAAACACTCCCGGAGGTTGCCGTGTCTATGTGTGACATGTTTTTGACACATGGAGAACATGCCTCTGACATGTCCACTTAGTAGAAAAAAATGTTTTCACCTTATTTTTCATCTTCTCCATCACCACCAACATATTTCCTTACACCCTCTCATTCTTCCTCCTAATGGTACATGTTCACCATTACTTACACCAGTGTTGCCATCCTTATGCCTCCTCTTTTCTTGCTTCTCTACATCTCCATATCCCCTCTTCATCTGTTGCATGTACATCTTAAGTAACACTTAAATGTATGCCTCTTCTCTTTCTTCACTCTCAATCTCCAAGGCACCTTATTTTTCATCTTCTCCATCACCACCAACATATTTCCATAGTTTTCAGAACCGAACCGGTGAGGCCTTCGGTTCTCGGTTCACTGGTTCAATCGGTGGTCGGACCAGTTCAACCGGTGACGTCATCATGATGTCATATTTAATTTAAATAACCAAAACATATATGGACTTTATGGAAAGTATACAAATGAAATAAGAATAATAGCATGTATGCTCATAGTTATATAATTGACTACTTTACTAAATTCCTATATAAAATTATCAATAATACAACTACAAAGTACTAAGTCACTAACTACAAAATATTAAAAATAACATCAACAAACTAAATTAATCAATAAATGAAGTAAACCATTCATAATCCTTCATCCAAACTTTAAGCTTTAAGATAAAATAGATAGCCATATCATGTTCAGAATTGTCACAATTCATTAACAATTAATAAGTACTAGACTACTAGTTGACCATCCTGGTCTCCTCCTGGTCTTTAAGTGTATGATTTCTACCCATCCTGGTCTCCTCCTAAACATGTGTAGAACATATATATGGTTGTAAATAAATGTAGAGATCTTCATAGCCTTGCTCACAACAGACTTTACTTGTACACTAGCGGAATGATGATCTGTTACAGCCAGATTTGCACTTTATTTTGATATCAATATTTCTTTATGTAGGTTATGCTCTTTTATTGTCCTCATCTTCAAATGTTTTGTTCTAAATTCAGGTTATTCAAATTGATGAGTTCGATTTGCACAATATTGATATCTTGGGAGATATGTACATTCCCACTATGTTATGATGGTGATTGGTATTCTGATTATATGTTACACTCTGTTATGGGATTTAGCTATAAATGGTTTTCTTCTTCCACTTATTCTTCACTACGAGTGTCTCATTGTCTTTGGTTCAAAAGGTAAGTACTCTTTTCTTACTCATCAAAATATACAACTATGAGTACTCGTTGTATCGGTATAAGCCATTCATATCCGTTGCACATGCAGAAAATGTATTCGTTGCACATCTGAAGTTATATGTTTGTTGCACATTCAGTGATATGTGCCCCTAATATATCATTTTTTTGTAGGTACATAGTTTTATATATGTGATGATGATTTCTATTCATATGATATGTGCACACTCATTATGGTAGTTTTATATATGTGATGATGATTTCTATTCATATGATATGTGCACACTCATTATGGAAAGAGCTATATATTATTTTCTTCTCAATTCATTCTTCGGTTAACACAGTAAATTCTTTGATGCAAGAAAAGAATGTCACATCCATTAAAAGACTGAGTGGAGTCTTGTACTGAAACACTTCTTGGAAACCCCTCCCTATCCCCTAAACTTCTAAATGCATGCCGTTTTGTTTTTCAACGCACAATGTATATGTTGTTTTGGTTTTCGAGTGAGCATATGGAAAATATGCCCCGTTGCACATGCGGAAAATGTGTCCGTTGCACATCCGGAGATATGTGTCCGTGGCACATGCGGAAAATGTGTCCGTTTGCACATCCAGAGATATGTGTCCGTTGCACATTCGGCTTTATGTGTCCGACGCACATCCGAAGATATGTTCATTCTATGAATTGTGTTTCTAATACTTAAAATCTCTTTTGTAGGTTTCATTTATGGTGATGGTGATTGGTATTCAAATTATATATTACACTCTATTATGGGATTTAGCTATAAATGGTTTTCTTCTTCCACTTATTCTTCACTACGAGTGTCTCATTGTCTTTGGATCAAGATAAACCAAATATGTGCAATCAAAAGGTACTCATTAAAATATACAACTGTGAGTACTCATTCTTTTTTCCTATCAGAATTGATATAAATTTAGTATTTTAACATTATAATAATCTATGTTGAATACACTTAGCTGCACGTATCAATTGTCTACACTATATAATTTTTTAGTCACATCTTTAGTTGTTCAGAACATAGCTATCTAAATCATAATATATTGGACCTTATAATTAACTAAGTGCATTGAAAAATTCTTTAAAACACGACCAACGATTAAGAAAGCGGCCAGTGCGGTCGCTTCCTACACGAATTGATGTCTGCTCAGCTAATAATTCCTACGGCAGAAGTTTCAAATTGCCTATGTATCTTAAGTAACACTTAAATATATGCCTCTTCTCTTTCTCCCCTCTCAATCTCCAAGGCACCTAATTTTTCATCTTCTCCATCACCACCAACATATTTCCTTACACCCTCTCATTCTTCTTCCTACCTCTTTTCTTGCTTCTCTACATCTCCATCTCCCCTCCTTATCTCTTTCCTATGCATCTTAAATAACACTTAAATGTATGCCTCTTCTCTTTCTTCCCTCTCAATCTCCAAGGCATCTTATTTTTCATCTTCTCCATCACCACCAACATATTTCCTTACACCCTCTCATTGTTCCTCCTAATGGTACATGTTCACCATTACTTACACCAGTGTTGTCATCCTTATGCCTCCTCTTTTCTTGCTTCTCTACATCTCCATCTCCCCTCCTCGTCTCTTGCCTGTGCATCTTAAGTAACACTTAAATGTATGCCTCTTCTCTTTCTTCCCTCTCAATCTCCAAGGCACCTTATTTTTCATCTTCTCCATCACCACCAACATATTTCCTTACACCCTCTCACTTTTCCTCCTAATGGTACATGTTCACCATTACTTACACCATACTTATCAAGGTGTGCGCCTAGGCGGCCGCCTAAGCGGTAAGACGTCCCAAGGTTGTGCCTAGTCGAGACAACGTTTTCTATAATGCCAAGCTGACTTAGTTTTTTGGGTTTGGTTGTATATTGACGTATTTTAATGTTTAATGTGGCTATCCTAATGTTCAAAATCAGCATATATTGTTGCCTATGTTATGTGCCAAATATCACTTTTAATTGGACCTAATACTCTTTTTGGGTTTAACTGGATCTAATACTCTTTTTGTGACTGGATCTAATACTCTTAGTACGGATTTGACTTTTCTTAGTTTGCACCTTCAATTCGGATTGCATGAAGTAGCTATGGTATGAAAGATAGTGATTACATTGCTCAATACTTGTAGTTATGTATGACAATAAATATATATTTATTTTTTGATCACTCTCTTACATTCTTTACAATAATTCTTTTTTGTGTCCTTGACATTATTGTCAATGGTAATATATTAGAAATGTAATCAATTATTTTGCATATATATATATATATATATATATATATATATATATATATATATATATATATATATATATATATATATATATATATATATATATGAGGAGATCGACCAGAAATATGTAGATAACTACATATATAACTATACAATGTGTGTATATGAGTGGGGGAAAACCATGACACATGTATATATACATAAACTATTATTTTTAAAGGTCACCTAAGCGATGCCTAGTCGTGCCTAGTCACAAGACGTTTAGCTGGAATGCCATGCCGCCTTCATCCAAAATTTTACTAACCTTGATTTTATCATTCCATATATTCTTACTACAATAATTATATAATTAAGGATCTTGATATATGTTGTGAGTTAATTCATACTTTGACTTGTGGATATATTATTATATGTTGATTGTTGGTTGGATTTCATGGAGATTTCCATCATAGATGATTGATTTAGATCAATTTATTTGTTTATACATAAAGCTTATTGTATGCCAAAATATTCATATATAAATATACATACTTGTATAATAATAAGTTAATTGTTCCCATTGTCGTGTCATATCCTGCATTGTTGAAAATTGTGGTGCCTCTTAGTCTGTCGCTAAATCCATGCTCGTGTACATGTTCGTGTTTCCTAGGTTAGGATCCAAGTGTGTTGCAAACATGAAAGACAAATTTAGCAATTTGATATTTTTTTGTCATTATAACTATTTACGACGGAAAAAGAACGTCGCTGTTGACCTTTGTGATCAAGCTTGCTAGTCGTTGTTACTAGTATCAGCGACAAGATTGGGTGGTCGCAACTAGTATCAACGTCAGACATTTTATATAGTCGTTAAAACTATTAACGACAAACTATATAAGTCGTCGTGATTTGTAATAGCGACGAACTGAAATTATTCGTCGTTATCTTTATTAACGGCAAGACCAATAACGACAAGACGCGACAACTTTTTTTTTCATCATTAATAGTTTTAACGACAAATTTATTCACATTTAACTAACATATATATATATTCATAATAAACTTCAAGAGATTTGTAGATTAAATCTTATTATAAGCTATCACACAAACATGCATGCTTTCACACTTTTAGATCAATAGTAAAAATTTAAAATTGTAGAGTATGGGAAGAACAAACACTCCCGGAGGTTGCCGTGTCTATGTGTGACATGTTTTTGACACATGGAGAACATGCCTCTGACATGTCCACTTAGTAGAAAAAAATGTTTTCACCTTATTTTTCATCTTCTCCATCACCACCAACATATTTCCTTACACCCTCTCATTCTTCCTCCTAATGGTACATGTTCACCATTACTTACACCAGTGTTGCCATCCTTATGCCTCCTCTTTTCTTGCTTCTCTACATCTCCATATCCCCTCTTCATCTGTTGCATGTACATCTTAAGTAACACTTAAATGTATGCCTCTTCTCTTTCTTCACTCTCAATCTCCAAGGCACCTTATTTTTCATCTTCTCCATCACCACCAACATATTTCCATAGTTTTCAGAACCGAACCGGTGAGGCCTTCGGTTCTCGGTTCACTGGTTCAATCGGTGGTCGGACCAGTTCAACCGGTGACGTCATCATGATGTCATATTTAATTTAAATAACCAAAACATATATGGACTTTATGGAAAGTATACAAATGAAATAAGAATAATAGCATGTATGCTCATAGTTATATAATTGACTACTTTACTAAATTCCTATATAAAATTATCAATAATACAACTACAAAGTACTAAGTCACTAACTACAAAATATTAAAAATAACATCAACAAACTAAATTAATCAATAAATGAAGTAAACCATTCATAATCCTTCATCCAAACTTTAAGCTTTAAGATAAAATAGATAGCCATATCATGTTCAGAATTGTCACAATTCATTAACAATTAATAAGTACTAGACTACTAGTTGACCATCCTGGTCTCCTCCTGGTCTTTAAGTGTATGATTTCTACCCATCCTGGTCTCCTCCTAAACATGTGTAGAACATATATATGGTTGTAAATAAATGTAGAGATCTTCATAGCCTTGCTCACAACAGACTTTACTTGTACACTAGCGGAATGATGATCTGTTACAGCCAGATTTGCACTTTATTTTGATATCAATATTTCTTTATGTAGGTTATGCTCTTTTATTGTCCTCATCTTCAAATGTTTTGTTCTAAATTCAGGTTATTCAAATTGATGAGTTCGATTTGCACAATATTGATATCTTGGGAGATATGTACATTCCCACTATGTTATGATGGTGATTGGTATTCTGATTATATGTTACACTCTGTTATGGGATTTAGCTATAAATGGTTTTCTTCTTCCACTTATTCTTCACTACGAGTGTCTCATTGTCTTTGGTTCAAAAGGTAAGTACTCTTTTCTTACTCATCAAAATATACAACTATGAGTACTCGTTGTATCGGTATAAGCCATTCATATCCGTTGCACATGCAGAAAATGTATTCGTTGCACATCTGAAGTTATATGTTTGTTGCACATTCAGTGATATGTGCCCCTAATATATCATTTTTTTGTAGGTACATAGTTTTATATATGTGATGATGATTTCTATTCATATGATATGTGCACACTCATTATGGTAGTTTTATATATGTGATGATGATTTCTATTCATATGATATGTGCACACTCATTATGGAAAGAGCTATATATTATTTTCTTCTCAATTCATTCTTCGGTTAACACAGTAAATTCTTTGATGCAAGAAAAGAATGTCACATCCATTAAAAGACTGAGTGGAGTCTTGTACTGAAACACTTCTTGGAAACCCCTCCCTATCCCCTAAACTTCTAAATGCATGCCGTTTTGTTTTTCAACGCACAATGTATATGTTGTTTTGGTTTTCGAGTGAGCATATGGAAAATATGCCCCGTTGCACATGCGGAAAATGTGTCCGTTGCACATCCGGAGATATGTGTCCGTGGCACATGCGGAAAATGTGTCCGTTTGCACATCCAGAGATATGTGTCCGTTGCACATTCGGCTTTATGTGTCCGACGCACATCCGAAGATATGTTCATTCTATGAATTGTGTTTCTAATACTTAAAATCTCTTTTGTAGGTTTCATTTATGGTGATGGTGATTGGTATTCAAATTATATATTACACTCTATTATGGGATTTAGCTATAAATGGTTTTCTTCTTCCACTTATTCTTCACTACGAGTGTCTCATTGTCTTTGGATCAAGATAAACCAAATATGTGCAATCAAAAGGTACTCATTAAAATATACAACTGTGAGTACTCATTCTTTTTTCCTATCAGAATTGATATAAATTTAGTATTTTAACATTATAATAATCTATGTTGAATACACTTAGCTGCACGTATCAATTGTCTACACTATATAATTTTTTAGTCACATCTTTAGTTGTTCAGAACATAGCTATCTAAATCATAATATATTGGACCTTATAATTAACTAAGTGCATTGAAAAATTCTTTAAAACACGACCAACGATTAAGAAAGCGGCCAGTGCGGTCGCTTCCTACACGAATTGATGTCTGCTCAGCTAATAATTCCTACGAGAAGTTTCAAATTGCCTATGTATCTTAAGTAACACTTAAATATATGCCTCTTCTCTTTCTCCCCTCTCAATCTCCAAGGCACCTAATTTTTCATCTTCTCCATCACCACCAACATATTTCCTTACACCCTCTCATTCTTCTTCCTACCTCTTTTCTTGCTTCTCTACATCTCCATCTCCCCTCCTTATCTCTTTCCTATGCATCTTAAATAACACTTAAATGTATGCCTCTTCTCTTTCTTCCCTCTCAATCTCCAAGGCATCTTATTTTTCATCTTCTCCATCACCACCAACATATTTCCTTACACCCTCTCATTGTTCCTCCTAATGGTACATGTTCACCATTACTTACACCAGTGTTGTCATCCTTATGCCTCCTCTTTTCTTGCTTCTCTACATCTCCATCTCCCCTCCTCGTCTCTTGCCTGTGCATCTTAAGTAACACTTAAATGTATGCCTCTTCTCTTTCTTCCCTCTCAATCTCCAAGGCACCTTATTTTTCATCTTCTCCATCACCACCAACATATTTCCTTACACCCTCTCACTTTTCCTCCTAATGGTACATGTTCACCATTACTTACACCATACTTATCAAGGTGTGCGCCTAGGCGGCCGCCTAAGCGGTAAGACGTCCCAAGGTTGTGCCTAGTCGAGACAACGTTTTCTATAATGCCAAGCTGACTTAGTTTTTTGGGTTTGGTTGTATATTGACGTATTTTAATGTTTAATGTGGCTATCCTAATGTTCAAAATCAGCATATATTGTTGCCTATGTTATGTGCCAAATATCACTTTTAATTGGACCTAATACTCTTTTTGGGTTTAACTGGATCTAATACTCTTTTTGTGACTGGATCTAATACTCTTAGTACGGATTTGACTTTTCTTAGTTTGCACCTTCAATTCGGATTGCATGAAGTAGCTATGGTATGAAAGATAGTGATTACATTGCTCAATACTTGTAGTTATGTATGACAATAAATATATATTTATTTTTTGATCACTCTCTTACATTCTTTACAATAATTCTTTTTTGTGTCCTTGACATTATTGTCAATGGTAATATATTAGAAATGTAATCAATTATTTTGCATATATATATATATATATATATATATATATATATATATATATATATATATATATATATATATATATATATATATGAGGAGATCGACCAGAAATATGTAGATAACTACATATATAACTATACAATGTGTGTATATGAGTGGGGGAAAACCATGACACATGTATATATACATAAACTATTATTTTTAAAGGTCACCTAAGCGATGCCTAGTCGTGCCTAGTCACAAGACGTTTAGCTGGAATGCCATGCCGCCTTCATCCAAAATTTTACTAACCTTGATTTTATCATTCCATATATTCTTACTACAATAATTATATAATTAAGGATCTTGATATATGTTGTGAGTTAATTCATACTTTGACTTGTGGATATATTATTATATGTTGATTGTTGGTTGGATTTCATGGAGATTTCCATCATAGATGATTGATTTAGATCAATTTATTTGTTTATACATAAAGCTTATTGTATGCCAAAATATTCATATATAAATATACATACTTGTATAATAATAAGTTAATTGTTCCCATTGTCGTGTCATATCCTGCATTGTTGAAAATTGTGGTGCCTCTTAGTCTGTCGCTAAATCCATGCTCGTGTACATGTTCGTGTTTCCTAGGTTAGGATCCAAGTGTGTTGCAAACATGAAAGACAAATTTAGCAATTTGATATTTTTTTGTCATTATAACTATTTACGACGGAAAAAGAACGTCGCTGTTGACCTTTGTGATCAAGCTTGCTAGTCGTTGTTACTAGTATCAGCGACAAGATTGGGTGGTCGCAACTAGTATCAACGTCAGACATTTTATATAGTCGTTAAAACTATTAACGACAAACTATATAAGTCGTCGTGATTTGTAATAGCGACGAACTGAAATTATTCGTCGTTATCTTTATTAACGGCAAGACCAATAACGACAAGACGCGACAACTTTTTTTTTCATCATTAATAGTTTTAACGACAAATTTATTCACATTTAACTAACATATATATATATTCATAATAAACTTCAAGAGATTTGTAGATTAAATCTTATTATAAGCTATCACACAAACATGCATGCTTTCACACTTTTAGATCAATAGTAAAAATTTAAAATTGTAGAGTATGGGAAGAACAAACACTCCCGGAGGTTGCCGTGTCTATGTGTGACATGTTTTTGACACATGGAGAACATGCCTCTGACATGTCCACTTAGTAGAAAAAAATGTTTTCACCTTATTTTTCATCTTCTCCATCACCACCAACATATTTCCTTACACCCTCTCATTCTTCCTCCTAATGGTACATGTTCACCATTACTTACACCAGTGTTGCCATCCTTATGCCTCCTCTTTTCTTGCTTCTCTACATCTCCATATCCCCTCTTCATCTGTTGCATGTACATCTTAAGTAACACTTAAATGTATGCCTCTTCTCTTTCTTCACTCTCAATCTCCAAGGCACCTTATTTTTCATCTTCTCCATCACCACCAACATATTTCCATAGTTTTCAGAACCGAACCGGTGAGGCCTTCGGTTCTCGGTTCACTGGTTCAATCGGTGGTCGGACCAGTTCAACCGGTGACGTCATCATGATGTCATATTTAATTTAAATAACCAAAACATATATGGACTTTATGGAAAGTATACAAATGAAATAAGAATAATAGCATGTATGCTCATAGTTATATAATTGACTACTTTACTAAATTCCTATATAAAATTATCAATAATACAACTACAAAGTACTAAGTCACTAACTACAAAATATTAAAAATAACATCAACAAACTAAATTAATCAATAAATGAAGTAAACCATTCATAATCCTTCATCCAAACTTTAAGCTTTAAGATAAAATAGATAGCCATATCATGTTCAGAATTGTCACAATTCATTAACAATTAATAAGTACTAGACTACTAGTTGACCATCCTGGTCTCCTCCTGGTCTTTAAGTGTATGATTTCTACCCATCCTGGTCTCCTCCTAAACATGTGTAGAACATATATATGGTTGTAAATAAATGTAGAGATCTTCATAGCCTTGCTCACAACAGACTTTACTTGTACACTAGCGGAATGATGATCTGTTACAGCCAGATTTGCACTTTATTTTGATATCAATATTTCTTTATGTAGGTTATGCTCTTTTATTGTCCTCATCTTCAAATGTTTTGTTCTAAATTCAGGTTATTCAAATTGATGAGTTCGATTTGCACAATATTGATATCTTGGGAGATATGTACATTCCCACTATGTTATGATGGTGATTGGTATTCTGATTATATGTTACACTCTGTTATGGGATTTAGCTATAAATGGTTTTCTTCTTCCACTTATTCTTCACTACGAGTGTCTCATTGTCTTTGGTTCAAAAGGTAAGTACTCTTTTCTTACTCATCAAAATATACAACTATGAGTACTCGTTGTATCGGTATAAGCCATTCATATCCGTTGCACATGCAGAAAATGTATTCGTTGCACATCTGAAGTTATATGTTTGTTGCACATTCAGTGATATGTGCCCCTAATATATCATTTTTTTGTAGGTACATAGTTTTATATATGTGATGATGATTTCTATTCATATGATATGTGCACACTCATTATGGTAGTTTTATATATGTGATGATGATTTCTATTCATATGATATGTGCACACTCATTATGGAAAGAGCTATATATTATTTTCTTCTCAATTCATTCTTCGGTTAACACAGTAAATTCTTTGATGCAAGAAAAGAATGTCACATCCATTAAAAGACTGAGTGGAGTCTTGTACTGAAACACTTCTTGGAAACCCCTCCCTATCCCCTAAACTTCTAAATGCATGCCGTTTTGTTTTTCAACGCACAATGTATATGTTGTTTTGGTTTTCGAGTGAGCATATGGAAAATATGCCCCGTTGCACATGCGGAAAATGTGTCCGTTGCACATCCGGAGATATGTGTCCGTGGCACATGCGGAAAATGTGTCCGTTTGCACATCCAGAGATATGTGTCCGTTGCACATTCGGCTTTATGTGTCCGACGCACATCCGAAGATATGTTCATTCTATGAATTGTGTTTCTAATACTTAAAATCTCTTTTGTAGGTTTCATTTATGGTGATGGTGATTGGTATTCAAATTATATATTACACTCTATTATGGGATTTAGCTATAAATGGTTTTCTTCTTCCACTTATTCTTCACTACGAGTGTCTCATTGTCTTTGGATCAAGATAAACCAAATATGTGCAATCAAAAGGTACTCATTAAAATATACAACTGTGAGTACTCATTCTTTTTTCCTATCAGAATTGATATAAATTTAGTATTTTAACATTATAATAATCTATGTTGAATACACTTAGCTGCACGTATCAATTGTCTACACTATATAATTTTTTAGTCACATCTTTAGTTGTTCAGAACATAGCTATCTAAATCATAATATATTGGACCTTATAATTAACTAAGTGCATTGAAAAATTCTTTAAAACACGACCAACGATTAAGAAAGCGGCCAGTGCGGTCGCTTCCTACACGAATTGATGTCTGCTCAGCTAATAATTCCTACGGCAGAAGTTTCAAATTGCCTATGTATCTTAAGTAACACTTAAATATATGCCTCTTCTCTTTCTCCCCTCTCAATCTCCAAGGCACCTAATTTTTCATCTTCTCCATCACCACCAACATATTTCCTTACACCCTCTCATTCTTCTTCCTACCTCTTTTCTTGCTTCTCTACATCTCCATCTCCCCTCCTTATCTCTTTCCTATGCATCTTAAATAACACTTAAATGTATGCCTCTTCTCTTTCTTCCCTCTCAATCTCCAAGGCATCTTATTTTTCATCTTCTCCATCACCACCAACATATTTCCTTACACCCTCTCATTGTTCCTCCTAATGGTACATGTTCACCATTACTTACACCAGTGTTGTCATCCTTATGCCTCCTCTTTTCTTGCTTCTCTACATCTCCATCTCCCCTCCTCGTCTCTTGCCTGTGCATCTTAAGTAACACTTAAATGTATGCCTCTTCTCTTTCTTCCCTCTCAATCTCCAAGGCACCTTATTTTTCATCTTCTCCATCACCACCAACATATTTCCTTACACCCTCTCACTTTTCCTCCTAATGGTACATGTTCACCATTACTTACACCATACTTATCAAGGTGTGCGCCTAGGCGGCCGCCTAAGCGGTAAGACGTCCCAAGGTTGTGCCTAGTCGAGACAACGTTTTCTATAATGCCAAGCTGACTTAGTTTTTTGGGTTTGGTTGTATATTGACGTATTTTAATGTTTAATGTGGCTATCCTAATGTTCAAAATCAGCATATATTGTTGCCTATGTTATGTGCCAAATATCACTTTTAATTGGACCTAATACTCTTTTTGGGTTTAACTGGATCTAATACTCTTTTTGTGACTGGATCTAATACTCTTAGTACGGATTTGACTTTTCTTAGTTTGCACCTTCAATTCGGATTGCATGAAGTAGCTATGGTATGAAAGATAGTGATTACATTGCTCAATACTTGTAGTTATGTATGACAATAAATATATATTTATTTTTTGATCACTCTCTTACATTCTTTACAATAATTCTTTTTTGTGTCCTTGACATTATTGTCAATGGTAATATATTAGAAATGTAATCAATTATTTTGCATATATATATATATATATATATATATATATATATATATATATATATATATATATATATATATATATATATATATATATATATATATGAGGAGATCGACCAGAAATATGTAGATAACTACATATATAACTATACAATGTGTGTATATGAGTGGGGGAAAACCATGACACATGTATATATACATAAACTATTATTTTTAAAGGTCACCTAAGCGATGCCTAGTCGTGCCTAGTCACAAGACGTTTAGCTGGAATGCCATGCCGCCTTCATCCAAAATTTTACTAACCTTGATTTTATCATTCCATATATTCTTACTACAATAATTATATAATTAAGGATCTTGATATATGTTGTGAGTTAATTCATACTTTGACTTGTGGATATATTATTATATGTTGATTGTTGGTTGGATTTCATGGAGATTTCCATCATAGATGATTGATTTAGATCAATTTATTTGTTTATACATAAAGCTTATTGTATGCCAAAATATTCATATATAAATATACATACTTGTATAATAATAAGTTAATTGTTCCCATTGTCGTGTCATATCCTGCATTGTTGAAAATTGTGGTGCCTCTTAGTCTGTCGCTAAATCCATGCTCGTGTACATGTTCGTGTTTCCTAGGTTAGGATCCAAGTGTGTTGCAAACATGAAAGACAAATTTAGCAATTTGATATTTTTTTGTCATTATAACTATTTACGACGGAAAAAGAACGTCGCTGTTGACCTTTGTGATCAAGCTTGCTAGTCGTTGTTACTAGTATCAGCGACAAGATTGGGTGGTCGCAACTAGTATCAACGTCAGACATTTTATATAGTCGTTAAAACTATTAACGACAAACTATATAAGTCGTCGTGATTTGTAATAGCGACGAACTGAAATTATTCGTCGTTATCTTTATTAACGGCAAGACCAATAACGACAAGACGCGACAACTTTTTTTTTCATCATTAATAGTTTTAACGACAAATTTATTCACATTTACGACTAACTTTTTCCGTCGTTATTGTTAACTTTTCCTGTAGTGGTAGCTGGTTGGGTGCAGCTTTAGTTTGGGTGTTAGGCAGCGGACGCGGACCATCTTAGGCATGGCGACAGGTTGAACGGCTTCGTCCTGGGTGCGACGACAGACGGGAGCATCCTGGACATGACAACAGGCTGGGCTTGGCAGCGGGCTAGGCGTGGAATCAGTCTAGATACGGCGGCACAGAGATTGGCAGCTGCTTGGTTACGGTTGCAGCGCGTGACAGCAGGTCGATCGGGCTTGACGGTGGCTGGTTGGAAAGAGGGGGGGGGGGGTTATAATGGTTGCCTTTTCGACCTTTAGTATTGTTCTAAATTAAAACTAGCACTGTGAGCACTGGACATCGGTAATATGTGAAAAACAAAAGACCTATATGGTTATCAAAATTGAGCTGTGGATCCTGGTATATTAGTGTACTATATATCAGTACTCGAAAAAGGAAATGGATCTGCCCATACCGTCCCCTTAGGCCATGTTTGGTTGGCAGGAAAGGATTGTAATGGGATATGTGAAAGGTTAGGATAGGATGGAATTGGTAAATGTTAGGTTGTCTGATGTCCTTTCTCATGTTTGGATGTACACAGGATAGTATGGTTTTCAACATTGTCTTTACGGTCATCTTCTATCCATTCATGAACAGCGACCTCCATGTTTTCAACTTCAGCCGAACAACAAGATATAGAATCTGTTATTTGAATAAGAGAACGGAACATGTACCACCATTGACTTGGCGGCACAGATTTGAACAAATCAATATAAAATATCAATTGATCCTCTCTAACATATCACCAGAAAATAGGGAACAGCGGTTACGGCGGTGATAGTTCTTTACAGATTGTGAGTTCTGCATACAGGTATGCCAAATCGATTCGGAAACGAGAATGTGAGAATGTGAAGATGGTAGTGTTGTGGGGGTACTCAGACATCGTATGTGACGGAGCAAGAGTCGTCTCTCTGGGAGGGTCGCTAGAACATCTGTGCGGAAGGGAGGTGGATGTATAGGCCAATGGGGGACTGCAGCAGATTCTGTAAATAAGGAAGGCAGAGGGCATGAGGTGATCACAGCGAAGAATTTTCAAGAAGCATCGTTGACGGAAAACAACCGCATCGCACGAAACTAAGTTTCTGACGAAAGGGCGAGAGTATTTTATCGGGAGCGAGGAGATATCCCGAGCAATACCTGGGTAGGGTCCGGAACTCAAAAGTCCTGGCTATTTAGGATTCCAATGACGTTGGTTACCCATCCCAATATGACTTTTTCAGAACCAAACGTAGGATCAAGTTTCCAGTAGGATTGGGTGTTCCATCCTTCTTTCTATACCGCGAACCAAACACGCCCTTAATGCTCATTATCCATACATAGATCAATAATACTACCTCATTTAGGAACGACATAGTTCATGTAGCCATAAAGTGAATTTTGAGTTTGAGCTTGTCTTTTCTGCTCTATGGAACATGTTTGTCCGAACGTTTTGGTTGCAGAGTTGCACTTGGATATGGGGACCAACTTAAGAGCATGTTTAGTCAGCGAGATAACAAAAAATATGGTGTTTGGCCCATCCTCCATTAGTCAAATCAAATGATGGATCTTCAAATACCGGTCAAGCTAGATATTATATTTGGTTTGATGAATTTGTTAAGTAGGAGATTTACTTTTTTCTTAGCCACTCGACCGATTGGAGCTACGTTTTGACATCAAATACAATTTTGTGGGAGACCAAAGTGTGGAATTCTTATTATATTTGAAAAATCTTCAATTTAACACTAATTTTCAAATCCTGCAAATTACTTATTAAATTATGCTAATAAATATTAGTATTAAAATCTAATGTGAAAAAATACTGCATACCAAGCACGCCTTCACTGCTTCGGCGTATGCTTTTGGAAGTGTGACGTGTGTGGAAAAGATGTGTCATTGTTATTTCTTATCGAGCAAACTTTACTCTTATATATTAGAGAGGAAGGGAGGCAAATAAATTGCAAACATGCAATATACAATTAGGTGCATATTAAAAGAAACACATAATATATCTCAATGCTTTCCCTCATGCTAGAAGACAAATGTATGTCATGTCTGACTTGTAGCATAGATCTTGAACGCTTCTTCCAGGGAGAAACTAGGTGAAAACATTAGTAGTTTTCTCTTCTATAAGAAGAATAGAAGTAGTGGTCTTCTTAGTCATCATATCATGAGAAGTGACAATCCACTTCAGTATGTTTTGTACTTTCATGGTAGGGAATATTGCTACCAATGATAGTAGTTGTCCAATTATTGTGGTACATAGGGAGAATCAAAGTTTGTGATGAGATATTTGTCAGATAGAAACTCATCATTAGTATGATCTATTGCACAAATATCAAATTCTTCTATGGGCTTGTGTAACATCTCAGGATTTGAGGCCTCGGATAAGATGATCTTAAAAGGAATGATTGGACTACCCATATCACCAAGGTGTACCTCCTTTTTCGAGAGCCCATCACTAAGAACTCCATAGTTAAGCGTGCTCAGCTTGGAGTAGTACTGGGATGGGTGACCAGTTAGGAAGTTGATCCTGGCTTGCGCGTCATTGTGGACAAAGTGCGCAGTTAAGCACTACCGGAAGATGTTTCAATTACGATGGAAAAAACTTGTCGTAATTGTGCAAAAACTTGTCGTTATAACTATTAGAGATGGTAAAGAAAGTTCGTCGCATCTTGTCGTTATTGGCCTTGCCGTTAATTGAAACAATGACATCTGATTTCGGTCGATCGCTATTAACAATAACGACAACTGGTATATTTTTTCGCTAATGGTAATAACGACAACACGAATGGTTCGTCGATAATTTTTTTTAACGATGACATGATTCTGTCGCAGTTACTCATCTCAACTGCTATTTCCAACCGGTCTAAAAGAGCAATAGGGACATCTTTTTTCAGTCGTTAATAGCAACAACAACAAAACGATATCAAAAAAATTTGATTATAAATCTAGACATACATATCTTAATTGCATAGCATTATAGAACTAGTCGTTATCGTTGGTAACTTTGCAAATATTTCAATCAACATTTACGTCTGGTATTGAACAAGAAACTATATAACTTTTATTGATTTGATAAAAAAATGTTGAAATACATAGGGGAGGACATAAACCATTGCCCCTTGCACAGAAAAAGAATTACAACATACATTGCAGAACCACACCTTTAAATGGTGCAAATACATCTTCACGGATGACAATTTCTGTAGATGTAAATGCTTCTTCAGTCCAAATACAAATAACTTCTTCCTCATATTTATCTTTGAAACAAACGCATCCAGCATTAGCATCGAAGAACCCATGGTAATTGCGTCAAAACTCATGTCAACTGCAGCAAAAAAAATGATCAGTAAATTAAAGGTATTGCTGCTAAAGAAACATTAAAAATTAAAACAATTCAACCGCTACTATTTTCTAACATTGTATACCATATTCTTACCCCATGTGGACTTCTATATCAAAAAAAAATAAAGCTTGAATACTTCTATTTAATTATCACACTCATTCCTGTAAACTCCTACGTATCCGTGAGAATACCAAGGCATTACATACTTAAGTGATTCTTTATCTTTTATCCTCCTTTCTAAATACACAAGGAACATGTCATGAGGTTGATGATCGTTGGGGGAACCAACTACGAATTAGATATTTCTCCTATGTCTATTGGGGTACCATGTTACTCCTTAACGATTTGTATAGACAGCCCAAACTTCAGCACCACCAGCCACACCCAACCAAATCAAAGAATGGGAAACTACTACCCGAGACACAGACGATCACAAGGTGACATTTTTTCAACCTGCACTTAGTATTTCAATGCTTATTCAAGGTTGTACATCAGCTACTTATGCATTTGATATATATTATCCCTCAAATAAAGCAAGACGTAACAGCTCATATTGGGTACTTATTTTCCAAGTCAGTTGTCAATGGATTATCATGGTATTTCATATCCAACTTAATTTAGTCAGCCAGCCATTATAGTAGAAAATGGAATACTTTGCCACTTGGTTGGAAGCTCAAACAGTAAGTGTATGCTCAACCTTCTTAAGGACCAAGAATTAGCTGTAGGTTTCTACAGTAGTTGAATAGAGTGATATTAAACACAATATTCTTTTTTTAAAGACAATAATTAGCTATACAAGTGGCCTAGGACAAACTTTGGCATAGAAACTCTTACATATAGTTTTAGGAGCTTCATATAGTTTTGGACTTTGAACGAGATCCAGAACACTAGTGAGGCCTATGAGTACAGAGAATCCATCAATGCTCTTCCGCCACCCAAATAACAAGAGAGAAAAACCAAGAAGTACAAGGTACCATCCACATGGAGAATATACTTCATTATCTCAAAGACCCAGATTGTGTAACCTAGTACAGAAAATGAACATCCTAGTGATGTAAGGAAGTACAAGGGAGGAATAATTGGCAATAGCAAAAGTTTAAAGAAGTAAGAACTATCACCAAAAGACTCGCCAAGAATATTTGAGTGGCCAACCAAGAAAGAATGATCTTTAGGAAACCCCTCTATAACATTACCAACATGAACAAAAGTAACAGAATGGCAAAACAACAACCCTCTAGGCATGGGAACTAAGAAGAACATCGAGATGTGCATAAGGTGATAAGTGGAATGTCATACACCTCCAGTGAGGCATTGAAAGGAGTTGGAACATCTTCACATTCCAATAACCTTCAACAAAACCCAAGGCTCATACAATAGACATGACAAGACCTCCACTAGTGGAGGTTTCGAGTTAACAGACAATCGATACATGTCAAGATAATGCATCTGGTAAGAGATAAATGACAACACACGATCTCATAAGAGATGGAGAAAAAACCAGGTAAAATATGCATTCCAATAAGGAGAAAACCCCCACCCATCATTATCCAATGAAAATCATCATCCAGAATGTGCATTGGGATCCTAGACAGACATCAGACAATCAAAGACCTCAATATATCTCATAGACCATATATTCTGGTCATCCTTGAGCTTTGACTAAGAACAACTACATTCCACTATAACCCATAACATTGTAAGGAGACCATACTAAAAGTGATTGCATAGAATCAAAGACATCAGTTTCTCTAGCAACATATGATTTCTATGGAATATCATACATATCATGTACAAGTTATCTAGTACCAATAGAAATGCATTTACTGTAGCATAAACCAAACCTAGATAAATGAAATTCATCTATGCCAATACGCATATTTTATGATGGAATTCATCATGCCAAGTCGAAAACAAATATTTTTTTGGAAACTAGAACATATGAATCTACTTACCTAAAATAAAGAAAAAAAGGCACATGAGTCACACTGCCTACTAACCGAGGTGCAATACATAACAGGAGAGTATCTTCAACTCTCACATATATTGCAAATGATTGAACCCACTTGGATCTCATCTAAGAAATATTAGTGATTCTTCAGCCATGATCTGCAAATGAGATTATAGGAAAATTTCCTTTCATCATCACTGCAAAGAAGCATCTTGACTCTTTGTATTGTACCTAGTGGGCAATATGGAACAACAAGAACTAAGTAGCCTTCTAGAACTCTATACTACATGTTCCTCGTCTGCTCAATCTCATATGTAAAGCCTTAGATAACATTCTGACATGCTTCAACAAGCCAGACCAAGCAAGTACAAGAAACGCTACACATACAAAAATTAGAAGGCTTTATTTGACTACATTGGTAATATCACTTATGTGCACATGGTGTATGTGTAATCAATTATAAGAAGAAGAATTTAAATACATATTCCAATCATACAACAAAATTAGTTAATGACCACACATTTCCACCCACCCAGACAAGTTCTAGGTAAGTTTTTATTATAAAATGCAAAGTATCCATGATCAACCACTTTCCCACACTTCCTAGTTCACTTCGCCCATCTCCCATAAATTTCCATATCCTGCCCCTTTTACTTGAAATCCATCCTCCCTAGTCACTTGTTGATGGTTCCTGATATGTTATGAGGTAAAGTTGTGGCCATATCCCCTCTCAATTTCTTCTTTGTTGTTCCACTACATTAATCCTTTTATTCTATTCATCTTAACAGTGATACAATTTCTTCCTTTTTGTCCCAACCAAAATTCGAAATTCATTTACATAGCCTTTCTTTCTCTTTCCATCCAAGTCACTAGGTTTTAATTATTACAATATTCTATAATAAACCATGCATAAGACTGGACGCCAACCTTGATTAAGACAACTTTATTTTAGTTGTGTATGACTTCTCTTTTGTAGAATGTCTGATGTAATATTTACATCCATAGATATTAACTCTCAATGGTTGGTTTCATCTTTCTCACATACTTCGAGCCTAACTTGCATGCCTGATTTCTGCACAAAGTCGTCTCTCCAACATTGCCAATAACATAATTTATCTACCATATGAATGGTTCATATGAGTTCAAATTTAACCAACAAGGGACATTGAAAACAGGCATCCATAAGCAGGTTTTATCTATCGATATATATTATATCAATAAAAGATGATATCCTCGCTATCTTAATATATTTTAACAATTGAAGGAACAAAATTTATTTCTAACCTGGACTGCTTGGCAGAGCTAGCCAAGAGGAATGGAGCCAGCCACTTCACAGAGATCAACTTGAAGGAAGAAAACACCTATGTTGTCCTCAAGTACATGCTGGTAGAAGCAAACTATACATAACAATTTGGATGGCTTGGAGCTCTAAGTGCTTCCCACCAACAAGATGAGCTGCTTGGCCAGACCACAAATTCAATTTCAAATTGGATTTCATCTACATGAAAAATGGTTTCAAATGGTTGCTCAAGAACTTGTGTAACTAAAATCAAAACATTATTTCAATTACAGAAATGAAAAATGGTTGGTACAATAACCTATCTAACATGCAAAAAGATTCCTCTAGCCACACATGTAGTCGATTGTTCCTGGCACATGTATTCTCTGTAACTGTGCCACCTTCAACATGCAAAATGTTGCATCTAGCCTTATTGGCTTTGATGTTTTGCAGTACTTTAGAGGGCTTCTGCAGGAGAGTTTCATATCAAGAAAAACCTCAAAGGAAACCAAAGAAAGAAACTAAGGTGCCATCTAACATAGTTGAGATGGTCGAAGATGGTTAAATTAAACAGTCAAGCTTCTTAGCTGATGTATCAGAGAAAATGCACTTATTTTAATACTGCTTGGAAGAAAGTGAAATGTGATAGAATAGAAATCGGTTGGAGTTTATGACCACAAAGGGTTACAGGTAATATACAAAGTATGGCTGAGAAATATGATGTTGAGAAAAGAAGTAGAATCCCTTATGCCTCTGTAGAAGGATAGTGTGAACCAGCCTCTTCAATTGGTATTGTGTCTAACTTTGATGATGGAGATGACAACCTACTACTTAGTACAGAGTATGATTCTAGGGATATAAGTTTCAAGAGGTCAATTTTTCACTATAAAGCACATAAAGAAGAATTGGGATTTTTATAGAATTAGTATGCTAAATCTGTAGCAAGAGAGATGGACTAAGGAATCACATACCTTCTTTGAACTTAAATCTTCAATGCAATCAAGTTCAGTTTTTAACAGACACCTTTTGCATTCCATTAGCAGCAAACATGAGTGGCCAATGGTTGGCTTTAGGAAGAACACATTCTCTCCTACCCAAAATAAAGGTTGAGAAATATAAAGTTGGCACAAGATCAGTGTGGTAATCGACGCAACATCATCATCTTCTATAATTACAGCTGATGATGAATTTCATGAAAATTGAGAGGAGGTTGGATACCTTATGAAACGGGCCAAAGAATGTTAGAAGAGAATGTGATTAAGAAACTACAAATGTCATATTGTATAGATATTATCAGTTGCTTTCAACAACTGTAGTGGGTTCTCAACGTGGTCTTGAACAATCAGATTTTTCTCAAGGTCCCCGTCCCTGTATAGATTGAAAAAGTACATCTTTAAAACTTATGTTTTAAGGTTTTGTTAGAATAATTTATGTTTGTTTGAATTGTAGAAGATGAATACACAGCGGTACTGCATTACAGTGTTTTATAAAAAGTCAGTAGTATCTTGTTAAAACTCCATTTAAGGATTTGTTACTATTCTCTACTTGTCCAGAATGGTGTCGGACGACCCAAAGCAGCAACAAACAGAGGTCCGAATGCGAAGCCAAAACTGGAAGAAGAAGGATAAAAAAAAAGTAATGAAAATTATTGTGTTGCATATGTCATAAAGAATTGATACATTAAAATAGTATCTGAATATGAGATTGTGTACCCCTTCCCGTGGGGGTTGTGGGTTCTCAACGTTGTCTTGAACAATTAGATTTTGCTCAAGGTCCCCGACCCTGCATAGATTGAAAAAGTACACTACAGGAAGAACTGAATAATGAACATCCAAATGTTTATTTTAGTAGATTCTAAGGATTGAGAAAAGAAGAAAGGAGAATATAATATAATAAAGAAATGTGCGAAATGTCTAGCACAAACATGCCATGTCATTGGGGACGCGTAGCCTTGGGGTTGGAGGCATTCCTGCTGTTTTATTGAAAACTATATTGAATGATACGCACATACGGTAACGATAGAAACACACAGAATTGTGACAAAAGTGTCACATTTTACAATGAAAAAAATTAGTATGCAATAACGTATATCATTTCAATTTATATGTGATTAACAATTTATGGCGACCACAACCTCAAATGTTTCAAAAATTTATTCTTTAAGGTTTATGTTTGTTTGAATTGAAGAAGATGAATACAGAATATGTACTGTATTAGATAGTTTAGCAAAGAAAAAGCAGTTGTCATTATACAAGTAAGATCGGCATATTATATTTTGATAAAATTTTAGAAGCATTTGTTATTATTATCTACCTGTCCTGAACTGTGTCGCATCACCCAAAGCAGCAAACGTAGGCCCGAAAGATCGCCAGACAGGTGCGCCAGATGCGAAGGCAACACTGCCAAAAGCAGATGAGAACAGTTGTACTTATTTAGTTTTGGATAATTCAATACAAATTTAAGAAAAAAGAATATGGGATTACATACCCCCGGCCGTGGTTCCTGATCGTCATGAATATTTCGCCTACGATGGTGGTCCCTGCATTGTTAAAATGGTATAAATTTCAGTAGATAGGTGCAACATCGAGAAAAGAAGGGAGGAGATATACCAAGGCAATGCTGCCAATGCACATGAGGCATATAGGGAAGATCAATCTTTCATCCAGATGAAAATCAGAGATAAACTATTTATCTTTTTTTTTTCACAATTAAATAACAAGTATTGAGTCAGTCATCAGTCACTTTAAGTCCCTGGGACATTGAAAACAGGCATCCATAAGCAGATTTTATCTATCGATATATATTATATCAATAAAAGTAGAAGGAACATGGTTCTATTTATGATAAACATGAAGAAATTGCTTCCTACTTCCTAGTCAATGGTGTCAGTTTCTCCTAGTTTAGGACCTCCAATAGTTGGTACACTAACCTTTCTGACATGCAGAAAATTCCCTCTTGCCACGTGTAGTTAGTTGATTGTTCTCGACACATGTATTCTCTCTAACTATGTCACCTTCTACTGCATCAAAGTCTTTTCCTACAAAGTTCAGACTTCCTTGTTCTGTCCTATCTTTCCTGTATGAATACAACAACATGAAAAAATAAACATATTGATTTAGAGTCTGCAAGAACTAGTTAGCTTCTTATAGCGTACATAAAAGAAACATTTATACCTCTTTTCATTCAGATTCTTCCTCTTTCCCATTCTTCTTCATCCGTTTTTAGCTCCAAATACTTTCGAAAAAAATAGAGTTTAAAAACACACACCGCACTTTACATTTTAAACGAAGACAATAATAGATAGAAATGGAACCCACTCTCTTAAGATTTAATCTGATGGTATATCTTTTCCTTGAGTCATCGACGTATCCACACTTGTAATTGTTGTTTCATATAGTACATACAAGACAATTTACATGACCTATGATATACCATCTCCTTATAAAAGCAACCATTGAAATTCTGTATTTTCAGAATCATCATATATGTAAACAATGATGGATGATTTAATATCTTGGCAATGCACCAGGAAGCTATTCCATTTAATATGGGGAACCAATAGATGGCTCATTTCAGTGTTTCTCAAGAATTTTTTTAATCTACTCATGATAACTATCAAAAGTAGCTATAAAAGACATCAGGGGTGATACTCACTCTTCTCCAATCTTATGCCAAGGAAAGAAACTGATTCAGATGTTACATTTACACCAATAGATATTCATCATAAAACATACAAATTAATATCACGACTTTGCATTGATCATGCAGAAAAGAAAACTATTTCAAACTACACATGTAGAAGAAAAAAAACAATAATCAAATTACAATGTCCTCCCTTGACTACCTTTAAAATATTTGAGCGTCCTTCCCAAATTTGCCCATAATTCCCTGCCATATTGTATAGGTTAATATATCAATCATTAAGATAACAAATACAACAACATACATAATATAATAAATTAATTAGAACCATTAAAATTTGAATTAGGAAAATAAATTCATCATTCAATTAAATAACCTTGTAACTAATTTAGATTATCATCTTCAGATATGGATCCAGAAGAGGCAGAACCATCATCATCCTCACTACACTGCAAAAGCTGCTGAAAATTTTGATTACTGACTATCACATCAAGTATCTTTTCCACTTTCCGCAATCGCTTTTGTGTGGCTCGCTTTTCATCATTGACTACTTGAAGAGTTTCTGCTTGAATTTTTAAGGCTTCCTCCTTGTCTTTTAATGCTTGGTCCTTTGCTTTTAGCTCATCCAACAATGAATTATTTGTTTTGTATGGTCCTCTAACATCTCTAGGTCTCACTCCTCCACCATAACCAGCTATGTATTTTTTTGTTCGTGATTCTCCATACACTTTCTCTACAACCTCTACGGGTAGGAGTGATGGCTCAGCTTGTTGAACACTTATGATTTTTTCCTATAAAAAAACTAATTATTCATAAGAATAAATAAAAATTAGTGATAGTGATCATGTAGATTAGAACTTACGTGAACTTGGGATGCTTCTGTAGTAGCTAATGCATTGCCCTTCTTGTGGCTCTCAAAATAAATTGTTCCAAAATCAGGTGGTTTCCCATCTTTTCCTCCCTATAATATTCCCACAATTAGTTATATACAAATGATAAAAAATGTGAAAATGTATAGAGAAAACATATAGATATGGACAACCTTTTGCCATGAAATCTCTCTGAGAGGCATGCTTCCAGTGCGATGAAGTAACTTTTTGTTTATTCCTTCTCTATTTTGGGTATTTCTCTTACTCAATGCCTATTGTCATATTAATATATAGACATATTATGACAACAAAATAAAAAATATGAAACAAAAGAAAAAAAATGATCGGGCGTCATTTTTCCAAAAAAGTACCATAAACTTTTCGCTATGAAAATGATCTTGTACTAGCCATTGCCAATCAGTCTCAACTTCAATTGCCATAGGCTTCCTTTGTAGTTGTTGTTGTATGTCTAACCCTTTAATGGTGTGGTACATTGCTGCCCTCCACTTTACCCATAACTCCTTTAGATGTTTCAAGGTATGACTTTTATATTCTTCCATCTTGTTGTTTGTAAATTTGTCCTAGAACAAGTAGAATATAAATACGCAACAACATTTAATAATTTTGTTTAACAAATAAGCACAATGTAATTACCACGACGGCTGCCCACATGTGTTCTTTTTGCCTTTCACTGATATCATTCCAAGAATGCACCTTTATTGGACAAATATTTCGATCACGAACTATCCTACCCAAGTGTCTACTCCACACCTTATGATTTTTCCCAACAGGGCAGGGCGTCCTTGATAGAAGGTGATTTCTAACTTGTTTCCTTCCCTTAGTCGAGCAACCTTTTTACATTTGTTACTTCCTCGATGCCTTACTACCTTCTCTGTGGCATTAGCTACAATCAAGATAATAAATTCAATACCATTCAGATTACATCATATATAAAATGTTAACAAATATATCAATTGAAGGAAATACAACAAAGAAAGAATGAAAATTCCACCAAACAGCTTGTGACATATTAGGAAAATAACTAGATGTGAAAAATAATTTTCATGGTTGTAGTCTAACACATGAAAACCTACAAGATAGAAAAGAGACAACCAGTAAAATTTAAAAAAAATTGGGACATTACTCATAAATAAAAAGGTTGCAGTCTAACAAATATATGCTCAAAAGTTACTATTAAGTAAAGGGTAGTAAACATACAAGTTGATATCTCATTGATGGCATGAGAAGTCATCACATCAGTAGCACTGCAGCCTTCATTTTGGACACCAACATCTTCAGGAGGTATAGAATCATTTGCTATTGGTGGGGAAGGATCATTTCTTGGCGGTTCATCTGATAGTGGACTAGTTTCGGTTAGTGGAAAGGAATAATTTTTTGTTAATACAGGAGATTGGGAATGGTTGATGCTTCGTTGGGAAGAAAAAGACATTGTCCCACTACTAGCTCCTATAGGATTTGACATACAACTTCTAAGCTCTAATCCACAGCCATGACTCTTCCCAATAATACTTAATTGTTGTGGGAGGATATACTTCTTAGCTTTAGTCTTTTCCATCACACCCTTCTGATGTTTGGATGTGCTTGTAACCATTTTCCTGCACCACCATCAGGGTTTGTTGAAAAGTAAAATTTTTCAAGAATTAATGTAAATGACAATGCTATGCATAAAGTATGATAACATAAATAATAAGATTAAATCATCTTTACAAAAATGCTGCCTGATACATCATAATGAAACTTGAAACATTCACAAAACAACTACTTGAAGGGGGAAATGTTTAGCTATTGTTATCAACATTGATTGCATCATCTTGTTCTTCTTCATCGTGAATTGGATCAAACTTGTCTCGTGGATCAACCTTTGTAACAACATGCCATCCCTTGTTATTGTGATCATTTGCATAAAATACTTGCGATGCTTGTGCAGATAATACAAATGGTTCAACAGTATTCCATATACGTCTACAATCAACACTTGTGAAACCATACTCATCAATCTTTACTCCTTTAACTTTATCAGCAATGTCAAACCAATCACACCGAAACAATACGACCTTATTATAATCCAAGTATTGCAATTCTATAATTTCAGTCAGTTGTCCATAATAATCTATTCTACCCCCACTACTATCATCACCAACGACAACCACTCCACTACATTGTGACATTAGTCTTCCATCATGAGATCTAGTGTGGAATCGGTATCCATTCATTACATAACCATAAAAATTTGTTGCACATTTGAGTGGACCACGTGATAATGAAAGTAGCTCAGCCATCTTCTTGCTTTTATCGTTCTCATATTGATCTACAACCTAAAATATCATAATTATAAAAGAATTTTTAACATATAACTAGCGTATTTGTATTGTACCATATGAATATAAAAATTCTTACTTTCATCTTAAACCACTATATGAAATTCTCACTTATTTTTGTAAGAGGGATATCTTCCATATCAACTCCTTGAATTTGATAATATTCTCTACAATAAATTAATAAAGAAACTTATGTGATGAAGCTAGCATAAGTCAAGTAAAGATTATCAATTAATAGAAAAATGAAAGGATGTTAGGACTCACTCAATGTATTGTTTGACTTCTTCACAATTGTTTAGGATATATATCTGAGCCTGCTGCAACGTAAGTGCATCAAGGTCTCTTGTTGTACCGCATCCTAGTCCTCTTCCCTTGTATGCAAAAATAGTTAACAGCGCTGATTCGTTGACATCATCATCATAATTCCTATCAAGGCGATTGAACCTTGTTTCAACTTTATGCAAATATCTTGAACAAAGATTCATGCATTCTTCTGCTATGTATCCTTCTGCTATTGAACCCTCGGGACAGGTCCTATTGCGGATGTATGACTTTATTGTAAACAGATTTCTTTCTATTGGATACATCCAATGACAGTGAATGGGTCCACATAGCATAGCCTCATGTGCCAAATGAATAGGCAAATGCAATATAACATCAAAAAGTGATGGGGGGGAAATCTGCTCCAACTTGCAAAGAGTAATTGGTATTTGCCTTTCAATTTGCTTCAACTCCACCATATTCAAGCACTTAGAACCCAACATCTTGAAAAAATGAGATAGATCAAGAATTGGTTCATAAACAACCTTAGGAAGAAGTCCACGCAATGCTAGAGGAAGTATGTGATGTAACAATATATGATGATCATGACTCTTCAATCCCGAGAGTTTATTTTCTTTTAAGTTCACACACTGTGAAAGGTTTGAAGAAAACCCATCAGGAAGTTTTAAATCCTTCAAAAATCTGAAGAATTTATTCTTACTCTTTCGAGACAACGTGAATGGTGCATCAGGAAAAATAATTTTACCGTCCCTCGTTATTGGGTGTAATTGTTCTCTGATGTTCATTTCTTTCAAATCAAGACGAGATTTATAATTGTCCTTTGTCTTATTCTTCACATTCAAAATAGTTGCCAAAATGCTATCAAAAATATTTTTCTCTATGTGCATCACATCTAAAGTATGTCGTATCAAAAGATCTTTCCAATAAGGAAGTTTGAAGAAAATACTTTTCTTGTTCCAATTATCCCCCCTATTCTTGTGAGATAATTTTTTGGAACATCTACTCAAAATATTCCCTTCAAGATTTTGTACTTGAATAAGGATTTCATCACCCGTTAATGATGTGGGCGGTCTTCCCTTTTCAATAGTTCCATCAAATGCAGATTTATTCCTTCTCCATTGGTGATTTAAAGGCAAATAACGTCGATGACCCATGAAGCACTCCTTTCCACCATTAGCTAATCTAATTGAATAGGTACCCTTGTGATAACATGGACAAGCAAGTTTTCCCTTAGTACTCCAACCTGATAACATCCCATAAGCAGGAAAATCATTGATAGTCCACAAAAGTGCTGCCCGAAGATCAAAATTTTGGTGTGTATTTACATCATATGTTTGTACACCAGTATTCCAAAACTCCAACAATTCTTCTATTAGAGGTTGCAAATAGATATCAATAGCATCTCCAGGACCATTAGGACCAGGAATGAGCATGGATAAAATAAAATTAGGTTTCTTCATGCACATCCAGGGAGGCAAATTGTAAGGAATAAGAATAACAGGCCAAATACTATATGATGATTTAGAATTATTGAATGGTTGAAAACCATCACTAGCTAGGCCTAGTCTGACATTCCTTGAATCTTCACAAAAAGTTTGATGAAGTTCATTAAATTTTTTCCATGCCAAAGAATCAGCTGGATGACGCAAATTCCCATCATCATGCCTATCATGATGCCATGTCATTAGCGCAGATGTTTTTCTAGACATAAATAGCTTTTGAAGACGTGGCTTTAGTGGAAAGTAACGCAATACCTTTGATGGTACTTTCTTTCCATTTGCTTTTAGTTTCTCTTCCCCACTACGCTTGTCATGTTTCCATCTTGAAGTATGACAAAATCTACATTTATCAAGAACACGATCTTCCTTCCAAAACAACATACAATCATTCTCACATGCATCTATCTTATCATATGAGCAACCAAGATCTTTGATTGTTTTCTTTGCTTCATAATAAGAGTTGGGCTAGGTTGAGTCATCTGGGAATAACTCATCTTTCAACAACTCAAGTAGCATTGTGAAAGAATGATTGCTCCATTTCCCTAAACTCTTTATGTGAAGTAACTTTACTAAGGCAGACAATTTTGAACCCTTTGAGCCTTTATAAAGAGGTTGATTGAGGTCATCTAACAACCTAAAAAATCTTAAAGCCTCATTGTTAGGTTCCTCTTCATTGCTATCATTGTTGTCAAATCCTATGTCTTCCACATTTCTCTGAAAATTATGGTGGTCTGGGTGCATATCTTCAAGTAGCTCTAACATCTCATCATCAATTTCATTTTCTTCTTCACTGTCATCATTTTGAGAATCTGAATCAGAGTCATGTCCTGTTTCCCCATGATGATACCATAAGGTATAACTCCTCATCATACCATAAACCATTAAGTGTGTTTTCACTAAATCACGAGATATTGAAGAAGCATTAATACAACGAACACATGGACACCTAATTTCAGTTCCACCTATTTTTCGGCAGGCATAGACCAGAAACTCATCAACGCCAATTTCATATGTTGGATCATCAAGTCGGTCGTCAACACGACTAATCCATTGCTTATTTGGTACCATTATCTACAAATAAAAATCATATAATTCTTATTTACAAAAATAAAATACAAGCATCTACAATTGAACTTAAAAAATCAAAACTATTATTTACAACTATGCACCCATAGTTTTCTAGGTGGCTAGACAGTCCCTTTTTCCCAAAGGGGGTCTAGCAAGCTTAGGAGCCTAGTCATTTCATTATAAAAAATTACATATATAGTACCATTTACAAATATATATATATATAGCTATATTCAACTCGATACTTTATATGCATACTTATAATCCTTCTATTTAAGTTTGTAACAGTTATATTAAACCTAAATCACACCTAACATGGCCTAAACTAAACCATATTGGACCTAATCTGACCTATCTTGATCTAATGTGGACCTAATGTGGCCTAATTTGACATTGACCTAACCTATTTTTTCATAGCATCAACTTGCTAGACCTTAACTTTCCCTAATTTGCCCTATATTTGCCTAAATGAGATCAAGTTTTGTCCAAATCAGACCATATTCCCAAAAGCATACCTATTTTCCTCAAAGTAGACATGTTTCCCCAAACCCGGCCTTGTTTGTCCTAAACTAAATGTATTTCCCCCCAACTCAAACCTAATTTTCCAAAAGTTGGCCTGATTTGGCCTAAATCAGACCTTCTCAAGTTGAACAAATTTGACCAAATCCAGACTTAGTTACTTTTATTTAGCCTATAAATGGTTTAATTTGGGCCTAAATGGCCGGACGCAATCATTTAATGTTCTTAATAATTCGAACACCTAGTTTGGGGCACATTAGGTGCCTTGATAACTGTGTAATAATGGATAAATTTATTGTTGAATAAATTATTAATCAATTTGTTTTGTAGCGGTGATTACTTGGTTTCTAATAATTCCTCACCATGTGCCATGTCATTGTACCTATCCATCAAACTTTTCAATATGTGTGCCTAGGTGGCAAGCTAGGGGGCACAGACACTCCTCGAAGGCTTCTGTGTCTATGTCCAATGCATGTCCAACATGGACTCACCTTGGGCTAGCATGGACATGTGGCGAACATGCTTCTAATGTGTCCACTTCTATTTTTTTTATTGAAGTCTCAAACACAGATTGGACACTCCATGGACACATCCAAGACACACCATCCCTACACACTTAAGCATAAGCATACAAAATAACCCAAACCCTATCCAAATCCCTACCCCGTGCCCTCCACTACTCCTTGCCATACTAATATTAGTTAGTTAAGCTTCATTTTCTACATGCAAGTTGTCGACACCTTTCTTTAACAATTGTAGTAGCCATCACTAGAAATATCATCTCCATCAGCTACTGAAACATTTAGGGACTGCTGCACCTACCATGAGGTGGGAAGCAGATGGATTCACCGCCTTCTCTTCCAGTTCCATCTAAATTTTCATCCTCTTCCTGCTTCTTCTAGTCCCCCTATTCTTTTTCCCACTCTAATAGCTGTCAAAATGTTCCCCCACTCCCTCTTTATCCTGCTCTATGTGCTTCACTTCCCCTTCTCTTATTTAATGTTTGTCCTTTGTGTGTCCGACATTTTGTTGTTAGGAAGATGATTATTTGTTATTTGCATCTGTGGTATCTCTATCTATGAGTAGTCTATTTGAGCTAACAATATCAATAAAGATATCAACTCTGACAAGTAATGGTATTGATTTATCTCATGCATTTTCATACAGATGTGTAAGACATTTTCTGCATTACCACATCTATGCATGCAGTGATGGTTTACATGCATATAATATGTAAATCGAACTTCATTTTTTTACTTATTAGTCCACTTATTGTACTCATCAAATACCTTTGTTAAGATTAAGATTCATGTATAGTTGGCTTTCAACCTATTGATGATCACTTTTTATTCACACTGTAGCATACTTGATCAGTAGATGCTATGATATAATCACTATATGCCTGAGTAAAGATGAAGCTCTAACTCCATTCAAATGCATACCTTTCATAATTATTAAGTGTATCTTTTTTGCATTACTTTCAACCTATCGATGACCACTGTTTATTCAGACTTTAACATACTTGAGCAGGAGATGCTATCGTATAATCACTATACGCCTAAGTAAAGATGGAGCACTAACTCCATTCAAATGCATACCTTCCATAACTATCCAGTGTATCTTTTTTACCTTGATTTTAATGACTACTTTTAGGTAACATTATTAGTTCTGTGTATAACCATGAGCTGGGGATTTTTTTCAAAATACATGGAATGAAAGGAATCTAAATGCCAAAGCCAACAACCCCAAGTTTATTGGTCGTGTGCTCTTTTCAGTGCCAGACACCTCCATGTCCCTGTTTCCATCTCTAATGAGACTTCTTGCCTCTAGGAACCATGCCACCATTAACTATCCATACCACAATCTACGTGCCACCTTAGATCTAAACACTCAGATGTCTTCACTTGGACCTAAGTGTAGCCCCCAAGTCCACTTCTCTTCAGTTTCAATCCCAAGATTCCCTAAACACTCCAAGTCGTAATAAGCTATGAAAATAATCCAGAATGCCTCCTTTAAATCATTGCCACCTGCAACTACCCATACCACAACCTATGGCCACTCCTAGATAACAACCAAAACACCAAGACTACCTTCATTTGTCCTTCAGTATAGCTTCCAAGTCCACTTCTATCCACTTTCAATACCAGGTATTTCCTCACATTTCAAATCAGCACAAGCTGTCAAGATAATTGAGAGAGAATCCAAAATACCTTCTATTGATCCCTTAGAGAGGTTGGTAACATTTAATTCTTCAATTCGTGTATGGATACTGTTGAAGTTTCTTAGTGTAATTCTAAGTATCAAACCCTTTTTTTTGCTTGGTGGGGGGTTTCAAAGGCTAATTATGGGTGACTGAGGCCCTATCCACTCTGGAATCATAGGCCTCTTACTTCTACTCACCACAACGTATTCGTCTTTGTTATTTAAAGTTCTTTGGTAAATATAATATGGCATAATAATGGATGATGTTGTCATCATCAATATGTAAAATGTCTTCACATTTGCAATTAACCATACACATAGGGTGTTTTCTTACAAAGAAAGATAAGACCAATTACATGTGTTACTCCGAATGAACGTTCAAATAGATGGTAGCTAGGAAGATGGTTATTTCCATTTGTGATATCTCTATCTATGAGAAGTCTATTTAAACTAACCATATCAAATTATCAATAAAGATATCAACACTGAGAAGTAATGGTATTAATTTATATTATGTGTTTTCATACGGGTCTGTAAGGCATTTTCTGCATCACTACATATATGCATGCAGTGATGGTTTACATGCATATAAATATATAAGTGGGCGCTTCATTTTTTTTACTTATTAGTCCACTTATTGTATGCCTCATTCCTTCATTAAGTTAAAATTCATGTTTTGTATTGCATATTTCTAACAAATTCAGTTCCATTAAGTTCTGAATGATTGCCTTTTATTTTGTATTGTTGTTTGTTCACCCAAAAGACACAATTTTGTAGGTCTTTCTTTAAAACCTTCGTTTGTCACATTTAGCAACTCACTTTTATTAAGTTAATCTAGTTCATCCATCGTCATAGTTAGTCTACAGTATCTACTACTAGTATCTGTCGTATTTAATTAGGAAAGTTTTGTACTTCAACTTGCATCAGTAGACATCTAAAAACCATTGTTAATAAAAGCAAGAACAAAATCAATTGCTTCTGTAAACTCTATTCATTTCAATATTCCGAAAGTTAAATACATGAAATATGTGTTGCTGCTTTTGAAGAAATCTAAGTCCATTATAATATGTAATTAGGATCTCTACAAAGTATTATTGTATGTTTTGACAGTTCTGGCTTTTAAATATTGTTATGTGATTTTCATTTCAAGTGAGTTCAGATATTTTTTCACTGATTTTAGCATAAAACTTAGAACTTAGATCGGGACCAGTATACAACTAATGTTTTGGCTTAATTCTTTGCTGGCGAGAGTTCTTTAGTGGTTGGGCTAGAAGCTTCTTGAGCTGATTTCAAGCTCCCGCGTTTTTCTGCTGCTTGACATTTATATCTTTTGAGCTTCATGTGTTTTGCTATTATTTCAATCATAAATTTGTTGTGTTGTGACGATCTTTTTTAATTGATAATATATTCTTTCTAACCTCGTGTATAATAGTTTACAATATGTATTACCATCATGTACGGTTTCTTGGATTATGTCACATAATATAAACCAATTGCATCTTCTATTATTGTATATGCTACTGATTTTTTTATTATTTTCCACATTTTCTACTTTTAGAAAAAGGACATCGGAATGGTAAATCTTTAGCAGTTTGGAAAGTTTGTATCTCTACACCAACGGACAAATAGTTGCACTTAAACTGTAGTCATGCCTCTTTTTGTAATGAAGGGTTGTGAGAAAGCCACTTATCACATTTCACAATGAAAAGTCTGGATGAACTTATAAATATATATTGTACATATTAGTTTTATCTCTGTTCTTCAGTTTTGGACCTCATTGCACGTGTATATATTGTACATATTAGTCTTATCTCTATCATTCTTAATAAAGCATTTGCACTGAGAAAAAATATGATGCTTGTAAAATACAAACCAAATGTTCACAGATATTCTTTAGCCCGTGCAAAGCACGGGTTGCTGCCTAGTTTACATTAGTAATACAATTTTTTACATCTTTATATTTTCCCTTTCCCTCTCTGTACTAACTAGTAACTACTAAAAATATATTATTAGAAATTGATCTTCGTTGCGTAGTTCCCTTCCCCGTCCTTTATCTCCCTTCACATCCCTTCCTTTTCTAACATTCCAAATATATAACGGTTTTATTGGACATACACTCTATGATATTGCCGTATCAAGTTAGCTTTTCTCTTTGTGTTATTGCAGTTAACATTGAGATAAGTTTCTGATCTTTAGTTATTATCCTAGAGTAAAGAATAAGTAAAACGTTTAGTTATTTGGTATATATTCTAGTTGTTATTTAAATATTTCCTTGTTCATTTCTTCAAGCATTTGTTGTGCATGTAAAGGAAAAGATTAATTGCTTACATGTTTAGTGATAGATATAAATTGATTGATATAGACGGAGGTGTGTTTTGATCGTGGCAGGGTCGGTATACTTTTAAATCGCAGCTGGTTGATAGTGGTTAATGAATCGATATTATATACAATCTGCAAAGAAACCAGGAAGAGGATGGAATATGGCCCTTATGCTTCTAATGAGATATTCTAGTGCAAGATTTTATAAGCGTAGGCCACAATTTTATATGAAAATGATATGCCGCATCACCAAAGAAGGAGAGGGATGATACCGTCAATTGTTCCTGATATGAAGACAACAACAGAATCAGCCTTTATCTGTAGACGACGACACAACCGACCTTTATCCGGGGACGCCACCACTCACGAAGACCTTGCTTTGAAGATGCCCGATGACCTTGGTCTGGAGACGCCAAGCTATCAAGGACAACCCATTCCGAAGACGCCGCCGCAGACCTTGATCGGAGAAGCAACCACGAGTGAAAACTCGATCAGTACTGACTGATCGCCAACCCTTGAGGCTAGGTATAATCTCGGGGAACGAGGGACTCATGGCTGCGGCTGTTGCGGGGGTGAGGGGAAGAGTGGGAGAAGGGGGCGACTACCGCGGACGGCGCTTCTTTGTGCGGGTGCGGCAAAAGAATTGGGGGTAGTATATTTAGCTTTGGTCTTAGTCTATTTTGGAAGCTTTTACGGCAAAAACACCACCATATTAATGATAAGAAAATAATTCTTCTGTCATTAACTATATCAATAATGACAACAACATTTTGGTGTCACTTTTAGATAATTAATTACGTCCAATATTTTATACTGACGTTATTTTTGCCGTTGACGGTCTATTTTCTGGCAGTGAAGGCTAGTGGTAGTTTGTGGGGCCAGTCGTCATTCCTGAAACTCTACTAGAGCCTTGGGCAGTGGACCCAGGCGTTACAAATGGTATCAGATCCATAACCCCTCCAGTAGGTGGGGCCCACATGGGCATGTGGCATGCCAGTCTTGAGCCGTACTGTCCAGGCATGTAGAAAATGATTGTCCATGGTTGACGTAGCCACCCTTGTGCTGGTATTCCGTGATCGGGAGTTGGGTGTCCATGGGCCATTGTGGGTCTGCACTGAAACGGGGTCAGATTATGAGGCCTTATATTGAGCCTTGACGAGGACGTCAAGAGCCTAAGTGGGGAAGATTGTAACATCCCAGGATTTGAGGCCTCGGATAAGATGATCTTAAAAGGAATGATTGGACTACCCATATCACCAAGGTGCACCTCCTTTTCTGGGAGCCCATCACTAAGAACTCCATAGTTAAGCGTGCTCAGCTTGGAGTAGTACTGGGATGGGTGACCAGTCGGGAAGTTGATCCTGGCTTGCACGTCGGTGTGGACAAAGTGCGCAGTTAAGGCTAGTGGTAGTTTGTGGGGCCAGTCGTCATTCCTGAAACTCTACTAGAGCCTTGGGCAGTGGACCCATGCGTTACAGCTTGGCAACACTATTTTTTTCCTACTCAGAGTAACCAGGTTGACTCATAACATCCAAAAAGTTGGTCTCCTATCATATTGACTTCCCGTATTGTCAACGTCAAAATAATCAACAACATTTGTATGGCCATTCTTGTAACATATCAAAATTTGGCTAACTTGAATTGAGAAACCTTAATTCCATGAATAGGAAGTTAGTGTTTGTTTGAATCATTAGATTTGGCCAAATAAGGTTAGAGTTCTACCCTAACATGCTTGTTTATACCCTAATGAGCATTTATTGCACATAAAATGAGCAATTCACACATTTTTACCTTAATACAAAGATAGCATCTAACCCAAGTATAAACCCTAATTATGGATACATGTAACCCTCACCATGATTTGGATAAGTGAGATCTATTAAGATAATGATTTAGATATACTTCTTACTTGAATAAGATCTGTGTACATGCTGATGAGGTGTATGTGATGTATATATAGTGATCACATTAACCTAAACCCTATGTTAGAACCCACTAATGCTAACAAGTACATCCTTGGTGACATTCATGATATATAAGTGACATTAAGAGGCATAATCATATATCATATATTAATACACATAGATTGGATCTAATCACCTAATTGTTGCTTGTATGAAATCAATTCATCAATATGCAATATGTTTCACCTTATTCACCACTAACTCAAATATCGTTAATAAATATTTGGCTTTACATAAATATTCATAAACAGATAATGTGGGGTTAAATGTGCATAATTGGAAACAAGATGTGAATGAATATGAGTAACATATTCATTTAGACAAGAACATGAATAAGTTATATAATCTAACAATAATTGGATTCTTAGTGTAAGCAAGAGTCATTAACGTGCCATTATTTGAATTAATATTAACATTAATGTACTTATTGACTAATTGCTTAAAATAATGTAAACCATGCAAAATAATATCTTGAAACTCGATTTGTAGTAAGATAATGATAATATGACTCTAAATATTGAGGATAATATTGATATGTAACAATAATTACTAAGATAATTGACTTAAACCCTTATTGTGCTAAAACTCATACTAGTAAATCTCAAAACTTAGATCTAAGTCTAAAATTAGATTCTTTGGGACATAAGTACTCTAGGTACAAAGTTTCAACACAACTAGATAATTATAGCTATCCAAATTCAATTTGCCAATAAGGAGTAACTCAAGTGGTCAAGCACAATGTCTCCTAACAAAGGGACCCAGATTCAAATCCCAGATTCCACCTTGGTTTACAACTCTCCTGGACGTTCGACCTCCATCAAAGGCATGGGAGAGGGGGAGAGAATGCCTCTCTTAATGCCATAATTTTGAGTTATACAATCCTAATATATAATGAATTTTGACTTGTTTGATTTAAATCCCAGTTTATCTGTCACACGACTAATTTATCAAAGTCTAAGTGTGTCACACGTTTTGGTTTAAGTGGACTCTTGTGAGTCATTAGATTGAAATCTTGTAGTGGAGCCGCTTTCTTCTTCCCTAAGTTAGGCAGAGCCTAGACTTTACAAGTCCCCTCATGACTATTTTTTCTCCTCTTTCCTCACACTCTCTCTATCCTTGTCTCTCACTTTCCCTGTGTTTTTTTCTCTCTCCATGGTCCTTGTGTGTTGCCCAGTCAAATGAGCCCAATCATGCATTGGCTTGGATTTCCAAGAGTCCTTGTCCACAAAGGGATGCTTTCTTCTCTTGTTTCCTATTTTTGACGGACTCCCAAACACCCTAGAGCTTTGTATCTATAAATAACCATCTCAAAAACCTCCACAAGGCTCTCCTTAATAATTTGACACCACCTAGTTCTTTCCCTTCACCCTGGAGACATAGACCCAAGGTCCACCTTTGGTGCTTCATTGTGAGTGTGTCGGGTGTTCCTTGACACTATCTAAACATTGCAGATGATTCCATATCACCCGGAGATGCTTCCATTGGTGCTGATTTGGATGTAGAGAAGGTATTCCCTATTTCCCCCTTTTCATTGTTGGGTTACCGCTCTGCCAAATTCTTTTTAGATTTATCACTTTCGTTGAGTGTTTTGTCTGGTTTCTTCTTTGATGACATCGTCTTGTCATTCTAGATCTCCTAATATCATTAGTACTTGTCATTCATTGTTGCGTACCCCTCATATTTTGTGTTTCTTGGTTGATCTCTTTGTTTTGGCCATGGCAGAGGTGGTCTGGGAAATCTTGGCCATTGTCTGACCCTCTCCTTGGGTATACTGACATCACATTGTTTGGAGGAATGTTTCCTAGGGTTTCTTTGTTGATGATTGAGTTAGAAATTGCCAGATGGAGCAAGGACTAGAGCTTCTTATTGTAGGAGATGACAAAACAAAGGATTTGGTTTAATTTGAGTCACGCTGACCATGTCCTTTTTGGTCTTTGCATCTTTCATTTGACCCTTGATCGTGCGATATTTGACCTTTGGTGATGACACATATAACACAACCCACGTGAAGCATTTGATGCCTGGTGCAAGGGTATTTTGTTAATTGTTGGATGATTTTGTTAATTTAAATTATGTAAATCATCATATCTTGTAAAATTCCAAGAAATTAATTTAAAGGTAAAAAATAAATCAAAATATGTTTTGGAATAAAAAAAATCTAATGTATGGTATGATTTTTGTGACCTAATTCCAATAATGTAAATACGTGATTTTTATGGGTTTTCCTAAATATATTTAATTTTTAAAACTCATATTTAATTATTTATAAGTCAAAAATTAAGATAGAAATATGTTTTTGAAATCAAAAAATTATAATCTATCTGATTATGTAATTTTCATACAGTAATGATGAAAAGTCTTGTTTTATGTTTTTTTAATAAGAGCCTAAACCCTAATCCATCTGTATGTTTAATAGGTAGCTTCAGATGCTAGTTTGGATCTAGGTTTGGACCTTTGACCTTTGATACACAAGTTGAGGTATGTTGTCTCTCTTTATGAGTCATATTGGACAATGTTTTGTGGCATGTTGATTTGTATGCCACTTGATTATATATATTTGATCCTAATGCTTGGAATTTAGTTAAATGTCTATGGGGAGTGCAAACCAAATCTATTTCCTTTTTTCTAGATCATACTCATTCAATTTGCCACTTTTATTGCATAATTTCATCCTAGTGTTCAATTTAATGTTGGAAATCCTAAATTGATGAATTGCTTGGTATGAACTTATCTTGCCTCTCTATTATATGCATGTTCAATTGTTAACACTATTATTATTTATTTGTAGTGGTACATTATGGGTTTTGAACCCATTGTACAACTTTTCTGATATATGGTATTTTTGTGCTCTCACCTGATGTATAGATAGGATTGAGGGTGCTCTCACCTCCTTTTTAGGCCCAAAACGTGGAGGTGTTCTGGCCCTACTTATAGATGATTGTAGTCTAATGCTTACTTTGCATGAAAAAGAGTTATCTATTTGTTTCCCTCAAATTTGAGATATTAAAGGCAAAAATTGATAACTGTAACTTTATTGTTTTCTTCATAATATTTTTGACTTACTATATGAAGATTCCTATCAATATCCAATTGGCTGATTTTTTTCTTTTGTTTGGGAGACCTTGTTATATTATTGTTGTCCCTTTTTTACTAATATTGTACAATCACTATTATATGCATATACCAATCTTTTATGTTGATAACATCCACTTTGTCTTCTCTTGTGGGTATGCTTCCAACCCCTAGGTGAAGAGCAAGGAGGAGTGGACTACAGTTTACCAAGACCCGTACAGTTGTAAGTGAGCTTTCTTGGGAGGTAGATTGAAGTGGTTGGTTTACCCTTTTTTGGTCCTTTGCTATTGATTAGTTTCCTATAGTTTCCTTTTATATACACCATGCATGGTGAAGAGCAATGTTAGACATAAATATGTAAAAGTTAGATTTTTATCTTCTACTACTACACTTTATGGTGAATGATACATTACATAGTTGAATTTTAGTCTTCTATAATTTGTAAAAAATTATTCTCAAATTTGGCATTGGATGGTTTTTTATTAATTCATATCGAGTAAGTTGAGTGTCTCACCTGTCGGGTCTCACTCCTTAGATTCTTCTTGCAAAATAATCCTTGGAAGGAGAATTTTAAAATATCTCAAAACATGACAAGTTGTGTCGCAATGACACAGAGTAGGATAGTCTATAAACTAATTAAGAATGTCAACAATAAAACATATATTGCCTTAATACTAGTAAGATATAAAATCTTTACAACCAATGTTTTATTGCTTATTTTATCTTCTAGTGGTTGGGATCTCATATCATAAGTGCTCTTGATCCATAGGGGGAACTACCAGTCGACATCCAAGCATTTATGTCTCAATTAATAAATCTACAGTGCATTTCCTTTAATATAAGGATATACCTTCTCATGAGCTTCACCCATTACCACTGTCGCGACGTCGCTTAGAGGATGAGTTGCGCCATCGACGTCGTGGCTACTTCCTTTCTCTTTAGGGGACCTATCGGCAATATTCTTGGTCACCTCCTCCTTGGGCATTTCTAATACTTTAGAGGGCCCACTTGAGTTTGAGGATGATGAAGACAAAGAAGAAAATGATGGCGATGCTGAAGATGGTGGTGATGATGGTGATCTTCGGGACCACCTTGAGTGGCGACGTGTGCTCCTTTTCTCGAGGCTATACTTGATAGCATCTAGGCACTGGAGTGCAACCTCCGTTGTTCACTTCATTGCGTCTAGCTGGTTGGGTAGACCGACCAGGGTTAGCAACTGACGTTCTTGCGCTCCTAGTCACTACTGGAAAGCCTAAAATTTGCGGGTGAGGGAGTAAAAAGTAACACTATAGTTACGGGTTACCTCCCTCAATTTATCAAACTCATAGTCGAAGGTGTGCCCCAAAGGAGGAGCAGGCGATCGACGATGGCTTCTAGAATGGCTCCTTGTTTTTGTGGCATGGCTCGTGGAATGTACACCTTCAAATGGAGGCGATTCTAGCACAACGGTGCATGCAGGCGTGGCCTCCGGGCGTGGTGTAGGTGTCTTTGCCGTGGTAGCTTATGCTTCAGCATGGGAACATGGGGAGGGTAGCGGTGTTTGAGGATGGTGATTAGCCGCATGACTCTCAACCTCATCCTCCAATGAGACGACCTCCTTCATGGCTGATTGGGTGGGATTTTATTGAGTGGACCGGAGCTCGTTGTTCAAGAGATGGATGAAGGCCTCCTCGCTGTTACGAGAGGTGTCTGGGTGTGTTGTGGAAGGTTCAGCTGCCGTTGTTGTGATCAATACGGCTGTTACAGTGGGTGCAACTGTTGTTTTAGTTGTGGTAGTTTCTACTAGTGCAACTGTGCTTGTTGACACGGGTGCACTAGTTGGCACAACTGTGCTAGTTGGCGTAGCTACATCGGTCTCAAGGTGGTCATTGGTGCTGGCTACTGGGGACCTTTTTCGGTGAGTAGTCATTGAGGCCCCCTTCTTATTTACAACTGCCTTCTTATGAATGTTGCACTCCTTAGTGGCGTCTTTGATTGGATGTAGCCTGTTGATGAGGAAGCACCCCAAGTTTATTGTCTTTCCTTCCATTATGTATTATATCATGTACATCTCTTCAGTATAAAGGTTGCTAGTTTTGAATTTGCTGAAGAGGAGGTCATGGACACTATCTTGTGGATTATCCTCCAGAAGCAAGAGTGGACTGCAGCCACATTGCTGTCGGGCTTGAAAGCAGACTCGCCTATTAGCTCCTTTCACAACTTCACTGGGTCGAAGTCGTTATCCTCACTTATCCTGGCTCCATCATCAAGTAGTTTCTGCTCATCTTCATTCTTAGAGATGATTTTGTTGAGCAGTTTCTCAATGATCTCGTACTCCATGTTGTATAACCGGACCTACAACTGATCACCTCCACCAAATTTCTTGCTCTCTTCGGGGTTGTTTAGCACCCATCAGAGGGAGGAGATGCATTCTTTGGTCAACTCTGTGTAGGAGTTGGAGAAGTCGAAGTAAATGTCATGAAGCTCGGCGGCGCCGAGGACGTTTTTCAACCTCTCAAAAATCCCAATCTGTCAGAAAGAGGCTTTGTGGTAGAACCTCATTGGGTGGTAGACCTTTACTGCCAGTTCAGTATATCGGTGCTAATGCTCCGCATCTCTTGGAGTGATGTGCCCTAGAGAGTGGGTCAGAGCCTCGGGCTCTGCCACTACAGGTTGAACGGTCACATCTGCTTTATTGCAGGGCCTCTTGTCAGTAGTAGAAGGTTGAGTTGTCGTTGGGTTAGGGTGCTTCTGCCTTATAGTGGCCCATGTGGTGTCCTCATAGGGATCCTCCTGCCGTGCTGGTTGACCTACACGACAGTCTTCTTGGTGTGTGCCATGATATGAAAAGTGAACGAATCAACACATTAATTGGCATTATGTATCGTGTGTCACGTTAGATGCTTGAAAGAAGAAGAGGCCAACTCAATATGCGAAGGTGATTGTAAGGCCCCTAAACTTGCTTAATGAGTTGAACAAGCTTAATTACCATAATTTAATGCTTAGTGCGTCATTAAGTTGATTAAGTTGAATTAAGTACTCACTAATGCAATTAGTGCTTTGATTGAGTGTTACAATCTTATTTGCATGAGTTTGTATAGGATCTCATGCTTGAAAGTTTGCAAAAGAAAACGCTCAAATCGGACTTCCGAGGCAATAGTTATGATGTTTTTATGTTTCTTGGACTTGGTTGCAATTTTTCCAATTTTTGGCCTTTTATTTCCTTTCTTTTTCCTTTCTTCCTTATCTCCTTTCTTCCCCAAATGAGCGACACACACAACAACTGATAAGCGACACCCCAAACTAGTGCCCGATCGCAACAACTGCCTAGGGGGAGGAATCAACGACTATTGCTTGTGCTTCCACCTCTGATAGCTGCACCCACTCTTCCTCTACCCTTCCTCCTTCCTTTCACCTTTCCCTTGCCTTAGCGGTGCCTAGAAGCAGCATGACCTGCTAGGGAGGCCGACCAGTTGTAGGTGCGGCGCCTAGCAACGTTGTGTCGACCAAGCAGCAGCGACAACGACTGACTAGGGCTTGGGAGGGCTGTTTTGGTGGCACCCAGCTGCGCATCTCCTTCCTCTACCCTTCCTTCACCTTCTCTAGCCCAAACATGCCCTAGGGGTGGCGTCCCAGCAAGCAGCAACAACTGATGCAAGAAGTAACGACCAAGGCCATCTAGGGCGCGAGCTCGCACTCCAAAGCAACGTTGTCGAGTTCATCTTGAGGTCCAGAGTAAGAAATTGCAGCCAATAGCCACAAACAGCACCTAGCTAGCCCTCCTTTCCAACCTGTACGTGGAGCAGGTTCTAAACTAGGGCTGTTTGGAGGCTGAAGATGAACTGTTGATGCCCGAAAACAGGCGTCTGGACGTGTTCCCAGTCGAATTTGGATGTTTTGAATCGCGGTGAGTCAAATCTCACTCCCATTCGCACGATTTAACTCGAATAATTGAACGTTTCGGTTAAAAGCAATTTTATTCACAGATGTCAGCATTTACACAGGTGCCGAGCAGCGCCGACACTGCTTGACTCCTAATTTGCACGTTTAAATTATTAACGCTTTCTCGACGCTAATTAGTTGACTGATATGTGTGTGATGTGAATTAGTGAAATTACACGATTGATCAAACCTAATTTACTCTGTTAAATGTTAAAATTAGTAGTGCACAACCAAAAAAATGTTCCATGGTAGAATTTGCTCTAAAGCTCTAAAACCCTACCTTTCTTGCTCCTTATGTTTAGGATTTGCTCATTTGATGAAGAAAGGTGCTATATTGACGAATTCATAGCTTATTCTTGGATTTTCTACCCTACTTGCTCGAGATTTCTTCAGTGTGGGGTTTCATCTTCTTATTAAAGGCAAGTTTTATAAATTTCTCCACGTTTATTGCTTACCATAAGCTTTCTAGATCATGTTCTTGCTTGAAAATGATGATCTATGCACTAAAAAGCTATGCTTGACTTGGATCTCAATTTTTATAATGTTCCCTGTTCTGATTTCAGTTATATATGAACCTATGATCATGTGTATGTTATTCCTAAGGTATAATATGACTTGGATCAGGTTGTTTTGATAACCTATGGTGCTAAGCACCTATCAAACAATGGTCAATTTTAGGGTTTAAAGCTGGTTTCTTCTATAAACCATGACCCGATGATGGTATCATTGCAACAACCCTATGATGTTGTCTTCATAACAACTTGTGGTCATGATCAAAGGTTTCAGATGATGGTGACAACCTCTGGTCACCCCTTAGGTCAGGTTTTGGATCAATTAAAAGTATAATGATCAATCATTAAGTACACTACTGATGATATCAATCAATGATGACATCAACTTAATATTTGATGCTGATTAATGAATATATTGTTGATCTAACTACATATAGTGATTTAATGATCACTAATGATGGTGGATCATGTCTCTACAATCTATAGTGAGTTAATCATATAGTTTTAGCATCAATTAAGCCTTAGACCAATGGTTTCTTGGGTCACTTGATGCAATGGTTAGACCTATATTGTAATTGATGGTTTATAATGTGAACTTGACCCGATGGTTGAGATCTACTATTTATTCCTCCATTAAGGTGGAATGATGGCTAATGTAATATTCTGGTCCTAATAATGTGATTTAGATATTTTCCTTTATACGATCAACTTAAGGAGCTTAATTGTTGACAATAGATGGCTTGTTTTAACTGAATAGTCGATTGTGGGTTTTACCCTACTCTCAATGGAACTTTTTTATGTTGTTAATCAAGGGATGTCTAGGGTTAGATGGTGACTCTTTTTAGAGCACAAATCAATGACTTCATAGGTGGTTTATCCAAGGTGTTTACTTATGTAAACAACCAAAGGTCTTACCTTTTAAACATCCAATGGTTCTGGGTGACATTGTGGTATGGTGATATTGATTGAATGATGATGGAACAAATGGAGGGTTACCCTTAATAAGTTAGTCTTACCTATTCACTCATATGAATAGAAGGGATGATAACCATATTGTGTTGATATGTAACCCTAATGAGGTATAGCTTGTTATACCTAGCTTTAATATAACTAAATGATGGTAATTAGGTATGAATAGTCCTTGAATGACTAATACAATCATGGAGTACTCTATTATTGTTGAAACCCTAGTATGCTATAACCTAATGGTTACACCTTGATTTATGTGTGGGTTTATACTTGAGAATGGTATGGAATGTGATTGTGATGCTTCACCTTATGCATCCATGATCCAATGGGGATGCTGTGAGTTAGGGTTTGGGTATGAGTGCTGATTAGTAACATTGATATAATTTATCATGTTGAACCTAACTCTAATGCAATTAGATAAAGATGAGTATTCATGTTTACAGTCTTATATGATGGAATGATGGTGGAATAACCTCCTTAACATGATCATAACCTTAATATGTTAATTGGTGGTTATCATAGCCACATGGTTGATACTTTCTTATGCTGAACATGTGCATTGTGAATATGATGAGTGTTAATCATATCTAGATTCCTTTCATGTTGATGTAATAAAGGAATGTTCTTAATGTTAATATAACCCTGCTATGATTGTTTATGAATATCTCCTAGCTCATTAATGTAAGATTGTGCCGATCTGGTGTATTATCTGTAAGTGATGTTATTGAGCCTTGTTATAAGGCATGGAAAGATAATGATGGTCTTGCACGAAATAGTATGATGGTCTTAATGACCTTTGGGCATGGTTGATCCCTGAATGAGGTGTAATCCTCTTATGTTGATAAGGGTTCATACCCTGTGATATTGTGAAAATGATTTATATCTTGTGATAGTATGATGACTAGTGTGGTCTCATGAATGGCAAGTGAATAGTACCATGTGATGATGAGATGAGAAATTATGTTTTATACATTTTATATCTTTTCAAAGTTTTGATATTTATATGCTTTCTAGAAGTGAATTAGGGTTTTTATGTCCACTTGTTTGACGCAACCTTAATTCACCCAATTGGCATAACTAATCAAGTGCAACTCTAATCATGTAGTGCCCTTTGCCGTAGAGCCATCTTCAGTGTCAGAACTTGCTGGATGGTGAAACAAGTATTCCTAAGGGAAACTCAGAGTGCATACTATTGAGTATGTGGGGATGGAAGGTTGAGGATATATCCTTGTCATCCACAATGCAGATTGTGGAGGTTGTCTATGGTCATGCCTCATACATCTGATGTGATTGAGAACAGCTACAGTCGTGTCTCGGTGATTATAACATGATTTAATTAGAGGACAACTGCGGTTGTACCTCAGTGATTGGGTTTGAATACCATGGTTTCTAGTGTCGTGACCTGTACCAAGGTCAGACTAGTGGTTAGCAACTTGACTATATGTCACTGTGGTGGCAACTTTGACTGATATGTCTCTGCCTTTTTACTCGTACTAACTGAGGGGAAGAGATCTTAGGCTACCGACACTCCTAGATCTTGTACAAAACTGAATAGCCCTTCGCAGGGGTCAGTTGGACTTTGAATGGTACGATTCAAATTCCCTAGGGCATAATAAAAGATGTAATACATCCGTGTAGCATATTGTTTAGGGTTATACACAACATTTCACATTGGATGATAACCCTTATTTGTTCTCTTTACATAAAGATGATGCTTAGTGCAATTAAGAGATAGTAGATATACTTATGTTGTGGATGTGCTTAAGATTGTAGATGCATACATACAATATCCATGATTATGTTTATAACTATACTGCTACTGCTGATTATAATCATGATGCTAGATATCTCATGTTGTTAGTTATGTTTAGCATGCTAGCCATGCCTTTGTAACTAGAGATGCATATATTGCTAATCATCCTTATCTAGGTAGTTGCACTTATGTTGTTAGGTCTTATTATAATGTTGATATGTTCAACCAATTAGACATGCTCATGTTGTTAGCTATGCTATGTTACTAGACTTGCTCATGATGCTACAACTACATATGCTACTAAATTGCTTATATTGTCAACAAGATAAAGGATGATAGTCTGGCTAATGATGATAGTTATTATCTTCTCCTTTATGTATTTTGTTAATCATCAATACTACTGATCTCATTTGTTATAACTGATTAAACTTCTTAACTATTTAATTACATAAAAATATTGTAATCAATAAACGTTGTTAGAGGTTATATCTCTTGATGGGACTGGGTCTCACCCATGTGGTTCGCCACATTTTTTTAGGTAATCTAAAGTGACAAAAACAAACATGTGGCATCACAGAGGAGCTATAGTAATGAATCTTTGATAAAGTTGATTAGATGTCTAGTTTGTCCTAGATTCGTGCATTTACTCTCAGGTCCAGGCAGAAAAAGTTTTTTATGTGGTGTTTCGAATGAATCGAGATTTTGTTAGCATGTTAATGCTTGTTTGTGTGATATATACTAATATTGTTCTTCTGTGTATATATGTTGTGGCTAAGGCAATAAAACATTTGTATCAAATTATTGGCCTAGTATGGATATAAGAAAGATGTTGGGGTCTTATGAAAATGTTTCTGAGCGGATGCTGACATTGAAATCGGTTTTAATTTACCCATATTTTTGGGTATGTGATTAATTAGTGATTGATTGTGTTGTATGTTTTGTGTAATCTCGTTTAGTGTAACAGGTTCTGACAGCGACATAGGTGAAACTCGGTACGAAGCAATCAGCCCAATATAGCCTGGGTGATATGGCTAAATCGATATCGGTTTGCAAAAGAGAGAAAGGTATTGGGTTAGCATTAGCCAACTTGGTATCGTCTCCGTGCGATACGTGTAACGACCCAGACCTGGATTATGAGGTAACCCTAATTGTTTTGGATAATAAAGTTTCTTAGAACTTTAATATAATCCTCTAAGGTGCTTTTTTATCATGTGACACACTTATGTTTCAATTTTGGTCCCGATTGAATGTTGTTTGAGCAATTATCCTTTATTTTGGACCAAAGTGCAATTTACCCAAATTGAGGGGCTATAATGCAAAATGTCACATGTTGAACATGCCTCATGTGTTTTAGCATCATTATAGAGAGAATGATGCCAGGTGGTGGCTTGTGGAAAGCCTAAATTCCAAGTTTGAACTTGTTTGAACAATGCTGGTACGTTGTGCACCAATTTTGGTACAAATTGTAATTTATCCAAAATGTGGGGTTGATATGCAAATTACCACCTCTAGAGTGTTCCTATTTCCTCTATGTATCATTAATAGGAGAGATAATGAATGATACACCATGTTTGATTCCATTATGAATGATGGTAATCTTGGTGATGAAATGACCAAGAAAAAGGGTTGAATTTGGAAGCTTAACTTGAGTTGTATCAAGTTGAAAAGCTTATATATGAGTGCCTATCGGCCATGGAGCCCAAGAAAGTGTTCCATATCGTTTTGTGAACTCTTGGAAAAGTCCATATAGTTCAAAGCACCTCAATTAGGTGAGGTATGACGTCCAAAAAGTTTCCTTAGAAAAAGTGTATCGGCTTGACATAAAATAGTGATTAAACCTAGATGACTTATCCAAATGGATAAGCAATGGACGAATTTGAATCTTTATATGATCCTAAACCTTTTTCATGTCAAGATAAATGTTGATTTATTCATGGAAACGTGTCACCCATGCATGACACGTGGCACCTACTAGCTCAAAATGTTGACACCTCATTTTTGCCTTTCTTCATGATCAGCAAGTATATATACCCCTAGTTTCACCCCTTGGTGCAATTTTGCGACCCTTACCACACTCCTACCCTAAGGTATCGTTCATAGAGCTCCCATATAGTGAAGGGATGCTGTGGTATCGTGCATGGTCCTTGGGATATCACCCATGGCAAGAGCATATCGCCCAAGTAGGTGATATTGGCCATATAGGGTGATATTTGCCATAGAGTAAAGTTTTGACTCCAAGTGAGTGTCATATCGTGCAAGTGAGTACCATATCGTTCAAGAGGGGTGGTATGTGGTGCAAGAGCACAAGGGTATCGTGCATAGGCCTTGGGTATCGACCATATCAAGTATATCGGCCATACCATGTTGATATTGCCCATAGCAAGTTGATATCGGCCAATTGAAGTGATTTTGGCCACAAGTGAGGGGGTATCGGCCACAAGCAAAGTTGTGTCGGCTAAGAGGAATTCCATATCGCCCAAGAGTTGTAGGGTGTCGTTCAAGGAGCTAAGGAACTCAAAACGTAATGCTAAGGTAAGATATAGTTGTCTTCAAGCTTGAATTGAAGCATTGAATTAGGGTTATGATCTACCTTTCTTTTCTTATTCACCAATTGCTTATCCATGGTGATTCCTTGTATATGAAGGAGTTTTGAACGAGCCTTGGACCTTTGATAAAGTCATCTTCAACCTTAGGAACATGGAGCTTTGGAGCTTGAAGCTTTGAAGTGGTTCTTAAGGCGGGTAATATAACTTGAACTCAACCATGTTATTATTCTTCACCTAAATTGTTATAATTAGTGAAATACTTTTAATACTGAAATTTCCTGAAATATTTGATGAAATTACGAGTTCTAGCAGTTGCTTAGACCTGTTACCATGAATTATATCAGTTATAACAAAGGTCTAGAGCTTGAAGAAGATGGTTTCACTTTGTAAAAGTGATATCAGATTCAAGTATAAATACAAGTAGTTATAACCCGATATGGGTATGACTTGCCTGATATGTCTTGCACAAGATATTGCATGAGATGCTTGCATAAGATGCTTGCATAATAGGGAGTCTAGAATAGACTCCATGCATGATACAAGGTTAATTGTATACTTGTAAGATGGTAAGAAACCCTAATTTGGGTAACCCGATATAAGTGAAGAGTAACAAGTGTTATTGCACGACACACATGGTTGCATGATATACATGGTTGCATGACATGGTTTCATGACATGGTTGCATGACATGGTTGCACGATAGGGTTGCACGATACACAACCCTAGATGATATGGTAACCCTAACCCGTCATGGCTAACCCTAGATGGTGACTAGCTCGATAGGGTGATTGAATGTACTTCTAGCCCGACATGGTGATGGGTTGATACCTCACAAGTATCATGGGAGACACATACATATACCTTGTGTACGATATGAGGTCAAGAAGGTACCTCATGCCCGATATGGAGACAAGTGCAAATCCTAACCCGATATGGTGAGTGTTCATACACCTCCAACCCGATACAGTGGTATCTAGACACCTACAACCCGATATGGTGAACACATGCATATGATTTAACCCTATACACCTTGTAAAGGTAAGGGCAAGACACTCTTAGGAGTGATGAGTGTAACACCAAGTAATGGTGTGGATAATACCTTGATAGGTGAAACACCTAGAGTGGTTGATAATGGTTAATCCTATATCAATAATGCCTTAACCCGAGATGAGTTCATATAATTAATGATGGTTGAATAATTCAATTGTATGACTTATGACCAATACATTACATGATAAATGTGATGATCTAGTGCATAAAGTATTAGGATGGGACATACCCTAATACAATATAAGTTGATGAACTTAAGTATGTTAAAAGTGATGAGGGAAGTGATACATCAAGACATGATAGATATCACATCCAACACTTCAAGGTTGATGTACCTTGATGCACCTTAAATCCAATATACTTGGATGAGTAACCCATGAAGTGTGTTATGTCAATTGTTACATTGAGATGTAATAAGTTTAATGCACCTTGATAAGTGTGGGCTAACATACTTTGAGAAAGGGTTAAGCCAAGTTAATAAAGTCTGATGTAATCATACCCTGGTAAGGATGAGAGAGGAACTCATACCTTGTGTTGATGATTCATTTAATGATAAATGATGAGAATGAATAAGTATGATTGAATACTTATGATATCAATGTTTTTTCCTAGATGTGTGGAGCAATGAATTAGGGTTTGATCATTGATAATATGATCTTGAAAACCCAAATGGTTAATAATGGAAAACCCTAACCCTAATGAAGGGTAATGATATGTAAGAGAAACCCTAATCGATAAGAAAGGGAAAAACCTAACCCTAATGATGGGAAGATTGTATTTCTCTTATTGCATAAGCCTTGTAAGGCATGTTAAATACTTGTATAACAAGTATAATGTGTAATGGCCTTATGAGCCATGTGAATAAGTTGTTGCCTAGTGAGAGGTGACAAGATGTGCAATGGCCTTGTGAGCCATGTGAATAAGTTGTTGCCTAGTGAGAGGTGACAAGATGTGAAATGGCCTTGTGAGCCATGTGAATAAGTTGTTGCCTAGTGAGAGGTGACAAGATGTGTGATGGCCTTGTGAGCCATGTGAATACTTGCACAACAAGTGAAATGAATACCTTGGTCTGAGGACCTAGAGGTAATGGTTACCTGTTATAGAGGTAACAATGTTATGTGATGATCTAAGGGTTTGAATACCGAGATCCAGTAATCATGATAATGACAATGTGAAGGGATGAGAATTCCCAGTAATGTGACAAGGGACTAAGATCCCAAGTAGCATGTGTCTTAAATATTTTGAAAGTACTTGATAAATGTATTACGCCTTTCTTTGTAGCATCTATTATAATAATTCTTGTTTGAAACTTGACTGATGCTAAAAGAATATGGTAATGCACTTAATTAATCAAGTGATATCTTATCATGTAGTGCCCTGGCCATAGATCCATCATCGTCAGTAGTTGGTGATGGTGAAACAGGTTTTTCTATGGGATCTCCTGATGAACACATATTGTTGAATATGTGGGGGTGATGGGTGCAAATACCTTACGCCCTGATGTGGGATTGACGTGAGATAAACACGAGATTTCTCAATCCTTCATTATAAAGGCCGGGATGGATGTAACACGAATCTCCCGATGATGATGATGAATGTCGGATGATGTGGAGATAAAAATAAAATCTCTTGATTCCAAAGAGAGGTAGCTGACGCTGTAACTCTGTAGCAGTTGCCAGTATACCCTGGTAAGCTACGATAAGCAGTTGACATAGTCCTGCTTGTGGTCTCGCACTGACCGAGACGTGGGAGGTCATAGCAGCCGACTCTGTTAGATGACCTATGTATGGAACCAATTTTGACTTCACAGTGGTCGGTTGGAGTATGAGCGGTATACCTCATCTCCTTAGGGCATAAGTGTGATTGTAAAATGTAATCAGCCGTGTAGCATATCTGCTTAAGGATCGAATACGAGAAACATTGGTTGATGTGCAAATCAGTTACACATCTTAGTAGATAGATGTTATTTATGTTTCTTTACATTCCTTGCAAAGCAGATAGATGATTTATAACTCTACCATGGGTAGATGCAATGTTCTCCTTATGAAAGGAGATTGCTTCATTCTGTTCATATAGTGAATTATCCTGCTTGTTAATATAAAAAGAACATCTGCTCAGTTTATAAATGCTTAATCTGTGATAATAATATGGTCGGCGGAGAGTTATATCTCTCGCTGGGACAATTACAATTGTCTCACCCCCGTGGGACCCAAATTTTTAGGTGGACGTGCACGAGGAGGTGAAGAAGACCTTTCTGCAGAGGAAGAACAATAGCTGAGGCAGCTGTGACAGCTCAGGTTGAGTGTACTGTCTGTCATGTCTTGTAGAAATGAGTCATATGTGTCGTCTCTGTACTCTTAGGTCCTTGGAGTTGGTTCGTACTGGTTTTATGATCAATAAGAGATTTTGGCTTACGCGCCTTGAGGTTTTATGTTGCTCATGTATAGTTTGGTAAAGCAACTGTTATATGTTATTCTTGAGATGAGATGTACCAGATATGTACAATGTGAATAATGATGTATATAAGGTTTTGGACCTTTCAGTAAGAGTTTTCCTTGGAATGGATCTCTTGGAAAAATGGTTTTAATTTTTAGTGATTTTTGTTAATCTGTTGTTTATGTTTAATTCTGCTTATTTAGTAACGATTTGATTGTCGGTCATTACAATACACGTGTGCACGATACAACTAACATGATATGGAGGGTGTGCGGAAAACCAATGTGGTCCTACCCGATATACTTAGCGTGATACTATCAAAACTCAATATGCATTTGGTGGCTTGCCCGATACCGGTGATTCAGAGTATCTAAAACATGATATCGTGTAGTCTGTCACATTTGGGCGGGATGTAGATGTAAATTGATAGGCCAAAACCTGATACAACTAGGTGGTGCACAATACAACCGATGTTGTGCGATATTGGGTTTTACCTTATTGGGGAAAAGAAGTCCAAATGCGTCATGTAAAGGAGAGGAGTTGGGAACCCAGGAAGGGAGAGGAGGTTGCTTTGGGCGATATGGGAGCTTGCACAATACAAGAGTGAAAGCTGGTAACCCATCATAGTTAACATCGCAAGGCTTATATAGTCGTCCACAAAGAGTGGTGCAATCAGAAAAATGGGGGCACGTGTCGTGTAGCTACATAAATCGTCTTCCTAAGTAAGGCAAAGCCAAACTAAACATGTCACATCATGAGACTGAGAAAGTGACATGTTACCCAATATGCAGAACCCGATACGCAGAACCCGATACACATTGAATGACACGTGTTCTACGTGACACGAGTGCAAGAAGGTTTGCAACCTGACACACGTATAAGTGATATGTGAAGAAGGGTGATACATCCTATTGCCCGACACAGTCAACCTGATGAGCTTTTAACTATAAACCGATATCGCCTAATACTCATATCGAGCTGACCACTTGACCAAACACTCGATATCGTGTAAACATTGAGCTTTTAGGCAACATAGGGGAAGTGCCTGATATGCCTCTATATGCGGCACGTTCATGGGCAAACACGATATACTTGCCCAATATGTGTAAAAATTGATATAGAGACTCTTCAGGTGCCAAATCTCCTTGATCGTCTAGAACCATGGTGGTTATTCAAGCAAGAAAGTAGAAAGCTCTGAATTTATAAGACATCACTGGCCTAAGTTGTAAATCTCCAACCTCAGCTAGTATTATAGATCAAGGCAATAAAAAAAGTTGGTGGCCCAGAAAATGCGAGAGTCAATGTGTGTGGCGCGTGAACAGACTCAAGCCTTATTACAACAATAGTGTTCAGAACATTTTTCGTAAGGAAGGGAAATAACAGTTCTATTCTAGGAAAGTAAACTTGGCCAACCTCCCAAGGAGTGCTATGATTTTTTGTCATTAGCTTGAAATTTTCAATCCTACTTAGGATTCTTCTTTGGGTGTGGCTTCACCATCATTCAAGACTAATTCAAAGTGCCTTGTGACAGCTTTGTCTTAATAAAATCTTTTTACACGGTGTCCATTGACTGGGAAGACTTTTGTGGGATCATCCTTGTCGAACATCTCCATCATTCCGGACGGGTATATCTTTGCTACCACGAACGGTCCTGACCAGCGGGTTTGTAGTTTTCCTGGAAAAAGTTGAATGGAAGATTTAAAAAGTAGAACTTTGTCACCTTCTTTGACGTCCTCCTTCTTCAGGTGAGAATTGTGCTAGACTTTAGTCATTTGCTTATAGATCCTCACGTTCTCATAGGCATGAAGCCTATGATCCTCGAGCTCCTAGATCTGCAAGTATCTTTTCTTCCCGGCCATGGTTGGGTCCATATTTAAACGTTTGATGGCCCAAAAAGCATTTATGCTCTAGCTCGAATGGGAGATGATATGCTTTCCTATAAATCAAATGGTACATAGTGGTGTTAATTGGTGTCTTGAAGGTCGTTCTGTAGGCCCAGAGGGCAGCGTCTAACTTTGTAGACCATTCCTTATGGGATTTCCCAATAGTCTTTTCCAGGATATGCTTAATCTGTCTATTTGAGACCTCCACCCTTCCAGTTGTCTGGGGATGATAAGGAGTGGCAACTTTATATCTAAACACATACTTCTTCCGCAACAACTCAAATTATTTTTTGGTGAAATGTGATATCCTCCATCACTAATCACAGTTCTAGGGACCCCATATCTTGGGAACATAACCTTTGTAAAGAGCTTTATCACATATTTAGCATCACAAGTGGTGGTGGCCACGACTTCCACCCACTTTGAGACATAGTCCACTACAACTAGGATATAGTGAAAAGCATATGATGAGGGGAAAGGTCCCATGTAATTGATTCCCCATACGTCAAAAATCTAAACTTCAATCTAGTCAGACAAAGGCATCTCATTCCTGCGGGAAATATTTCTAGTCTGATGGCATTCACTATAGGCCTTAACATAGGCATTAACATCCTCAAACAAAGAGGGCCAGTAGAAAGCTGATTGTAGGACCTTGGCTGTTGTTCTTTCCACTCCCAGATGTCCTCCATAAGGAGAGTGACATTCATATAGAATCTTCGGGACTTCATCTTCAGGTATGCACCTCCTAAAGAGGTTGTCGGCACATCGCTTGAACAACATAGGGTCTTCCCAGTAATAGTACTTCAAATCAGAGAAGAATTTCTTCTTTTGATTATAAGTAATTTTTAGGGGAAGTTATTTACATGCTAGATAATTGCAAATATCTGCATACCATGGTCCTTATGGACTATCTGCTCTGGAAGAGTAGATCACCTCGTCAATGTAGCTCTCATTTACTGGCATTAGGTGGTCATCCTCCATCCTAATTCTAGAGAGATGATCAACAACCACATTCTTCGTACCCTTTTTATCAACAATTTTATGATCAAACTCTTGAAATAGTAATGCCTAGTGCAATAGCCTAAGCTTGGCATCTTTCCTTTGCATCATATATTTGATGGCCCCATGGTCTGTGTAAACAATCACCTTGGAGCCCACGAGATATGAACACAAGTTATCAAATGCATAGATGATGGCTGTCATTTCTTTTTTTGTTGTGGTATAGTTGATCTGGGCTTCATCTAACGTTTTGCTAGTGTAATACATTATGTGGTGCTTCTTATCCTTCTTCTCTCCGAGGATTGCGCCTATCGCATAATGAATGACGTACACATCAACTTGAATGGGAGATTCCAGTCAGGTGACTGGATGATAGGAGCAGAGACCAGTGCATCTTTCAAGGTAGAGATCGCCGTGAGGCATTCTTTAGTGAACTCAAACTTTACATCTTTCATTAGGAGGTTGGATAAAGGTTTTGCTATCTTTGAGAAATCTTTAATGAATCTTTGGTAATACCCAGTGTGTCTCAAGAAGCTTCGAACTCCTGTCACATATGTGGGCGGGGGGGGGGGGGGGTTGCAATAGCCTCAAACTTTGACTGGTCAACTTTGATTCCTCTATTTGATATCTTATGTCCCATCACAATGCCTTCCTGTACCATAAAATGACATTTTTCCCAGTTGAGGGTTAGGCTTTGTTCTTCACATCTCTTCATCACAAGGGACAGATTCTGTAAGCAGTCCTCGAAGGAGCCTCCATAGACACTGAAGTTGTCCATGAAAACTTCCATTTTGTCCTCCAAGAAATCGGTGAAGATAGAGTTCATAAATCTTTAAAAGGTTGTAGGTGCATTGCAGAGCCCGAAAGGCATTCTCTGAAAAACATAGGTTCCATAGATGCAAGTGAACATTGTTTTCTCTTGGTCGTCTGGGTAGATTGGGATTTGATAAAATCTTGAGTACCCATCTAACCAATAGAAATATGAGTGGTGTGCTAAATGCTCAAGTATCTGATTGATGAAAGGGAGTGGGAAATGGTCTTTTTGGGTGGCAGCGTTTAACTTTTTATAATCAATACACTTCTGCCAACCTATGGCAGTTTTTTTTGCGACTTCAACACCATTGTCCCCCTTGACCATTGTGATTCCTTCCTTCTTGGGCACCACCTGGATAGGGATTACCCAGGTGCTGTCACTGATAGAGTAGATGATTCCAACATCACGAAGCTTGATAACCTCTTTGCTGACTACCTCCCAAAACTTCTCATTAAGCTTCCACTGTGGTTGTACACATGGTTTGGCATCCTCCTCTAGATGTATTCTATGTATGCACATAAAGGGACTTGCACCCCTCAGGTCTTCAATGGAATAACCTAAAACTTTCTTCCGTGACTTCAACTCAACTAGCATTTGCTCTTTTTGTTCATCAGTTAGTTCAGAATTGATAATGACTGGGTTCATTCTCCCTTCATCCAAGAATTGATATGCAGACCCTTTGATAGATCCTTTAACTCGAGTGGTTTTTTTTTATCTGGCTCTTTAGTGGGATTGCTCTGTAGTGCGGCATACATCACAATTTCAATGGGTTCGTCAGATTCGGCCGGCTCCGTTTCATCCAGAAGGTCCAAGAGCTCTTTCACTTCTGAGTCCTCGATAACTTTTGTATCGATAACCAAAGTGTGCATTAACGGGTCCATGATAGCCTTCTCCTCTCTTACCTAATCACCTAATTGTTGGTAGCTCTCGACAAAGTAAGATGATTCAAGGAATGAGGGGGTTTTCATGTAGTCATAGATGTTGAAATCGATGTTCTTTCATCCAAATTTGATGGTTATCATCCCTACCTCCACGTCGATGAGTGCTCTCCAAGTTGCTAGGAAGGGTATCTCGAAGATCATTGGGCAGCTAGGATCCTCTAAGGTGTCGATGAGGATGATATCGCATGGTATAAAGAAATGCTTAACCCTGATGGGTACATCTTCTACCATTCCGACAGGTTTTAGAAAGACATGATCCACTACCTGGATCCTCATATTGGTGCTTACTATATCGGTAAGCCCCAATCTTATGGCAAGATAGAGCAGCATGAGACTGATGCTCACCCAGATCAGCTAGTCCTTTTTGGGTGACATTATCTCCAAGTTGGAAAGGGATTACAAAAGCACCAGGGTCCTTTTTCTTAGTAGGCATACTTGCCTTCACGAAAGAGATGGACATCTGGGCTAACTTCACCATTTTGATGTCCTCACCTCTCCTTTTCTTTGAAAACAAATCTTTGATAAACTTGGCATAGGTGGGCATCTCTTCAATGGCATCCAAGAAAGGTATGCCGAGGTGCAATTTTTTGACTACATCTATAAACTTCTAATATCTTTTCTTTAATTGCACCTTCACTAGCTTGTGCGGGAAAGGTATGTGGGGTGTATATCTATCCGAATGTTCTTCAGAGGCCTCTTCACTGCTTTCCTTGTCTGCTACTTTCCTTTGCATGGTAGGTACTTCTACAGGCTCCTCAGATGTTACATCTTTTATCGATATTGTGGTGTGGTTGGCTTTTGCTCTTTGTTCATCAACAGAATGCAACACTGCTCCTGATCGCAAGATGACCATCTTTGTAGTTTCATTTCCTCTAGGATTTTCCTCAGTGCTGGAAGGAAATCGTCCCACCTGATGATTGATATTTTGAGCTAGGCTCACCAACGGCTGATCTATCTACTTGTTCTGCTGATGTAGTTCCCTGATATGGGTTGAGAAACCTCCCATCTACTGTTGCATGAGATTGAGCAATATTGTGCTATCTATGGAACTTTTGTGTAGCTTCTCATTCAATTCATTCTACTTTTTCACAAAAAAAATTAACTCCATCATCATTGATGGCCGCTGCTGTTGATTTTTCTATGTACTCTGCTAACTTCTTTGTTGTTGGAAGTTAGCTTGGCGTTGCTGATTCTGTGGGCCACTAGAAGAGGTCCTGCTGATTAGCTAGTGTGATTTTTTTGCAGCACTAGTGTTCTCGTAGGAGAACCCTGGGTGGTTGGGGCGTCGGTACCAAACATAGCTTACATTTTCCTTACTTTCTTCATCAAGGTCACCATATACAATTGTGTGCAGGTAGAAGTCAAAAAGATGATCAGACTCTCTGCATGTGACACAAACCCTGACTGTTTCTTATTGGGCCTTGATTTTGTAGTTCTGTTCTTTCAAGGTTTGAACATTGATCAGTATCTTGTCTAGCTTGGCCGATAGTTCTTCCATCACCTTTGATTCTCCAGGGGTAGAGTGACTTGTTGATTCTCTATCATACTCGCTCTCTTAGTGATTTGTAGCCATGTTGTCAATGATCTCCCTAACTCCTTGAGCATTGAACCCCAAGAAATCACTGCATGTTGCAGCATTCAAGGATTTCCTCTCACCGATACACAAGCCATTGTAAAAGGTGGTGATCAAGCTTGGCTTAGAAAATCCATGGTGTGGACATTCGCGCTGATAACCTTGGAATCGCTCCCACATCTCATGCAGATTCTCCGAAACCTTTTGTGAGAATCAACTAATTTTGTTTTGACATTTTATAGTCCTATCAATAGGGAAGAATTTGGCTATGAAGGCATTAGAGAGATGCTCCCAGTTTGGGACGCTCCCGTCCTGGAGGCTTGAGTACTACTGCAGTACCTTGTCCTTCAGAGAAAAGGGGAAGCATTGGGTGTAGATATAGGTTATTGGGACCATGTTAATCTTGAAAGTCTTACAGGTCCCCTTGAACATTGTGAAATAATTGTAAGGGTTCTGTTCATTATTGTTTCCTCCAAAATGGTTGTGTTGCAACAACTGGAGAAAACCTGGCTTTAGTTCAAAGTTTTCCACATTGAGCGGCTGCTCCACCACTGGGTTTCTTCCCTCATTTTCCCTCACTTGAACAAAAGATCAAAGGGATCTAGCCTCGGGATCCTGGTCAACCATGCTTGTGAGAGAAGAGGGATGTAAGTACCAGAAAGGAAGAAATGTAGAACGATAAGTGTGGCGAGGTAGATATGTGCAATATGTATCTATAGTTTTATATACTTCTATACAAAGTTTTTGGCAAAGTGCAAGTAAAACTTGGATTCATAAAATGGTATTTGTTACCTAGTCCCTGGCAACGACACTAAAAAGTTGATCAACCTTAAATGTGGGTCCAATAAGTAGAAGGAAGTCATTAGACTTTTATAATTTATAATAGCCGAATGTTGAAGACACCCACAACTAGCACACAGTTGAAGTAGCAGTTTGGGGTCGAACACACGGACTAGGGGGAATAGCGCTTCAGAACCTAAGTTCTACTTATCTAAGTTGTCGAAAAGCCTAGGGATAAGGTTTGTTGTAAGAAAGCATAATCGAAAAGAATTGAAAGAATTAAACTAAAATCTATCTCTAAGGGGAGTTACCAGAAAGAAAAAGGACTTGGGTATTTTGGGGTTTAACAATTTTTAGGGTAGTTTTGCATAAAGGGAAACTGAAGAGGAAGGATAGTCTTCTGGGCAGGCATGAAGAAAGAGAACTTTTAACAAAACAAGCAACAACGATCTACTCCCGACGCCTTCTTCTCTCAAAGAAGGTGCCAAAGAACCATGTACTGGAAACCTCTCTCAAGAGGGCCAAATACGAACTCACACGGGAAATAAAATGGATGCAGCTCTGGCCCTAGGTACTCTCATACACCTGAATGCGACAAAGCTCTAGAAGTTCATAACTTATCTCTCTCAAAGAAGTCAAAATAGGAAATATGATTCGATAGCTAGTCAAAAATGTGTAATAGAAAGAACTAGAATTTGGATGTAGGGAGAGATCATTCAACAGAATAAAGCCCTACACAGAATGATATGAGAAATGCTCCACAAATTTCACTAATCATATAACGGTTTGGTTACAATGCTATACGGAATGAAAATATTGTTGTAAAAGGAAGATAGGTATTGGTCTCCTTGATTTAAGAAACTGATATGTATAGAAGCTGACACCCAGGATAGTGCTAACCCGATGTCGAGTTGTAGTCATATTGGGTTACGACTATGTCAGGTTGCTGACCGTAGCGGGTTGCAACCATGATGGGTGGGGATTGTATCGGGATATGACTTCAATGCGATATAGCCACATCGATTTGCAACCATGTCGGGTTGCAACCGTGACAGGTGAAGGGACCGTATCGGGTTGAAATGCGTATCGGGTAAGAACATGTCAGGTTGGCACTATCCCGACTCTCAGGTTACTCATGTCAGGTTATTCTATCTGGGTGGGCCGTCTCGGGTTTGAGCTCAGATAGGAACCCGACATGCTCAGAGAAGCTTCAAGGATTATTGGGCGTTGCCTGCTGCTACTGGAACAATCTCTAAGTGAACTCCTCCCACCCCTCTCGGAATGGGAGTATGCTCACCTACTATCACTTTGCAAACTTCTGGGAACTCGACGCACTAGCTCCCCCAGGATCTGGCCGCCATCCCATCATAGGCCTGTAGATGCTATTTATAGGAGGCAAGTTGTTGGAGGTTATAGTTTTATTGGTCCACGTGTTTGGCCATTCATGACTTTAGTTGGCGCTTTGAATGGGGATGTCACGGGTTGTCGCCCACTATGCTGTATCGGTTTGTCCTTGTTGGTAGTCAACATGACCTTGCTGGTAGTCAATAGGATAGCGACTGTGTCGGCCTATTGTGGTGTCGGGTATCAAGGCATTTAGACTACGATCCATGACATGTTGTTGTTGTATCATGTAGTGGTAATGTCCATGTTTGTTCGTGACAGGTTGAAGTCATATAGGGCTACGACACCTCTGGGTGATCATGCCACGTTACCACCATGTCAGGTTGTAAGTGTGATGGACTAAAACCATGACGGGTAAAAGTCTTAGCATGTTGTGACTTGTCTCATGCCTTGCGAATAGCTGAGCCCACGTGATGGTTTCTTACAGTGCATCGGATATTCAGGACATGGGAACCGATATCCTTTGTTGGTGGGCTTATTGAGCCCATTTATCCTTCTTTTCTTGTAGAAAAATAGGAAAGCCCTTCAAAAGATGGGAAATATTGTTAGAAATACAATAAACATGATTTTTCATGATAAATAGAACATAATGGAGAGGAAATTAAGTTTAGAGGCTATTTTAATGATGGAATATGAGTTCTGATAGCCATAAAATGGGTGTTTCAGGAACTCCTAGGTAGTCCACATGGTCAATTCCTATTTAAAATCTAGGCGCCCAATATGTATTATTATATAGGCATATTTTAGGCACTAGGTAGCTACCTACTCAGACCGGGCGTGCGCCTAGGCACAAGGCCCATTTAAAAGGGCTAATTAAGTAGAAAAATATGCATTCCTAATATAGTTATGTTTCCCATTTAACTCAAGTAATTAAATCTTACGATAATCATATCCACACCCATTTATATAATAATACCCTAATCTAACTGACCCTCAATAGCTATTCATGAGAAAATAAAATCACAATTTTCTTTTCTATTCGTCTGCAACACTATGCCTGCCATAAACACGATGCAAGGAGCAACCCCAATCCCCCACAAGGTGCTTTTTTAGTCTTATCCCTCCCTCTAATTTTCCTCCCCTTTTCTTGCTTCCTCATATCCTCTTCATCTTCCTCTTTATTGTAGGCTTGCAATAGTCGTCTATCCGAGTCTATTGTGGACATACATTATGGAGGGCATAAAGAAGCATACAATCATACATGTCAGTTGTTTGTTTCTCTTCTCCCTTCCCTTACTCTTCTCTCATCTCCTCCTTCCTCTTACTTATCATCCTCTCCATATATGGTTTACTTATTCTCTATTTTTTCTTATTCTTTTTGTTATGTAGCAGCCGTAGCTATTTTTGTTGCTGTCAGTCGGGTTTTATCTTCATATCTTCTTCATTCACTAAGGTTAGTTGCACGCATCTCCTCTTCTCCCCCTCCTCCTCTTCCTCCTCCCTCCTCTTCCTCATCCTCCTCTCCTTCTAGTCCCTTGTTAGTCCCTATTTTGTTTTTTTACCTTTTTACAACAACCGTATAACTCCTTCTGTTACAACCCCAAATTTTGGGTTCTTTTGGTGAGAAATGTAATATCTCATATTAAAGATATTTGAACAAATAATGATATAATTTGCTTCAAATAAATGGATTTCGTTCACAATAGCCTTGATGTTTGTGTTGTGGGCTTTATTGGCTATTGGGCCCAAATAACAAGAAAATTCAATTAATAAATGAATAATTGAATATTTGAGAAAAGAAAAAAATGGAAATCTCTAGAAGGAAAATTCAAAGAGGGATTTCGTGCCTCTTGGGTTCCTTCGGTTCCAAGGATTCCAAAGTTGTAAAGAAAAGGCAATAAGAATAGAAAAGTATAATTAAGTATTTCTTTAGTAAGAAAGAAATTGAAAATAATGTTAAAATGTTGGAAATGAGTGGAAAGAGGCATAAATGAGATTTCTTGGTGAAATTTCATATCCATGAGGTTGCTAATATTAAAAGGAATACCAATGAGGAAAATAAAAGAGAAATAAAAATAAATCCTCAAAAAGAGATATTTTAATGAGAAATAAACAAGATAATGTGATATAATGCATGAAGATGCATCTAGAAGGATAATAAGTATCCAATAAAAAGAATTTCGAAATAATGGAGTGTCTTGGGATCCAAGGAGTCCCAATAAAGAGGAAAGAAAGAGAAAATACCAAAATTACAAAATAAAAGGATAATGTGATACATTATTAATGAATTTTGTGTTGTTTTCAAAAGGTGGTATCTACTATTAAAAGAAAATAGAAATCCGTGGCCAATGTATTAAAAAGGGCAAGAACAAAGAAAAAGAAAGAGGAATTTCGAATTCCTAAAATTCAAATAAAGTTTAAAGGGTTTATGGAGAAAGAGAAGTTGCTTCTTAGTGAAGGAAAGATCTTTTCCTAATAGGAGAGGACTTGTTTCCTCTTAGGTGGGCATCTTAGGGCGAGGATCCCCCCCTATAAAAGGGTTGGACCCCCTGGTTCGAGTTCAAAGGAGAAAACCCACGTTTTCCTTCCTTTTCCCTATCTTCTTCTCCCTTGTTTTCATCCCTAAACCCTAACTGCAGGTAGCTACGTGATCCTGAAGCAACGAGGAACCCAGGTGGGGTTTCAATGGTAGCTAGTCACACGGCGATGCCAAAGTAGGGTTTAGATAGAGTCACCATGCTCTCATCGACGCGCCCTAGCTGCTGTACGGCTGCAAGGTCGGCCATGGATGGCAGGCCCGACCTACCCAAACCAGCAGTGCTGGTCGAGCACGGAGCACCTGTACAGATGCGACGGAGGCCGACGGAGCAAGGGGACATATCCCCAAGGGCCATCGGGGTCCGGGGGAGGAAGGGAAGCTTTGCCCGTGGCTGCTAGGGTGGCAGAAGGAAGATGGCGCGAGGTTGAAGAAGTCGAAAGCAGATCAGACCGTTTTGCCATCTGGAATAAAAAGGAACAAGGAGCCGTGCCAATGGTACTTTGGTAACTTGGTTATAATCGCAATCGGGTCGTGTTTGCATGGACAAAGGTGACGTGTCAGCCTCTGGTTGGTTCTGGTAAAAAAAATCTTACAAAAATCATAACGAATTCTAGGAAACTCGGATTAGAACAAGCTTTATATGAAAATTGATCCTCAGAACGAGAGGAACCCAAAGAAATTATGTTTGAAGTCTGATTCTAATTGAAATCCGAAAATTAATGGAAGTAATCATCTTTAATACTTTAATGATTAAGAAACTCTACTTTGAGATGATTTTTGTAGTTAGTAGAGTGCAATGGGTGATTAAAGTTGATAATAACCTGTTAATTGTGAAAAGGTACTTTAAGATCGAAAATGATGATCTTTGCACGTAGTTAGGTTAATTTAGAGATTATGTGCATACATATGCTTGAAATTTGTAAAGTATATAAAGTTATTACCTTTAATGATGTTCTTTGGATAATTCAAGCCAATATTAACCTGGTGATAATAAAAGGATTATTTAGATCTAAAAGAATGATCTTTGTACATAATTGTCTTAATTTAGGGTTTCATATACCTATGTTTACATCAATGGGCTTAGAAACCCTAATTTGGGAAAATATGCCTTTTAATGGTTTTAATTGTGCAAATCCATGAATAGGACAAATATTGGGAGACCTTTAGCTGGAGTGAAGCTTCTTGGAGGAGCTGTTAGCAAAGACAACAATTTTGTTGGAGGTTTGGCTATGGAGAGGGCTTCGAAGGCCATTGAGTTGATGCATCTTCTTCCCCAGTTAGGTGATCCTCAGAGTGAGCTCCTCTTACTTCGTTCGTGTATGGGAATCGCAAAGCTTCTTTTTGGCTTGAGGACTTGTCAACCTAGGTACATGGAAGAGGCAGCATCATGTTTTGATAGAGAGCTACGAGCATCTATTGAAGACATTGTTGTCTGTGGAGGTCCCTTTTTTGGGGACTTCCAATGGAGGTTGGCTTCATTGTCGATCCGTCTTGGTGGCTTGGGACTTAGTTCAGCTGTTGGAGCTTCTTTGTATGCTTTTGTGGCATCTAGGGCCCAATCTTGGGTGCTTCAGGATCACATCTTGTGAGGTAGTGGGATTCACGGTATGGACACTGACTTTGATTTCGCCCTAGATCATCTTCGTGTCATGATTCCTTCCTTTGATCTCAGTTGTTTTTCTAAAAAAGACACCGTCCCCCCAAAGGCACAAAATGCATTGGCGAGTGCTCTTTTTAGTAAAATAATTGAGGATATGGAAGTTAAATTTGCTATGACCATTCTATAAAAGGCAGTTTTTAAGTGTCTACAAGCTGATCATGCTCAAGATTTTCTTCTTACTATTCCTATTGATGGACTTGGTCTGCACATGTCTCCAGTGGAGTATCATAGTATTCTCAAATATCGTCTCATGATTCCCTTATTTTCGGTCGACGAGATATGTCCAGTTTGTCGTAAGGTGTGTTTGGACTCTTTTGGGGAGCATGCGGTTCATTGCAGGGAACTTCCAGGTTTTAAGTACAGACATGATCTTGTTAGAGATGTTCTCTTTGATGTTCTCATACGTGTAGGTGTTGCTGCTAAGAAAGAGGCACCAGTGAACTTTCTAACTGATCCACAAGAGGGGAGGTCGACACTTAGACCTGCTGATGTTTTGGTTTTTGGATGGATAGGAGGAAAACATGCATGCGTGGATCTAACAGGGGTTTCTCCGTTAGTGGGATTGAGAAGTGGGACTTTTACAGTAGGACATGCTGTTCTTAAAGCTGCTTCAGCCAAAGTAGCCAAGCATGAGAAAGCATGTATTGAGAATCAACACGCCTTTATCCCTTTTGCTTTTGATACTTTTGGATTCTTAGCACCAGAAGCTGTGGAGCTTCTGAAGAGGGTCCAAAAAGTTATGAATAGTAATGTAATGTCTTCTAAGGGTATGGATGTAGTGTTTCAAAGGATTGGCTTTGCCATTCAGAAAGGACTAGCGGTGCAGCTTGTTGCCTGCTTGTCTTCTGTTTCAATGTAATCCGATCTATATGTTAACATTTGAATATAAAAGTTCCTAATTATGGATAAAAACCCTAAATGTAGTAATTAGGGTTTTCTCATGAATAAAAGGTAGATTTATGGAAAATGAGTTCATATGTTATTTAAACCTTAATGAACTTGGAAATTGATGATTAATGCAGATAATGATCTTGTTATAGATTAAAAGGATAAAATAGTAGCTTTAATGAAAAAGAAGCTTAATTGATGATTAATGTGCCTGTAATATGAAAATAGGGTTATATGTTGTTAAGATAACCTTAATATTGAAGAATAGATGTGATAATTAGGGTTTATGAGTAATGGCATAAAATTAGGGTTTAATATGGTAAAAGATGAAGGAAAACCCTAATTGCAAAATGAAACCTGAAAATGGATACAGAAACCCTAGAAAGTGAATCCAAGTCAATAAAGTAGATTCTTGATAAAGTGTGTAATAAATGGAGTGCATATTCTTTTCAGGAATTATGTGATGATTGAATTGCTTGCTTGGATTTCATTCTTGGTTGGGTTAACTTAATGCTTGTGAAATCATCAAATCAGGTATGTGGTTACGCTTATGAATAATCGTTCTAGTTTCACTGCGATTCCCGAAGTTTTAATCGGTTGCTTGAAAATAACTATTGGATGTTTATTTATTTCATGCAACTATAAAGTGACTAATATTATCACTATAAATGTGCGTATATAACTGACTAGATCCGGGTCCACCTCTATTTCTTTGAAAAGGCTAAAAAAAAGGGTTAATCCTAGAGCAAGGTCTAGGTTACCGAGAGTTAGAAACTGGGCTACCTACGTGTAGTGCCATGAGACTCATTAGCCTGCCATGAGTTAAGGAGTGGGCTACTTACGAGTAGTGCCATGTGACTCAACCCTAGAAATTGGTTTGCTTATAGGTGGATCATGAGGGGTTTAACGGGGACAAAATAGAGGATAGGGTACTCTTGGATCGCGGAGTTATATCTAAAATGTAATCTTGGTTGATTAAATAATTAATTGAATGATTACATTGTTAACGTATTTACATAATTATTGTTTCCCCCACATACCATCTTCGGCTGACCGACGTTTTGTTTGTCAGTGTTTTAGGTACAAGCCAAAAGGACAAACAGTAAATCATCACATTGTGAAATACATGAAGTAAAATACAAGGAGGATTAGTTAGAGTAGAATCCTTAAGTGGATAGAAGTTTAGAGATCCAAGTTTTCAAAAAGGTATGAAAAATTTTATTTTCTTACAAATTTTAAGTATAGTCTGTTAAAATTTGATAATTATTCTTGGTTAATTGCTGAACATTTGATCCGGAAGTTATGGGTGCGACTTCGACCTCTCAGTCTCCCTTAATTGGGGGTTATCGGGAGGTGGGGTCGTAACACCTTCTGTTCCATGCTTATCCTTCATTTACAGATGCTATGTCTTTTTCCTTTACTATGCACACAATAGTTTCTTTGCAGTTAAAACATACCTCTTTTACATGTAAGTTATAATCTCCTCCTGAATTATTTTTTTTCCTGCTTATTTTTTCAAGATACAGTTTATTTCCTAAAGAGGATAAGGTAAAAAATTTTATTTTGTTCAGTCATTTGCATCTGTCAAGAGTCAACAAGGTGTGACTATCAATGATTAAGTAAAACTAAACAAAGTAACAGTTAGTAACATGAATTTAAAACAAAATATTAGTAAAGTTGGGCTTACAGTTTACTATCCCAAAATTTTTATTTTTAAAACTTTAAAAGTTAGTTAGTAAAATGAGTGTATTATATTTACATTATTTACAATTTGGAACTCATAAGTGATTGAGTAATGTTAACTTAGAACCACATACTAGTCAAGTATAAGGCTTATTGCTTAATGTATTTTTGAAATTTAGACCCTAGAAGAGATTTAGTAGCATTAATTTGAAGTTTGAACTTATTTCAATTAACTGATTTAAATTAATTGATTTGATAGCTTCTCTTATCTACCCTTTTCCTCTTTATTTATATTAGGATGTCTAATGAGCAACGGTGTAGGCCCCAATGACTACTTTGTTTTGGTAAAGGATTCAAAATGGAAGGCAAAGTCCATTGATCCTAGGTGGCAGTATTCCTTTTGGCCTAATCTAATTTATAAGAATAAGGTGAAATACAGTCTATAAGGCCATATGTTTAATAGAGTGATCAAGAGGATGAAGAATCATCTTACAAGGAAAGGTTCAAATCTAGTCAAGTACAATAATACTACATCTATTATTAGAAAAGAGATACTAGACTATATGGAGATGACTAGGAAGAACTCTTAAACCCTAGATGCCAACCTACAATTGTTTCCTTGTGGGGAGCATGATGGTGAACAAGAGGAAGTTGGCATTTCTTCACAAAAGGTAGCACTACTACATATATGACATATGTCGTCAGTTTTTTTTTCTACGAAAATCGACAATGTACTCTTTAGTGTCGGTTTTGTAAAGTAAAACTGCCACGGTTGGCTACTTGAGGAAGCATGGGCTGTTTTTTATTTATATCATTAGTTGATTCTCAAAATAAATGACGAGAACATCACATGTGAAAATATATTTTTGTGCAAAATGTTTGGGAGGCATTTCATTTGCCTCCAAGAACCTATTTCATTGGTTTGTGGTAAAATAACTAATGAGATAAAGGGCTACACAGAAAATGTCTTCTTCTAATTCTTATTTGTATATATTGTCAGTTGTACCTGTGGGGACCGACGAGAATAGAGTATGTACCAAGTGTCCCATGGATACCCCCAAAAAAAAATTGATTTTTCTCGTCAGATTTTATCACCACAACTAATGATGTGGTTATTTCTTGGTTGCATCTGGGATGCAATAATAGTCGTCAGTTTTGTCTAATCAACCAACAACATAGTGAACGTCAAGCAACTATTTTGTCAATAGTGTTTTGGTTTAATCCTAAGATATAGGCTTTACTTCTTCAATTCTTAAAATAATCGATGAAGTATGTATTTATTAATAAACCCCATGAGAAACCCTTTCCCCTCTTTCCATCCTTGCGAGCCTAATGTTTGATTGCCCTCTCACGATATTAGGGGTGATCACCTCCATTGCTCCTTCTCTGAGATCTGCTGCCCTTCTCCTCCTCTGAGATCCGCCTCCTTACTCCTCCTCCAACACACCTTCCCCCAACGCTGCTCTCTGGCGAGCACCAACACTGTTCTACAGTGAGCACCAGTCAAAAAGCTCAGTCAGCGCCTACTCCTACTTCTCCGTCAGTTCTAATCCTCCTTCTCCATTGGTTCCTACTCCACCATCGTCATGCTTGTCCTCCATTGATGCCTCTCCTACTAGTTCTGCATGCGCTTCCTTCTATTGCCGATCGAGCACACAAGCTGCTCACTACCTCCTCCTTGACGCATCTCACCGGATACTCACTACCTCCTCTACTCTAACACTTCCACATGTAACTCCATGATACTTTTGACCTAACTTGTGCATAAAACTTCTTTCTATTCTTAGATTGAATGTATGCTGAATACAATGGTTTATATTGTGATAATTGAGTGTGTTGAAATGATGAATACAATGGTGTATCTTGTGATAATTGAATGTATGTTGAAATGTTGAATTCAATGGTGTATCTATGTTGATAATTGAATGTATGTTAAAATGTTGAATACAATGGTGTATCTATGTTGATAGCTGAATGTGAGTTGAAATGTTGAATACAATGCTTATCTTTTGAACTTACTAATCATGAACCTTCTATGCACTATTATGAGAATGTGGACTCTGAATTGCACATATACCTTGGAATAATCATAGGAAATTAATGGAGCCTCAAAATTTCTTGAAACTTGAAAACACATTCATGAAGAACCCTAAATAAGTAAAAAGATCATCAAATATGCTAATAACCAACTTGAACCTGAATTGACAAAAAAACTAAAATAGATCATCTGGGTTGAGTGATGAGAATCTAATACATACATGCGATCTTGTCGTAATCGAGTGTTTCTTGTGATATAGATGGTCATTGATAGGTTTAGAACCTTGTTCTATATGTATGCTTAACTACATGCTTAAATATGTATGCTTAATTCCTCACATATGAGGTAAAAGTTTAACACTAATTTCTAAACGATGTTGTTGGCCTAGAAATTCGTTTGAGATTTACTCATTAAGAGTAAACTTTGGGTAGTCCCTGATTTTGGATTGTTCTTTAGCACTTCATATCACTTAGGATGTAAGTGTATGATGCTTGTTAAATTTCAATAAATTTTGACAGTATTTCTCCTTTTGTTCTCTGGATACATATGTAGGTGGGCATTTGTCTATCTACATCAATGTACTTGGAGAATTGTGGTGAAATATTGTCAAAGTTAATTGAAATTGAACATACATTATACACTTACTAGTGAGATGAAGTAATCAATAATGGTATAGGTGGTACACATTCATTAATTTCAATGTTAATAGATGATTAGGTCTCAATTCAAACATATGTCATTTTTGAAATTAACTTATTCGCTAACACATGATGAGCAACTTGTCTCCCATATGATCATAGAATGGATTGATAATGGATGTCTAATCCAAATCACTACATTCTAGTGTTTATTAATGGTCTCAATGAGTTTGTAAGATTTGCATAGGAGTACAGCAATGAACCTAACGATAGGTTCTATTGCCTCTATAGAAATTGTAGTAACAACTTGAAAGTTGATATTGTTGACATGATCAAAGATCATGTCACGTGCATGGGATTGTACATGGATATATGGTACTAGAATGGACATATTCCTAATATAATATTAGAATATGTCAGTAGTTGTAGTTGTGTCAAAGAAGAAATGGCTGACAATGTTGATGAGAATGAAACAATTCCAACATACATGATAGTTGAGGGGTAAATGTCACAGATCCACCTCCTTTATTTAGAAATGTTGTACATGATGCTAAGAAATTGTTATACTTAGGTTGTACTAAGTTTATGAAGTTGAGCTTTGTGTTGAGATTGTATACTCTCAAGGCTAACAATAGATGGAGAGGCAAAAGCTTCATTTCTATGTTGTTATTCTAAAAAGAAATTCTCCCTGAAGGCAACGAGCTTCCAATATCAACATACAAAATGAAAGAGATGTTATACCCAATAGGAATGGAGGCTAAGAAGATCATGCATGCTCTAATGACTTCGTGTTATTTCAAAGGACTATATGGATATAAAAGAATGTCTAAATGGGGATTTCTAGGTATAAAAGGACAACATCGGGTAAGATTAAAACCAAGTCTCCTGCTAAGGTGATGTGGTATCTACCTATAATACCACAGTTTCCATGCTTGTTCGCTAATACTATAGATACATAAATATATCTTGGCATGCAGAGGTAAAGAAAAACAACGATGATATGCTACCACATGTGTCTGACTCCCATCAATGAAAAAAGACTGATTTATTGTATCTTGTATTTGGCAAATAAGCCAAGCATTTAAGACTTGGACTTTATACTGATGGGATGAATCTATATGGAACATTAAGCATCCAACATAGCACTTGTCATGTCATGATTATTATATATAATCTTCCTTTGTGGTTGTGTATGAAGAATAAATATGTCACCATGACCTTGTTGATATAGAACCCTAATCAACTTGGCAATGATACTAATATTTACCTTGAATCTATGATTAATGACCTAAAGAAAATATGGGGATAATGTGTGATAACTTATGATGCTTCACACGAACATATGTTTAATTTATGTGCAATGTTGTTTTCGACAAGTAGTGACTTTCCAACTTATGGTAACTTGTCTGGCTAAAGCATTATAGGAACCAAGGCATGTCCTATATGTGAGGAAAATACTAAATCAATCTAACTAAAACATGGAGGTAAGACTGTATATCTTGATCATGAAGGGTTTCTGCCAAAGGTGTATCCTTACCAAAAGTTACATAAAACATTCAATGGATCAACTAAGGAATGAGGTGCCCCCAAACCTATGTAAGGAGGATGTTTATGTATGAGTAAACAACATTATAAATCATTTTGATAAGAGACCATGTACTACTACCACAAGTGAAAAGTCTTTATTAAAAAAGAGGTCAATATTCTAGGATCGTCCTAATTGGAGTTCTTTGACATTTTGACATTGTATTGATGTCATGCATGTTGAGAAAAATGTTTGTGATACAATCATTGGTACTTTGTTGAATATAAAAGGCAAGACTAGATATGACATCAAATTCAGAATGGATCTGCATGAAATAGGTATAAGGAAAGAATTAACAAAAGAAGATTCCAAGGGTCAATGCACATATTTACATCTTGCTTGTTACACCTTGTCTACACATGAGAAGAGAACATTTTGTGAGTGCTTGCTTAATGTTAAGGTACCACAGGGATACTCAGACAATATTTGTAGATTGGTATCAACAAAGGATATAAAGTTGATAGGTCCTAAATCTTATGACTATTACACTCTAGTGCAACATATATCGCCTATGGCTATTTGATTTATCCTTCCTAAGCATGTAAGGTTTGAAATCACTAGGCTTTGCTTCTTCTTCAATCTCTATACAGTAGTGTAATTGATTCTAAGATTCTAGATAATATCCAAAGAGAAGTGGTCATTACCTTGTGCCAACTTGAGAAATATTTTCTCCCTTCATTATTTGATATCATGGTACATATTGTTGTCCATTTGGCTAGGGAAGTGAAAATGTTGGGTCCAATTTTATTGCATTGAATGTATCTGTGACAACCAATTTTTTTCCTCTCTCCTCTATCATGATTCCTCTCTCTCATCTTGTGATCTTCTTACTCAATTGTTTATTGATTTCATCATTAAAGTGTTGTGATACTCCAATTTGGTCATATCAACGTGTAATTTCATCACATGAAATGTTAATTTGAAAGATTGAACACAATGAAAAATTTTAACATAACACCAACTTGCTACTAATATTGAAACTATTCTCTATATATTTTACTCCCCAATATATGTCAAGATATAAAGTTCTTAATTATGAATTTGATTGCACAAAAATCATCCTGATCGGACTTTGAAATCAAAAGGTATGAATATATGAAGAGGTGTTGATTTATCTTGTTTCTAGCTCTTTTTATCCCTTTTGAGTGGTATTTGGGTTGGCCACCCTAAGGCCCACTGATGGGAAAGACCCATCAGAGACACATGCATGGTCTCTACTTCCTTCCCTTCCTCTTTGGTAACGAACAATGAAGCTTTCTTGTTCCTCTAGCGTCTACACCCAAATCAGGAAGAAGGAAACTACGACCCTACGATACAAGGGAAGTCCCCACACTTCACAAAACCCTAGGAGTTTCCCCATTTAAGGTCTCTTGGCTTCACATATTTTTGTTTTCTTTCCTCTCATTTCTTCCCTCTCCCCTAATCTGTGCCTTCAAGTTGTAGCTCCTTTCTCCCTGTCCTGGGTGACGCTACTTCCATGGACCTCCTTGGAGGTCGCCACCTGGAGTAGCACTACTACTGGTGTGTTGTCTCTCCCCCCTCTAACCTATTCATCCTCTAGAGGACCAGTTGCAAGGATAGATCACCCACAACTGACTTCGTTGGAAGAGATTACCGGTAGCTGTGGCAGCTTGAGGCATGGGATCCCCCAACTAGAATTGCACCTTGTCGCGACCAAGGGCATCCAATGAGCCGCAATGGATCAGGCACCTTCAACGCTAGTCTCCTCCACCTGGATTAGATTCTAAAGGCATCATTATAAAGGGAAACACCATCCCATGTTATGTCTCTATTCTAAATAGAGATTGAATGAAAGTAGTACTACGGACGAATGCGACGGTGGGCAGGGGTCACCGACAGCACGATCACGGATGGTGACCGATGCAGGACGATCAGGCAACACAGGCTATCGGGCGCCATGTGTGTGTCCAATCATTGGATGCCACACATCTCAAAGAACCCCACCCTATGCAGACCCTCGTGGAGATATGGCTTAGCTACTAGATCAACAAAAAATGCCCAAGATCTTTTGCCAAATGATATGGTAACACCATTGTTCATTTCTCTAAGTTTTCAACACAAAACTTCAAAACTACTTAACTCTCTATTCCCTTAGACAAATGCCATGAACCTATATACCATTTTGATCCTCTCAAAATAAACTACACCTTAGGTATTGTTTCAAGACCCACTTATTCTCTTAGTTCTCATGTTATGCCAAAAAGCTTTCTTTTGATCTTATGAACATACTTAGTGATTTTTGTGTTAAATAATGATCAAATGATGACCCTTTTCATGCCTTTGATTCTAATTAGTAATTTATGCCACATTTTAGCTTAATAGTTGTCTTTGATCATACTCTTGTACTTTCTGGCTTCATGATGCTAATGTACCCTAAATATATATTCTTGGGACTTTAGTTGGTGAATCTTGACCAATGCTATAACTATGCCTCTAAATGATATTTTAATGCCAAACCAACTTGAAATTAGTAGCCTTTTGATGCTATGTAGCACGTATGTCCAAGATCAAATGACTTCTTATTATAGTTTATTCGTTGACGCCTAATGCATGCATACACCCACTTGTGTGAGTGTTTGTTATAGATTGAACCAATGATGGCTTTGACCTAATCAATGTAGCCAACTTTATTATATATCCAAAATTAGTCACCTCATGAAGTTGTGTGACTTAAATGCCTAATATATACCCCTTTTGTTCTATGATGGGACGTGTGGCACTAGATACATCCATAATGACCTATTATATCCTAAAATGACTTGTTTAATTTCCTTGTGTCTCAATCATGACATGGATGTATTTATTATTCCTTTGACTCTCACACCATGAATTTATCTAATATTTGTAGCCCCTTATGATTTGGATGGATCACCTAAGTCCCATCTGAACCCACATCCTATGAGCTATGAATGTTGTAGTGTTGATTATCACGATGAACTTATGAGGCTAGACTTAGGTGACCATCCACCCATGTTTGAGATGTGCTAATCTTGTCCATACTTTGATGATCTAAGTCACCTCTTATGTTTTACATGTTGACTTGATGATCTATGGCCCTTCTTGCCATATTATGAGTCTCTTAAGCCTAAAATGTACATAAGTGATATGAACCTTGAAATGAACAAATAAAATGAATGGAACATTAGAATGATATTAAACTTGAACCACACTTTTATGATGTCATCCAAATCAATAAAGGATCATAAAATGTGCTAATAAGAAACTTGGAACTTAACTTGTCTAAAACCCTAAAATGAAGCTAATTACAGTTAATGATGAGGATCTAATACATGTATGTACTCGTATTCATAGCCAGGTGGTTTCTTGTTATCTAGATGGTCAAGGTTAAGTTATGAATCTCTAAAAGCAGGTACAGGTTTAAAATATTATATGACTATGTCTTTCTTGTTTGAAATGTGATGCATAAGTATGCTTATTTACTTGCTCAAATATTGCCATGTAGTACTATAGTATTGTACTCGAGGTTTGTCGTGCACGTTATTTTACAACTTGCAAACATATTTTAGACACTCCATTATACAAACCTCATGCACCTTCTTGAAGTTTTAGGGTAAGGACATGAGGATGGGCATCCTACTTGAGTTATCGAGATAGGGAAAATCATTGATAAAAGGGTTCGCTAATCTTTAGCACCCTCATAGACTCTTCCAGTGAGAAGTTGTCCATAAAAGGCCTTACAATTACATGATATTTATGAATGTGTGAAATGATGTTATAACTGGAGTGATACTACATAAAACCTGGGCTCTCATTTTTCTAAATACTTAACTTATTTATTTTTTGTTCATTACCTCTACAAATATTTTAAAACTATGCAAAGCTTATGTACATGTATCTTTTAGCCCTATACTCAGCACCTCGTGTGCTTGAACCACCTTGTTTCACATATTTTATAGGTTTAGAGATGGATAGAAGTTGATGGGCTTGGTGAGATATGTCATATGTACTTTTTGTAGATCCCTGGTATGCATGAGCAAACTGGTAAAATTGTACTTTTGAGCATGTAATAAACAATTTTGCTTAATAATACTTATTGAATGTTGAGATTATGATTGGTTCTTTTATCTTGTTATCAGTTAATGTATGCTAAGATTTACACTTCCACATTTTCACTTTGATAATATCATGCTAGGGATGGGTGCCTAGGTCCTATCTCCATTGACTTTATAATCATTTGGAGTTAGGATTTGGGTAACAAAGGGGTCTATGATAGTAGTCTTTTGAGTAGTAAATGAGTGCTTTTAAAGATGACGTTCACAACTGTTGTGGGCCTAAAGGGGGTATAATTGAGGGCTATGTTTTTAGAGAGGTTATGGACTTTTTTCAATGACTTTTTTAGTTGCAAAAAAACTCCTAACAATACTATGAATCCTAACATTTATTTTAGTAAAGGTACTTTGGGAGAATGATTGATAAATATCAGTCATGAGTAGTGGGAGCAAGCATACTTGTATGTTTTACACAACATTGATGATGCGTGCATTTATATCATCAAAGACACCAATGAGATTAAGACAATTCATCCCCAAGTCAGTTCAATGTGGCTTGCTAGAGATCATAATCAGACATTTATCAGGTGGTTTTGAAGAGAGAGTATTCAGTCAACTATCTAAAACACCAAATAATGTTACAGAAACTATCAAATGGCTCATGTATAATCCACAGACGCATGTTGCATGTTACAAAGGGTATGGCTTAAATGGATTTGCATACTATACAAAATGTCAAGATGATAAAAGTATCATCCAAAATAGTGGGGTCACCCTTCAAGCATCTTCATAGTATTTTGCTAGTGCCAAGGATAAGAGTCCATGTAAAGGAAATATGTCTTTTAAGGTGTCATTGAAGACATATGGGAAATTGACTACACGAAGTTTAGAGTACCATTATTTCGATTAAATGGTTTGATAACAACAATGGAGTTGTAGTTGATGAATTTGGTTTCCAAATAGTAATATTGAGTGTACAGGAGAGAAGGATGAACCATTCATTATGGTATCACAGGCAAAATAGGTAATCTATATTGATGATCCTGCAAATGAAAATTGGTCTGTCGTTCTTCATGGGAAAAGATAATTCATTTCATACCCTAATGATGAGGAAGAGTACCATGACAAGTACAATGATTCTAGTCCATTCTCTACTGGATTACAAGTGTAAATGTTGAATCTGACATTGATCACTATACACACGACGATCACATAGAGGGGTATTAGTTTAAGGTATCACACTACATGCAATATTTAATATGTTACTTTCACTATAAGTGATTTGATTTTTTTATATGTTATTTGAATTTTTTATATGTGATTTGGCTTTTTAATATGTGATCTGACTTTTTTTGTATGTAATTTGACTTTTTTAGATGTAATCTGATTTTTTATGTGTTTACTTTTAACTTTATAGTTGGCATCTGACCAGGAGCACAATGATCCCAAGCATTAGGATCCTGAGTGTGAGGATCTTATTGGGCCTCCTGACTAGGGTGATGATGATGCTGACAAATATAAATGTAAGAGAGGATAACTTTGATGAAATTTACTGAAAATAGGGAAGGGAAGAAGGGCTTAGTTGAATTTAATGAAGTAGGCACAATGATTAGTAAGGAGTTCATCAGCTAACGTGGGGTCCTTAGCGAAGCTAAGTGTTTGTCTTAGATGATGATTGGAGACAAGCGAGTAACACCACCAAAGACCTCATCTGGAGGGAGTTAGAGGTGAGATATATGCATTTATGTTTTTTTAGTATTTTCCTATTCTTTCTTTTCACATTTCTAAAAAGTTGTAAATATTTATCCTTTTTAGGCCTGGTATGATCTTGATGAGAAATTGCATCGCGAGTCTGTTATGCATCTCATCGTGTGAAGACATACATATTGGTGGACAATCCTCACAAGAGGCTACATTTTTGGAGACACAAGGATAAGGACCCCACTCCGCAATGTCCCTATCTTGATAAAAGGAGTGGCTCGAGTTTGTTGAGCAGAGAAAAATAGATACATTCAAGGTAGGGAATTAATTACATTCTTATGATTCTTGTGATTAATAAAAAATATTTCTTATTAAATTAATCAATCCATCCATGATGCTAAAAACAAGAAAGGTGTGACAAAAATGTGCGCAAACCACCATTTAGGTTTAGGTGATTATATTAAATGACCAGTTGAGAGAGCAAGTGCAAGGGCCTTATACTTCTACTTCTTCTACAAATTAGTCTGTGAGTGTTTCTAGACGATTGCCTCACTATATTGAGTGAATAAATGTGAGGAAAAATAAAATCAAAGAAATCTCCATCCAAGAAACCCAAGATGTGGCTACAAAAAAATGATAAATTTCTTGGTGACACGATGCGTGTCCATGTTCTTTTTTCCTAGATTGTTAAGTTTTACTAATTAGTCACTTTTGCTGATGAATGGTTGGATCTGAGTGAGCAAACAAAGGAGGGAAAGTTCACCTCTCAAAGCACACACGATGAATTGATGGTTGCTTTAGGGAATAGAAGAAAACCTTGGACGTGTTAGTGCCACTATACAAAAGTGCAAATCTGCTACGAAATTGGGAATGGTCCAAGAGGATGTATAGAGATTGATAGTTGCAGCCTTGGAGGAGTTTAAGGCTTCTCAAGTGGCACAAGCTTCTCCAGCAGTCACACAACCTATACAATGTCACACACTCATGGAGGGTATTGAGAGTAGTCCTTCAGACCCACATGGCACGCTTGGCGTAAAATTTGATTTAAGTCAATTTATACTTTATGATAAATTACTCCCTCAAGTCAATATATATTTATGTCAATTGAAGAGGCGTGTTTTAGATAATTGTAGGTGGGTAGAAAATGTCATCTATTCATCGATGTTCCATCATATGTGTGGCAGATGCCAAAGCTTATTCATTCGTTGATGCAGTTAATGGTATTCCTCTTCCTACTGATCATGTTCATGTGAATGCCATATGTTTCATTCTAACATGGAGAGACACACCTCTCCCATATGAGCACCCATATACTACCACAATTGGAGAGGTAGAAGGTTGTTTTATTGGGTGGCCCAAACGACTCATTATATTTCTTGAGGTATGAAAAATGTATATTGAAATTTATATAAATTATATGAAGCTAATATGAGAATACATGCATGCAGAACACAACAACTAAGAATCCCCCTAGGGTTCCAAAGCCTCTGCTCCCACATTTTATTTTATAGGAGTTGTTTGACTCCTTAGGCCCTAACTGCAAGGTGTTTCCAGTATGGTTAGACAATATAGAGCAATCAAATACCATGATGATCAACCTTCAGGAGGATGTAATAGGTATAGATCGCTACACAAATATAGTGTTGATAAATGTTTTTGAGCTATTTCAGTATCAATGGCTGAACACATTAGTGACAAAACTTTAGATACCGTAAGTCTAAATACCTCATCATATGTAAAGAACTACATATTTTATAATTGCATATTATATATTAATTGATTATTGCATATATATATGTTCAGTCATTTGTATTATATGGTTGTTGAGTTTGGAATATCAAATGTGGCATTTTTCATGCCATCAATGATTAGTAATGTAATTAGAGATCTGAGTGGTGTCAAAGATTACATGGCTACTATGATGAAGGTTTTAGGTGCTTCTAGGATCATGATCATAGATCCCTTCGACGTTGTGTAAGTTTTGGGATTCTTGTTTATATTTTTGACATATGAATACAATTGTTGTGGAGTTTAATTATTGTTTGATTTTCCTTCTATTCACTAAGAAATATGTATTTGTAGTTGTTAGTGATTGTTCCTAAGAACTATACTGTGTATTTTTTTGATCTCTCATGTATAAAACTAATACCAAATGAGGGACATCCAATGAAATTAGCAATTTACATGTAAGTATAGCTTTTCCATGCTCAACCTATTTTTTAATGTTTGCATCAATGATAGTTTAATAATACAACATATAGGGGTGTGAAAGTATTCTGCAGCAGTGGAGGGAAAGTAGATAAAAAAATAAATTAGTATCTTGGAGGAGTGTTGATGTAGTCTTCTCATTCTAATGCATATATATTACTGACTCTTCTTAATTACATTTATTATCATAATTGTAAATCTACAATGTGTTGTACAAGATAAAGATTGGGCATGCAAATATTACGTGATGTTGTGCATGCAGACAATTCTCACACATGCAGTACACAAATGTATAGAGAAGGTACTGTTATTAGTCTTGGATCATAAATTAATGAAGTAGTCTCATTGATAATACAAAAAATAAGATCTAATTAGAATTACATCTTATTCTCTTTGCAACTTTTTTACACTACCGAAGCCTATACATTGGAGCAGTTGAATGTTCTATGCATAGTGGGTAGACTACTTCATCAAATATGTGGACTTTTTAGATAATTGGGAGGGTTGATTGATATTATTCAAACTTTGATGTTAGATTTTTATTTGTTACATTATTATACATTATGGACTTAAACTCTACAATATACGCAAACATGTCATATGACCTTATTCTATCCATTTTCACTTCAAATTGTCACACATATGCATGAACTCACAACTCAATTGATTCATTTCTCAGACACATAATGTTCACACATAATGTGTATTTGTGCATATGTATGAAATTGAATGTGTGTCTGAGAAATGAATCAATTGAGTTGTGAGTTCATGCATATGTGTGAGCATTTGAAGTGAAAAATGGATAGAATAAGGTCGTATGACATGTTTGTGCATATTGTATCAAATGCATATGTATTTGTATTATATATCTTTCTTCTTGTAGTTTTGTCTGCCTATTGTTAAGAGATGATGCTTGTCGAGGTTTGCAGTTCTGATGAACTTTTAGTTCTTTTGAATACAGACAGAAGATGGGCTAGTAGTTAGGCAACAGGTCTGTAGACCTACTATATAAAAATATAGGCATTTCCCATCGATTATTTCAAAATAATTGACTACATACACAAACTTATAGAAAACCGATGGGATATCACTTCATTTTCATTATATATTGATTGTTAAAATCAACGTCATGCTACTAGTCATTAGTTATTTCTCATTCAAAAATATATGATGAACGGTCAAGTGAAATCATTTTTAGTACATTTTTTTAGTTCCTATTAAATAATAGAGGAAAGTCATGGGATATCACATTTTTGTTGCACATTGTGTTTTATGTCATTGGTTTTGACTATAAAATTCAACCGACCATATACATGTATGTCATTTATTTCTTTAACCAACAATGTATATCTTGAGTTTTAGTTCCATCCACGTAGTCGTGAGTTATGAACTGATGACATATGCCTAAAATGACTGATGTGATATCCCTCTTCTGTAGCAGTGTAGGTATTTCTACACCCAAGACCAGTGCTAAGCCTGCAGTATTTGGTAAGATGTCAGGGGTTACTAATAGAGATCTCATGGAAGCATATGTGTCACCTCTTCCTCATGAGGTGATTACTCTAAGGGAATGTGTGGTTGGGATTACTACCAACCCACGCAGCGAACTAGAAAATAGGAAAATGAACATCAGGAGAATGATCTCAATTGTAATTGTTTGGTTGGGAGTGGTATGAAGCTTACATTTTGATTTGTTTTTGTTTGGTTGGAAGCAATTAGGCAAGTTGTTTGTATAAATAGTAAATAATCTTCTCATCTACTTCTTGCGGGGCATGCATGTCATGCTTCTCATGAAGTAATGATAATGGTGGAAAATGAATTGCACCCTTTTTGGGTGCAGTTGCTCTCCATTCAGTTTTTACAGACTTGGCATTGAGTGCTTTCCACATCAACTTATTACATGATTTCACACACAAATTTAGTTCATTTTGATTTCCTTTAGCTTCTATTCATATTATTCTTGCAACCTTTTTGTTGTCTTGCTTATTTCCTGATGTGTATTGCGGATATGCTTCAAAAGGATCAAATTGGAGATAGTCCAACTCAACTCTGACATCATTGGGGCTTCTCCATGCTTTGCAGACATTCAGAGTTTCATTTCTACTGAAACAACAATGCACGTGGTGTGTCTGAATTAAGACACGACGTGCACATTTCCAGTCAGCCAGACATTCCAGACGAAGAGGAAAAGTACACAACGTGTCCGCCAAAGACACAACGTGTACCTGGGAATTCAGAGCTAATTTTGTATTTTTGGTTATGTACATGACGTGTTTTAATTCAGAAACATCGTGTACCTTACACTTAGAGAAACTATAAAAGACTGGCACACGATGTATCTGAAGGAAAACACGTCGTGTCTCTATCAGTTTCAGCAAATCTGAAAAATGACATCTCTCATTTTTAAAGGGAAAACCAACTCATGGAACAATTATCACTTGTCATAACTCAGAGTTCTTTCATCCAAGAGCAGGTCTAGAGTAAAGGAGGGTGATTTTGGGTGGAAGAAGGTGGTTTCTTGCCAAAGAACCTCCATTCTTCTTCTCTTCTTCTCCATTTACTTCTCTGAAGGTACAACAGGGCTTCTTTTCTCCACCAAACTTCTCAGAAGGGAAGTTTGTCCGGTTTGGAGTAGTTGTAGGAGTGGAATTTCATCCCCAAGCTGAAATTATACTCTTGTTGGGTTACACTTTTAGTTATCTTAGCTTTTCCTTCTCTAAACCATGTTAAACTCTAAAAATTCTGCATCTTTTCTACTGTACATCATCATGGACGAGTAGGCTCTTTTTATTGGATATGGGAGAGCAACTCCCATGTCATAGCATGTATGGAACATGATAATTTCATACTAAATGCTAAATTGCTTATTTATCTACCTTGTGAGTAACAATTTCTTGCTTCTTGCATGTATGGATGGCCACTATGTATGCATGTTTTATGCTTTCTTACTTGATATGAGAAGATAGGTAGGAGAGTAAGGAGGTACTCTCTTGGCAACTCCTCTTTTACCATGAGAGTGGAAGATATGGAGTTGAGGAGTAGGTTTGTGATCCAAAATGAAATACATACATGAGAGTGTTCTATGGAGTTAGGATCATTGTATTTGCACCAGGAGGTGATGTATAACATACAACTCTCCTTTAAATCAAGTGCTTAGTATGTTTAAATTTTGTGCTCCATTCTTCATGCTATGACGTGCTAGTGAAATCCTAACTCCAAGATTGTTTCATATCTGAAATCAAACCCCTTTAGTAATCCTTTTATTATTTAGCTTAATTCTGAAAATTTAGTTTAATCAACCAAATTATTCTTGAAAAAGATCTAGATTGTTGAAACTTAGCACTATTGAGTTTAATTGGTTACCAAGCTCATTGTGTTCAATCTCGACTACACCTACTCCCGTATACTTGTGGGAATTGTCTAGTTGAGTAAAAGATCATTTAAATGATTGAAACTCGTTAGTATAACAACCGAACAAGTTTTTGGCGCTGTTATTGGGGAGCTACGATTAATCTAATTAGAGTAAGAAGTGCTAACTAATATTCGAGACTAAATCACCACTTCCATTTTTTAATTTTCATATACCTTTTAGTTGTGTTCTCAATTTCTCTTGCTTCTTTTTAGGTTGTATGCATCACTCACAGAGGGGTCTTCAACCATCTGCATTTCTAGATCCTGAAATTGTTCACACTCTTTCAAGTTTAAGAAGAGCAAGAAGAGTAGAGAAACCACTGCTAGAGGGCGTTCCATCATCACCATTACCATCTTCTTCATCCTTTAGAGAAACTGCACAAGAAGATCCAAACTTGGAGGACGACCGTCCTTTGAAAGAATTCACCATGCTGGTTGCCACAAACATTTTTGGAGACATTGATCTACTTGCAATGGAAGCAAACAACTTCTCTATTTCTCCTTCAATGATGCAGATGATTCAACAAAACCGTTTTGGGGGTACCGTTAATGAAGATCCAAATCTTCATGTAGCTGAATTATTGGAGTACATGAACACTTTCAAAATCAATGGTGTATCCACTGATGGAGTAAGGCTACTGCTGTTCCCTCTCACCTTGAGAGATAGAGCCAAGGCATGGCTTTTATCTCTTCCTAAGAAGTCCATCAAAAGCTGAGATCAACTTTTAAATGCTTTCCTTGAAAAGTATTTTCCGCCAAGTAAAACAGCCCAACTAAGGAACTAGCTCACAAACTTTTCTCAATCAGATGGAGAGACTTTGAATGACACATGGGAGCAGTTTAAGGACCTACAAAGTCTTTTCCCTCACCATGGATTGACAAATTGGTTGCTACTTCAAATATTTTACAATGGACTATTCTACAATACATGTACGACATTAGATGCCGCAACTAATGGAGATTTAATGAATATGTCTTATAGGAAGGCTTATGATATTATTGAAGATATAACACTCAACCACTGCCAATGGGGGTCAGATAGAAAAGCACAATCATCTTCTACACTGGGTTCTTCAAACGGGAAGCAAGGAGGAAAGCACAGTGTTGACGCAATTGATTTAATTGCAGCCAAGCTTGATGTCCTTACAAAAAAGTTTGAGAAGATGACTGCCATGCAGATCCAAGCAGCTGAGGTAATTTGTGAAGCTTGCAGATTTTCCAGACATACTTCTTCTACTTGTTTTGGTCCTAATATGAATCAAGACAATCAAGAGTAAGTAAATGTTGTTGTGATACATGGAAACAAGCAATACAATCCCTATTCCAACACCTACAATCTGGGATGGAGAGATCATCCTAATTTCTCTTACTAGAACACAAGCAATGCTCAGAACTTTCAACAAGGACAACAACAAATACAACAACAATAACACTTCAACCGAAAAAACAATAGGAATCTGCTGAGTTTCAACAACAATAGGGGTTACCCACAAAAACAACAACCCTAAAGTTCTTCCTTGGAGGTCATGATGGAGAAATTTATTTCCACTCAAGCACAAAAAAAGGAAGAGTTCAGGGGTAATGACAAGCTTTTAAAGGATGCAATCGCCCAACTCTCCATAAAAGTGAATGGCATTTCCATTCATACAAGGATGTTGGAGAATCAAATTGCCCAGCAGGCCTTGACACAACAAAAGAACACTCAATCTGGTTCTCTTCCAAGCCAATCAGAGGTGAATCCAAGATAGTAGGTGAATTCTATCACCATGAGGAGTGGATCTGAAATCTGAAGAACTTCTCCACCAAAGGAGAATACGGTTGAGGTCGTTGATGAAGATAAGTTTGACACCCCTATTGGTGACAAAAGAAAAGGTACAACTGAGGTACCACCTTCTTACAAAGAAAATGCACCATTCCCACAAAGACTTGCAAACAAGAAGGAGGATTCAAAGTTTAGGAAATTCATGGACATCCTAAACAAACTCCATGTCAACCTTCCATTGGCCGAGGTTATAGCTGAGATGCCATCATACACCAAGTTTCTGAATGACATCCTCACTAAGAGGAGAAAGATGGACCAGGTTGAAACCATCATTCTTTCTGAAAGAATAAGTTCAATCATTCAAAACAGACTTCCTGAGAAGCTAGACAACTTGGTAGATTTCACTCTACCATGCAAGATTAGCAACACCACGTTTGACAAAGGTCTTGTAGACCTTAGAGCTAGAATTAGTCTCATCCCATCTACCTTGTGGAAGAAGCTAGATCTTGGAGATCTAAAACCTACAAAGATGGCCATTGAACTAGCCGATCATTCCATCAAATACCCCAAAGGTATTGTGGGGGATGTGTTAGTGCAAATAAGTAAACTTTACATTCCTTGTGATTTTGTTGTGTTAGATATGGTAGAAGCTCCTTCCAATCCCATTCATTTTGGGAGACCTTTCTTGAGAACTACTAGATGCCTTGTTGATGTCTGAGAAGGCAAACTTACACTCTGGGTTGGTGAAAAAGCCATGGAGTTTTCTATATATGATGCCATGAAGGCACCTTCATGAGTAGAAGAACTTTTTTTATAGACACTATTGACTCTGTTGTGGAGGAATATCATGATGTTTCTAATTTGACACTAGGCTACTGTGATGATGATGAGGATACAAACAATGAATTTGAAAATCTAGGTGTACTTTCTATTGCTCAATCAGAGGCTATTAATGAGGACACTCCACTTGTTGACGATAAAACCCAGGTTAATACAGATGGGAGAAAGGTAGAACTCAAATCCTCCCACCAGGGCTGAGGTATGCATTTCTGGACTCCGATTCTACTTCTCCTATCATAATCAATGACAAGTTAACTAATGAACAAGAAAATAAACTACTTGTTGAATTGTGTTTGTATAAAGATGTCATTGGTTACTCTATTGATGATTTAAAAGGCATTCATCCCTCTATTTGCATGCATAGAATAAATATGGAAGATGATGCTAAACCTATCATTGAACCACCTAGACGTTTAAATCAAAACATGCTTGAAGTGGCTAAAAAGGAAAATTTTAAATTGGTTGATGCCGCTATCATTTATCCTATAAGTGACAACCCCTAGGTTAGCGACATTCATGTGGTACCTAAGAAGGGGGGTGCAACTATTATTAAGGTAGATAGAGATGAGTTAATACAAACACATGTAGTCATAGGTTGGCGCATGTCCATTGACTACCGACATTTGAACAAATCAACTCACAAAGATCATTTTCCCTTGTCATTTATTGACTTGATGCTTGAACGACTTGTAAAACATTCTTACTTTTTCTACTTTGATGGGTATTCTGGGTTTTTCTATATTCCTATCTACCCTCCCAACCAAGAGAAAAGCACTTTTACATGCACCTATGGAACCTATGCTTACCGTCACATGCCCTTTCATCTTTGTAATGCCCCAATGACGTTTCAGCACTGCATGATGGCTATTTTCTCTAATTTTATTGAAAACATAATGGAAGTATTCATGGATGATTTTAGTGTTTACAAAGATTCCTTTGATCAATGTTTATACAATTTTTCACTAGTCTTAGCCCATTGTAAAACGGTTTACCTAGTAATAAACTGGGAGAAGTGCCATTTCATGGTACAATCCGGTGTAGTACCAGGCTATATTGTATCTAATAAGGGTATTGAAGTTGACAGGGCTAAGGTGGAAGCTATTGAGAAGATGTCTACTCCTTCTTAAGTCAAGGATATTTGTAGTTTCCTTGGACATGCAGAGTTCTATAGAAGATTCATTAAAGACTTCTCCAAGATTGCAAAACCATTATGTTCCTTACTTGCAAAGGAGGTTGAATTCATATTCAATGATGACTACCATACAACTTTCAACAAGCTCAAAGAAGCTCTTGTTTCAGCCCCAATCATCAAACCAGACTGGAGTGATCCTTTCAAATTAATGTGTGATGCGAGTGACTATGCAGTAGGCACAGTTCTTGGATAGCAGAAAGATAAGAAGCTTCATGCCATACACTATGCAAGCAAGACTTTAAATGAGGCTTAAATCAATTATACAACCACCGAGAAGGAGATGCTTGCTATAGTGTATGCCTTTGACAAATTCAGATAGTAATTGGTAGGATCCAAGGTAATTATATATACAGATCATGCTACCATAAAGTATTTGCTTAACAAGAAAGATACCAAACCTCATCTCATCCGCTGGATATTGCTTCTATAAGAGTTTGATCTTGAAATTCAGGATAAGAAGGGGACAAAGAACAATGTCGCTGATCATCTATCTAGGTTGAATACAGATACTGGAGATTTATTGCCTATTGAAGACCAATTGCCTATTGAGAAACTTTATGCTTTATCATCCACACAAGAACCTTGGTTTGTAGACATTGCAAATTTTCTTTCTACAAGACAGTTGCCTCCGAACTTGACATATCAACAGAAGAAGAAGTTTTACCATGATGTAAATTTCTACTATTGGGACGATCCCTTGTTATTCAAACATGGGAGTGATGGACTCATCTGGAGGTGCATTGCTGAAGAAGAAATTACCACAATCATTTCTGAATGTCATGCCTCTCCTTACGGAGGTCACTTTGGAGGAGAGAAGACTGCAACAAAGATTCTCCAGGCCGGTTTCTATTGGCCAACCTTGTTCAAAGATGCAAACCATTTCATCAAAGTTTGTGATAAATGCCAAAGGAGTAGATGAATATCTAGACGTGATGATATACATCTTAACTCTATCTTATAGATTGAGGTATTTGATGTGTGGGGAGTTGTTTATATGGGACCCTTCCCATCTTATTGTGGCTATCAATATATCCTAGTTGCTTGCAATTATGTCTCTAAATGGGTTGAGTCCATTCCAACCCAAGCATCGGATGAAAAATCTGTGATCAAGCTATTCCAAAAAAATCATTTCCCCTTAGCTTGGAGTTCCTAGAGTTGTAATTTCTGATGGAGGCACACACTTTGTTGAGAAGCAGTTCAATAATCTTCTATCTAAGTATGGAGTCACTCATAAAGTCTCTACGCCCTACCATCCTCAAACATATGGGTAGGTAGAAGTTTCCAACCGGAAATTGAAGAGCATTCTAGAAAAGACTGTATCTAGCTCAAGGAAGGATTGGGCTTTGAAGATAGATGATGTATTATGGGCATATCACACAAATTACTAAACTATAATAGGCACAACTCCATTCAAGCTAATATATGGTAAATCTTGTCACCTTCCACTGGAGATAGAACACCGTGCTTTATGGGCTATCAAGTTCCTAAACTTTGAGATGAAGAAGGCTGGTGAGAAACATCTATTGCAGCTACAAGAGCTATAAGAACTATGGTTAGATGCATATGAGAATGCAAAACTCTACAAGGAAAGAATAAATGTTTATCATGACAAAAGAATCCATAGGAAATATTTCAAGGAAGGAGACAAAGTGTTGTTTTTTAACTCTAGACTCAAGTTATTCCTAGGAAAGCTAAAGTCCAAGTGGTCGGGTCATTTTCTTGTAATGAAGATATTTCCATATGGAGCTGTTGAACTACAAGGAAAATGTGGAGTTTTCAAAGTGGATGGGCAACGTTGCAAGTTATACACTTCTGGAGATGAAATTGACAAGGGAGCCTCTTTCTCCCTCCAAGATGCATAATGGATAGATTGAAGAGTATCACTCTGAACTCTAAATGGAGGACCTCGTGGGAGTTGAACCCACATTAGGATAGATTTATTTTTAGTTATTTGAGTCAAGAACACTTTTTGGTTTCATAAATAAGCTTGTCATGGATGAATATAATAACTTAGACAATTCTATTGCCATATCTATCGTAATTTTTGTGCTGACGAGAAGCTATTTTCTGTAAAAACTACAGAAGACATGACATGTCTTTATTTGACACGGCTTGTCGCTGCTCCCAGAAACACAGCAGCCGATCCATATCTCTAGGTACACGATATGTCACGAAAGAACATGTCGTGTCACTGTCCAACAGATTCAAGGTATTACTCGATATGGAAATGAACACACCGTGTCCTCATTTAGACACGACGTGTACTTCATCAGCAATGGGAAGCATAAGTTATCTATAAGATAACATGACATGTCTTTATTTGAACACATCATGTAGTTATCAGTGAAAGGGGCACAATTTGAATTTCTGGATTGGGACACGCCGTGTACTTCATGGAACATGACGTGTCTTGTAACACACAAAGGAAGTTCTGCTAAGAAACATGTCATGTTTTTTAAAAGACACACCGTGTCTTTTGATGAGAATACGGGTTTTTAACCTAAACTCGAGCCACCTCTCTCACTCACACTTTCATTCGAGCCGTGTAAGACCTTCGCAGCCACCGTGTACCCTAGGACTATTGCCCCTTACTCCCTAGCCGCCATTTGCCTTAGCTCACCTTGCAGCCATCGTTGTGTTCTTCAAAGGTGTCTTCTTTGACCATCTAGCCACCGTCCTCTTCTCCAAGCTCAAGAGCAAGGACACCCTACTCTAGACACCACTATTCTCCACCATTCAAGATGCCACCAAGTCATCTTCTTCAAGCTGCATCTGCATCTTTGTCGTCTACACTGAGCCACACCACTACAACCACCATCTCCATCTTCTTTATAGCGCCGTCATCCCCATTTTTAGACTATAGAACTTCTCCAAGAACATGTGTGTTTCAATAATTTAGTCAGGGTTTTGCATCCGCACATGTCGTGTCCCTATCTGCACACACTGTGTCTCAGGTCGTCAGCAACAATGGCACCCGTCAAGCAAACCTCCAATCACAAGCATGGTGCCAGCTTTTCCTCCGCACTGGCATACATCTCCACGACTCAATTTTGGGTCACTCCTGAGGAAGACCCGATGTGCCGATTTCTCATTGCAAGGAGGGTGCTTCCTACACAGTTTGCTTGCGAGCAGACTATCACGACCCTCGACTTCAAGGATGAAGTCTTCATGCACCTACAAGATTTGGGGCTAAGCTACATTTTCTACACAATATCAAATACTTATCCCCATTTGGTTTACAAGTTTTTGACGATGCTTACTACAGAGAAAGACCCACAGAAGAAGATGGAACCCTATGGCATTGTCTGTTTCCGCCTTCTGGGTCGTAGTTTTAAGCTTACCTTCAGGCATTTCTGTGAGATTTTAGATTGCCACTACGATAGGGCAATTAGTTATCTGCCTACTTTTCACAGTGACGAATTTGGTTTGAGATATTAGATGAGGAACACCATGAAGCTAAGCAAGATAGGGCGTCCTCTATTCACAACCCTATTTTTCGATACATGCACTACCTTCTTAGTTTCAGAGTGTTTGCTAAGAAAGAAACACAAGGGGTTGTTGGAAAGCAGGATATTTTCTTTTTGTGGGGAATGATGTATGACTATGAGATCAATGCTTCTTATTATATCCTTATGCATTTCCTAGATATTAATAAAGTGAAGAAGAGGGACAATGGTGACATAATATGTGGTGGTTTGATCAGTTTCATAGCATAGAAGTTAGATGTTGATCTGACAGGTATTGAGGCTGCACCAGGTAGAAACTTGGTAGACATTCAATACCTTCTTTCTGCAGGGTTGATCTCAAGGGTTGCCAATAATGATACCAAATTTTGGCAATTCTTTGATGATGATCAATACATTGACATTACAGATCCTGAGCATATCACTTTAGAGAACAAAGATAACTGGAAAGTCGTGCTGAACACTGATGAAGAAGTTGATGCAACTAGAGATGATGATGATACTGAGGCTCCCCCTACTTCTCCACCACCTCCCTCCACTAACACACAAACAAATTATGATTAGACGATGCCTGATGTCAGGCATCTTTATGGCTATGTGCAGCAGTGTTTTGATCACATTGATGACCGTCTGGATCAGTTGGGCACGTAGTACACTGCAATGCACGACATGGTCCACCGCATGGATTTGTGGCACATTTCATAGGACCACTACTCCATTCCATAGCCATATCAGCCACTGTCGACTTAGCAGCCTGAGATTGCACCACAACCCATGCCGATAGATGTCCCTGATGATGAGTTTGTCAGCCAGTTCTTTCCACCAGACCATGGGGGCACTGGCCCCTTTTTTTGATTTCATCTGTGATTGGTACCCGATTGTATCCTCCATAAGTTTGATTGATGCAGTGAGGACACTGCAAATTTCAAGCTTAGGGGGGCATAACCGGCCCATAATGTAGTTTTTGCTTTCATTTGCTTTTGTTAGTCATGTCAGTCTTTATTTCATCTTGTTTCATTTTCTGTATTTCTTTTCATGGCAAGTTTAATATGAAATGAGGCTATTGTGATGAAGTGAACTCTTTTACCTTATACGCTTGAACCATCTCATGCCTTGTACTTCAATTAGCCATATGAAAGAATTCATAAAGAGCATCCATGAATCAAATGAAAAATAAAATTCCCCATGTACATGATCTTGGTTTATAATTGTAGCTTGAACTTTCAATTTTCACATCTTTGATTGCTTAATAGATGTAACGGTCTCAAATTTTAGCGAATAAATCAACTCTCCAACACCATTTAGAATATGAGATACTCTTGCCAAACCCTTAGTGCATATATAATCGATTTTTAGTAAAACATTTGCAAAATAGTGAATTGAATCTTGTTAACTTAACTTTCTAGTTGACTCTCTTGTGTTGTGCAAAAATTTCTTTTATCCTTTTCTCCCTTTCCCCAATAAAAGATGGCTTTTAGCCCACATATCATGCTAGCCTAGTGTGAGTCTGATCCGACAATGATGGTTAGGTGGTATGAAATCAAAAGATGGTAAAAATAACACCCCAACCAACACTCCATGTGCACATAAGCCTAAATTAGTATCCGAGTGTCGAAATCTCAAAAATCCATTGTCATATCTTTTTGAGAAGAGAACACAATTGAGATTGTTAAAGTTAGCTAAGATTTCATCATTTGTATCCGTAATAGCTGATTTTTTTTGTGTGATGTACATCCATTAGTTGTTTGGCTTGATTATCCAATTCTGCTTAGTGTTGTTTAGTTGATTGATTCACTTAGTTTGTGACCGCCCATGTTGAACTAAAACCTTTCTCTCTTGGATGTTTAGATTGAAGTGATGGCTATGAATATAAACCTAATGTACATGGTTGGTTGAGTTTTTTTTACATCTTCATTTCATTTAATCCATGCACGAGCTTGAATATTCTTTCATTTGTGTGGATGTGCTCTTTCTCTTGAGAACAAGCATGTTGGCTAAATTGAAAATTATTAAACCCTTTGTTTTGATGATGACAAACATTTCATTCTTGTGGATCTAACTTGTTATTTGAGTGTTTCAGGGATAAACAAATAAGGAAGTGGATAGTTGAAGATCAATACAAATTGGAAGATCAACTTTCTTAGATTACTTTTATTTTCATGATTGTACTCAATGTAAAAAACTTGTACAAGTATATAATGTACAAGTACATAGATATCATGTAAATCAAGCGTTAGATCTTCCCTATCCACTCACAACACTTAGATAGATCCTCCCCTAAGATAGAATCAAAATTACACATTGATACACACACTTATTAAATGATTTAACATATTGAAATAGGGACATTCTCAGTCGACAAACTTCTCGACTGAGACACCCTCGGTCGACAAAATTCTCGACTGAGAACCACCTTAGTCTAACACATGAGCACTGATTAATGACCTACACATGTAACCCTAAATCAACACTCGTTCGACAACTTTCTCGATCGAGAGTAGACCTTCTAGTAGGTTCTATAGACATTAGACTGAGCTAGAAAAGTGGTTGGAAGTTGGAAATGAACGTTGCAATACATTCACTCCAAACCCTCCCTCGGTTGAAGAAATTCTTGACCAAGACATACTCGGTCGACAAACTTCTCGACCGACACAGGTTCTGGACTGCACTTTTCAGCACTAAACAACTAGCCTTTGTAACATAATTTATGGACACCTAACGGTTAGTTGAGCACTAAGAACACCCTAGAAAGTGTCAAAAAAAACCCTAGGCTCTTATAAGCCATTCCTATAAATAGGGCATGCCTTAGGATACCCAAATCACTTGAATATACACATTGCAACTTGAGAATCATTCCTTGCAACTTGAGAATCATTCCTTGTGAGCAACAAGCAAAGTTTCACTTGTGATTCAATTTCCTTGAGCTCTACATTAGTGTCCTATAGCTTAGTATCTCCTAGCCACCACACTATCACATTCATCTATAGTGGATAGGATATCAATACGCTTGATATAGGATCAAAGTGTTGTACTCATTGGTAACATTGTTTCTTTCTTCGAATCTTGTTCTTTTTATTGTATTTTGTTCTCCTTGACTAGTCCTAGGTTGGAGGCTATTGAAAGGAGGTTTGTGGAGCTACTTCAGGTCGTGAAGGCTGTTCCTGGTGACTTGGAGTTACTTCAGAAGGCTGCCTCAAGGATTGAATCTACTTCAAGTGAAGGCTACTTTAAGGGTGAGCTTGGAGTTACTTCAGAAGGCTGCTTCTAGAGAGATTGAGGCTACTTCAGGTGAAGGCTACTTCAAGGGTGTAGGTAAGCAATTGTGTTTTGTGTAACATCCTCGATAGGTAATAAAATAAGTTGCTTTCAAAATCCCGATTGGAAATAATCGGGTAGTGGACCGACTACCTTAGATTTCTAAGGTAGGAACCACTCTACATCCTTGTCTCTTCCTTGTTTCCTCCTACTTCTTGTTCAAGTGTTTAATTGTTTAATTAATTTAAAAAATCCAAAAATATCTATTCACCCCCTCTAGATCTTTCAATTGGTATCAGGGCATGTCTTCAAGGAACTTTAACAAGTCTTGAAGGATGGGGGATGGTGTGCTCAACAACTTGAACCTAGAGGGAACCTACGTATCTCGCCCACCATCGTTCAATGGAAGCAACTACAAGTATTGGAGGAGAAGGATGCAATTTTACTTTCAAGGCTTCAGTTGGGAGATTTGGAGGATGGTGTCTACTCCATATGAGCTTCCGAAAATTGAGTATGTCACATGGGATACCAATACAATAAAACAAGCTCAACTAAATGCCAAGGTTGTAAGTATTTTATATTGCTCTATTTCAATATGTGAATTCAATAAAATTTCCTCATGTGAAACTGCATATGATATATGGCATAGACTTTCCATTACATATGAAGGAACCATACAAGTTAAAAATTCTAAGATTAGTATGCTTAAACAAAAGTTTGAACAATTTCGTACACAACCAAATGAGTCTATTAGTGATATATATGCATGGTTTTCTACTATTGTTAATGGATTAAGTGCATTAGGAAAATTCATAAGTGAAGAAGATCAAGTCTCAAAGATTCTTAGGTCTTTGCCTCCAAAATACAAGCCGAAAGTGGCATCCATTGAAAAATCTAATGACCTCACCAAACTAAAGATGGAACAACTCATTGGCAATCTGGAAACTCATGAGGCCACCTTAGAGGAGGAAGAAAGATGGGAGCTTGAACTTCAAAAAGACAGAAGAAAGGACGTAACCCTGAAAGCAACAAAAGTCATCACTCAAGAAAGTTATAAAATAAGTAAAGGAGATGATGGAGAAGATGCACTTATTGTAAATAGTAAGAAATATAAAAGGTATAGATCTAACTTTTTTTAGTGTTTCTTCTTCTTCCTCTCTTAGGTGTTTCGAATGCGGGAAGAAAGGACATGTAAAAAATGAGTGTCCTAAGAAACAGAAAGGAAAGAAACTCATTTCCAAGAAGAAGGGAGAGAAAGCATATAAAGATGCATGGGATGAGTCAAGTGATGATAGTGAAAGTGAAGAAGAAAATGTAGAGTGTCTTATGGTCAAAGAAGATGAAAATGAAGCCTCAAATGAGGTAAGATTACTCGATTTATCGAAAGAAGTATTAGTTTCTAGTATTGAAGAATTACATGACAAATATATTGATTGTAAAAGGAAACTAAAAAGAGTTACAAAAACTAATGAAGAATTGTTTGCTCAATTAAATGATCTTGCTTCTAAAAAGGAAAGTAATATTTCTAAAAATTCTACCTTGAAATCATCTTTTAATGATTGCAATACAAAGTTGCTTACTCTAGAAACAAACTATAATTTTCTTTATCAAGAAAACGTTGAATTACTTGAAAAATTAAATGATCTTCAAACTCAACCTATCTTGAGTACTCATTTAGATTATAATGCTATTGTGAAAGAAAGAGATGCTTTGTCATCTAATCTAGACCAAGCAAAGTCAAATATAAAAAAGAAAATGGATGAAATTACTAAGTTACAAAAGGAAATTTGTAGCTTGAAAAATAATGGTGTTCTTGATAAGATCCTAAAGGATTCTTGTGGTCAAATTGGAAGGAGAGGTTTAGGATATGTTCCAAAATAAAATCTCATCAACCTAAACCTAGGAGAACACAAGCACCTAAGACCAAGATCATATATGTACCCAAGAACAACTCAACTCAAAATCTTAGAAACAGAAATGAAATTGATTCCATTTGTTGTCACTATTGCTTGCATCTTGGACACTATTCCTTCTCATGCCCATACAAGAAAAAGGATGTTGAATTAGTTTGGGTTTCAAGACCCAAAACTTAGCAAACTTGAATATGATTAAGTTGAGATTTGACCTAAAACTTCACTTTGAATATCATAATGTCTTATCTCAACTAAATGTACTTGTACCTTAGCACATTGCAGTAATTTAAGCTCAAATTGGAACAAACAAAATTACTAGAAACAAACAGACACAATCTCGGTCGACAAAGAGTTTGACCGAGAGTCTCCTCAGTCGAGAAAATATTCGACCAAGGGAATTTCTCTCTCAAACCTACACCTATTGTAAAAACAGTAACAATCCCAGTCAAAAAAATCTTCGACCGAGAAACTCTTCGATCAAGAAACTCTTTAGTTAAGATATTTGTCGACCGAATATTGTTCAATTCAGTTTAAAACAATCAATTGTTAAATCATGTAACTATATTCAGTTTGTTATTAAATGTTTCTAACAAAAAAAGGACCATCACATGGGTACCAAAATCTATCTCTTTTACAGGATTGGGTGGTTGATAGTGGATGTTCTAAGCATATGACCGACAACAAAAAGGCCTTTCAAACATTTGAAGAAAAGAAAAGCGGAATGGTCATATTTGGAGACAATGGAAAAGCAAACATTGGTACAAATCTTCAAATAAAAGATGTTTTACTTGTTGATAGCCTGCATCATAATTTAATTAGTGTTAGTCAACTGTGTGATAGTGGCTATGATGTTTTATTCAATAAAACTTTTTTTAAACTATTACTTTAAAACACTAATGAAATCGTTTATGAAGGAAAAAGAATAGGAATTCTATACATACTTAGGCCTAATTCTATGCAAGCCATTATTCGAAAATGCCTTCTTGCAAAAGATGAATCCTTACAACTATGGCATAGAAAATTAGGTCATGCAAGTTCACATGTTATCAAAATGTTAATTAAATATGATCTTGTACGTGGGTTACCTAAAATATCCTTCGATAAACCGGAAAATTGTGAACCATGTACCTTAGGAAAGCAAAACAAAACTTCTTTCAAATAAAAAACAATGCCTAGAACTACTAGATCATTAAAGCTTATTCACATGGATTTGTTTGGTCCTATGAGAACCCAATCTTTTGGTGGAAAAAGATATTGCTTTGTCATTGTAGATGATTATAGTAGATACACATGGGTTCATTTTCTTGCAAACAAAGATGGTACAATCCAAACATTCATAAAATTTTGTTCTAAGATTGAAAACCTATTACAAAATAATATATGTACAATTAGGAGTGATCATGGTGGGGAATTTGAAAATCACATCTTTGAAGAATTTTGTACATCTCAAGGATACACTCATAATTTTTCAGCTCCATGCACTCCACAACAAAATGGTATAGTAGAGAGGAAAAATAGATCCTTACAAGAAATGGCTCGAACAATGTTACTTGAACATAATACACCTAAAACTTTTTGGGATGAAGCAGTAAATACAACATGCTATGTGTTAAATCGAGTAACAGTACATTCTCATCTAAAGAAAACTCCATATGAACTCATCTTCAACAAAAAATCAAGAATTGATTATTTTCATACCTTTGGGACAACATGTTATATCTGAAATACCAAAGACAATAAAAACAAATTTGATTCTAAATGACATAAAGCATTCTTTTCAGGATATTCAACTTTTAGAAAAGCTTTTAGAATTTACAATACTATTACTAGAAAAGTTGAAGAATCCATCCATATCACTTTTCATGAGGTAACAACTCAAAATGCTGAAAATGAATATGAGGATATAAATGACATTACTCATCAAATTGAAGACTTAACTATAACCACAAAAGACGATCAAAATACTAAAAATAATCAACAAAATGAGAAATCCTCATGATAAAGTAAAAACTCGATCATCATTTAGAGACTTTGCAAATATGGAATTTGTATCAATCATTGAACCTAAAAAGTTAAATGAAGCACTAAAAGATGAATATTGGATAATGTCTATGCAAGAACAACTAAATCTATTCACAAAAAATATGGTATGGGACCTAGTTTCTAAACCACAATACAAAACCATCTTTGGGACTAAATGGGTTTTTTGAAATAAACTTAATGAAGTCGAGGAGGTAGTAAGAAACAAAGCTAGATTGGTAGATCAAGGGTATAATCAACAAGAAGGAATAGACTTTGATGAAACTTATGCACCTGTGACACGACTTGAAGCTATTAGAATGCTATTAGCCATAGATGCCCACAAAGACATCAATCTATCCCAAATGGATGTAAAAAGTGCATTTTTAGATGGAATCATACAAGAAGAAGTATATGTTGCCCAACCACCTGGATTCAAAATCCCTAATAAAAGTGATCATGTATATAAACTTAAGAAATCACTTTATGGGCTTAAACAAGCACCTCAAAACTGGTATGAAAGACTTAAAAAATATCTATTTGATAATAGTTTCTCAATTGGAAATTTAGACTCTACATTATTCTTCAAAACATATGAATCAGATTTTCTTGTTGTACAAATATATGTTGATGACATCATTTTTGGTGCATCAAATGATTCCTTATGCAAACAATTTAGTGACATAATGCAAAAAAAATTTGAAATGAGTCTTATGGGCGAATTAACATTCTTTCTTGGTTTTCAAATAAAACAAATGCCCGCTAGAATTTTCTGAAGCAAAGAGAAATACACTAATGAACTATTAAAACATTTTGGAATGGAAAATTGCAAGCTTGCTACCACACCAATGGCCACCTCTACTAAAATTGACAAGGATGAAGATGGAGAACCCATTGATGATTCCTTATATAGGGCTATGATTGGTAGCTTGTTATACTTAACTACTTCTAGACCAGATATTATGTTTTCCGTCAAACTTTGTGCTAGATTTCAATCTAAACCAATGCAATCTCATTTTCAAGCCGTTAAACGTATCTTAAGATATCTCGCCGGTACTACCAACTATGGATTATGGTATCCTAGAGGTCAATCACTAGATTTAAAAGTTTTTACTGATGCTGATTATGCTGGTTGTAGACTTTATTGCAAAAGCACAAGTGGTTGTTGTTTCTTATTAGGACGAACTTTAGTATTATGTCTTAGTAAGAAACAAAATACAGTCGCCCTTTCTACCAATGAAGCCAAATATATGGCGGCTGGTTCATGTTGTGCTCAAGTTCTTTACATGCAACAAGTTTTGAATGATTATGTCTTTACATTTTTATCTATGCCAATTTTCTGCGATAATACAAGTGCTATAAATTTGGCACACAATCCTATTTTACATAGTCGTTCTAAACATATTGAAATCCGACATCATTTCTTAAGGGATCATATTTTTGAAAATCATATATCTCTTCATCATGTTGACACTGAAGAACAATTGGCTGATATTTTTACAAAATCGCTTCCACTTGATCAATTTCAATATATTAGAAAGAAGTTACTTATTACTCCCCTAAATGATGTCTTCTTTGATATATGTGCTCTAAACTCTTAAAAATTATAAATTAATATAGTCTCATACTTGATTTTCATGACTATTACTAAAAACAAGCTCAAACGTCCTTCACAACGATCATTCACATCAGTTCTGTCGGTCTGCAAAAACTTGGGCCGAGAACTTCCTCGGTCAACAAGTTTGTCGACCGAGAATCACTCGGTTGGTCCTTTTCTCGACCGACACCCACTAGGCGTATTTTGCATATTCTAACTAAACAATGGTCTCGGTCGACAAAATGTTCGACTGAGAACATCTTGGTGGACCCCCTACTCGACTGATATAAGATACAACTTTTGATTTAAAAAGAAAAAAAAGAAACCACAACGATGATTTTTTTTAAAACTTGACCGACCGTTGCGAGTGGAGCGTCCAAAAAATGACCGTTGGGACTCTCGGTCGACAAATTCGTCGACTGAGAAGGCTTTTGTTTTGCTATAAACAGAGCCCAAAACGGCCATTCTTCTCATCAATTCACAATCTCTCTTCTCTAGCTCCCCTCTAGTGCTTTCTTGTGTGAATTTTCAGCTATTCTCTTCCATAATCTTACCTTGCTCCTCTTCCATCTCATATTTTTATGATGGTTTCCTCTTCTTCACGTGGAAAGAAGCAAGTTGCGGCAAAGAAAGGAAGGACAGTCTCTCCAGCTCTGACGATCATCAATGACATTCCCTTCAACGATGTTGCTTCCGGAGATCACTATCTAAAGTTGTCCTCAAAGTCTCGTCTTCCTCGACGACCGGTGTACGTCAACAACTTCATCACTATCATTCATCTAGATGAGCTCTTTGAGGTTCAACATATCTCCAAATTTCTTACTCCATCCTTTCGTTCATACTCTACACAAGCTGTGAATGAGTTATATGCCAATCTGGCCACAAATCCTAACCACCCTCACTCTTTCTCCTCTATGGTTAGTGGGTTTGGATTTCATTTTTCTGCGGAGGATGTGCTCAATATGTTAAACATTTATGTAGAAGAGTATAGGGGGTTTATTTACTTAACCACTCGAAAACCCCTTTCAAACTATCACAAGATGACACCACCATCAGCTTGAGTGACATTAAGAGAACCATCTTTCTACCCAACACATCCTGCCATGAAGAACGAGGTACCTATAATGCAATCAATCTAAAACCTAAAGCTAGGATAGTGAACCTCATTGTTTCAACTAATATTTATCCTAGATCTAATGAATTAGAAGTACCAAACTTTGGAATGTATCTCATTTATGCCATTCTCAATATCATACTCAAAAACTTCATTCAACTTATCCTCAAAAACATAGTTGAATTTACTGACAATCCTCCTTATGCTGACTTTGTTTGCCAAATCACCCAACATTGTCTTAAGAAAATCCTTGAGGACCTAGGATTTAAAAGTGATAGGAAACCTCAAAAGATTACCAGAAATATAGTTGAGAAAATGGGCATTGACTTTGGACATAAAAGGGCTAGCACTGAAGGGGAGCCATCCACCCAAGATATTCCTCTACCTCCTACTACTCCTAGCCAACCCATTGATAACTTATCCAATAACATTACCTACCTACACTACTACATTTTTGGCCAGTAACGTCACTGCCCATAGTGTCGTTTTTACTAGAATAACTGACCTAATAGACTACTACATCAGTTTTATCATAAAAACCAACCTTATAGGTTTCCCGCTGCGAAAATTCGCGCGATTTTGGTTTCGCGCCTCGATCTATTGGGTCGGTTTTTTAAAATAACCGATGCTATAGGGTCAACAAAAAATGCGGGAACTACTTTGGAACTCTAGAGTCAGTTTTTATATATAATCGACCTTACAGATGCTGACCTATAGCGTCGGTTCTAGTGCAAAGCCGACCCTAAAAGTATATTAAAAAAACAGTGCCCAGACTTAACCCATAGCGTCGGTTTTTTAAGATAACCCACGCTATAAGTCAGGTCTATAGCGTCGGTTATCTTAAAAAATCGACGCTATAGGTTAAGTCCGGGCAGTGTTTTTTTAGTAGACTTTTAGGGTCAGTTTTTACCCAAAACCAACGCTATAGGTCTTCTATTATTGCACATAGCAGCCCGATAATAAGGTTTAGGTTGCCATTTGTTGCTGCTTCTTCCCCGTTTCCTCTCCCGCGCCCGAAGAAAAGCAATGCCGCCTCTACAAAGGTGACCTCTCGCAACCATCTCCTTGTCTGAAAAAAGGCAAACTAGTGTCGTTTTCCTTGGACGACGACGCCCAAGCTTCTTACCACCATCTCCGGCGACGACGACACTCATTACCACCATCTCCGGCATTATTTCCTTGGACGACGATGCCTTAGGCGTTGCATCCCTCTCCATTGCTTTCTTCCTTGAAAAGAGACGACACCTTAGGCACTGTAAAGTCCGTGCACATATCTCTCCGGTTCTTTTCCCGTACAAGCTCCTTCACCGAACGGTTCTTCTCAAGGTATTTCTCTCTGCCTCCTCATCACTCCTCCATTTACATTTTACTTTCAAGCAACTGACCAGGTAGCACGGCCGTACTGGGTAGCACGACCGTGTTAGGAGTAGTAACAAATTCAAAATTGACAAATTTTGAATTTATTACTGCTCCTATAAATTGATATATATTGACTCCTAATTAATACATTATAACAAAATTGAATCATGCATTTGTGTTGTTGTAGGTGCTACTGACTTGTTGTTGACTTGTATATATTTCTTCTTCAGCTTACAAGTGAGGTATAATATTCTCACTCTCCCAATGTGCCATTTTATTTGACTAGTAAATCAACCAATAATAAAAATATGTATTCATTCATATCTACATTTTGTTATCAATCACATATGTAATCATTATATATACATTCCAGAAATATGAGGGTAGACATTGTGTATTCTCAGATTGAGACCTTAGGGTTTATATATGAGATCATTGATGCATGATGTTTAACTTAATATATAAATATGACAATAATACATTTATGCATGTATCAACTTAGAAACCCGTTCAAAATTTACTCATAGGAGTAAATTTTGGATAGTCCCCAGTTTGGGACTGTTTTTGGATATTTAATCTCACTTAGGATGTAACTGTATAATGTATGTTTAGTTTTGAAGAAAATTTTAGTAGTATTTCCTCATTTGTTCTCTGGGTACATATGTGAGTGGTTATTTATCATTTACATTGGTGTACTTGGAGAACTTAGGGGAAATGCTGCTGAAATTTTCTTCAAAACTAAACATATATTATACAGTTACTAGTGAGATTAAATATTCAAAAATGGGATAGGTGGTACACTTTAGTATAAAAGTAATTAACTTCCTATCAATAAAAACTTACAACTTATAGTATCAATATTAAATGCTTAGTTTTATAATTAATTTTTAATGTGATATAGAAAATGGATTGAAGTTGGATGTCTATCAAGAACTGTTGTAGTCCAGAGTTTGCCAAAGGTCTTGATGAATTTATCAGATTTGCTGAGGAACATAGGAAACTACCTACAGATAGGTTCTATTGTCCATGTAGACATTGTGGTGACAATTTGAAAGTTGATATTGTTGAGGAAATTAAGAATCATGTCATATGCAATGGGATCATACTAGGTTATAATGAATGGTATTGGAATGGAGGCTAAGAAGATTCATGCATGTCCAAATGATTGTGTGTTATTTCAGAAGGACTATAGTAATTTAATAAATTGTCCAAAATATGGTGCGTCAAGGTATAAGACCACAAATTCAGCTAAGGCTAAAAATGGCTCTCCTGTCAAGGTGATGTGGTATCTACCAATAATACCACAATTTCAACGCTTATTTGCTAATATAGAAGATGCGAAAAATTTGTCTTAGCATGGGGAGTTAAATTCCAATGATGATGGCGTCCTACGACATGCATCTGATTCACCACAATGGAAGAAAATTGATTTATTATACCCTCAATATGGTAAAGAACCAAGAAACTTAAGACTTGGACTCTGTACAGATGGAATGAATCCCTATGGTACATTAAGTAGCCAACATAGCATGTGGCCTGTTATGATTGTTATATACAATCTTCCTCCTTAGTTGTGTATGAAAAATAAGTATGTCATGTTGTCAATATTGATATCAGGGCCCAAGCAACCTAAAAATGATATTGATGTTTACCTTCAACCTCTAATAGATGACCTAATGAAACTATGGGAAGAAGGTATTATGACATATGATGCTTCACGTAAAGAGACCTTTAGTTTGCGTGCTATGTTGTTTTGCACGATTAATGACTTTCCAGCTTATGGAAATTTGTCTGGATATAGCATAAAAGGTTACAAAGCATGTCCTGTTTGTGAGGAAAATACTGATTCAATCAGACTGAAACATGGTGGTAAAATCTTATATCTTGGTCATCAGAGATTTCTCCCACCAGTGCATCCTTATCGAAGGCAACGTAAAACCTTTAATGGGTCAACTAAGGAATGAAGTGCTCCTAAACCTATACCAGGAAATGTTGTATATGATAGGGTGAAACATATTGTTAATGAATTTGGAAAGAGTTCAAGTAGTCATACACTCGCATGTGACCAATCTCTATACAAGAAGAGGTCAATATTTTGGGATCTTCCTTATTGGAGATCTTTGGCAATTAGACACTGCATTGACGACATGCATGTTGAAAAAAATATTTGTGATAGCATCATCGGTACACTATTGAACATACCAGGAAAGACTAAAGATGGCATAAAATATAGAAAAGATTTAGAATTAATGGGTATAAGAAAAGAATTATCAGTGGAGATCAGGGGACGCCACACATATTTACCACCAACTTGTTACACTTTTTCAAAGAAGGAGAAAAAGTCTTTCTATGAATGCTTGTATAATATTAAGGTTCCACAAATATACTCTTCTAATATTCGTAGATTGGTATCAATGAAGGATCTGAAACTGATAGGTCTCAAATCTCACGATTGTCACACCTTAATGCAACAAATTTTTCCTGTGGCTATTCGATCTATATTGTTGAAGCATGTAAGGTTTGCAATCACAAGACTATTTCTTCTTCAGTGAAATATGCAACAAAGTGATACATCCTGATACTCTCGATAAATTATAGAAAGATGTAATTGTTACCATGTGTCAGCTTGAAATGTACTTTCCTCCTTCACTTTTTGATATCATGGTTCTTCTTGTAGTACATATTACAAGGGAGGTAAAGATGTTGGGTCTAATTTTCTTACACTGGATGTATCCATTTGAACGCTACATGAGTGTTTTTAAAGGTGATGTTCAGAATCGTTATCGTCTTGAAGGGAGTATTGTTGAGGGTTACGTGGCTAGGGAGGTGATGGACTTTTGCAATGATTTTTTGAATTGCAATGAAACTTCTAGCGATCTAAAAAATTCCCATCACACTGAATCATATTGTGGCAAAGGAACTCTGGGAGGACGAGTGAAAGGAATCAGTCATGAGTTGTGGGAACAAGCGCATTTGTATATTTTACACAACATCGATGAAGTTAGTAGCTACATCACAAAACACAATGATCTTATCAAGAGAAATCATCCGTGATCTAGTTCAATGTGGCTTGCAAGAGAGCATAATCGAACATTTATTAGGTGGTTTGAAGAGAAAGTATTTAATCAACTATCTGAATCACCGAATAATGTCACTGAGAACATAAAATGGCTAGCCTTTAAGCCAAAAATGGATGTCATGTCATATGAAGGTTATGACATAAATGGATTTTCATACTACACAAAGCGTCAAGATGAAAGTAGTGTATTTCAAAATAGTGGGGTCACTATTCAAGCTTGTTCGTTGTATTTTGCTAGTGCCAAAGATAAAAGACCACGCAAAGCTGAGATGTCATATTACGACATCATTGAGGATATATGGGAAATGGACTATACAAATTTTCGAGTTCCTATCTTTAGGTGTAATTGGGTTGACAACAACAAAGGAGTTTTAGTGGATGAGTTGGGTTTCAAATTGGTGAATTTTGAAAAGATTGGTGAGAAAGATGAGCCATTCATCATGGCAGACCAAGAAAAACAAGTATTCTATATTGATTACCCGGAAAATAAAAATTGGTCAGTCGTTCTTCATGGAAAAAGATAGTTTATTGTAGATCCTATAAATGAAGAAGAATACTACAAAAAGTATGATGATTCTAGTCCATTCTCAGTTGGTTTGCCAAGTGTAAATGTTGAAGATAACACCGATGAATATTATAAACGTCAAGACCATGTTGAAGGAATTTTCCTTGACTAACAACTCAACCAATACTAGAGGCATGTATTCTTTGAATTGTTTATTTTATTATCATTCAAGCTAGTATACCTTATCACTTGTGCTTTTACTATCACTTATTTTTTTTATCATGTATACTTGCATGTTCTAAAATGGCGAGTGAAGATGAACATTCTGAGCATGAGCATGAGCACCATGAGGATGGTAGTGGTGATGCTAAGAAAAGTAGAGGTCCCACACTGATGCGTAGGCTGCAGGAGCTCAAGGCTAAAGGGGGCAAATTGCCAGTCCAGTTTGATATTACAGGAGCACCTATTGGGGAACATGCTAGTACTTTCAAGCATTATGTAGGGGCAACCACGTGCAGTAAGGTGCCAATAGATATAGAAAATTGGCATGATGTTCCTAATGCCAAAAAACAACTCATATGGAAAGATATATCTATGAGTGTAAGTGATATTATTTTAATATGTTTTTATCTATTGATTCTAATTTAGTTTGTTTGGAATTAATTGCTTTTCAAAACAACATTATTAATTTCTTCTTTTGTCTGTATAGGGTGTTTTCATCTAAATGAAAAAGATCACAAGAAAAGAGTGCTACAACGTTGTGGTGTACGATGGAGGGGTTTTAAGACATATCTCGCAAGGGAATTTATAGATAATCCTAAACAAAAGAAGAAAGCAACAGATGTATATATTTTTATAGATCCTGAGGTGTGGGAAACATTTGTTACAGCTAGGAGATCGGAAGAGTTTCAGATAATAAAGATTGTGATGTATTGTATGAATCTTTAATTTTATACAATTAAGGAGGTGGATCTTTTTATACATGTTTGCCAAGTCTGAATTGCAATATATCATTTTAAATGATCAGGCTATCCACCAGGCTCAAAAGGAAAGACGGGCCAAAAATGTGCATGACCAACGCTTGAGGCCCGGTGGTTATGCCTTCCGCCGCCAACTATAAGAGAAGCAATCCTCTTCTGGAGAAGTATCTAGTACAACTCAAGTTGAGCGTCCACCCCGAAACTTGACATGGATTGATGCTAGAAAGAATCGAGAAGGTGAAATTGTCAACCCTGCAACTAAGGAGGTGGCACAAAAGATGGTAGGTTTATCCCAACTAAGTAAAGAGTAACTCCCACAAACTTATATTTATTTATATCTAATTGATATTGTGATTTAATATTTTTAGTAACTATGAATAGATTGATCTCCACGAGCAAAGGAAGGAAGGAAAGTTCATCCCAACTGGCCACATGGATGAACTATCAGTTGCTCTTGGTACGAAGGATCATCCTGGCCATGTTAGGGGATTAGGAGCTGGCATAGGATTCAAGTCTTATTTTGGCCCTTCGCAATCTAAAATAGGTCATGCAGGAGGTCTTACATAGGAGGAGGTTAAAGCATTAGTAGCGAAGAAAGTACAAGAAATAATGTCTTCATTTCAGCCTACTCAACCTTCTCAACCTATTCATAATGTGCGTCTCTCAAGTGATGAGGTACAAGCCCATGCTACAATTGTAGAAGGTCATGGGAGCACTCCCAATGACCCACCACAACAATCTGCAGTAAGTTTTTGCTCTATATGTTGTGCTATTAGTATGATATATATGATAACATATATAGTAGTAACAGGTATCTGTTCTACTTCTTCTTATATAACCTATATTATTTCAATCTAGGTTGGTATGAACTGTAAATTTGCAGTGGAGGTTCCAGAATATAATGTTATGGCAGAGGGCAAGGTGTACAACCTTGGTGGTACATTGCATTGCCAACAAATTACTGATGACATTTGCCGTGTGTCCATCCATCTTGTGCATAACGGAATGGGGGACAAACCACTACCCATACCTAATCCTGTATATAGTACAGTTGAAGAAGCAGAGGGTGCCATGGTGGGTTGGCCTACACACTTGGTTATCAATGACAAGGTATACTTGAATTCTACCATGTTTTTCATATTTGACTGCATATATGAACTCGTGTAATAGAAGTATGTAATTTAATTAACAGGTTTGCAAACCAAAAAGTAAAAATTCTACTAGTCGTCCTCCTATGCCCAAGCCATCTATTATTCCAGAATCCACATTCGATGAGCTGGGAAGTAAATGTAAATGTTTGTGTCGATACTTAGCCAACCAAAGCTCTGGACTGCAAATGTTGATCAATTTAATAGAAGACACAACTGGGAGGGACTTTGACAGTTATATTTTTCTTGATGATATTATAGAGTTGTTCCGTTATGATTGGCTGAATACTTCGATATTAGAAGTATGGATAAGGTAAGGATCTATCAATATAGAAAATTCCAATACACATTTTTAGCTTATTTCTACATATGAAAATAATTACAAATGTTTAACAGCCATTTATATACCGAGGCCACAAACATTGATATAAAGAATGTTGGATTCTTAGTTCCTTCGGTTACTAGTTAGGTGGAGACACATATTGAGGAAGTGAGTGAGTACTTCTCTGATGCATTCAAATATTTTGCTACTGTGGGAAAGGAAATTATCCTAATTCCTTTTAACGTCCAGTAAGTATTATTATTCAATATAATTTTAATAATGAAAAAATGTATTTATTTTAATGTTTGTTTTATTCTTACTCAGATCTAGACATTGGAAATTATTGGTGATTGTCCCAAAATAGATGACTCTTTATTATCTTGACCCAATGGGAAAAACAACAAGGGGTCACAAACTGAAATTGCCAGCTATGGCGTAAGCATAAATATAGTCAATGCTTCAACATGATATTTCTGTTTAGAATTTCTATTTTACCAACTATCGTTTAATTGATAGGGGTATAAAATCTTTTTGTGAAGGTGGAGGACAATACCCACAAAATTAAAGACATTGACTTTGAAAAATGTCAAGGTAGCTACTTTGACAACTGCTTAGTCTTATATGTATTAATTTTCAACTCTTATATGTCAACTCTTATAGTCTTCTATTTATAGTAGTTACTAACATTAAGTATAATTCGTTATTTGTAGTGTCCTATACAAAATAATGATTGGGCTTGTGGTTACTATGTAATGAAATATATGCAAACTATTGTCAAACAAGCATCAAATGACATTCAGACTATAGATCAGGTAATAAAGAATAACATCATAAATTTACAAGTGAGTTGTAGTCATTTTATAAAATATTAGCATGTGCATTTTCTGTTACAGATCTTTACAACGCAGCCTTACACACGTGAGGACTTAAATGAATTCTGAGAAGAGTGGTCAGATGCTTTTCTAAATGAAGTCAATATAGCATTGGAATAAATATGTCAGTTACGTTCCATTTATGTATGTGGTTTCAGTACTCTTTCATATTTACTTTTGTATCTGACATTTAATATCATCTTAGACTTGAAATCTATCATTTTGTAAATTATGATGTCACTATGTGTACTCAACTCAATATATGAATCATTTTTGTTATGAATGTGTGGTTTGGAATGGTGACGGTTGAGCATCAATGCTCCCCTCTCCCATATCTTATTCTTGTTCTTCTGTTTTGTTCTGTTCAGTTTCTGCAGAAATTTTAAAAAACATTAGACCCTATAGCGCCGGTTTTCTTAAAAAACTGACCTTATAGGTGTCTTGTCCGTTCCGCGTAGAACGGTCGTGCTGTATAAAACGGCCGTGTTGGGATGAGGTAGAATGGTTGTGCCGCGTAGAACGACCGTGTTAAAATATGGTAGAACGGCCGTGCTACATGCTAATATAAACCAACACGGCCGTGCTAGGCGGCACGGCCGTTCTACCTCATCCCAACATGACCGTTTTATGCAGTACGGCCGTTCTATGCAGAACGGCCAAGACACCTATAAGGTCGGTTTTTTAAGAAAACTGACGCTATAGGTCCTTAGAAATAATCTTTAGGGTCGGTTATTTATTAAAAAATTGACGTTATAGGGTTCAGGTACAGTTTTATTTCTCATTTGGGTTTAGTTTTTGAGAGCCTATAGGGTCAGTTTTTACTATACAAGGTCGGTTTTTTTGGGTTAAAAAAACCGACGCTATAGAGCAATTTCTGTAGCGATGGCCACTTAGGCGTCAGCTGAAAAGTGTCACTGTAGGCTTAGAAAAACCGACGCTATAGACCATTTCTGTACTAGTGCTAACTGGGGCTACCTATCACTTAGGAAGACAAATGGACTATACTCATCATTCCATGACCAACATAAACCAAAGAATACAATCTCTCACTCCAAATGACCCAGACAACTATCCTTATTCACACTATCTTGGTCCTCTCTACCCTTATAATCCATCTCTTAACTACTCTCAAGTTCCACCACCACCTTCTCTTGATCTTTCCCACACACAATTTTCTCTCATGCAACTTCAAGACATTGCTGCTCATTTCCACTTTGATCGAGCACCCACCTTCTTGGAATCTTATGCTCTCACCAAGATAGATGCATTGGATTGGCAGACACTGGTCAAATATTATGGTGACACTCCATTCCTTGGGAAGGATCCTGAGGTTGATGTTATTTTGAGATCTTTTCAGTAAGGTAGCACTATGTAATGAGATAATTGTAATGTCTTTTAGTGAACTCTCTCATCTATGTATTTGAGCTTGTTGTTCTTGTTTCTCTTGTTGTTGTTTTCATGATAATAAAATCTTCATATTGTGGCTTACATTGGACATCTTTTATACCTTTGATTTTCAATTTGAGTGTCATATTGAGGGGGAGCATCATATTCAAAGGGGGTGCTAATAATAGTCTTAATTATAAAGCTTGGTTATCTTTTTGAAATGACAAAGGGGGAGAAGTCATATAAATAAAAAACAAATGAAATGAATTTCATAATATCTTGGCTTCACATAAAGTGTTGCTATATTCCTTAAAGAGATAAATACTATGTTCCACATCTCTTTGGGAATAACTATAACACACTCCATAGATAAACAAGAGAATGTCTACATAAGGTAAAACTTAGGTATGAAACTCATGCTATTTAAATTCCCTTGATTTATATTTTAGAAATGCATGTCATCTTCAAAAAGGGGGAGATTGTTGGCTAAATTGGACATTATTCAGCCCTTTGTTTTGATGATGACAAACATTTGATTCTTGTGGATCTAACTTGTTATTTGAGTGTTTTAGGGATAAACAAATAAGGAAGTGGATAGTTGAAGATCAATACAAATTGGAAGATCAACTTTCTTAGATTACTTTTATTTTCATGATTGTACTCAATGTAAAAACCTTACACAAGTATATAATGTACAAGTACATAGATATCATGTAAATCAAGCGTTATATCTTCCCTATCCACTCACAACACTTAGATAGATCCTCCCCTAAGATAGAATCACAATTACACATTGATACACACAATTAGTAAATGATTTAACATATTGAAACAGGGACATTCTCGGTTGACAAACTTCTCGACTGAGACACACTCGGTTGACAAAATTCTCAACTGAGAACCACCTTCATCTAACACATGAGCACTTATTAATGACCTGCACATGTAACCCTAAATCAACACTCTTTCGACAACTTTCTCGACCGAGAGCAGACCTTCTAGTAGGTTCTATAGATGTTAGACTGAGCTTGAAAAGTGGTTGGAAGTTGAAAATGAACGTTGCAATACATTCACTCCAAATCCTCACTCAGTCGAAGAAATTCTCGACCGAGACACACTTGGTTGAAAAACTTTTTGACCGAGATAGGTTCTGGACTGCACTTTTCAGCACTAAACAACTAGCCATTGCAACATAATTTATGGATACATAACGGCTAGTTGAGCACTAAAAACACCCTAGAAAGTGTCTAGAATGTCCCTAGGCTCTTGTAAGCCATTCCTATAAACAGGACATGCCTTAGGACACCCAAATCACTTGATATACACCATGCAACTTGAGAATTATTCCTTGGGGGCAACAAGCAAAGTTTCACTTGTGATTCTTTTCCTTGAGCTCTACATTAGTGTCCTATAGCTTAGTATATACTAGCCACCACACTATCACATTCATCTATAGTGAATAGGAGATCAATACACTTGATATAGGATCAAAGCACTATACTCATTGGTAACATTATTTCTTTCTTCCAATCTTGTTCCTTTTATTGTATTTTGTTCTCCTTGACTACTCCTAGGTTGGAGGCTATTGAAAGGAGGTTCGTGGAGGTACTTTAGGTGGTGAAGGTTATTCCTGATGACTTAGAGTTACTTCAGAAGGTTGCCTCAAGGATTGAAACTACTTTAGGTGAAGGCTACTTCAAGGGCGAGCTTGGAGTTACTTCATAAGGCTTCTTCTAGGGGGATTGAGGCTACTTTAGGTGAAGGCTACTTCAAGGGTGTAGGAAAGCAATTGTATTTTGTGTAACATCATCGAGAGGTAGTAAAATAAGTTGCTTTCAAAATCCCAGTTGGAAACAATCAGGTAGTGGACTGACTACCTTAGATTTCTAAGGTAGGAACCACTCTACATCCTTGTGTCTTCCTTATTTCCTCGTACTTCTTGTTCAAGTGTTTAATTGTTTAATTAACTTTAAAAACTCTAAAAAGCTCTATTCACCCCCCTCTAGATCTTTCAAAGAAATGGTTCAAGCTTAGGGGGATTTGTTGTTTGCTTTCCACATCGACTTCTTACATGATTTCACACACAAATTCAGTTCATTTTGATTTCATTTATCTTTTATTCATATTGTTCTTGCCACCTTTTTGTTATTTTGCTTATCGCCTGATGTGTATTGCAAACATGCTTAAAAAGGATCAAATTGGAGATAGCCCAACTCAACTCTGACATCATTGGGCCTTCTCCATGCTTTGTAGACATTCAAAGTTTCATTTTTACTGAAACAACAACGCACACAACGTGTCTAAATTAAGACACAGTGTGCGCGTTTCCAGTCAGCCATACATTCCAGACAAAGATGAAAAGTACACGGCGTGTCTACTAAAGACAGGGTGTGTTCCTGAGAATTCAGAGCTGATTTTGTATTTCTGGTAATGTACACGGTGTGTTTTAATTTAGACACGCCATGTACCTTACCCTTGGAGCATCGGTAAAAGACGAGAACATGATCTGTCTGAAGGAAAACACGTCGTGTCTCTATCAGTTTCAGAAAATCTAAAAAATGACATCTCTCATTTTTAAAGGGAAAGCCAACTCATGGAACGGTTATCACTGGTCATAACTCGGATGTCTTTCATCCAAGAGCAGGTCTAGAGCAAAGGAGGGTGATTTTGGGTGGAAGGTAGTTTCTTACCAAAGAACCTCCACTCTTCTTCTCTTCTTCTTCATTTTCTTCTCTGAAGGTGCAGCAGAGCTTCTTCTCTCCACCAAGCTTCTCAAAAGGGAAGTTTGTCTAGTTTGGAGCAGCTGTAGGAGTGAAATTTTGTCCCCAAGTTGGAATTCTACTCTTCTTGGGTTACACCTTTGGTTCTCTTAGCTTTTCCTTCTCTAAACCATGTTAAACTCTAAAAATTTTGCATCTTTTCTGTTGTACATCATTATGGACGAGTAGGCTCTTTTTCTTGGACATGGGAGAGTAACCCCCATGTCATAGCATGTATGGAACATGATAGTTTAGTACTAAATGCTAAGTTGCCTATTTTTCTACCTTGTGAGTACTGGTTTCTTACTTTTTACATGTATAGTTGGCCACTGTATATGCATGTTTTATGCCTTCTTGCTTGATCTGAGAAGATAGGTAGCAGAGTAAGGAGGTACTCTCTTGGAAACTCCTCTTTTACCACGAGAGTGGAAGATATGGAGTTGAGGAGTAGGTTTGTGATCCAGAATGAGATACATACATGAGAGTGTTGTATGGAGTTAGGATTGTTGTATTTGCACCGGGAGGTGAAGTATAACATACAACTCTCCTTTAAATCAAGTGCTTAGTATGTTTAAATTTCATGCTCCATTCTTCATGATATGGTGTGCTAGTGAAATCCTAAGTCCAAGATTGTTTCATATCTGAAATCAAACCCCTTTAGTAATCCTTTTATTGTTTAGCTTAATTATAAAAATTTATTTTAATCAACCAAATCATTCTTGAAAAATATCTAGATTGTTGAAACTTAGTACTATTGTGTTTAATTGGTTACCAAGAACCTTGTGTTCGATCTTGACTACATCTACTCCCGTAAACTTGTAGGAATTGGCTAGTTGAGTAAAAGATCATTTAAATGATCGAAACTCATTAGTGTAACAGTCAAACACTTGGGTTTTCTGTGTGTAGTTGGAACTCAACCGTGGGGTGGAATTGCACAAAACCAGACGATTGAAAATGAAAGCCTCGTGTAGTTACAACTGCACATTTTGATTTTCATTAAAACCAAACAGACCCTAAGGAAGGAATGAAAAGAGAAAAACTACGTTGAGTCTACATTTAAGAAAGAAGCACAAGATAGAGACCATGAAGAGATAGCATTGTGGTTCTACCAAGATGGTCCTCCTTTCAATGTTGCCAACAATAGTAAATATGATATTGCATTTGAGGCACATGCTCAGGTTGGGAGAAGTTTCAAGCCTCCAAAGTGCTAAGATCTGAGGACATGTTTGTTAGATGCCCAATACGATAAGACTAAGAACTTGTGGGATGGGAATCTAGAGGAATGCAAGAAGTATGGTTGTACACTGATGTCTGATGGATGGTCAAACATGTGAGGTAGAAGTCTAATATTCCTAGTTAATTCACATCATGGAAATTTTTTCATATACTATGTTGATGTATCTACACATAACCATACTGGTGAATTTGTTTTCAAACTTCTAGATGAGGCCATAGAGAAGATTGTGCCTAAGTATGTTACTTATGTTGTAACTAACAATGCCTCAAATTTTGTCCCATTTGACAAGATGTTGGTATAAAATTGGCCGCATATATTGTTGACACCACAACCACACATTGATAGATATGATGTTAGAGGACATTACATGGTTGCCTCAGTAAGCAAGAATAATTAAGAAAGTAAGAAATTTGACATCTTATATTTACAGGCACACACTTCTTTACAATGCTTATCTACAACTTTCAAATGGGAAGGAGCTAACAAGATATCCAATTACTTGCTTTACCATATCTATTCAAACTCTTTAAAGCTTTCATAATGCCAGGAGCACCATAAACACATTGTGTCTATCTCAATTGTAGACAACAAGCAAATGGGCAAAACAATGTTGGGGACAAGGTTGCTAAGACTGTTTTGTCACATAAGTTATACTAGGTTGTAGATAGCTATCTGAGGGCCACTAAACAACTTGTGCTACTTTTGAGACTAGCATATTATGATTTGAAGCAATGTATGGAATACATAACTAAAGCTATGATCACTACAATTCAAAACATTGATTTGAATTTTGATCGTGACGAGAGAAAGTGTGCCCATTTTGTTTCCATTATTAAAAAAAGATACGAAGATAAGATGTTTACTCGATTGCATGATGTAGCTCACTTCATCAACCTTGATGGGTGGTTTGATGATATGACAGATGGCCTATTATGAGAAGATCAAATTGACATAGCTCCCACAACTTTATCAAATTGCTTCCTAAACATATTTGATTATTTACCCTTGATTGATAAAGTAGTTGATTGTGTAGATGCTTACAAAAACAATTTTGGCTTTCTCGAGAACCCATCCTCTCTTTGCCATAGGATCATCATGTCACTATGTAAGCCACTATAAAATTTACATATAATATAATTGTTTATATATAATAGATAAAAACATAGCATGAATGTAATTGATTATAATATCTTTATATTTTGTAGTGGTTTAGTGGGGGCTATATGGTGTACAAAATTCTACTCTAAAGAAATTGGCTCTATGATTCTTGAGTCTTTGTTGCACCTCCTCTAGTTATGAGAAAAACTAGAGCTCATTTGAGTTTGTAAGTGTTTCTTAGATAATGAAAAAGATTTGATGAGTTCTAATAATTCATAATCTTTTTTCATGAAGATACACACAAAATGAAGAAATCGATTGTTGATCAAGAGGTTGGATAAATTTGTATACATTCAATACAACCACATTTTGGATGAGCAATTTCAAAATATGAGGGAGAAGAATGATAAAAACAATTTTGATGGCATTGCACTTGATGAGGTGCAGTGTAGTAGTGAATGGATGATGGGGATTCCTAATAATGCTTAAGTCCCAGATCAAGATGGCCTCACTTGGAGACTTGTAGATGAGGTCATGGGAGCATCTAAAGAAGTGGTTAGGCCTAAGAGGAGAGCAATTACAGGTGTAAGTGCATCTCAGCCCAGGTTTGATGACAATGGAAAAGGAAAATTTTTCTACACTTGGAAGAGAAAAACTCAAAAATTCTTTAAGACCAAAGCACCATAGGAAAAGACAACAAAGCATGTCGTATTAAGAGATAAAAAAGTTCCTACTGAAGTTTCACCTTTTGTGATGAGAGATTGGAGGAACTTCATATTTTTATTCAAGAAATGTAGGATACCTTTATAAAAATAAGCAAAACTACTATTAAATTTAGATACTTTTTGCAAATAGCTTAAAACATGTTTTGAGGTAAAGAAAATATATGGTAGAATGAAGATGATAAGGTTTCCTTTGAACATGTACCTTTATAGGTGAATGATCAATTTGTCTCTACGTGAGAAACAAGTCAGAGATATGAAAACAATGGTCATGGAGATGGATCGGTTTCGATTTGCATCTGATGTCTCTATATTCACTTCTTTTTTTAGAGTGTATGTGGGATTTGAAGACTTTAGTAAGGAAGCTAATGTTTACCACAAAATTTGAGATGTTGGGGCCAATGAACACATTTATAATTTTCTAATTTTAATGTATAGAAAAGATTTCAGGCCAAAAGAAGCTTTACTCGGGTGAATGAATAGAAAAGGAAAGTTTTGGAGCCAGTCTTTTGCTTGCTTCTTATGGTAGGAGCACCTATGGCAGAAGGCAAAGCATTTTCTTGATATTATGATTTCAAAGGTCTGTAGAGTTGATTGCAATACTTATCACATGACATTAAAAGCATATACATGTCCTGGAAATTATTCAAACATAAAATATTTGCTACTTAGAATGAAATATGGTGGTTTTCAACCACAATTGCCACCATGTACGAGATAATGGACACATAAAGTCCAGGTGTGGTGCAACAAGAGGCTGAAAAAATTCTCAATTCAATTTACATATTTGTCCTTTGCTCCTAACTTTTATAGTGCTAGTCAATAGCCCATACGTGATCTACTAGTCAGGTCTTAATACCTTGTTCATGATCGTGAAGTTGCTCAATCTCCTCAACCCCTCCGGTCCAATCCTAAGGTCGACCCAACCAACCTCCATTACATCTTTGAACTGCTTTCCTCCCTTGACGTCTTCCTTGTGCACCTGGATTTAGACTTGAGACTGTCTCAAGAAAATATGTTGGAAAGAGTAGCCTCTTAATGATGAGGGCTATGAAGAAGAAATGGATCCCCATAGGGAAAGCAAATGTGGTAGTTGATGTGTTGAGCAGGAAGTCATCTTCTTCATAATCTATAGACAAGGCATAATTACACTCTTTGGTGTGTCATAAGAGGGATATGTTGATATCTCTTCACCATATGAATGTATAGTGAGAATTATCATTGATAGCAGGGTTTCCAGCACAATTGCAACTAAAGCCTACCTTGATACAGTAGATCAAAGTTTGGCGATAGGAAGCAAGATGGCTTCCATGAGTTAGATGATGAGTTAATTTGCTTTCATAATAGGACAATAGCTCTAGATGTTGATGGCCTGAGGAAAATGGTACTTGAGGAGGCTTATCCCTTGATGTATGTGATGCACCCTGACAATACAAAGATGAACCATAATATGAAGGATATCTATTGGCGGCCAAGTCTAAAGTGTGATGTGGCAAAGTTCATTGATAAGTGTCTATTTTGTCAGTAGGTCAAGGCAAAACATCAAAAGTCGGAAGGAATGTAACAACCTTTTTCAATACCACAATGGAAATGGTAGCATATTACCATGGACTTTGTGATTGGTCTTCCTAGGATAGATAAAGGTAATTATTCCATATGGGTGATAGTTTACAAGTTACCAAGTGAAATCATTTCCTTCCAGTCAAGACAACTTATATAGTGGAGAAGTTGGCACATATATATATTGATGAGATAGTTCACTTGCATGGTATTCCAGTTATCATAGTGTCTGACAGAGACCATAGTTTACAAGTTGGTTTTGGGAACATCTGCATACAACTTTGGCGACATAACTGAGGTTTAACACAACTTTCCACCTGCAGACCGATGGTCAGTCAGAGAGGACTATTCAGACATTAGAAGATCTTCTGAGAGCTTGTGTTATATAGTTTCTTAGTAGTTGGGATGTGCACCTGGGTTTGATTGAGTCTGCCTACAACAATAGTTATCAGAGGAGCATAGATATGGCATCGTATGAAGCTTTGTATGGGAGGAGTTGTCGATCACCCCTTTGTTGGTATGAGACAGGTGAGTATCAACTTTTGGGTCTTGAGTTGGTACAACAGATTACCACAAAGATCAAAGTAATACAACAACAGTTGAAGGCAGCCCATGATATATAGAAATCATATGTTGCTAATCATCACATACCATTGGAGTTCCAAGTTGGAGACTGTGTGTATCTTAAGGTTTCCCGTTGGAAAGGTGTGCTAAGGTTCGGTAAGAAGTGTAAGTTGGATCCTAGGTTTATGGGACCATACCCTCTCTTTAAACGTGTTAGAAAAGTGTCATACAAGTTGGAGTTACCACCAGAGTTGTACAGGTTGCACAATGTCTTTATGTCTCCATGTTGAGGAAGTGTCACCCAGATACAGAGAAAATGCTACACCCAGTGGAGGTTGAGTTGAAGAAGGATGTTTCTTATGTTTAGGGTCATGCGTTGATCCTGGATAAGGGAGTGAAGAAGCTAAAGAATAAGGATATATCCTTAGTGTATGTTTTATGGTACCACCATGGTGTGATGGAAGCCACATGGTAGTTAGAAGATGATGCATAGGAAGTGCCCTTCTTTGTTCCTTTAGGTTTTTAGGGGAAAAATCCTTGTTAGGGGTTTATGGTTGTAAGACCTCTAATCTTGCTCAATGGTTGAACATGCTTTCTTATCATAATTGAATGCTTAAAACTTAATTAAACTCTAAGATGTTCTTTGATATCATGTGACAAACCTAAGTTTCAAGTTTGGTCTAGCTTGGACATTGTTTGAGCAAGTCACGCACATATGTGCTTATTTTGGCTTTTATGCTACCCATATTTAGGGTTTTATTGTAATTTTTCACATTCGGGTCATGCCTTACATGTTTTCTTATCATGTTTGAGTTATTTTCACCTTCAGGCGCCTTGTTACACCTTGGCTTTTGTGGTGACGTCTACCTAGGGTTGAACTTACAATTTTCTATCTAAGATGGGCTACCTTGAGTGCTAGAACTTCATGGTTCTTTTGGTTTGGTGGGATAAAATGGCCTTCCTTATGTGTTGGGATCTGATGGTGGTCCCTTGAGGTGTGAGGGTTGACAATTTTCTCTCTTGGTGCTCCCTGGATCGATGATTCACCATGTAGAGTGTTGAATCGATGGTGGTGCTAGGGTTTTCACCCTTGATCAAAATCCATCCAAACTGTTCCAAGCTTTGATGTGGACAAGCCCTGATGCATTTGTCTTCTCAGCAATCCACCTAGCAGCAACAACGTCTGAATCTACCTACAAATAACAACAATCAGAACCAGCAAGACCGCCGGCCACCTGCGGAAAGGCGCAATGGCAGGGTGTTTTCCCTGAATGTTGAGGAAGATGAGGATGATAATGAAGTCATTGAAGGTACTTTACATCTTAATATACATCTCATTAAATCACTCTTTGATTTTGTTTCATCGAATACATTCATATCATCTGAGTTTGCTACCATGTTAGAGATAGAATCATAATATATGGATCAGGTTTTAGACGTTCAAACCCCTAGTGGTAGGATCTTCTCTTCTTATCTCAAACTCCCAACATTAGAGCTCCGTATCTCTAGAATATTGTTTCCCTTAGATTTCATCTTGCTTGATATGAATGCCTTTGATGTTATCCTGGGGATGGATTGGTTGAATAAGTACAAGGCAGTTTTGTTTTTTGAGGTATCAAAGGTTAGTTGGTTTCATCCTGTTGAGGGAAGGATGTGTATCAAGGGAAGGAATTGAGAAGATAGACAATTCATCATCTCAACAATCAAATCTAAAAAGCTTGTCTCACGTGGTTGTAGAGCCTTTTTAGCTTCTATCGTACTTGACACTACACTACTTGCTCTCGACCATATAGAAGTTGCGAAGGACTTCCCTGATGTTTTTCATGAGGAGTTACCTGGGTTGCCCCCAACTCGTGAGGTGGAGTTTTCCATCGATCTCACACCAAAAACTTCACCTATCCCAAAGCTTCCTTATTTCTTGTCCCTTATAGAACTCATCGAGCTTAAGAAGCAACTTCAGTAGGCTTTGTGCGCCATAGTGTTTCATCATGGGGAGCCCCAATCTTGTTTGTGAAGAAGAATGATGGTGTGTTGCAGATGTGCATGGACTACCGTATGCTCAACCATGTGATGATAAAGAACTGTTATCCTCTGCCCCACATCGATGATCTATTTGACTAGTTGAAGTTAGCCATTGTGTTCTCGAAGATGGATCTAAGAAGTGGCTATTACTTAATGTGAGTGAAAGATGACGATGTCTCGAAGACAGCTTTTAGGACATGTTATGGGCATTATGAGTTTCTGGTCATGCCTTTCGGCTTGACTAATGCCCCTATTGCTTTCATGGACTTGATGAATTGAGTGTTTTGTCCATTCCTCAATCAGTTCATGGCAGTATTTATTGATGATGTGTTGGTCTACTCCGAATCTAAAGAACAACATCGTGAACATCTGCTAATCATTCTGAGCACACTGAGATAAAATCAACTATATGCTAAATTCTCAAAGTGTGAGTTCTGGATCAAGGAAGTGATGATCATAGGTCATGTGATTTTTTCCAGACATATTGTTGTTGATCATGTAAGGTAGAAGTTGTGACCAAGTGGAAAGCTCTGAAGACCCCATCTAAGATCCATAGTTTCCTCAATTCAGAGGGTTACTATCAGAGGATTATCAAGAGTTTTTCTAAGATAGATGTTTCCCTAACGAAGTTGATAACAAAGGACATCATGTTTGTGTGGACACAAGAATGTGAGGATAGTTCTCAGAAGTTGAAGAGTTTTTTACGTCTACTCTTTTTCTTGATTTACCTCTTGAAGGAAAACCCTACGTTAACTTCACAAATGCTTCTAAGCAAGGATTAGGGTGTGTCTTGATGTAAGAAGATCATGTGATCACCTATGCTTCACACCAGTTGAAGCCTGATGAGGAGAATTGGCCTACACATGATTTAGAGCTAGCCACTATCGTGCATGCTTTGAAGATCTGGCGACACTATCTATATGAAGTGAAGTTTGAAGTTTTTTCAGATCACAAAAGTTTGAGATATTTGTTGGCACAAAAGGATCTGAATCTGAGGCAGCAAAGATGGTTGAAGTGTCGCAAGGACTACGAACTTACCATCACCTATCATCCAGGTAAGGCAAATGTAGTCATTGATGCTTTGAGTCAGAAGAAGAATGCAGTATGTGTTGCTATGAACCTGGTAGATGTTTCTTGTTGGCAACTGTAGCCTGATGATAAATAAGATGATGATTAGTTGTGTGCTCACATGGCTAGTTTGTCCATTACACCTTCTTGGATCTCGGAAGTTGTTGCATAGTTTGGAAGTTATGAACTTGAAGAGATGAAGGCCTTAGATGAAAATCTACAATCCAACTTTTCATTTGGAGTGGATGGTGTTGTTCGTTTCCAACAAAGGTTGTGGATAGCTAAAGTTGGGAACCTATGACAATAGATTTTGAGAGAAGCCCATGGGTCTAAGTACACAATACACCATGGTACTACCAAGATGTACAAAGACCTGGAATGAAGTTTTTGGTGGAAGAATATGAAGAAGGATATCACTCAGTTTGTTGCAAAGTGTTTGATTTGACAGCAAGTCAAGATCGAGCATCAATGACCTAGTGGTCTTCTGCACCTGCTTGAGATTCCAGAATGGAAATGAGAGAAGATTACTATGGACTTCGTCACTGGTTTCCCTAAGGTCGGGAAGGCCTTTGATGTTGTGTGGGTCATGATTGATCGGCTTATGATGTCTGCACACTTTTTGCCTTTCAAGTCCACATACAAGGTTGATGATATGGCTCAGTTGTATGTGGATTGGATTATTTGTCTGCATGGAGTTCCTAAAGTGATAGTATTTGATCGTAACCCGAAGTTCACCTCTCATTTGTGGAGTCAGATTTAAGCAGAGATGGGTACTGACTTGTGTTTTAGTATGGCCTATTATCCTCAAATGGATGGTCAACCCGAAAGGATGGTGCAAATTCTGGAAGATTTGCTTTATGCCTGTGTCATGGATTGGGGAGGTATATGGGATAAGTTTATGTCATTGGCAGAGTTTGCTTAAATTATTAGTTACCAAGATAGCATTGGTATGCCACCCTATGAAGCCTTATATGAAAGACCATGTCATTCTCTATTGCATTGGGATGATGTGGGAGATCGTACTCTGGCAAAGACTGATGATATGCACAATGATGATTGGGAAGGTCCAGTTGATCAAGAAGCGAATGAAGGTTGCATAGGATAGACAGAAGATGTATGATGATAAGAAGAGGTCCAATGTGAGTTTCCTAGTAGGTGACTATGCCTTCTTAAATATCAAGCCGATACGTCTATTGTAAGATCTAAAGTTAAAGGCAAGCTTAGTCCCCGCTATGTTGGGTCATTTGAGATCTTGAATACAGTGGGAGATTGTGCATATCATTTAGCTCTTCCTCCTGCCCATGACAAGATCCATAATGTGTTCTATGTCTCTGTGTTGAGAAAGTATGTGAAGGGTCCTTCTCATGTACTCACAATTGAGGCTTTGGAGATTTAAGAGAATATGAGTTATGAAGAGTTACATGTGAAGATTCTTGACTCCCTGAGTTAAGCAGTTGAAGAACAAGGAGATTGAGCTAGTAAAAGTTTTATGGAAGTATCATAGTTTGGAAGAAACCACCTGGGACCTCAGAGATGAGATGTTACACACTCACCCATCTCTTTTTGTATGATATTTTAGGGACAAAATCCTTTTTAACGGGTGGAGTGATGTAACGAACTGAAATCTGTGTGTAATCTTAGTTGAGCTTTTTTCCTGAGTTTTCTTTTTCTTTTATGTCCCTAATAATGTATTAGTGGAAATTATAAAGGTTTGGTGTACACTTGTTTCCAATATCTGATTTCATAAGGATTTATGCCCAAATACCTTAGTAACAAGTTTATAATGGGTAGATTTGCAAAATGACCACTTAAGGGGGATAAAAATAAAATAAAATATGTAATGACTTCAAAAGTGAAAAATAATCTTGGATTCATAATCTACACCTTTAAAATAGCCTTTGGGTAAATTTTCATGTTATTTGGATATTCTTCATTATACATGTGAATTGAGGAGAGAGGAAGTGTGTTGAAACTTCAAAATATTAAATAATTTCGTAAATAACTTCAACATGGAAAATTGATCATAGATTCGTGTCCAAGGTACTTAAGGTGACTTATGAGTGAATTTTCATCAATTTTATAGAATCCTATAATCATTAAATGCAAGAGGAAAGAGAAAATAGGATTTAATTTATTTAACATAGTAAAAGTTCTCAAAAGTCAAAACTAACTTCATATTCAGATTCCTTATGTCCAAATTAGGTTGAGTGTCATTTTTCATCCAATTTGGGATTCATTTGCACCCTTAAAAGAGGAGAGAGAAAAATTAAATAAATTGAATATCACACATTAGTCAGAATATGGTTTGGTAATGACATTAAATGTCACACCTAAGGTTGGGCACGCATGATCCATGACCTAGGATCTATGATTTGATGGTCTACGGATCATATTCCCCGCTAGTCCTACTCACACAGGGAGATGTGTTCGGGCGCACCTTCGAACGATGATAACCCGGGCTATAGTCCATCAAACTCCATGATTCTTTCATCATCGTGTTCCAAATAGAATCTTGCATGCATGGAACCCTTGTTTTCAAAATTTCAAGGAGAATTCAAAAAAATCCCAATTCTTGCTCTCCAAACAAGAACCATCCCATCCCGATTCGGAAAGTCCCTCAACCAAACCTATATATATAGGTACCTTGGTCTTCATTGGCTATCTCTTAATGTTCATGCACAACTAATTTTGGTCGAGATGAAGCCTTGGAACGTCAAAGAGCAGTGTATCCCCAAGGATTTTCCATGTCCCTCTTCCTCTCCACTGAGCATCTCTAAGAAAATTGAAGGTGTTGGTCAGTCTTTCTCGCACTCCTCTTCCTTTTCATTCTTTTGGTTTCACATTTCGTCACGTATCATGGATTTTCCCAATCTGGACCTTCACGTACTGCCACCATGGCATGTGAGTGAGGAAGAAGGTGCTCACTCATTGAATTACCATCCTTTCCTCCCTTCTTCATCTTATTTGAGGTCTTGTGCGGGGGTGGGGGTAGCCTCGTCCTTTCGTTCCCTCTTGTTTTTCATTTGCACGACACCACACTAGCAGTGCGGACCCTGACCGAGTGAGGTAGCCACACCTGATTGGGCCAGGTCACCGGTCAGGCATCTCTCTCTCTTCTCCTCTCTCTCTCACGACTTGCTGAGGTGTCATCTCCTAATTGGTTAAAATCCAAAAATTCATATCTTTTAACGGATTGTCCAAAAATTAATGTAAAATATGTTTTGGAATTAGAAAAAGGTAAGCTTTCTGATAAAAATACTATCAAGGTTTGGTTTTGTGTTTTCCCAAAAGTTGTTTTCTAAAAATGATTTTTATACATAAAAATCACAAAAATGCACTTTTAACCTCATAATTCTAAAATAGACAAAAATATATGTTTTCTTAATCAGGAGAACCTAATAAGATCAATGGTGATAATTTCAAAGTCAAAATTGAGGTTTTGTTCAAAAAGTTCGAAAGTTTGGGTTTCTTTACCTTAATGCATATGGAAACCCTAATATACGACTATACATTGGAAATAGGAAAGGTGGGCTTTGGACTCAATAATTGTATACGATTATACATTATATGGGGTTTCCTTACATCTAATTTGGGAATAATTTGTAAACCCTAACCTAGTTTCCCTACTGAGGCCTCTATGAAGCCATAATATCTCTTTTGATAATTCCTTTGTTATTTTTCCTCAAAATTAGTTTTATTATTTATTTCTTGGGTCTTGTACCCCACTACCATGCTTATATTTACTTGATTCTTATACTTGCCATAGTTCTTAGCATGTTGATTTTATTAGACTATTTAACTAGTGTAGTGGTACTTTTGTACAACCACCCATAGATAGGGCATGTGTAAATTCACCCAGGGGTATGTGTTACTCTCCCCAATATAGAATATTTGTAGGTGGTCGGAATGTGTTACTCTCCCTCACCTATTGGTTGAGGTTAGATAGGTGCCTCAACCCCACATAGTTTAGATAGTCAATATTAATCATGCATGCAATCTTTTTACTATTTTTTTGTTATGACAAACATCTATTTACTTATGCCTCATTCTTTTGATCATCTTCATCTTATGATGAAATCTTAGCCTTTATATCAATATAGTTTTCTTATCTTTTGTCCTTGTTCATTTTCTCTTACACATACCTTATTTTCTTTCCCTTTTTCTGGGTGCTTTCCCAACCACCCAGAGTTTGATCAAGGTGTTGAACAAGGCCAAGGTGACCAAGTTTAGGAGTAGTAGATTCAATTTGTGCAATAAAGGATGACTAGGTTGCTTATTGCTAGATCTATAGTTTCTTTTCAGTTTTTCCCTTTTCAAAGAAACTCATGTAGTGAACAAGAGTTCAAAAATCAATGTACTAACTTAGTTTCTTTTTCCGCTTCTATTGACATCTTACATGTACCTGAACATGCTTATTTACATGGATTATTATACATGCATTCCATGATGTCTAATATGTTTGGGAAAAAGTGGATGTTTTGTATTTCCTTTAAACTTTAGTAAGGGGGTGATATCTCCTCTTTATACATGTCTACAACCGATGATCGAACTAGGTCATTTTGATGACTATTCTAGGTTATAACTCAATGGTTATCCTAGATGAATGGTTCAAGGTTTTACTTGTATTGCATCTGATGATTTTACCTGTCCAAGATTTGATGGTCTTAGGTGAAATTCAAGATTTAATAGTTGAGTTTGATGATCCTAAATCTGATGGTTATGTTTGACATTATGCATCCATAATCCAATGGGGATGCTAAGTGCTAGGGTTTACCTTTGAGTATTCATTTGTAACTTTAATCTAGTCTATCTTGTTAACCTTAACGTTGATACAAATAGGAGATGATGGTTAATCGTACTTAGCTTCCTTGTATGATTCACATGATGAAATAATACTCTCTCAATGTTGTTGTTACCCAAATATGTATCCATATGAACATCATAGGTCCTACATGTAATGTTATGCTAAACATGTTTATCACAAGTACGGTGATGGTTTGTTGAGCCTTGTTATAAAGTATGAAAAGATAATGATGTTCTTATAGGGAACAATGTGATGGTCTTAATGACCTTTGGGCATGGTTGAGCCCTTATGGTGGTGAAATCCTCTCTATATTGTAACAAGGTCTGGTATCATGTGATTATGTGATAAGAATTATACCTCATATGTTTTATATCTTCTGGAGTTGTAAATTACCCATGTTTTGTAGAACTCTTTTAGGGTTTGTTTGTAACTTGATTTAAGCTACCTTAACTCGCCCAATTGGCATTAGCTAATCAAGTGAAACCCTAATCATGTAGTGTCATGTGTCTTAGAACCATTCCAGTGTCAAGACTTGTTGTATGAGGAAACGAGTGTTCCTAAGGGAAGCTTGAAGTCACATAAGTATTGAGTATGTGCGGGTGCAAGAGATTGTGTGTCCTTATCATCCTGATCCCAAGATTAAGGAGGATGGCAGTGGTCATGGCTTAGATTGAGAGTGGTTGAGATTGTGTCTCAGATATTTGTATATGTGATGTGATTGAAGATAGGTGCAGTTGTAACTTGAATGATAGGGTTTTGCATACCCTGGTTACTAGTGTTGTGACCTATTCCAAGGATGGACTAGGTTGTTTGCAGCTTGAACATATGTCATTGTAGGCAGCTTGATTGATAGGTCACGATATTTTTTACTCGAAATGACTAAGAGGAAGAGATCTTAGGATTTCGACTCTCCTAAATCTTGTATGGATCCATATAGCACTTCATAGTGGTCAGTTGGACTTTGAGTGGTACAACTCAAACTCCCCAAGTCTTAATAAAAGATATAATCTAGCCATGTAATAAATCAGCTAGGGTTAAATGTTTTTCACATTGGTTGTTAACCCTTGACTTGTTTCTTATACTACTAGTTGCTATATAATCCAATTATAGAAGTCAATTGTTAATAAATTATGGTTTTATGTATTCCTTTATATACTTTGTTGATCATGCTTGTTTCTATGACTATATGTTTAACTTTCTTAGTCTACTTAGTCTTCTTAATCTATTTAATATAATATAACTTGTTGTAATAAATAATAGTTGTTGAGAGTTATATCTCTCACTGGGACGTTGGTCTCATCTCATGAGTGGCCACATCTTTTTAGGTGGTCCTCAGTGACTTGGTCAGGTTTGTGGAGGTAAAGAAGAGAATATTGGAGAGCAGTGGGAGCAAAAGGTTGGCTAGTAGTTAGTCACATCCTAGAGTCATCCTTAGACTCTCAGGTCCGAACAGGGGATGTTTTTTAGATGATATGTACATTGACTCGAGTTTTGATAGTGTGTTGATGTTTGTATATGGCATGTACATGTGGAACAATATGCTTTGTATACATGTTGTGGCTAAGACCACTGGACAAATATGTAAATACTTGATATGGTATATGCTCTTGTGCAGGTTTTTGGGCCTTAATGTAAATGTTTTGGATATGTTGGTAACATTTATTTGGTTTTTATTATTCCTCTTCTCTGTATATGTGGTTAATTAGTAATCAGTTGTGTTTTGGATTTTGCGTAATATTGATTAGTGTGGAGGTGTGTCACACATGTCCAATCTTCTAAGTTCTACACCAAGGGTTGGAATCATACCCTAGAAGGGAGTGCAAAATGAAAATTATTAGCAAAGTGTCAGTACGTGCATATAAAATATGGATTGAGTATCAAGAAAAAGGACATAAAATATAACAAGACTTCCCATATAAGAGGAAAGCACCACCCAAATGGGTAATCTTGATTAGTGTGGTAGTGTGCCACATGCCGTCCAATCTTCCAAGTCCTACACCAAGGGTTGGAATCATACCCCAGAAGGGAATACAAACATGAATATTATCAACAAAACATCAGTATGTGTATATAAAACATGGACTGAGCAATATCAGGAAAAGGATGTCAAATATAAAAAAGCTTCCCATATAATAGGAAAGTACCATCTAAATGGGTATAAAAAATATGAATTTCAAAATAATGATAAGCAAGTCATTGAAGAGGCATTTATTAAAAATAATATGATTAACAGAAGAATTGTTGCCATATAACAACATTAACATATCATAATAAATGCATATAAATCAATTAGACTACTTTTATTTATCTAGAGTCGAGACCATAAAATCTCAAGCACATATATACACATACATATATATAAATACATACATATATATATATATATATATATCATTATCACATACACACACACACATACATACATACATATATATCACACACATACACACATACATATTCACTAGGGACGTGTGGGAAAGAGTTTGCAAAGAGTTCCAACTGCGGATTGAGCTGATTGAAGATACAAAGAAGATGGTCAAGTATTGCGGCAATGGCGAGAAGAAGATACTCCTTTTTGTAGCCTTGTGCTTCCATATCTGGAATGAAAGGAATGCCCATAAGTATGGAGGCTTAGATAGGAGTGTGATTACCACTGTTGTGAAAATTTTTAAAAGTGTAAAAAAGAGACTACGTATTAACTAGTTGTGTGAGTTGTTCACGTACGTGTTGTATAGTGTGGGGCTATATGTAACTCTAGACCTCCTACAGTTGTAAGGGGTAGTTAGAATATATTTACCTAATTCCTATATATATATATATATGTATATATATCTATATATACATAAATAAATATATATATATGGGTGGAAAGTGTACACCCTAGGTAGAATATGCACACCCTTTATGTATGTACGAGTAGAATATGTGCACTCGGGATGGAATATGCACATGCAATGATTGTGGAAGTAAAATTGTACCATTATAATAAATAAAACTACTCTATTTGGACATGCACAAAAATAAAGGCAAGAATAAGTTTTGTCAATCTAAAATAAAAGGATGAGAATTGAGTGTTTTGCCCAACCATGTGACGATAAAGAACTGTTATAAAGGTGTGTTGCGGATGTGCATGGACTACCATATGCTCAACCATGTGACAATAAAGAACTATTATCCTCTGCCCCACATCGATGATCTATTTGACTAGTTGAAGTTAGCCATTGTGTTCTCAAAGATGGATCTACGAAGTGGCTATTACTTAATGTGAGTGAAAGATGACGATGTCTCAAAGACAGCTTTCAAGACACGTTATGGGCATTATGAGTTTCTAGGCATGCCTTTCGTCTTGACTAATGCCCCTATTGCTTTCATGGACTTGATGAATTGAGTGTTTTTTCCATTCCTCAATCAATTCATGGCAGTATTTATTGATGATGTGTTGGTCTACTCTAAATCTAAAGAACAACATCGTGCAGTTGTTCACGTACGTATTAACTAGCTGTGTGAGTTGTTCACGTACGTGTTGTATAGCGTGGGGATATATGTTACTCTAGACCTCCTATAGTTGTAAGGGGTAGTCAGAATATATTTACCTGATTCCAATATATATATATATATATACATATATATATGTATATATATGTATACACACACACATATATATATGTGTGTGTATATATATATATATATATATATATATATATATATATGGGTGGAAAGTGTACACCCTAGGTGGAATATGCACACCCTTTATGTATGTACGAGTAGAATATGTGCACTCGGGATGGAATGCGCACATGCAATGATTGTGGAGGTACAATTGTACCATTATAATAAATAAAATTACTCTATTTGGACATGCACAAAAAATAAAGGCAAGAATAAGTTTGGTCAATCTAAAATAAAAGGATGAGAACATCCAATAGTTATAATGTGGGGTTAGAGAACCCATAATAAAAAATATAAAATCATTTCCACAATAAGATACTTCACAGGATCACAAAGTTCACAACTTGAAAATTATGATTTCAAAAGATTATGATGAACAATATGTAAGTAAGAGTCCAATAAGAATATCCAACAAATTAAGATGATCACAAGATTAGAATCAAGATAAAATCTTACACATGAACTAAATTCTCAAAAGAGGGAGAGTTTGTGTAGGCTAATGCCCATAGGGTTCAGAGAGAGAGGGATATAGGTGATTTCTCATTATGAATAATATAGAATGAAACATACCTCAGATCAATTCTAAATATGTCTAAAGTGAAAACCTTAAGTCTATCTCAGTCCACAAGAAAACTATTAAAGGCATATATGAGATTAGGGTCAGGTTTACATTAGTAGTATAAACCCTAAAAATCACCTTTTTCTGTTGTTTAATTAGGTTATAAAAACCATGTGATATTATAGATTGTATTTTTCTGAGTTCATAGCATATTTTACTTTATTTTTATAACTTATACATTATTAGTTTTGAATTTTGGAAATTATAACCAAATAGATAATCCATAAAATTAAATATTTATTAGTTTGTATTTACATAATAAATTTTTTAACATTGGGTAGAGAATAATTTATTGACTCCAAACATATTTTTTTCTTCAATAAATAATTTATTATGAATTTTTTAGATTCTAATCAATGAGAATCCAAGAAAAGCCACATCAATAAATATATTTGAAACCTTGACACGCCTTGTTGAGATGGACCAACCACAATAATCCACCCAGTGCTTGGCCCACAATATCCATGGCACACATATAACTCCATATATAAAGGCGAAAAGACATGTTTGCCCATTGCAGTGTGATGGAAATTAAATTGAAACAAGAGCATAAAAGGTACATAACCTCATGGTATCACCGTCTCCAGATAGGAAACAAAGAACACTCACCCCCCATGAGGATGATCATGAAAACTAGATTAAATTTCTCAGTGTTTGAAACCAAGGTGCAGAGAACCTTCCCCATTGTTTGCCAAATTTGGCAAGCTAGAGGTCACAACATTTGGTGGCCAGACGGTCGAGAGTGACCTCTACAATGACATGCCATGGGAAGAATTCAAAACCAGCACAAAACATGGCTTAGTCCCTCAAGGAAAGAAAATTACATCTGATGTATAGAAGAGATGATATAACTAATAAAAAATAAGAGAAATCGACTTTAGAACACCGATTCAATTTCAGAAGTAGTAACTAAGAAAAATGGGTTCACAATTTTGTAGAACAACTGATTAACTGGTGAAAAGGGGGACGTACATGAATGTACCTTGGAGGAAAGAATAAAGGTGCTTAGAAATCCATAGGGTCTCTTAGAGTGGACCTAGGTGATTCCCTTCGCCATGAAATCCAAAAATTGTTGCCAAATCTGAGTCCTCGCGATACGTTTCGAGTAGGTAGGACATGATTGAGAGAAGGTGAGGCCTAAATAGAATTGAGATGAGGTATATGAAGATCTACTGATAGTACCAAGATGGTTTAGTAGGGGCCCACTGTCTCGTAGTTTGGAGGAGAAGGGAGCGAAAAATAGATTAAGGGAGAAACAGAGTGTCAAGAAAGACAAGCGAAGGTAGGAAGGGCATCTCTAATATAGTAGACATCACATGATAAATTAGGATTCTAGATACCTAGAAGGTCATCTCGAATTCACTAGATAAAGAAAAATGGAAATCAATTGAGAAACGTGAGATATATTGAAGAGAGAGAATGAGAGGGAAACATCTATTATGTGTGTAGTTTCCAAAAAAGTGAGAGATAGGTGATGATTCTCTCATCGTCAGATCCTGATTGAGTGGCCCAAGATGGATCATGCCTGCCAAAACAAAAAGGGAAGGGTGTGACATCTAAGTGAGTGAAACCATATGAAATTGGGGTTCATTGATTAAATCATTGTAATGTTATGAAATGTAAAGTGTATTTGTTTCTTATTTCATTTGAGGGTCCAAAAAAGGTTCAAATAAAACCAAATTTGGTACTTAGACCAATTAGGAAATGAACAATCTGTTTTTGTCATTAGTTTGCACTTTTGGAGTTGTTTACTATCTTATTTAATATTTTTGAAATTAAGTTGTATTCCCCCTCATAAATAAAACTAGTATAGATGATATTGTTCAATTAATGTGAAAATTTACAAATAGACTAAATTCGGTACATAGAACACATTTTTTATTTTTTTCAATTTTGAAGTCAGTAAATATATTATTTAATATTTTTAAGCAAAACTCATAATTTCTTTATGAACAAATTTGGATGTCTAGGATTATTTATATAATGTGAAACTTAGCACCCAAGATAATTGGGGCCCAAAGATCATGATTTTGTCATTATATTTCACTTTGGAGATTTCATATTATGAGTTCTATACAATTAGAAATTTAGGGCTCATTACCATTATATATTGTAGCATTACATCATTACCATCGTTATTTTTATTCAGAACCTCATTACTTCACATTGCTGCCAAAAGAGGTTCTCTATATTATTCTGTACGAATTTCTATATTTAACATATTTAGACAATTAATTCAACATTTATTTGATAATTGTACATTATTCATATCTATGGACATGGAAGCACTATTTGCTATTGAAAACCACATTATACCTCTTATTAAACATATCTTTGACATAATTTATATATTAGTTAGCAAAGGAAACATATGTGACATATTTAATGAATTTACTTACATGTTTACACAAAATTAAGTTATTATGTTAATATGAGTGGATTATGATATGTGTTATTCCACTTAATATGTTATTTTTATTTTCAAGCTATCACGACCTCCCTTCTAATAATAACACAACCATAGAGGAAGCATTGCACATATTTGAGATCATGGCAAATCATGTAATGATATCATTAACCAAGCAAAATCCATAGAATAAAAGAGATATCCACCAGCGTGCCTTATTACATGCCATAAACGAAAGACTCTAAGTCCAACATAAAAGAGTTCAAAGAATGAAACTCCAACATAACATAACTAAAAGGAAAGACAACTATCTAGAATGGCACCCCACCAAGTAGGATCCACAAACTATCCTTGAGATTGAGCTGACGTCCCTGAGATCTACTTCTTCTCCTTCTCCTCGTATGCGGACATCTCATCCCTAGCCCATGCAAGGCAACGTAAAACTATGTGAGTGGCACTGAGCAGTTATATAAGAAGAATAGCTTATAATTGAAATAACATGAGGAACAACTTGGAACATAATTACATACCATAATTAACATGATTACATGAGCACATGATTAACTTAACATGATTTCATAATAAGATGGATTTTTACTTGAGTTGATATAATTGCTCTCCTGATTTTCCCCACAGTGCTCATAAGGCCATTTAAGTCTCACATAAGGTCAGTCAAGGCTCACATAATGCTCCCACAGAGCTCATAAGGACAATTAAGGCTCACATAAGGCCAATGAAGGCTCACATAACATGATTGAGAGGACTATACCAACATAACATGATTTATTATACTTGAACACAGTTATCATGATTTCTTGATCAATTAGAATGGAAGTGATTCATAGTATTCCAAAAGAAAGCAAATTCATCAAAGCAGTAGAAAATGTAAATTCATAGGATTTGCATGGTTTTCATAAGTATAAATTGAATAATAGGATAGTTGTACTTTATTGAGTAATCATAAACAATAAATAGATACTGTAAACCCATAACCCTAGAATTATACTCAGTGTGCATGATCCACTCACCTAATCCTGAGGAGGTATACTAACAGGAGTTCGAGTCCTGATCAGGCTTAATTATCCTATCAAACATATAAGTATATTTATTACCATTGCTAAGCCTAGGGTTTTGGGGTTTCAATGAATCATGGAAACTAGGTTGAGAATATGGATCTAAATCCTTGACCATTCGATAGGTCCCAAAAAATTGATCAAAAAGCATATATGGATCGTCATCATCTGAGGTCTATAACATTTTCTATGAATTTGTAAAGATCAGATATATTCTGACCAATCAGAGGTGAGGAAAATCCATTGAATCAGTTTATTAAAATGTTGGAATTATTAGCTTAAAGAATGACGGAAAGCTTGGTATTCCCTTGCATCAAATCCAGAACCATGGGTGTGTGACAGTGCTACCTGGTAAAAGGAACATTCAATCAGTGCACCGCTAATATCACGATACAAACATGAAAGTGTGAATTCGCCCTAACAAACGTGACAAAAATACCAATGTCTCAAGGGTACAATAGTAAAATATAAACCATGCTTCTTCCTTTAGCCATGGATTACGACCAGCTCTCCTAGATATTTGGAGTTCTGATCAAACGTCGAGATCGGGAAAAGATCACGAATGGGAAATCTTTTGAGTGCCTTCGCCTTTCTATTCCAAGATTGGCAAGCCCAGGAACAAGGGGCGAGGTGGATGGCAGCCTGAGAATGGCATGATGCCATGACCAGAATAGGGGTCCAAACTTAGAAAATGATTCTGATCAAACAACAACAAAACGAAATAACTGAGATTGTATAAATCTTCATTGTGCTTCTCTGGTAGAGTAGGGATAAAAATCTACAACGAAAGGCTATTGGGGCAGCCCAAGTGGGGCTCGCCATCTCCAGTGAGGACCTAGATTATGGAGACTGAATAAGATTTGGATGGACTATCTTATAGCGTGACAAAAATAAGGAATGGTTCCCGATGAAGCTTACTGGATGTTTTAATTAGACTGCATTTGCTTCTTCTACTGGGTCGAGCTCGTCGTCGTCGATGAGGTAGATCAAGTCCATTATGCTATCATGGTTCATTTTTGAAGAAATTGGTGGGGTCAAAAGCTTCTTTGAGGGTCGGTGATACTTTCTGGGTTTCTAGATCTTAGTCTGATGGACCTTCGTGGCCTAGGGATGGTGGCACCTTCAACTCGAGGGGAGGGGGTATTGAGGCATTTATGTAATAGGTGCTTATAGGGGTCCAATTAGGGCTTGATAGATTTGTGGTGATCTCCCGATTCTGGTGGTGCTGAGATAATTGGAAGTCGTTGAGGGGAGACCGAGAAATCATTAGGCGAAGGATCGGGCAACAGTTCCCTCTCTCTACATAGACACAACGGGAGGTAGGGGATGAGGGCCTTGCACTCAGATCCGTATCGAATGACTCACAAAGAGTCGGGTTTTCTATAACAGCACATGACACAACGTTTATCTGCTACTTTGGTAAAATAAAATCGGGATAATCATATACATTACCAAATGATTAGGTCACAAATTATCTTTCTTTTTCTTCTTAATATATTTTGGAGCATCTATGATTATCCAAAACCAACCAAATTTGGTATACAAGATAATTTGACCATGAGAAAATCAATTACCCAATTAGATTTCGGATATGAATTAGGAAAACATGTGGTTTACATTATTATCTACTCAGGGTAATTAACACATTAATTGATCACTAAAAGGGAATTATATTACCAAAATTTGATGGAAGCTATAAAATTCAATTACCTACTCATATACAAATCAATGGGATACATTTTACATGTATGTGTGCTAAAACTATCATTTAACCCCAAACTAGTCACCATTGCATAATTAGGGTTAGGTTTTGTGCATTAATTGGCATTGATGTGAATGAGTGTTGATGAATCAAATTAAAGATTCACATCATATCTTGGTGTAGGATAAACTCGTTTTGGCATACTACTTAAGCATGGTCTCCACTTAAATGAACAAATGTAAGACAAATTCGTTCAACTTAGGGTTTCACATTTATTAAATATAGGAAAAATTTCAGGTTTAAATATTTGATCATCTTTATTTCAAATTTAAAAATTTTGAGGGTCGTTACAACCTACCCACCTTATAGAAATTTCATCCCCAAAATTTTCATGTCATTTTATGGCACTACTTACCTTAGATTTTCACATATATGTTCACTAAATCATTATCTGGTGATAACTTTTCATAAGGAAGCACTAACATGGTATGGTATTCATATGGATAACCTTTTCATAATAATTAGCATTACTAGTAAAACTAATGATTGTATGAGTCACCAATGTAATTTGAAAACTAAACCTTACCTTCATCATCCACCATCGTGAGAATCTTATCTTTTCCCTTCTCTGGGGGACCTAGGTTAGGGTTCTGATCTTCTCCTTTCTTTGCAGCTAACCTAGGGCATTTGTGCTTGAAGTGCCCTTCTCCTCCACAGTAGAAGCAAACACCTAAGCCCAATCTGCACGGTCCTGCATGGGATTTGCCACACTTGGGGGCATGCATCCCTCGTTAGAGGATCCTATGGGGCTTTGCGCTTCTTGTGATCATTGTGGTGTTGGTCCCAATTGTTGTGGTCATGGTGGTGGCGTTGTCCATTGTGGGAGTTCTTCTTCCAAGACCTCCCAGGGTGATCCTCAATCTCAAGTGCCGCATCAAGAGCTTCTTGCATCATCTTGTGGCCTCGTCCAGAAAGCGAGTAGCAGAGATCATCCTTGAGACCTCGAATGAACTTCTTGTCTCACTTCAGCTCAGTCATCTCAGTTCCATACTTCTGGAGGATGCAAAACTTCATGGCGTACTAGGTAACAGTCATGTCACCACGTTGTCGTAGATGGAGGAACTCTAACTCCTTCTTATCCATCATCACTTCTGACACATAGTGGCTCTTGAAATCCTCTACGAACTCTTCCCATGTGAGGAACTCTTCATTTGGGTCCCTGACATCACAAAAATTCTCCCACCAGACACGAGTCGATCCTCTCAGCATGTGTGTCCCAAAACTGACACGGGACTCTTCAAAGTAGTCCAGGTCATGGAAGCAATTCTCCAGGTTGTGGATCTAGGCCTCAGCTTTACCCACAATGTCCAACTATTCTTCTCCCACAAACATCTCAGGCTTCACCTTGAGGAAGTCTATCAGGGTGACTTCATTCCTTCTCTGATGGCGGCCTCCCATTGCATCAGATAAAGCTCTGACCAACATATTGTATGAGAGGGAAGGGTCTGCTCCAAGAAAGTTCTCCTGTTATTCAAAGTCATGCTCACTCTCTCCACTAGAATGAGGGGTGACTTGTCATGCTCAGGATGACGCTTAGGGGCCATCTGGAATAGGAAAGAAGACTTTGATAAGAATGTGGAGTGACAAATAAGATCCTACTACGGTGCCCATTCAAGGATTGTTTTGATACCATTTTGTCATGACCTCCCTTCTAATAATAACACAACCATAAAGGAAGCATTACACATATTGGAGATCATGACAAATCATGTAATGATATCATTAACCAAGCAAAATCCACAAAATAAAAGAGATATCCACCAGAGTGCCTTATTACATGCCATAAACGAAAGACTCTAAGTACAACATAAAAGAGTTCAAAAAATGAAACTCCAACATAACATAACTAAAAAGGAAAGACAACTATCTAGAATGGCACCCCACAAAGTAGGATCCAAGAACTATCCTTGAGCTTGAGATAATGTCCTTGAGATCTACTTCTTCTCCTTATCCTCATCTGCGGACATCTCGTCCCCAGCACATGCAAGGCAACGTAAAACTATGTGAGTGACACTGACTAGTTATATAAGAAGAATAGCTTATAATTTAAATAACATGAGGAACAACTTGGAACATAATTACATACTATAATTAACATGATTACATGAGAACATGATTAACTTTACATGATTTCATAATAAGATGGATTTTTACTTGAGTTGATATAATCGCTATCCTGATTTGCACCCACAGTGCTCATAAGACCATTTAAGGCTCACATAAGGCCGTTCAAGGCTCACATAATGCTCCCACAGAGCTCATAAGGTCAATTAAGGCTCATATAAGTCCAATGAAGGCTCACATAACATGATTGAGAGGACTATACCAACATAACATGATTTATTATACTTGAACATAGTTATCATGATTTCTTGCTGAATTAGCATGGCAGTGATTCATAGTATTTGTAACGAACTGACATTGAATCAAGCCAATTCGCCACCAGTAATAATTGCAGAATAATCATAAGCAGCGTATTAATAATATCAATAAAAATTAAAACCATTTTGCAAAGAGATCCATTTCCAAGAAACTCTTACAGAAAGAACCAAACTTTATATACATCATGGTTCACATTGTACATACATTGTACCATATCATCTCAAGGATAACATATAACAATTGGTTTGCCAAAACCTATGCATAAGCAACATAAAACCTTGAGGCATATAAGCAAAAATCGTAGATCATTCTTAAAACCATTACGTACTGACTCCAAGGACCTGAGAGTACAGAGATGACACATAGGACTTCTATCTATAAGACATGACAGATAGTACACTCCACCTGAGTTGTTACTGCTACCCCAGATGTTGTTGTTCTCCCTCTGCAGAATGGTCTCTACCTCATCATGCACATCCACCTAAAAATTGTGGATCTCACGGGTTGAGACAATTGTCCCAGCGAGAGATATAACTCTCCGCCAACAATATTATTATCACAGGTAAACAATACAAAAATGAGCAGAGGTTCTTTTATATTAACAAACAAAATTAATCACTATTATAAGCAGAACAGATTAATCTCTTCTCTTAAAATAATGCATCTATCTATGGTAGAGCAATAAATCATATATTCACTTTACAAGGAATATGAAGAAACATGTATAACATCTATCAAATTCAGATGTGTAAAAGAAGTGTACATCAACCAATGTCTTCCACATTTGATCCTTAAGAAAATACGCTACATGGCTGATTACGTATTACAATCACACTTATGCCCTAAGGATATGAGGTATACCACTCATACTCCAACCGACCACTACTAAGTTCAAATAGGTACCATACAAGGTCAATGGTAGAGTCGACTGTCAAGACCTCACCCATCTCGGTTAGTACGAGACAACTAGCAGGACATCTTGTGTCAAGTGCTAGAAGGACATCTTCTGTCGATTGCAATTAGCTTACTACAATATATTGGTATCTTCACTTTAGAGTTATAGCCGCAACATGCACTCTCTTCGGGAGAAGACCACTGAGCTTTCCTGGATTATTAGGATAAGGAAGATTATACATCAATTCCTCACCTGGTCGGGAGATTTTATACTTCAATCCCGATACACATAGAATGAAGATGAATTTACACACCAATTCCTCATTTGGTCGGGAGATTCTCATCATCCTGTGATAAATAAGGAAGGTGCGACATCGAATCTTCATCGGGAAGTATGGATATACTTCGTCCTTCACCCTCGCATATTCAAAAATATGCTCTCTGAGTTAAACTCATTTCACCATCAGCAATTTCTGACACTGAGTGGATCTATGGTCACGGAAACTACATGATGAGATTCCACTTGATTAATTGGGTGTATTACAGTATCTTTTAGCATCAACCAAGTTTCAAACATGGATTATAACAGATGCTATAAAGAAAGGTGTAGTACTTTGATAATCTTTGGAACACTTTGAATGTATAACACACAGGATCTCAGTCCCTTATCACATTACTGGGAATTCTTATTTCATAGCATCATCATCATCATGATTACTGGTTCTGGGTATTCAAACCCTTAGATCATCACTGAGTATTGTTACCTCTTTAACAGGTAACTGTTACCTCTTTAACAAGTAAATGTTACCTCTAGGTCCTCAAACCAATGTATTCATTACACTTATTGTACAAGTATTCCACATACCTCACAAGGACCATTAAACATCTTGTCACCTCTCAGTAGGAAACACCTATATTTTTAAGATATCAAACTATATAAACATTATATTTTCTATACAAATATTTAACATGGCTCATTTAAATTTGTATCATATAAAACATCAAATATCATACCTGGCTATGCTCATCATCTCATGATTCTTGAATGGTTTGCACTTCATGATAAAAACACTAGCAGTATATGATATCACCATGCAATTCAAGAGAAATACATCCTTACCATTATTAGGGTTAGAATTTCCCACTTTAACCGAATGGGATTTCAGATTCACATCATCACAATGTGATATATTAGGGTTAGGGTTTCCCCCTTATTGACAAATTAAGGATTCAAGATCATATTATCAAGAATCAAATCCTAATTCATACTCCACTCATTTTAGGAGTATCAATGCATACTTATTAATATGATTATCACATATGTAAAAGTTTCTCTCTTATTCTTATTAGGATGTTGATTGCATCATACTTTGGTTAAATCCTTCTCTCAAGGTACATTGAATTGAGATGCTTCCATCATATTGGTTATAAAGGTGTGTATTTGACACCATATCATACTTTCATATCGGGCTTTAGGTGTAACCTTATTACTATACTATTCATCAATATCGGGCATGTGGTGTTACGTCATCACCATATCATGTTTAGGGTGTATCCCCTATTATTATAACATATACCCATATCGGGTTGGCTATCATTTAAATTCTATCATCTCAAGTTTAGATATACTTAGCTTTATATCGGGTATGATCTGAATGCTTGACCTTATATTGGATATAATAGGTATACTTAATACCATATCATGTTACAAGGTGTGCACTTCATCCCCATGTCGTGCATAGGATACATGCTTCATCATGGTATCGTTTTAGTAGGACATTCACCTCACCATATCGGGTTACCTTGTTGGATTACTATATCATATTAGCATATCAGGTTAAACCCTTGTGCTCATATCTTTTCATTCCTTCAAGTGATTAGTCCTATCATGTATCTGAGTGACATGTTGGATATCTAGTTGAATCCTTCACAATCAACCCATTACAAAATGATAGGGGTGTGTCGGGTTTCATTCCATCATCTAGGGTTTCAATACAATATCAGTTAAAGTGTAAAATTGACACCTTATCGTGCATGAGGTATGGATTTGACCTCATATCATGCAAATGGGGTAAGTAGGTATTACCCATATCATTCATGAGGTATCCCTACTATCATTCATGAGATATAACTCATCTTTATATCGCATTACCCATCATCTTGGGTTTGTCATATCGGGTTTCATATCACCATCTAGGGTTTTGACCCATATCAGGTTAGGGTATAATCCTAACACCATATCGTGTAGGAGGTGAATACTTGAACCCATATCATGCTCATGGTGTGTATATGTATTTACTCGTATCGCCCATGAGGTATACACTCCTCATCATATCATGTTTATGGTGTTTTGATATCAACATGTCGAGTTACTTATCCTCTAGGGTTTGCTATATCGCGTTGGAACATATGCTTGACTCCATGTCGTGCATAGGGTGTATACTTGATATCATATCATGCACATGGTGTATGCTTGACATCATATTGTGCACAAAGCATATACTTCATCATCATATTGTGTATAAGATATATGCATCCTCATTGTATCATGCTAGGGGTATATTCACCTCACCGTATCGGGTTAGAGGTGCTTCAACCCAATATTGGGTTGAACCTTGATGATGTCATGATAATCAACCTCTATATTCTTATTCTTACTGTTATAGTTCATGAACAACAGTCCTAAGTCAGTAATAGAACGCATGGATTCATCAATTATGAAAGAGAATTCGAAATTTAAAATAACTCAACAAGTATAATAGAATTGAAGGTAAATAATAACAAGATTAGGTTCAAGTTATATAACCCACCTCAAGAACAACTTCCAGGCTCCAAGCTCCAAATATTTACGTTCCTAAGGTTGAATATGAGCTTATAAAAGGTCCAAGACTTGAGCTCCTCAGCACTATGCATGATACCTCACCACTTATGGCCGATATCCCTCACTTGTAGCCGATATCTCTTCACTTGGCCGATATCCCTTCACTTGGCCGATATCCCTTTGCTATGGCTGATATCAAGGCTCTATGAATGATAACAATTCATCTATTCATGATATCTAAGATGTAATGCATGATATATCAAAGAAAGAGAGTTGTGGGGTTCATAAACTTTCATTAGTAGGTGGAAGGAGAGGTATTTATACTTGGGTTCATGAGAGAGAGTGCATAAGAGGTGTCTTTACCATATGCTACTAGGTGACACGTGGACATGCATGGTTGGCACATGTACATGCATGAACTTACATTTATATTTTCATGCAAAACACTTGAGGATAATCTAGAGATGATATTTCGTCCATCCCTTATCTTATTGGATAAGATATCTCATATTTATCTCACAAATTATGCAAACCGATACAACTTTTTGCAAGGAGCATCTAACTCATCATGGGTTACCTCCTTGAGGTTCTTAGGCCATCATGGCCTTTTCCAAGAGTTCAAAAAAAGATATGGGATCCCCTCTATGGATCCTTGTCCGATATGCACTCCCATATCAAGTCTATAACTCGACATAACTCATATAAGGGCTTCAACTATTCATCATCTCTTGGTCTTTCCATCACCAAGATTACCATCATTCAAAAGATGATTCAAACATGGTGTCTCCTTCTTTTTCTCTCCTACAAATGATACAAAGAGGGATTAGGGACACTCTAGAGGTGGTAATTTGCATATCAACCCTACTTTTTGGGTAATTTGCGCATTGTACCGTAATTAGTACACAAAGCACTAACATTATTCAAACAAGCTCAAACTTGGAGTTTAGGCTTTCTACAAGCCATCACTTAGCATCATTCTCTCTCTTATGATACTAAAACACTTAAGGCACATTTAACATGTGACATATTGCAATATAACCCCTCATCTTGGGTAAATTGCGTTTTGGACCAAATTAAGAGAACATTGCTTAAACATTATTCAAACAGGACCAAACTTGCAACATAAGTTTGTCACCTGATAAAAAACATTTTAGAGGATTATATTAAAGTTTTAAGAAACTTATTTAAGTAAAAAAATAGGGTTAGACCTAAACCCAGGTCAGAGATGTTACAGTAGTCCAAAAGAAAGCATATTCATCAAAGTAGTAGAAAATGTAAATTCATAGGATTTGCATGGTTTTCATAAGCATAAATTGAATAATAGCATAGTTGTACTTTATTGAGTAATCATAACTAATAAAAAGATAATGTAAACCAATAACCCTAGAATTATACTCAGTGTGCATGATCCACTCGTTTGATCCTGAGGAATAATAGAAGTTTGAGTCCTTATCAGTCTTAATTATCCTATCAAACATATAAGTATATTAATTATCATGGCTAAGCCTACGATTTTGGGGTTTCGATGAATCATGGAAATTAGGTTGAAAATAGGGATCTAAATCCTTGACCATTCCATAGGTCTCAAAAAACTGATCAAAAAGCATATATGGATCGTCATCATCTGAGGTCTATAACATTTTCTATGAATTTGTAAAGATCAGATATATTTTGACCAATCAGGGGCGAGGAAAATTCATTGAATCGATTGATTAAAATGATGGAATTATTATCTTAAAGAATGATGGAAAGCTTGGTATGCCCTTGCATCAAACCCAAAACCATGGGTGTGTGACAGGGCTACCTGGTAAAAGGAACATTCAATCAGTGCACCGCTAATATCACGATACAAACACGAAAGTGCGAATTCGCCCTAACAAATGTGACAAAAATACCAATGTCTCAAGGGTACAATAGTAAAATATATGCCATGCTTCTTCCTTCAGCCATGGCTTGTGATCAGATCTCCTAAAGATTTGGAGTTCCGATCAAACGTGGAGATCGGGAAAAGATTGCGACTGGGAAATCTTTCGAGTGCCTTCACCTTTCTTTTCCAAGCTTGGCAAGCCCAGGAACAAGGGGCGAAGTGGATGGAGGCCTGAGAATGGCATGCCATCATGGCCAGAATAGGGGTCCAAACTCGGAAAAGGATTTTGATCAAACAACAACAAAATGTAATAACTGAGACTATAAAAATCTTCACTGTGATTCTCTGGTAGAGTAGGGATAAAAATCTACTAGGAAAAGCTATTGAGGTAGCCCAGGTGGGGCTCGCCATCTCCGGCGAGGACCTAGATTATGGAGATTGAACAAAATTTGGATGGATTGTCTTACAGTGTTACAAAAAGAAGGAATGGTTCCCAAAGAAGCTTACTGGATGTTTTAATTGGATTGCAATTGCTTCTTCTGTTGGGTCAAGCTTGTCGTCGTCGACGAGGTAGATTGAGTTTGTTGTGCTACCCTAGTTCGGTTTTGAAGAAATTGGTGGGGTCGAAAGGTTCTTCGAGAGTCATTGATACTTTTTTGATTTCTAGATCTTGGTCTGATGGACCTTCGTGGCCCGGGGATGGTGGTGCGGTCAACTGGAGGGGAGGGGGTATTTAGGCATTTCTGTAATAGGTGCTTATAGGGGTCCAATTATGGCTTGATAGATTTGTGGTGATCTCCCTATTCTGGTGGTGTTGAGATAATTGGAAGCCATTGAGGGGAGACCGAGAAATCATCGGGTGAAGGATCGGGCAATAGTTCCCTCTATCTGTGCGGATACAGTGGGTGGTAGGGGATGATGGCCTTGCCCTCGGATCCATGTCGAAAGACTTGTGAAGAGTTGGGTTTTCTAAAGCAGTGCATGACGCAACATTTATCTGCTACTTTGGTAAAATAAAATCGTGATAATCATATACATTACCAAACGATTAGGTCACAAATTATCTTTCCTTTTCTTCTTAATATATTTTGGAGCATCTATCATTATCTAAAACCAACCAAATTTGGTATACAAGCTAATTCGACCATGAGGAAATCAATTATCCAATTAATTTTGGATATGAATTAGGAAAAAATGTGTTATACATTATTAGCTACTTAGGGTAATTAACATATTAATTGATCACTAAAAAGGAATTGTATTACTAAAATTTGATGGAGGCTATAAAATGCAATTACCTACTCATATACAAATCAATGGGATACATTTTACATGTATGTGGGCCAAAACTATCATTTAACCCCTAACATAATTTTGGCCCATTGCGTAATTAGGGTTAGGTTTTGTGCATTAATTGACATTGATGTGAATAAGTGTTGATGAATCAAATTAAAGGTTCACATAATATCTTGGTGTAGGATAAACTCATTTTGGCATACTACTTAAGCATGGTCTCCACTTAAATGAACAAATGTAAGACAAATATGTTCAACTTAGGGTTTCACCTTTATTAAATATAGGAAAATTTTGGGGTTTAAATATTTGATTATCTTTATTTCAAATTTAAAAAATTTGAGGGTCGTTACACAAGCCTTAATAGGTTATGGGTTATTTATGAGTTATTCATGCTTTATGCATTAACAATATACATTAAGGTTATAAACAACTATACTAAGTATAAACAACTATACTAAGGTATATCTCCAACCTTGTTTGGTCAAATCTAAGGAACCAAGCCTACTAACCTTTTAGTCAGGGAATATGGTATTCTCTTAGTTTTTTGTTCCCCTTAAAGATGATTTGACCCCCAAATCCAAGAATTTAATACCTAGAGTAAAGAATCACCACTCACCAAGATGTAACTATGTTACTTCAAGCATCTTATCTCCATTATCTTCTCTCACTAGAAGCTTGACTAAAAGAGTTAAGTCAAAACCTAGGGTTTTGTAAACATTATCACATTTATGAGAGTTACATATTTTGTGTGGTAATTTCATCATTATTATCTTTATGTAAATATTCTCTTAAGGATTTAGCAATTGGGTAATTCAATAGTATATTATGGATATATATATATATATATATATATATATATATATATATATATATATATATATATATATATATATTGTATTAGGGTGATGAATTAAGTAGAGTAATTTTACAAATCACCAAAGTGAATCAATTACTCTTGACCAAGCCATTTTTTCATGTTAAAGTTAATGTGTAAAATTAGGTTTGATCATATATCTGAGCACTGTGTATATGTAACTAATTGAATGAATTTTTCAAAAAAAATATGCACACAGTAATCATACTTATTAGGATGATTTATACTTCAACATATTGTGACCAAGCGGGTCAAGCTTACACCTATGACATTTTTAAAGTGTTTAACCTAGGTTTATCAGTATTATAGTAAGTTAGTGAAAAGGGGCAATAAATTGATCCTTCAGTACTTTTCAAACCTAATTACTATTGTGCATTATTTATGGTCACTACTTTAGGCAAGATAAAATTAAATATGCAAAACTTATTTAATTGGTATTCACGGGGTAAACTTATATGAGTTCATGTTATATCCATCCAAAATTTATTGGTAAAGATACTAAGAGTTAATTAAAGCATCTATCATTATGCTTAAACAACCCTCATAGTTGAATTACAACCTAGAGTCGATGGGTCATTTTATTCCACCCCTTAAAAAGGTTTAACCTACCAAACTAGACAAAACTAAAGGTATTAGGGTTACATATTCATCTTTTAGTCATGAATAATTTATGATTGAATTTTAGGTCCTTGTGTTACTTACCCTAACAACCCTAAGGTTCACAAGTGCAACCAAGAAGACATAGGGTACAAAATGGTAGGTAAACTAAACCTTTATCACAAGACATATCTTCCTAGTCAGCACTTCATGCACCAAACTACGGTCATTCTAGGGTTTCCCTATCAAGGCTTCATTCATCTCTTCATTCAGACCTAGTGCAAGAAAACCTCAATAAAATCTAGGAAATTTTTTTACATATAAAATTATAATGAAAAAAGATTATGGTAATACCTTGCGATGTAAAATTGAAATTGGTGCCAAAATTTGATGCAAAACCAAGCCATGATTTCCATTTAAGTATATGTAACCATTATCCTAATACCTCAACATATCCATAACATAACTACATAATTAAGTAAAACCTCATTATATTCAAAGATACATATCATAACTAACCTACTTGATAGATTTTGAACAACTAGAGCCTCACTACATGAGGGTTTACTAATCGCGATTCTTATGTTTATCTCATATGATCCTAAATTGACCTGTCTTCATCTCATGACTAACATATGTCAATTTTGGGGTAAACATATCACTTGGAGGGTGAGTACATAAGGTAAGGGTTCTAATCATGAGATAAAATAGAAATACTCAGAAATCTGACCACTAAGGGTCAAAAACCATGTTGTAGGGAGTGGGACCCGAGAGGGGGTCAACTCCCTACCTAATTTGAGGAATGAATCCATCTATTCCATACAAAGGTATGTTGGTATAGGTGTTAATTTTTCATTTCTCAAATGAAAATATACAAAATAACCAAAGTAGCAGTGGAGTAATGTTCCATGACTATATTCAATTTAAAAAAATTACATTATCATTTACCATATAGGGTTTACATGAAAATTACAAGGATCTAAGTAGAGGGATATCCATCTATCTCAAATATATATCCCCAAGAGATCCACCTAGTACGTCCATGTCCAGTATTCCAAATCCTACACCTGGGGTTGGAAGCATACCCCAAAAGAGAAGACAAAATGGAAATTAATAGAAAAACACTGGTTGTGTATATAAAATATGGTTTGAACAATAGAATAAAAAAGGACATCCAATATAACAAGGGTTTCCATAGAAGAGGAAAGTACCACCCCAATGGGTATAAAAAGAATATGAGTTCCAAATTGATGATAAGAAAGTCATATATGATGCATTTATTAAAAAAATGATTAACTGAAGAATGCTTGTCATATAACATCACTAACAGATCATAGTCAATGCATTTAAACAACTTAGACTATTTTTATTTATGTAGGGTCGAGACCCATAAAATCTCAAGCATATATATATATATATATATATATATATATATATATATATATATATATATATATATATATATATATATATATATATATATATATATATATTGGTGCTCATTTAATACCTGTGCGGGTAGCCTAGATTTCACTACCCGTCAATCCCAAATGTAACTATACAGTTCAAAAAGTAACATGCATGGACCAAAAAGTAACTATGTTGATAACAAAGTAACTATACGACTAAAAAAGTAAAACCAGGAAGAATACACTGGAAATATATATGTAATCGTGTTTTGAAATCTGTTGTTGTAAATATAACTATCTATGCATGAAACTTTGCAGTTTGCAAGGTAAAGTAACCCTCTACATGTCAAAAGTAAGAAACTAAAAAAAAGTAACAGAAATAGGGGGCGGGTAGCTACCCGCACGGGTATTAAAGATGGGCCCTATATATATATATATATATATATATATATATATATATATATATATATATATTTGTATTGAAAATGCACACGCTGGGTAGAATACACGCATCCTTTATATATGTAGAAGTGGAATATGCACACTCAAAATAGAATATGCACGTCCAACGATTATGGAAGTACAAATCTACTATTACAATAAATACAATTAGTCAATTTGCACACACATGGAAAATAAAGGCAAGAATAAGTCTAGTCAATATGAAATAATAGGATGAGGACATCCAACAGTTATAATGTGGGGTCAGAGGACCCATAAAAATATATAATCATTTCCACAATAAGATGTGTCACAAAATCACAAAAGTCCACAACTTAAAACTCTAGATTTCACAAGGATTAAATGAACAAGATATAAGTAATAGTCCAATAAGAATATCCAAAAAATTAAGATGATCACAATATTAGAATAAAGATACAATCTTTCACTTGAATTAAATTCTCAAAAGAGGGAGACATTGTGTAGGCTAATGTTCATAGGGCCAAGAGAGAGATGAAATATAGGTGATTGCTTGATATGAATAATATGGAATGCAACATACCTCAGATTGAGTCTACATACTTCCAAGTTCAAAACCCTAGTTCCATCTTAGTCCAAAAACAAACTATTAAAGGCATATATGAGATTAGGGTCAGGTTTACATTAATTGTATAAACCCTAGAATTATCACCTTTTTACTATTATTGAATTAGGCTATCAAAACTATGTGGTGTTATAGATTATATTTTTTGAGTTCATAGCTTATTTTACTTTTTTTACTTATAAATTATTAGTAATGAATATGGAAAATCTAACCTATTAGATAAATCCATAAAACTTATCTATTTATTAGTTTGGATTTTGGTGATAAAAACTATAACACTGGGTATAGAGTAATTTATCAACTCCAAAATATATTTTAACTTATTTTTTATATATAAATAATTTATTATGAATTTTTTTGTTTTTGACCAATGAGAATTCAAGAAAAAAATGTCAATAAATACACTTGAAAACTTAACATGCCTTAGTGAGGTAGACAAACAACAATCAGCCACCAAGTGCTTGGCCCACAATATCAATGGCACATAAATAACTCTGTATATAAAGGTAAAAAGATAGGTTTTCCCATTGCAACATGATGAAAATCAAATTAAAATGATAACATAAAAGGTACACACCCTCTTGGGATCATTGTCTCTAGATTGGAAATAAAGAACAATCACTCCCTTACGAGGATGCGATGATGAAAACTTTACACTTCTCGGTGTTTTAAACCAAGGTGCAAAGCACCTTCCCCATTGTCAGTCAAATCTGGCAAGCTAGAGGTCACAACATTTGGCAGCCAGATAGTCAACAGTGACCTTCATGATGGTAGACCATGGGAAAAACTCAAAACCACCTGATGACATGGCTAAAGCCCTCAAGAAAATGCAACCATGCCTGATGTATAGAGGTTACGATATAGATAATAAAAAACAAGAGAAAGAGGATTCAGAACATTGATTCATTGTTAGAGGTATCAACCAGGAAAAAATAGTTTTTTTGATTTTGTAGAACAACATATTAATTGGTGAAAAGGGGAAAGCCCGTGAATGTACCTTGAAGGAGAGGTTAAAGGTGCACATAGATCAAAGGGGTCTTATGGAGCGGACCTAGATGATTCCCATCACCATGGAACCCAAAAACCTTCCTCTGAGGTCTAGGAAGATCTACTAGTGGTACTGAGATGGTTTAGTAGGGGTTTGTTGTCTCGTGGTTGTGATGAAAAGGGATCAAATAGCAGAACATGGGAGAAATAGGGTGTCAAGAAAAATAAGAGAAGGCAGGAAGGGATCTCGTATATAGTAGACACCAGGGGTTAAGTTATGGTCTGAAGGGCATCTCGAATTCAATAGAGAGAAACACAAAAAATGAGAGAGATATTAAAGGGAAATCATTGTAGAGGGAAACCTTACTGTGCACCTTGTTTTCAAAAAGGCAAGAGGTAGGTGGCATTTCTCTTGTCGTTAAATCTTTATTATGGGGACCAAAATTGGCCTAAACTCGTTAAAACAAAAAGGAAAGTGTGTGATGCCTTAATAATGTGAAACCATATGATATCATAGTTCATTTATTAAATCATTAAAATGTAATGAAATTTAAAGTGCATTTGTTACAACCTCAATTTTGCTTGTATGGTTGTATTTGCAATTGTTTCAAAGAAATGTACTTGGCTATAAATTGTATGACTTACAATAAATATATGAGTTTCTTTTACAACTTTTTCCTTGTGAATTTGTTTTCATGGATCCTATTGTAATAGTGGGTCCAAGATGTTAAAAGAGGAAGGAAAAGTTACAGGAAAAAAATGATGCATAAATAAGAAAGGAAATTGAAATAGAGATTAAAAATACAAGCAATATGTGAAAAGATGTGTGATTGATCATAATGGATGATACTTCAAACTCCACATGGTTTCTGGAGATACAAGGAATCCTAATAGAGGAAAATAAGAGAGTAGGAGAGAAGAAATATGAAGAAAATATTCTTTATTAAGTGATATCTTTCACATGAAGAAATGACTCTTTTACTTTCGAATTATAATTCCAAACTTGGCACGCAAGTAGATTAAGGCATTAATGAGTTTCCCTCAAAATTTGGGATTAAAAGGAGCCATGGATTGAGAGATATGAATTTTACAAAATTTCCTAAAGTGAGAAGATATCCATAAATGTCACATTTATTTTCAAATGAATTGTCCTTTTTCCCAATTTTCAGTTTATGTGGGTGGCACGACAGTCGTTGGATCTAATATCCAACGGTGGATGTATCATCACCTACCTTGAGTCCGACTGGGAAACTGGGAGAATTCCTCTCCACTTCCTCATGACTCAGTGCACGAGGGATTCTAGGAAGTGTCCCTTTGTCTTCAAGAGATCTTTCTGAGTCCAATCATCCCTGGATTTGGGAGGTTTTGTGATGAAACCAGAGAATCCCCAAACCACAGGGAGTCGATTACCTAACCCATATATAGGGGGGATGCTCCGTGACACCAGCATATTCACAACCTATTCTTAGGAGACTAGAACAAATAGGCAAGCATTTCGGTGTCTTCAATTTGAAGTTCCACCCTAACCTAGACCCCCGTCAAGGAGCAACTTCCGTCGAAGCTGTGTGGCATTGTCTCAGTGCTAGAAGGGTGAGGACAGGGCGATTGGTGGGTGCTTTGGGTTCGGGAGGACAAGGCCAAGCTTCAGGTGGTCTTAGATCATGCATTGGTGCAAAAGAAAGTAAAGTCAACAATCGAGTTTACTGGTTGCTCGCGCAGAGGGTGAACGAAGGTTGAAGACGATCGGAGGGGGATTACATCCCTTCCCTCGTGTCCCTATTGAAGAGGTAAAACCTTTTTGGTAATTCCGCACCTTTTGTTTTGCTTCACAAGCATGTAGCCTCGCGGGCCCGGGTGCCTAGGTGGCGCGAGCTGGTTGGCTCGAGCCTGGACCCGCTGGATCATTTTAATAAACCCGATATATTCCACGTGTCTTTTCCTGATTGGTGGGAAAAGAGTTTTCTTGTAAAAATCGTAGTTAATTATAGGAATATCGGATGGAAACAAATTATATATGAAAGTTTATCAGAAAAATGTGTAGAATCCAATAAAAAAGTAATGCATGGCTTATTTTGATTTTAATTTTAAAAGTACATAAAGTTACCACTTTCAATGTACTAAATTATGGTAAAACCTTAATTTGAAATGGAAATCAGATTTAATGTTTATTTTGGGTCAATTTGAGTAATATTATCCTATTGATAATAAAAGGAATAGTTAAATCTGAAAATAAAATGATATTATGCTTGTTTTAGGGTTTTGTACACATAATTATGCATTAATGGGATTAAAACCTTAATTTTGGAAAATAGGAGTTTTAATGGTTTTAATTCGAAAATGTAAATAGAGATATAATGATCTTGAACTTGGTTTGTAATTAAAGAACCCTTAATGAGGATAAATGGAATAATTAGGGTTTTTGTAAATAAGAAACCTATTTTAGGGTTGTTATCCTAAAAAGGGGTGAAGTTGGATAAAGCAACCTAAGAAACCCTAATGAACCCTAAGGAGACATGAAAGCCTTAGAAAGTATCCTCATGTCATTAGGAAGTTGTTTAGAATATGATAGTGATATTAGGTAATCTATAAGTTTCAAGAATTAAGGGTTGCTTGCATTAGGTGTTGGCTTGGATATCTTGTTGATTTTGGATTCTCCTGCTCAAGAACATGTATGTGGTTATGCTTATGGTCAAATCGCTCTAGTTTCATGGCAATTTTTGAGTTTATGACTAGCTCTGATCATGGTCCTCCTTTGTAGATTTGATGATGATGAGATGGATGACCTAGTACATGGTCTACCTGTGGGGTAGGATCATCAGGTTATCCTGAGTTGATGTGTTGGTCTACCATAGGGTAGGACCATACGACTCCAAAACCCTATGTAATGATCTACCTATAAGGTAGGATCATGGGGGTTAGTTGACATCTACCATATGAGAGAGGTAGTATCCATATCCACTGTAGGGATAGAACGGAGGCAAGGAAATGTAAGGATAGAGTAGTCATGTTTAAAACGTAAAGTTTGTTTTGTTAAATCATAATTGTTTGCAATATGTTGTTACAATAAAATGCAAGATTATTGGTTACCCCACATACCAGTATAATTCATTATACTGACTATCATTTTGTTTGTCGGTGCTTTAGGTATTATCTGATATTGGACAAATAGTAAAGTGGCACTTGTGATGATTAAAGTTAAAATAATACAAGAGGATTTAGGTAGATAGAATTCTACTTTGGGTAGAAGTCCCAGTTACCTAATTTTGAATGTATGTTAAAAGAAATTTTTTATTCCAATTTTTAGTTGAGTCTTTAGTATAATTTATTAATTATTTTTTGTTATTTGCAAAACCACTGATCCTGTTTTGGGATAACGCCTCTTTATTCTTGGTCTCCCTTAATTGGGGGTTAGCGGGAAGTGGGGTCATTACATTTGGTATCAAATCATGGTTTTCCATTTAATATCTAATAATTAATAAATTTTACAAACTCTTTAGAGCCTAAGGGAGTTATTAGAGGATTTTTTGACGAGGGAGGTGCCTAGAAAAGGATCACAATCTGGGGCTGGCAATATTTTCCTCCAACCTCTAGTCGGTCTACGAGGACTCCCAGATTATGTGTGACTGTCTGGCTAAAATTTGAGGAATTAACTCGAAATAAGATACCTCTAGGTCTTCTCATCTATTTTCATCCCTTCCTTACCTCTTATTTCTAGAGAAACATTAAGGGCTTAGGGTTTTCTCTCTTTCTACCACCTCCTATGTTTGGGGATTCAAAGTGTTATGGATTAAGGGATCCTCCACCAAACAATAAAATGCATGTAAATAAGAGGACACAGATGTAAGTTAAAACTTATATATCTTCCAAGTTGTAAATTTGTGTTTAAAAGATTTTTAACTTATGTGAAACAACATGGCTCCTGTGAAGACTGTGGCTATTCCCATCGAGGCCACTGAGAACCCTACTAAAGGTTGGCCTCCCTACAAGAGGAAGGGATATTTCGAGAAGAGGAAGAGAGATCGTAGTGATGAGTCCTCAAAGAAGAGAAAGAGACATGAGGGAGCCTCTGAAGAAGGCTCAGACCCTAAGCCACTTCCCTTCGACAATCCAGAGATGGACCAAGAAGAGGAACCCATGTCTGAGGATGAGGTCAAATTTGAGGAGAACCTAACTGGTGGCCCAGGACCTACAATGGTAGTTCACACCCCTGATGCCCTCTGGATGGAACAGTAGAAGAAGCTAACTGAGGCCATTAGTTCCCTAGTCTTCAGGGATATAGCCAGAGATGAAAATAGTGAACCGCTTTCCATTCATCCCCAATTTGGAGTCACCATTTTGGACTTCGTCATGTTGAACATTGAGAAATTCTAGGGAGAGGATAAGACTAAAGTGGTCATAAAAGCAGATGCTTGGTTGTTAGTAATCGAGAATGGTTTCCACATGCTGGAGATGCAGCCGAACAAGAAGGTCATGTTTGCTGCTCACTTCCTGGAAGGAGCAACCAAGATCTAGTGGGAGAACCACATTATGGGTCGATATCTTAGTGCGGACCCGATGGCATGGATTGACTTCAGGACTATCTTCACAGCCAGATTCATTCCCACCTTATCTAAGAAGGAGTAGGAAAGAGAGTTCACCAACATGATCCAAGGTATCCTATTAGGCATAGACTTCGATCGCAAGTTTCACATCCTGGAGAATTTTGGGCACATGATGGCCGAGAAGGGATGGGTGGACCATTTTGTAGAGTGTCTTCACCCTTCCATCAGCAACCTTCATTGAAGCCTACAACACCACTTTGGACATGGAGAGGATGGTGATTCCTGCTTAGAACTCATCAAAAGGATATTTGGGTTTCACTGAAGGTACCCATAGTCAGAAGAATGACCACAAGAAGGGACAAGGATGCAATCATACCAAGGGAAAGCATGTAGGTAAAGGAAAGCCCCGCTATGAGAACAATCAGCCTAGGTGTCGCACCTGTGGAAAATGGCATTCAGGCGAGTGCCTCTATAAGAAGAGGTTGTGCTACCATTGCCAATAAGAGGGACACCTTCAAGCCAACTGCCCTCTGCCAGACCCAAAGGGCCCAGGCCTAGTAGCAGCCCAGCCTGTAGTAGCCCAACCTGTAGTTGTAGCCCCACCTGCTGGAGAGTGAAGACAAGCTCGAGTTTTTGTTATTGACAATGAGAAGGCTCAAGCTAATGCTAATAGGTTGATAGAGGGTAATAACCCTTAGATTTTTCTTTTATGTTTTAAGATAAGCATGTAATGGTCTAATGTATGGTGAAAAACAATGTAGGCATGCTTGAAGTCATGGGACACAATGTAAAATCTTTATTTGATTCTGGATCTACTAATACTTTTATTTCAAGGAATCTCACGACCCTGCTTTGTTTGGATATCAAGGATTTAGGGTATATTTTGGATTTCACAACCCGAGGTGATTAGATCTTTACATCCCTTTTGAAAACTCCAGTGATACCTATTAAGTATTGAGATCATGAGTTCCCTATAGATTTTATCCTCCTTAATATACTTGACCTTGATGTGATCATTGGTATGGATTGGCTTTATACCTATAGGGCAAATATCAATTGTAGATAGAATAAAGTAATCATAAAAAGACCAGGTCACCCACTGTTCACCATTAGGGGTAGGAAGGATGCTACCACCAGCCTGTATGTGTTAGCCTTGAAGGCAGAATGGATGATAACTGAAGGTTGTCAAGTGTTCCTAGCAGTTGTTATCAAGCCAGAGCCCAAGGTGCAGCCCTTAGAGGAAATAGAGGTAGTCAGGGACTATGCAGATGTATTCTGGGATGATTTGCATGGGATCCTTTTAGAGATAGAGGTATACTTTTCGATAGAGCTAGCTCCTGGGACAAACCCTATTTCAAGAGAGCCTTATAGGATGGCTCCTGCTGAGTTGCTCGAGTTGAAGAAATAACTATAGGAGCTACTAGACAAGGGTTTTATCTGACCTAGCACATAACCATGGGGAGCACCAGTTCTCTCTGTGAAGAAGAAGGATGGGTCGCTCAAAATGTGCATAGACTACCAAATGATCAACCAGGCTACCATCAAGAACAAGTACAATTTACCCCATATAGATGACATGTTTGACCAGTTGAAGTCTGCCCAAGTCTTTTCAAAGACTGACCTAAGGTCAGGGTACCACCAGTTGCGAGTCAAGAGTGAGGACATCCCAAAAAACTGGTTTTAGAATATGTTATGGCCGCTATGAGTTTGTGGTTATGCCTTTTGGGTTGTCAAATGCCCTGAATGTGTTTATGAACCTCATGAACAATGTGTTCCAACCCTTCCTTGACTCATTTGTCATAGTGTTCATAGATGACATCCTGGTTTATTTGAAAAACTTAGATCAACATTGAGACCACCTGGGTAGAGCCCTTGATATCTTGAGAAAGCAGAAGTTCTATGGGAAATTCTAAAAGTGTGAGTTTTGGATAGGCCGTGTCATGTTCCTTGGACACATCATATCCGGAGGGACCATCTCAGTGGATCCGGCTAAAGTGTCGACTATTCGAGATTGGCCAACACTGAAGAATCCTTCAAAGATCCACAGGTTTTTACAATTGGTCGGATATTATCAGCGCTTCATAAAGGATTTCTCAAAGATTGTGTTGCCTCTTACCAAGCTCACCCAAAAATACAAGAAGTTTGTGTGGTCAGACCTATGTGAAGCATGATTCCAAGAGTTAAAGGAAAAGTTGACTACAACTCCGGTGTTTGACTCTACCATCCGGTAATGAGGGTTTCATGATCTTCACCGATGCATCTAAGATGGGACTTGGATGTGTGCTAGAGAAAAACAGGCATGTTGTTGCCTATGCCTCCAGACAACTCAAACCTAATGAAGTGAATTATCTGACACATGATTTAGAGTTGGCTGCAATTATACATGCCCTAAAGATTTGGTGACACTATCTATATGGAGCCACCTTTGAAATCTTCACCAACCGCAAGAGCCTGAAGTATCTCCTGACTCAGAAGGACCTAAATTTGAGACAGAGACGGTGTATGGAATATATGAAAGACTATGATTTCGTCATTGCCTATCACCTTGGAAAGGCAAATGTTGTGGCTGATGCTCTTAGCCAGAAACAACTTAGGTGTGCATCTATCTTGTCTAGCCAGTGGAGGAAGCTAGAAGATCTTATGGAGTGGACTCTACAACTGTTAGAAGACCGACTCTGTTTGGCTAATTTACAGATTAAACCAGACCTATTGACTAAATTGATAGTTGCTTAGTTAGCCAGCCCAGAGCTTGACAAGATGAAAGGTCTATTGGAGAAACCTCTGACCCACCTCTCAGTAGGAGTGGATGGAAGAATCTATTACAAGAGTCATATTTGGGTTCCTGAAGACTCACTGTTGAAGGATCGTATCGTGCAAGAAGCTCATGGTTCAAAGTACACGGTACACCCTAGCACTACTAAAATGTTTAAGGATCTGCAATGGTACTTTTGGTGGCCTAGAATGAAAAGAGATATAGCAGCATATGTGGCCAGTTGTCTCACGTGCCAAATGGTGAAGATTAAACACTAGCAACCCAGTGGATTGCTACAGTCAATTGAGATTCTTGAGTGGAAATGGGAATAGATCACCATGGACTTTGTGGTGGGTCTCCCTAAGACCAAGAGAGGTCACAACACAATATGGGTTGTGGTATATTGCCTTACCAAGTCAGTGCATTTCCTTTCCTTAAAGACCATACCAAAGTGATAGACTTAGCTTAACTATACATCCGAGAGATTTTACAACTGCATGGTATTCCGAGTTCGATCATTTTTTACTGCGATCTGAATTTCACTTCCAAGCTATGGAAGCAAGTACAAGAGGAACTCAGTACTATACTAAAGTTCAGTACATCGTATCACCCCCAGACTGATGGATAGTCAGAAAGGACAATCTAGACTTTAGAGGATTTGTTGAGAACTTGTGTGCTCGATTGGGGTGGTTCTTGGGAGCAATACATGCCCCTGGCTGAGTTTGTGTCAGTCACCAAGACAGTATCAGGATGCCACTATATGAAGCTCTCTATGGGAGGTTGTGTCAGTCACCACTTCATTTGGATGTTGTTGGTGAGAGGACCTTTTTGAGGTCAAATGAGCTCCAGGTGTATGCATATAAAGTTGCTTTGATCAAGCAAAGGTTGAAGAGAGCCTAAGATTGACAGAAGTTGTATGCAGATGTAAAGCGGACTGACTTGTAGTTCACCATGGCAGAGCATGTGTTTTTGACAATCCGACCCCTCTGAGCTATAGAAAAGAATAGAGGAAAGTTGAGTCCCCGATACGTGGGTCCGTTTGAGATTTTAGAATGGATTGGTGGAGCTGCTTATCGTTTGGCCTGACCCCTTAAGTATAGTATGATGCATGATGTTTTCCACATATCTAATCTGAAGCGCAATGTGAAGGACTCGAGCCATGTGCTAAGTATTGAACCTATTGAGATCCAAGGGAGACTCACATATCTTGAGTCACCTATGAGAGTACTGGATACCAAGGTGAAAGAGCTCATGAATAAAGTGATAGAGATGGTAAAGGTTCTTTGGAAGTGCCATGGAGAGGATGAAGCCACATGGGAGCTGAAGACAGACATGGAAAAGGCATACCCTGAGTTGTTTGGTTGTTTGAGTGAATTTTGGGGGCAAAATTCCTATAAGGAGGGGAGGATGTTACAACCTCAATTTTGCTTGTATGGTTGTATTTGCAATTGTTTCAAAGAAATGTACTTGGTTCTAAATTGTATGACTTATAATAAATATATGGGTTTCTTTTACAACTTTTTCCTTGTGCATGTGTTTTCATGGATCCTATTGTGATAGTGGGTCCAATGTTAAAAGAGGAAGGAAAAGTTGAAGGAAAACAAATAATGCATAAATAAGAAAGAAAATTGAAATAAAGATGAAAAATATAGGAAATATGTGAAAATATGTGTGATTGATCATAATGGATGATACTTAAACTCCACATGGTTTCTTGAGATACAAGGAATCCCAATAGAGGAAAATAAGAGAGTAGGAGAGAAGAAATATGAAGAAAATATGCTTTATTAAGTGATATATTGCACATGAAGAAAATACTCTTTTACTTTCGAATTATAACTCCAAACTTGGCACGCAAGTAGACTAAGACATTAATGAGTTTCCCTCAAAATTTGGGATTAAAAGGAGACATGATTTGAGAGAGATGAATTTTACAAATTTTCCTAAAGTGAGAAGGTATCCATAAATGTCACATTTATTTTCAAATGAATTGTCCTTTTTCCGGATTTTCAGTTTATGTGAGTGACACGATAGCCATTGGATCTAAGATCTAACGGTGGATGTATTGTCAACTACCTCGAGTCTAACTGGGAAACTGGGAGAATTCCTCTCCACTTTCCTTGCGACTCAGTGTGCAAGGGATTCTGGGAAGTGACCCTCTATCTTCGAGAGATACTTCTAAGTCCAATCATCCCTGGATTCGGGAGGTTTCATTATGAAACCGGAGAATCCCCAAACCATAGGGAGTCGATGGCCTACCCTATATATAGGGGGGATGCTCCACGACACCAGCATATTCACAACCTATTCTCATGAGATTGGAATGAATAGGTGAGCATTTTGGTGTCTTCAATTTGAAGTTCCACCCTGACCTAGACCCCCGTCGAGGGGCAACTTCCATTGGAGCTGTGTGGCATTGTCTCAGTGCTAGAAGGGTGAGGACGGGGCAATTGGTGGGTGCATTGAGTTCGGGAGGACAAGGATGATCTTTAGGTAGTCTTAGATCACACGTTGGTGCAACAACAAGCAAAGTCAACAATTGAGTTGACTGGTTGCTCGCGCAGAGGGTGAACGAAGGTCGAAGACAATCGGAGGGGGAATTACTTCCCTACCTTTGTGACCCTATTGAAGAGGTAAACCCTTTTTGGTAATTTTGCACCTTTTGTTTTGCTTCACGAGCACGTAGCCTCACATGCCCGAGTGCCCAGGTGGTGCGAGCCGGTTGGCTTGAACCTGGACCCGCTGGCTCGTTTTAATAAACCCGATATATTCCACTTGTCTTTTCCTGATTGGTGGAAATATAGTTTTCTTGTAAAAATCATAGTTAATTATAGGAATATCAGATGGAAACAAATTATATATGAAAGTTTATCAAAAAAATGTTAGAATCCAATAAAAATAGAATTGAAGCCAGATTCGATTGTAATTTAAAAAGTACATAAAGTTACCACTTTCAATGTACTAAATTATGGTAAAGCCCTAATTTGAAATGGAAATCAGATTTAATGTCTATTTTGGGTCAATTTGAGTAATATTAACCTATTGAGAATAAAAGGAAGAGTTAAATCTGAAAAGAAAATGACATTATGCTTGTTTTTTGGGTTTTGTACACATAATTATGCATTAATGGGATTAAAACCCTAATTTTGGAAAATATGAGTTTTAATGGTTTTAATCAAAAAATGTAAACATAGATATAATGATTTTGAACTTGGTTTGATATTAAAGAACCCTTAATGAGGATAATTGGAATAATTAGGGTTTTTGTAAATAAGAAACCTATTTTAGGGTTGTTAGCCTAAAAAAGGGTGAAGTTGGATAAAGCAACCTAAGAAACCCTAATGAACCCTAACAAGACTTGAAAGCCTTAGAAAGTATCCTCATGTCATTAGAAAGTTATTTAGAATATGATAGTGACATTAGGTAATCTGTAAGTTTTAGGAATTAAGAGTTGCTTGCATTAGGTGCTTGCTTGGATATCTTGTTAATTTTGGATTCTCTTGCTCAAGAACATGTATGTGGTTATGCTTATGGTTAAATCACTCTAGTTTCACATAGATTTCTGAGGTTTTTATCGGTTGCTTGGAATAATTTCTGGGTTGACTTTTATTTCTTGCAACTATAAAGTGACTATGACTATCACCATAAGTATATGTGCATGACTAGCTCAGATCTTGGTCCTCCTTTGTAGCTTTGATGATGATGAGATGGATGACCTAGTACATGGTCTACCTGTGGGGTAGGATCATCAGGTTGTCCTGAGTCGATGTGTTGGTCTACCAATGGATAGGACCATACGACTCTACAACCCTATGTGATGATCTACATGTAAGGTAAGATCATGGGGGTTAGTTGAGATCTACCATATGAGAGAGGTAGTATCCATATCCACTGTAGGGATAGCACAGAGGCAAGGATATGTAAGGATTGAGTAGTCATGTTTGAAATGTAAAGTTTGTTTTGTTAAATCATAATTGTTTGCAATATGTTGTTACAATTAAATGTAAGATTATTGGTTCTCTCACATACCAGTATAATTCATTATATTGACTGTCATTTTGTTTTCTAACGCTTTAGGTATTATCTAAAATTGGACAAACAGTAAAGTGGTACCTGTGATGATTAAAGTTAAAATACTACAAGAGGATTTGGGTAGATAGAAATCTACTTTGGGTAGAAGTCCCAGTTACCTAATTTTGAAGGTATGTTAAAAGAAAAAAATTATTCCAATTTTCAGTTAGTCTTTTATTTTTGATATTTGCAAAACCACTGATCCTGTTTTGGGATAATGCCTCCATCTTCTTGGTCTCCCTTAATTGGGGGTTACCGGAAAGTGGGGTCGTTATAGTATTTCTTTCCAGATTCATTTAAGGGTCCAAAAGAAGTTCAAATAATACTAAATTTGATACCTAGACCAATTGGGTCATGGAGAATCCATTTTTGGCATCATTTTTCACATTTTGGATTGTTTACTATCTTATTTATTATATTTGACATTAAGTTGCACTTTCTCTCCTAAATAAAACTAGGATAGATGAGATTGTTCAATTAATGTAAAAAATTACACATAGATTAATTTTTGTATGAAGAATATGAGTTTGGTATTTGTTTCCACTTTTTTAAGTCATTAAACATATTCTTTAATATTTTGGAGCAAAACTCATATTTTCTTGCCCAAAACCAATTTTGATATCTAGGATTATTCTTTTAATGTGAAACTCGTCACTCGAGCTAATTGGGACACAAAGATCATGATTTCGCCATTCTATTTCACTTTTGAGATTTGAGTTTATGAGTTCTAGTACATTAGCAATTTAGGTTCTTTACCAATATATTATTATAGCATTACATCATTACCACCATTATTTATTATTCAAAGCCTCATTATCTTCACATTGTTTCTAGAAGAGTTTCTCTATATTTTTATGTATTTTACTTATGTAACTTATTTAGTCCATTAGTTCAACATTGATTTAGATAATGATACATTATTTATATTTATGGATATGGAAATACTAATTGTTATTTTAAAACACATTATACCTCTTATTAAACATATCTTAGCCATAATTTGTATATTAGTGAGCTAAAGAATCATTATGACATATTTAACAAATTTACTTACATGTTTGCACATAATTAAGTTATTATATTTTAATATGAGTGAATTATGATGTGTGTGATGCCACTTAATATGTTATTTTTCTTTTCAAGCCTTAACATGTTATGGGTTATTGATGAGTTATTCATGATTTGTGCATTAACAATATACATTAAGGTTACAAAGGTATAGCTCCATCCTTGTATGGTCAAATCTATGGAACCATTCCTACTAAACTTTTAGTCATGGAATAGGGTATGATCTTAGGTTTTAGTTCGTTACAACTAGGGATAACAACAAACTGGATTAGAGATAATAACACAATCGACTAGAGGTAACAACACACCATACTAGAGATAGTAATTCAATTAGAAAAGAAAACAAATTAATAGAACCACATCCTCCTCTTCCTCAAATTTTCTCTCTCTAAAAAATAAAACATTGCCAAAATAACGAAACAACAAACTAGAGATAACTATACATTAAACTAGATATAACAACTCGATTATAAAAGAAAATAAATTAATGCCACTATTTTCCTCTTCCTCCTCATATTTTATCTCTTTAAAAAAACAAAACATATGATCAATGATAACAATACAATGGATCATAGATAGAGACACACCGGACAAGAGATAACAAGTCAATTACAAAAGAAATAAAATTAATATCGGTATTTTCCTCCTATTTCTCATACTTTCTCTCTCTTTTGAAGATAAAGTACTTGATCAGATATAACAACACAATAGACCAGAGATAACAACACATTAGATGTGAGATAACAACTCGATTATAAAAGAAAATAAATTAATAGCACTATGTACCTCCTCTTCCTCAAAATTTCTCTTAATTCGTGATGAGTGAAATGAAGAGAAGAGAAGAGAGAAAAATAAAACACTAGACCAACGATAACAACACAATAGACTAGAGATAACAATACAACTTCTTAAAAATATGTTGACATCAATCATATTGGGATTTCTTTTTTGTAAAAAAGATCTTTCAATTTTTATTTTGTCAAAAAAATCATTGTGGATTGGAAGTTATATGCAAATTTTCTCTCTTTTTTTCTCTTTCCTTCCGGCCACTGCTTTCTTTTCTTTTAGATATAATAATATTTCTCAAAAGTATATTTACATTGATCTTATTAGAATATATATTTTTATAAAGAATATAACTACAACTTCTATTTTGTTAATAAAACAGACTTGAAATCATAAAGCAAAATAAATATATCTCTCTTCTTTTTTTTCTCCTTCCTGCCACCCCCTCTATCCTCTTTTTTCTCTCTCTTTCCAACTTTCTCTCTTCAGACCGCTCCAACACTTACACATTTCCCACCAGAAAAAAAATCGCCTTGGACAAAGTGCAAGACAAATGCAACACTGCATTTAGGGGCGGGTCATTAGAGACAAAAAAAACGTCCCGTTTTGCTTCTTGCATTGCCTCCATAAATCATTAAGGAAAGGATGTTGCCAGCACTACCCTTTCCTCATTATTGTGTCGTGTAGAGGAGCTTCTCCCAAAGCTTGGGCTGGTGATCCAGGGCATCAATCACGTGGGACACGCACCTCCACATAAACTGACAAGGAAAATGGATCAGCCCATACGTCCTCTTCATGCACATTATGCACGCCTAGATCAATAATGGTACCTCAACTATATACGGCATAGTTAATATAAGTCATAAAAGTTAAATCGACTTTGTGCTTGTCTTTTGTGCTCAGATGAAACGTTTCTGTTCGAATCACACAGCCACAAGCGTTTGGTTGCGCCTGAATATGAAAACTAGCTCAGAGCAATATAATACTTTTAACCCATCGTGTGCGACTGACATGCTAATTTCCAAAATCCAGTAACAGAGCGATATTCTTTCCCTCAATATTGTGTCGGTGTAGATGGGCTTCTCCCAAATCTTGGGCAAGTGATCTAGGACACCATCCCACGTGGGGCACACTCCCACGTAAACAGACAAGGCCGATTCGCCCTCTACGTCCCCTTCATATAGATTATCCCTGCAAATCAATAATAGTACCTCAATTATATACGACGTTCATGTGGGCCATAAAGTGAACTTTGAGTTTGAGCTTGTTTCTTGTGCTCAAATGAATCAGTTTTGTTCGAATCACACAGGGACAAATGTTTATTGCACTGAAAATATCGTATTTGGCCCAGCATGCATTAACCGAATGATGGTTCTCCCAAATCCGATAAAGTTAGAAATCATGTTTGGTTTGATGAATTTGGTGAGTATGAGATTTACTTTTTGATTGGTTAGTCGACCAATCAGAGCTAGGTTTTGACATTGAATACAATTTTGTAGGAGACGAAAGTCCGGAAATTCTGTTATGTATGAAAATGCAACAATCGCAAAATTTCATCCTAGAGGTAAATCTAACGGAAAATTCTTACTCACAGATTTCCTATGGTTAACCATGTGAAACTCGTAAGTTGACCTAATTTAACACTTCGATGCTCAATTAATTGAGTTAAATCTGTTGGTATTAATTTTATATCATACATAATTTATAATGGTGCCAGTCACTCTGTAAACTCTATTATGACCCATGTACTTGAAGGTTTAAACTTATGCCATATCCTAAGTAATTAATGCACACAATTTTGCCCCATATATGCATTAGTGAATACATCAAGGTCTAAATAGTTCCATGGCATGTTCCCTTGGTACAATATTATTTAATGATATATTTGGACTTTACTCAAATCATGGTAATGTAACTCATTTTTAACAATCATTTATGCATTAATCATTCTAAGTACCTAATAATATAAATCACATGGTTCCCTATCTCAAACCTAAAATCTAACTGGATATTTGAACTCCTCATGTTCGTTTAGCCAGCATGCCAAGTTTCACTAGAAATGGACAACCCTAGCTATGCCATATAGTGTTAAGAAGAAATGGTGCATAATTTCATATACTATAACTTATTTATCTACCCAATGTGGCCAATGAACCTAGATAAGCCTAGGTGACACTGATGTGGCCAATATCAATGTGTGACACACTTCATTTTTGCTATACTCATATTGCCATCTCTTTGAGATTGTGGATCATGATTTGAGGGACGGACATTCCTTGGCCCCGATCCCTCTCTCTATCCTCCACAATTTCCCAATTTCTCACTACCACTAGCTTTCTGAGGTTCGTGCAAGTTTCACAAACCCTCACTTTGTTGACCTAACAGTCATACATTGTCCATATTTTGATGATGAATTAATCACATTCCATTCATATGTATCTAATATGTCTATTTGAGATTAATTTCGGGTATTAGGTACATGAAAAATATGAATTCAATTAAGTCTTAGCTCGACCAAATACAAGCCAAAGTCAATACAAATGTATTTTTGTGGAAAACACCCTCAAACCCTTAGGAAATTTTTATTAAGCATTGGTATTGCTGCTATGACTTGTAATTATGCTGAGAAAAAACTAGGAGCACTTAAAATGAATATTTAAGATCTCTAATGACAATTTATAAAATTCATTATAGGGACTTTTGTCAGTGGAGTTTCATCTTTGATAAACTCCACTGACACCTTGATGGATTTTGAGAATTGCCAGGATCGGTTGAGTTTCCCTAGGACAAACTCGACCGACACCTCTGTACAGGAAAATAAAGTTTAAGTCGATGTCCTAGTTTCATCCATGATAAACTCACCAATAACTCAAATTTATTTTTGTCTCATAGTGCTATAGGTTGAGTTACCTTTATTGAAACTCGACCGACTGCACTATATAAAATGTGTAGAAAAAGTGTTTCTAGTTGTTGGAGCAAAACAAAAAAATAGATCAATTGCAACAACCAAAACAAATAGAATCTATTCCTAAGTGCTTCTATTGGATAGAAGACACCCCCAAATATAGATAGGGACCCTTTGGCTTCATCTCAAGTTTACTTCTTATGCTCCTAGATATAGTTGAGTGGATTTGTCTACTAAGAGCCTCTTTCTCTCTCTATCTTACTACATATCCACATAAATTCGAGTGAGATAGGTTATTTGTGAGAGAGATACTTCATTGTACTCCTTAGGAATCTCTTAATCTTCCCTTTACCAATCCTTTTTTTCAAATTGTGATGGTGAAAGCTTATCCTTGGTGAAGATGAAGTTGGAAGGTTGGGGATCTAAGAGAAGAGTGGGTAATTCCTTCAAGGCAGAAGACTTGTTACAATAGGAGAGCTCCTTGATGAAGGTTTCTAGCTCGTTGCAAAAGTGGGTAAGCCATTGTAGAGGTTGAGGATTCTTTCTCTAGGATAGGTAAGTCCTTGTTGGTTTATTGGCTCCTTTGATACGTAAAAGGAAGACTAGGTATCCTTGCCATGGAAAATGGATGTCTTTTATATCTCATAATGGAATATAAGAAGGGTGCAATGGTTTCAAAATCCTAGAGGTTGACCTATCTAGGTAGTGGATGTATACTCTCCTAGTTTAGAGTTTGTAACCACTATACATAGCTTATTCTTGTTCATATTCAATCTCTCTGTCATCATTTCTATGTATGTTTAGTTGCAATCAAATTTCATATATGCAATATTATATATTGAAGTAATTTGAAGGTATAATGAATTTGGTTTGAGTATTTGATCTCTATTCAACCCCCCTTCTCGATCCCATTGATCCAATAAGTGTTATCAGAGCCACAGTCTTCTCCAACTAAGATCTCCTATGAGATGAGAAGATGGGTGACAACCTTCTAGGTTCTCTAAAATTGGAGGGTGGATCTTCCATGAGACCTCCAATCTTTGATGACACAAACCTTCCTCTATCGGAAGAGGAGGATGCAATTCTATTGCAAGGGATGATCTACGACATGTGGAAATTAGTCATCCTTCCCTACAAGGAGCCAGGAGGAGATGTGGCAACTTAGGGTGAAGCTACTTTGAAGAAATGCCAACTGAATGCAAAGGCCATTAACATTATCTATGCAGCCCTCACTTCTTTCGAATTCAACATATCTCTTTTTTGGGACATCACCTATAAGATATGGAAATAGCCGTGCATTACCTATGAAGGGACCAAACAAGTAAAGGAGTCCAAGGCCTACATGTCCTTAAGAACTCCAAGATGGGTAAGAAAGAGAGTGTGGTGGAGATGTATTCTAGGCTTAACACCATTGTGAATGGACTTGCTTATTTGGGCCAAATTGTGGATCAAGGCACTATCAACTCCAAGATCCTTAGATATCTTCCCAAGATATGGCAATCCAAGCTGACCTCCATTGAAGAAACAAGAAGCCTTAGTGAAATTGAGATTGAATAACTCGTTGGGAATCTCCAAGCCTATGAGCCTAGACTTGACAAGTAAGAAGAAGAGGAAAATTTAGAACAGGAGTCTAAGAAGATGAAATAAAATGCCTTCAAAGCTTGAGTGGAGGCCATTGTTCTTCAACAACAACTTGCTTGCTGGCCCACTCCTTCCTATAGTGAAGATGAAGCCTCCAGTGATCATGAAGCCAACTACTTCAAGGGGAAACACTTCAAGGGAAAGCCCTCCTCCTCCTCTACTCGAAGGTGCTATGAATGTGGTCAAAAGGGACACTACATGAATGATTGTCCCCAGGCAAAGAAGCACTACCACAAGAGCAGCTCTAAGAAGAAGGAGTATTATAAGGAGAGCAAGTTTAAGAGGAAAGACAATAAGGAAAGAAGAAGCAGGGATGTTGCCCATGTCGCTTGGGAGAAGTCTTCCTCAAGTGATTCCAACTCTAATGGAGGAGAGTGTCACCTTCTTCTCATGGAATCAACTACTAAAGATGTATGTGAGGTAAGTTAGGTAAGTAAGTTAATATTAATGAATTATCTATAGATGATCTTGTTGATATGATTAATGTTTCCCATTCTTCTTACTCTAAATGCAAATCTAAGAATAAAAGGTTAAGGAAAATCATTGATGATTTGTATGCTAAAATTGATTTTCTTGAGAAAAATGAAAAAGTTTATCTTGATAGCATAGATTCCTTGCAAGGTCAATTTCTTGAAATTGAATTTCAATACCATAAAGTTGAGTTAGAAAATGGTATTTATAATAAGAACATCAATAGTCTCAAAAATGAAAACTAGACTTGCCTTAATGAAGTTGTTTTTATTAGAACTGATAATGATGAGCTTGTTTCCAAGTTTAATGATCTTAGACACCTATGTGATGGTATCAATGATGAAAATATAATCTATCTTGATGATCTTACTATGCTTAGAACTAAAAATGCTAGACTTCTTGATAGAGTTAATGATCTTGAATCTAGACCTATCTTTCCTAGTAATCAAGTTTCCAGTATTACTCTTGATAAAGACTCTTATTTGACATAAGCCCTCTGTTTAGAGGATGATCTTTTACATGCTCAAAATGATATTACTAGTCTTTCTTCTACATCCATCACTCTTAGTTATGATAATCATAGACTTAGAGAGACTTTATAAAAGTTTCTCAAAGGAAAAAAAGTCCCTAAATGATGTCCTAGAGCACTCTACCAAACAAGTAGATAAAAGTGGTTTGGGATATGAGGAAGTCCATAAGAGCAAGGGTAAAGGTATGAAAAAGAGCAAGAATCCTCCAATATACCCTAAAGAGACTTCCAGATCTAAGCCATCTATTGTTTGTGCTCATTGTAAGTGTGATGATCATTATTCTACTTCTTATCCTTACAAAGGTAATGGGACCAACCCAAACATGAAATGGGTCCCCAATCTAACATTAACTTGGGCATAAATGACTCCTTTCTGTGTAGAAAAAAGGCAAATGGATTGTTGATAGTGGATGCTCAAAGCACATGATCGGTGATAACAACCACTTCAACACTCTTAATAAGAAGAAAGGAGGTTTGGTGGCATTTGGGGATAATAAGAAAGGTAAAGTGATAGGTGAGGGCGGTCTAGGTGATTCATTATGCATAAAGAATGTTCTTCTTGTGGAAGGCCTACATCACAAATTAACTAGTATTATCCAATTACGTGATAATGGATATCTTGATCTATTTACTTCTCTTGAATGCTTTCTTCTAGACTCCCTCTCTTAAAATGTCATATATAAGGGAAGTAGAAGTGTAAATCTCTATATTATTGTTATTGATATCTTAAACCTATTCTTGGTAAATGTATTGTTGTTGATAAGAATAAAATATCTTTGTGGCACCATAGGCTTAATTAATCATGTAAATATGAATCAATTGAAGAAGTTGAGCAAAAAGGACTTGGTTAAAGGACTTCCTAAATTGGACTTTGATAAGGATGAAAAGTGACAACTTTTGTACCCTAGGAAAGAAAACCAAATACTCCTTCAAATCCAAAGGAATCCTTAGCACCAAGAGGGTTCTTGAACTTCTTCACTTAGATCTATTTGGACCAATGAGAACTCAGTCTCTTAGTGGTAGTAAATATTGTCTTGTGATTGTCGATGCTTTCTCTTGTTTCACTTGGACTTTCTTTTTGGTTTCAAAAAGTGATATGCTAGATGTATTTTCAGCTTTTTGCAAAAAAACTGAAAACAAAGCTTCTTATTGCATCGTTTCAATCCATTGTGACCATTGGTTAGAGAGTTTGACAATGATATGTTTGAAAGTTTTTGTGATGAATCCAGTCATACACACAATCCCCCCCGTACACCTCAACAAAATGGGTCAGTTGAGAGGAAGAATAGGTCTCTATAAGAAATGACTAGAAATGCTTTTAGAGTATGATACTCCCAAGAAATTTTGGGATGAAGCCATTAGTATCACGTGATTTATGCAAAATTGAGTTTTACCTCATCCCATGCTTAAGAAAACCCCCTATGATTTATGGTGTAGTAGAAAGGCTTCTATCGACTTCTTTTATACATTTGGTTGTCCTAGTTTTGTCTTGAACACCATAGATTCTCTCAATAAGTTTGATGCTAAATCCTATAAGGCTTTCTTTCTTGGTTATAGCACCACAAGTAGATCTTTTAGAGTCTTTAACATTGAATTATCTAAAGTTTAAGAATCTATCAATGTTATGTTTATTGAGACCAACCCCTTTGTTTCCAATGATATATTGAATGATGATGTTATAGATGAGGTGATTACTAGATTAAAAGAACTCAACATCAATGATAAGGAAAAGAGGTGGTAGTATATGAAGAATCAAAAGAAGAAGAAAAGAAGGACTCAAATCCCCTATTTGCTAATGATCATTCTAAATATCTCATCATAGGAAATCCTTTTGAAAGGGTGAAGGCACAGGCTGCATTCAACAAAGAACAAGCTGAAAATGTTTTCATCTCACAACTTGAGCTAAAGAATTTCAAAAAAGATCTTAAAGATGATGAATGGATCCTATCAATGTAAGAGGAGCTAGCAATATTTGAAAAGAACAAAGTTTGGACCTTAGTGCCAAGACAAAGTGATAGAAATATCATTAGCACCAAGTGGGTCTACCACAACAAACTTGATGAAAGTGGCAAAGTGGTAAGAAACAAAGCAAGGTTAGTAGATCAAGGTTATAATCAATAGGAAGGTATAGATTTTGATGGAACTTATGCACTAGTTAATAGACTTAAATTTATTAGAAAGTTACTTACCTTTGTTAGTCATAATTTGTTTTGTTATATCAAATGGATGTTAAAAGTGTGTTTTTGAATGGTAGAATAGAGGAGGAACTCTACGTGGCTCAACCTCCTGGATTTGAACATGAAAAGCTTCCTAAACATGTTTATTTGTTTTAAAAAGCTCTTTATGGTCTCAAACAAGACCCTATAGCTTGGGAAGAGAGAAAAAAATGTTAGATAATGGCTATGTCGTGGGCAAAGTTGACCCTTCACTTTTTCTTAATTACACTTCTAGTTTTTTTTATTATTCAGATATATGTTGATGATATCATTTTTGGTGGAATTGATCTTGATCTTTGCAAGGAATTTAGTTCTCTAATGCAGAGTGAATTTTAGATGAGTATGATGGGGGAGCTCATATTCTTCCTTGGCTTGCAAATCAAGCAAACAAAGGATGGAAACTTCATCAACCAAGGCAAGTACACAAGTGAACTCTTCAAGTGTTTTAGGATGGAGAACACCAAGCCAATGGATACTCCCATGTCCAACACTGCCAAACTTGATAGAGATGAAGAAGGTGAAAAGGCAGATGAGAAGCTCTATAGAGGTATTATTGGTACCTTATTATACTTAACTTCCTATAGATCAGATATCATGTTTAGTGTGGGCTTATGTGCTATATTTCAATCAACCCCTATAAAATTCCATCTTATAATTGTCAAGAGGATTCCAAGGTATCTAGACAACAATCAAAATTTTGAACTATGGTATCCCAAGTCAAGGGACTTCACTCTTACAACTTATAATGATGAAGATTATGTCGGGTTCTTAATTGATAGAAAGTGTACAAGTGGCACTTGCTTCCTCCTAGGACCATGATTGGTTTCTTGGTTCTCTAAGAAATAAAGCATAGTGGCTCGTTCAACTACCAAGTCTGAGTACATTGCAGTTGGGAGTTGTTGTGCCCAAGTCCTATGGATGAAGCAAATGCTCCAAGACTTTAATGATTTCTATGATGCTTCTCCTATATGTTGTGATAATACTAATGTAAAAGAGTGAAATCACCCCTTCACTAAAAATATGAAGAATCAAACATCCATTCCCAACATACTCAAAAGATATGTTGAAATGGGTGTAAAATATCTTTATTTGTATGGTATACAAAAGACCAAAGAGTGTTGCAGTGGAATATAATTTCATGACTATAATCAGTTTTATAAAAGTGTATATCATCATGTTCTCATATAGGGTTTACAACAACAAAAGGATCTAGACAGAGGGAAGTCTAAACTACTTCAAGTATTGTTTCCAAAGCAACATCTCCAAGAGCTAGGTCCATGCCAAAAGCTATGTTTTCCTTAATCTTGTTCAATACCTTGATCCAATCCTGGGTGGTTGGGAAAGCACCTAAAAAAAAGGAAAGAAAACAAGGTATGTGTAAGAGATAATGAACAAGAAACATAGATAAGAACAATAATGAAACTTAAGGTATAGATTCATCATAAAATGAGAAATCCAAGAGAATGAGGCATAAACAAAAGATTCTTTCCATAACAAATAAATAAGAAGAAGTAGCATGCATGATATTAATTAGACTACATTAACTAAGTAGGGTTGATGCATCTACCGAACCCCAACCTATAGATTAGGGGAGAGTAATTACATTCCCAGTCACCTATCAAATATTTTATATTGGGGAGAAAGAACACATTTCCTAGGGGAGAGTAAACACATTACCCAGGGCAAAATAATGCATGCCCTAAACTATGGGTGGTTGTACATAAGTACCACTAATATAGCTAAATAGCCAAATAAACCATCATTCTCGAGAAATAGCAAAGTAGCAAGATAAACCATCATATAATTGCAACATGGCAGTGGGGTTCCAAGACCTAAGAAATAATATATCAAATCAGATTTTGAGGCAATTAGAACAAGAGAAACAATAATAAAGGAAATATGGTTTTTTTCAAGCGTCATTATGAAAAATAGGGTTATGGATGCAAATATCCCAACTAAGGGGTTACATATGCACATACCTCTCATATAAAATTCAATTATGAACTTTTACCACTTGTAGATGATCCAAGATCCACCTTTCCTATTTTCAATGTATTAACATGTATTAGGGTTTTGCATATGCATTAATGTAAAGAAAACCCATATTTTGGACTTTTTGAACAAAACTCAAATTTGGACTCTGAAAACATCATCATTTTTCTTATTAAGTTCTCATAATTAATAAAACATATAATTTTGTCCAATTTGGAGTTATGAAAGTGCATTTTTTGTGATTTTATTTATTAAATTCATTTTTAGAAAACATCTCTTGACAAAACTCAAAACCAAGTCTCAGAAACATTTTTATTGAAAAGATCACATTTTTTCAATTCCAAAACATATTTTACTTTAATTTTTAGACAACCAGAGCAAAAGTTATGATTTTTACAAAATTAGCCAATCAGGAAAAGCCACATAAGCAAATATCTTCAGAAAACAAAGAGAGAGTGTGTGTGTGAGATACCAGACCAGCCTGTGACTTGGCCCAATGAGAGGTAGCCAAGTCATCAGTTTGTGCATAGTCAGCGTCCAGGTGGCACAATCAAAGCCGTGGAAAAAAGAAATGACCAAATTACCCCTACGCGAATAGAGAAGGAAGAAGGCGAAGGTGGGGGTATAATCATAAAATCACCAAGAGAATTCATCCCCAGCTTCTCGTGCCATGGCCGGTGAAGAGTGAGCTTGGCTTTTGGGTGTTTTCACATTTCTTGACCAAATTCAAAAGTGAGCATACCGAAAGACAGCTTGAGAGGAGACAAACTCACACATACATTTGATTTGTACGGAGGTGGTGTGTGGAGAGAGGGGTGAGCACCACAGGCCTTGGAGAAAAACTTGATCTCCGACAACACATGAACAAGAATAGATGCAATTAGGTGAAGATGGGAGTCTCAAAGGGTCTAGGGAAGCCTAGAGTTTGGGTTTTTATATATGTGGGTAGGGTTCTTAGGGTTGTCGAAGATGGGGGTGAGAGAGGGTGTCGCGGTGAGATTGGGGCCTTCTTAATTATTCACCAAAACAAAAAAAACCTTTAGGATAGGCCTGTGTAAAATCTAACAAGGAAAGTATAGGAGTAAAAATCTCGAGAAAAGATGGAGTAGAGAAAGAGAAAATCAACTTTAAAATCTCACACAACAAAGGGGTTTGTTTCCCGATCGGGCTCAAGCTAGGAGATAATGCTCGGTCATTAGATCCATGGATGCAGGTCCACTAATCACTCCAGACCATTCAATCATGTATAAGAGAAAGAAGAGGCACATAACACTTATTTCAGTTCCGAGTAATATTCGACTAAAGTGAAAAATGCATTATTTAATGGATTTCTCTCTCTTCGATTGAGGGTGCAAACGATCCCTAAATTAAATGAAAATTGACATATAGCCTATTTTTTGTATGAGGAATATGAATATGTAATTATATTTTCCTTTTGAGAATATTTAATGTGTAAATAAATCAAAACTTATTTTCACTTTCCTCCTTCATTAATGGTTACAAGATTCTTCAAATTTGATGAAACTTTGTCCACAAGTCACATTAAGTGTCTTGGGCACAAATTTGCCATCAATTTTACATTTTGGAGTTGTTTTCATATTTATTTAATATTTTGAAGGTTCTACACACTTTCTCTCTCCTATTTCACATGTATATTATAGATTATCCAAATTACACGAAAATTCACCCAAATGTTATTTTTAATCTTTAGATCATGAATATAAGATTATTTTCCATTTTTTGAGTCATTAAGTATTTTATTTAATATTTTGAGGAAAACTCACCTTTTCTTTTCAAAATAAAAGAGATATAATTATTATTGTCCCAAAATTATAAAACTTAGCCTCTTATACAAACCAAACCCAAGGAAAATGAATCTCAACTTATCTTTAACTAATTAGTCTTCCTTTTATGAGTTTTATCCCATTATCCAATATTACAAATATTTCCCATATTAATTAATACAATATCACATTAACATGTTTAAAGCAATATTATTCATTCCTTTTTCTCTTCCTTGCTCCATAAGACTAAGGAATGATCTAGAATGAATTTATTTTATCAATATATCATAGAGTGGTAAATTTTCATATTAGACCCTTATTAAATATTTTATTGAGGTATTTGAGCATAAACCCATATGTTGGCAATAATAATGAATAAATATTCACCAAACCACTATTATTTCTACACATTAAACTTAAAGGCCAAAAAGTATTAAAATGAAAGGAAAAGCTTAGAAAGAAGGTCAAAAAGATAATATGTCCAGGTTTTGATATGTTACAACTAATATAATCAATTTATCCTACAATCCTATATTTCGTAGAAGAGTTAAACATATAGAGGTCTATCATCATTTCCTTCATGACCACATTGCTAAGAAAGATATCTATATTACTCATGTGGACATGGAAAACCAACTTGCGAACATTTTCACTAAACCTCTAGCTAGAGAGAAATTTACTTTCATTAGTTAAAAATTTGGTGATAATGGTATGCCTTCTATATACATGTTCACTTATTTATATGTTCTTGCTCACAAAATGCTCAGGTTATACTTGTTTGTGCTACAAATGCCAAGTTGAAATGCTTTATTTTTGGTGTTTTTCTTTAAATTTCAAATGCTTATTTTATCACAAAATAGTAGCCAATGATGAGTGGAAAGTGTCTTAATATGTTCAAAATGAATGATGACTAGTGAAATATATTTTTATAGCACTCTAGGAGTCTAGAATTAAAATTAAAATCTTATTGATAGGATATCTTGTCGGTTGAGTTTGCTGTGGGGAAACTCGACCGACAACTTGCCCAAGAAATGAATACAGCAGTGTTGGTTGAGTTCCCCAAATCTCAAACTTGACCGAAAACACTTTGCAATATATATATATATATATATATATATATATATATATATATAATGTTTGTGATTTTCTCCCTCTCAACTAAAGAAAACTCGACTAATTAGCCTCCCTCTCCATTTGTCCTTGAATTCCAGGTCTCCCAAAACCCTTTCCTAGCCCTAGTCTACCTTGTTTGACCTTCCCCAACCTTAATCCTAAGCTTAGGTAGCATGCATATGTTGTTCTCTTCCCTATTTGGGGCCATCTTCATTTGATTTCTTCTCCATGGTTCCCAATTGTAGGAAGCAGACAGGTCAAGCGGGTGTTCCTTCATCCTCCACAACCTCTAGGCACATTGCTTATGATGGTACCTCTTTCATATCTTCTGAAGCGGTAAATCATTACAATGAGCTTTTGCCTAGAAATCCATATGCTTTTTTCCCTCGTTAATCCATAGCAATGCGCTTTAGAAGGATGTTAAGAAGCTTTTTACCAAACTATAGCTTTATGCCCTTTGCTATGAATGCATGACCTATAACAACTTCCTATCAAGCACAAAAGCAGTGCATCAGTTCTATACTAATGTTACTCAGAACTAAAACACTTCAGTGCATCCTCCCAATACCCAAGTTGTTCTATATCATCCATGATTGGGGGATTAAATATTCAAATCATTGATTATTCTTTGAACACTTCCCTATCGTGTTCCTCGTCCAAATGGATGACTTCCTACCATACATATTGTGACCTCCTTAACCCTAAGGCCTTCTATAAGAGTTTTGAGCCCAAGTTAACCCTCTTCGATATTCATAAAACCTTGAAGAATCTAGAGGCTCCATATAGGAAGAGAGCCATCTTACCGTCTTCTTATCTGCATATTAAACTTGCCTAGTTGTTCTCCTAGTTAAGTGCAATATCCTTCCAAAGAAGAATCAAATAGATATCACAAAAAACTCGATAGTGATCATGTATTGTCTTCTTCAAAATATTTGTGTCAAATGGGGAAGATACTCTCTACATCACATGACTTGCTTTGACACTGAGAAGAACACTAGAGTCTCCCACCCACCCACCCAAACATGATGTGTCTTTTAAGATCTTACTAAAAAAATCTATTTTCAAGGATCTTGGCTACAAATTTAGTAGAAAAGGAGTTTACATTAGTGACACCATGGTCAAGAAATCATTTCACCCCACCTCCTATACCCTTAATGCTTCCACCTCTACCCAGGCTCCTCCACCTCCTCCTAGACCTGATTATGCCTCCTTTTTAGTGACTAATGAAACCCTCATGGGATACATGATGCACCAACATGCTTATAAGATGATCTCAGAACACCTACACTAGGATCTTGTTCAAATAATGCCAAACATGAAATTTTCTGACTCCCATCCTTATCCCACCTTCCAACCCTTCCCAACTATTTACTATGCCTATTATTCATATGATCAGTTTAACTCGTTCTACCAGCTTGTTGCTTCAGTTGTACCTTCTACCTCTGATGGTGGACCTACCTCTACTTCCTTTCCTCAGCCAAGTTCCTCTCAGCTACTTGCTCTTCCTCTTGGCCCTACCTCCACTTTGCTTGCTAGTTTTGATGGGGTTTCTACACCTAGCTTTGAGCAAGGAAATGCACTGCATGCATACGGTATGTCTTGGGAGGAGCAACATTGCAAGTGGCTTGCCACTTGATCCTTTGGACATCCTAAAGATGATGAGATGGATGATGAGGATGATGTTGAGTGTGATGTGAGAATGGTAATAATGGCTTTGATGGTGATGGTGATGGAGATGGCGGTGATGGCACACTTGTTGCCACTATTGCACCTTCTAATGGTGATGAAGACTACCAGCCTGATCTTGATGAGGCCTTTTACATAGATGATATTTATGTTTAGTTCCTCAGTTTCTAGAGTTCCCATACATTTCTTTTTGTAGGCTTTCATATATTGAACATTGGACATTGTATCTGATGACTACTATTTTTATATTATATCACTTTTCTTTGTTTTTTGTAGTTTTCATCATGAGAGGACTTACAATTATTGTAATCTTATTATGTATACCTTTGACTCTTTATTTTTCTATAACTCATGAGTTATTAGAGTGTGCTTCCATATATTAATTATGACTCTAGCATTTAGTCCTCTCTCTGGCTTATGTGTGGTGCTTTCATATGGTGGTTGCATGTGTAGTTTGTTCCTTGGATAAGACATGTTTTAGCTCTTCTACCCCATCCCTTTTTTATATGAAAAAGGGGGAGAAATGAAGTTAGTACATATTGAATTTTTTATCCTTTCTAGCTAATTCTCTGAAATATCCTATGATCATGAAAGTGGAATCAGATAGAATATATGTGGTATGGTTATGCTTTCTGGAGGAACTAACCATACAGACAAAGGTAAGCATAAATTGAGAGTGAGTAATTGCTATTGTTCACTCCTGTATTGCCCCTACAATTGACAAGGTAAATGTTTAAATTATAAGTTTTTTCAATATGTTGAGGAATGATTTGTCATCTTCAAAAAGGGGGAGAATGTTGACCTAACATCTATAAATTATCCAGATTTTGACGATGACTTAACCATTCCATTCATATGTATATAATATGTCTACATGGGATTGATTTCAGGTATTAGGTGCATGAAAAGGATGAATTCAATCAAGCCCTAGCTTGACCAATTACAACTCAAAGTCAATGCAAATGCACATTTATAGAAAATGCCCTAAAAGACCTAGGAAAATTTTTGAAATCATTTTGATTGATTCTATGACTTGTGATAAAGTTGAGAAAAAATCAAGATAACTGAAAATGAATATTTAAGAACTCTAATGGAAATTTCTAAAAATCATTACAGGGACTTTTGTCGAATGAGTTTCATCTTTGATAAAACTCGACTGACACCCTTAATGGATTTTGGGAACTGTTATGGTCGGTCAAATTTCCCCAGGACAAACTCGATTGACACCTCTACATAGGAAAATCAAATTTAAACTTTTAGATGAGTTCCATCTAAGATAAACTCAACCGACAACTCATATTTGCTTTGTCGCATAGTTTTATTGGTCGAGTCCCCCTTATTGAAATTCGACCAACTGCACTATAAGAAATTTGTAGGAAAACTATTTCTAGTCATTGGAGTACTGCAAAACTCAAAAATAGATCCATTGCAACACCCTATACAACTAGAATTAGTTCCCAAGTTCCTCTACTCACTAGTAGACACCTCCAACTATAGATAGGGACTCTTGGCCTCATCCCAAGTTTTCTTATTATGATCTTAGCTATAGTTGAGTGGATTTGTCTACTAATAACCCCTTTATCTCTCTAGCTTCCTACATATCAACATCAATTTGAGTAAGATAGCTTATTTTGAGTGAGCTACTTCATTGTACTCCTTGTGAATCTCTCAATCTTCCCTTTCTCAATCCCTTCTTTCAAGTTGTGATGGTGAAAGCTTTTCCTTGGTGAAGGTGATGTTGAAGGTTGAGGATCCAAAAGAAGAGTGGGTAATTCCTTCAAAGTAGAAGACTTGTTGCAAGAGGAGAGATCCTTGGTGAAGGTGTCTAGCTAATTGCAAATATGGGTAAGCCCTTGTAGATGTAGAAGACCCTTGCTCTAGGATAAGCAAGTCAATCCTTTGATCCTTAAAAGGAAGTCTAGGTATCCCTACCCTAGAAAAGAAAGGTCTTATTGTATCTCTTATAATGGAATATAAAAAGGGTGCAACGATTTTAAAATCCTAGAGGTTGACCTCTCTAGGAAGTGGATGTACACTCTCTGAGTTTTTTAGATTTTGGAACCACTATACATAGCTTGTTCTTCATATTATTCAATATCCCTCATCCTTGTTATATATGTTTAATTGTATTCAAATTCCATATATGCAATCTTATCTCTTGAAGTAATTTGAAGGTCTAAAAAATTTATTTGAGTGTTTTAGCTCTATTTAACCCCCCTTCTAGAGCCCATTGATCCAAAACACTTGACTTATGTCATCACTCCTAGAGAAAATCTCTAAAATTGTTAATGATTCCTTCTACACCCAAAAAGCACAACAAGATTCCCCACAACACCTCACCCAATAGGATCACCTACAAGTAATCTAGAAAGCATCCTTAGACTCGAAGAGATATTCATAAGTCATAGTTGATGTTGAGCCATTCTTTGATGTTGACATGAAATCCACCTTTTATGCAGAAGATAGTGGCCTCGTTCCAACTTCTCTGTCGCTATTAGCAAAATTCTTTCATGGTAAGCTTTCTCAAGATTTTTCAATGGTTTCCCTTCTGCCCTTTGTCGCACCCTGCACAAAAAAGGAAAAAAGAAAGATATTTGGGGAATAAAGCTTTTTACTTTTTCAATAGTGAAATGTTGCATTAAAAAAAACTTATTTGAAGTCACCACCACATTTTGTGAGAAAATCAAGGAAAAAGTTTATGTTAATGAAGTGACAAAGGATTCTAAGTGATTATCCTTGTTGGATAAAAATAGGAAATACCAATGAAACTAGAAATCAAATTTGGCGATATAGTTATGAGTGGGGATGGAATAGCACCCCATCTTGTCTGATAAACCAGTGTCATAAGTGGTGATGTGATGAAAAAATGAGCAATTCAGGATGGTTAAGTTAAATAAAACATGAAAATAAGATAATTAACCATTTTTATTGTGGGTGGGCTTTTAGAACTAAAGATGTTTGTGACTTTTCTGTCATGGCCTCAAAAGTTCAGGTATTTTATGGTCCTGATCACCTCAGAACCTCCCACAGTGGTGATCCATCATTGGTGACCTGGACCGATGCGTAGGATGTTAGAGGATGACTAGCAAAAATATATTTAGAAAACTAGATTAGATTCTTTCAGAAATAGTAAAAGCAATGACTATAAGAGCAACTAAGTAGTTATCGTAAATAACAAATTAGATGTAGTAGTAGATCGGGTGAGATGAAGTAGTTATAGATCAAAAATTAAATAGATAGAAGATTCAGTAGTTTAGGCATAGTAGTATTGTTCTACTGATTTAGCAAGACAGGTGGTGTTAGAGGAAGGATCCTCTAATCATAGACAGTACAAAAATAAAGAGAAAGGTAGTTGTTTCTCTCGATTCAGATTCAGAAGAGATGAAAGGGAATGGGAATTCATTAGATATGGGGGTTTATTTATAGTCTGGTTTAGAGATCTAGATAACATTTTCTAAGAGGCGACGGACCGCACTGATGTGTTGTCCTTGACATGCGGATCAAGACAATCTATCCATGTGGCACTGACATATGGCTTTTATCTACTCAGATGTCCTCCAGGTGAAAAAAATATTTTCTCATTTTCTCAATAATTTTTTAATATTTTATGATTATACCAATTTTTTGGTTTTTTTTTAAATTTTTAGGGTTCCACAAAATTTTGCAAAAAATATGGGGACCTAATTGCAAATTCTACATTAGTTGTTTGTCTTTAAAGTAGGGATAATGGGAGGAGGGTCAAGCACCCTTCCCATTTACTTCTCACTCGTGTAAGTAGTAGCGACGAAAATTAGCTTAGGGTGTTTTAGAGTGACGAAGGTGGTGAGAGGATAGAGGAGGTCTAGTGGATCATAGTGGTTTGCCAGTGACAGGCCGACAATTTCTAGAAGCGGTGTCGCAATAGTGGGATTTCTCTGGTGGCTTTCTCCATTGGTGTTTTAGTGCGGTTTTTGGCTACCACGGTCCCTGGGAAGGTATAACTTTCATTTTTGGTTTCTTAGCATTCTTCATGGGCTGGAGGCTGAAGATCACCTGGTTGCATTTTCTATTTTGTGATCCTATTGATTTCTTTATTTTTTTTTATTTTTTGGCCATCCTTTGTCCTATCGAGCTGGTTTCACATGATGTGGAAATCTTTTGACATTAGCATCATTGTTGTGCAGATTATTGCTTGCAACTGGCATAATGCGGGCAATGGTGCGGGGGATGAAATGTATCCACAATATGTATCTTCCATTTGGATTGCATGTGTATATGTTGTTTGAATATTGTGGATGGTCTTCCTTAAACAGGCACCATGGAAGTGGGAGCATGATCGAGGGGGAACTGGTCCCTTCTAAGAGATTCGTCCACCATCCATGATGAATATGCACCATTGAGGTCGTCAAGTGGGCGATGAGGTATAACATAGAAACATTGCTTTGTATTATTTTCTTTATGCTTTGTCGAGCTAGAATCGGGCTTTTTACCATGTAGTGATGATTTTGACTTTGTTTCGTTCTTTATTCCTTTAGGGCATCATATTTTTTAATCTTTACTTGGAGGACCCATTGATACTTTTGTGGGAGCCTGGTGGTTGAGGACATGGATTTGTTGAAAAGGATTGGTTTTGGTAGCATTAGTCAGTGTGGGACTGTAGATAGACCATATCTCCTTCCTCTAGTTGAGAACTTTCATCCAGAGACTAGTACCTTCCATTTTGCCTTTGCGAGTTGGCCATTACCCAGAGTGAGTTTGTCTGGATTACTGGATTAGGATTTGGTGGGACTCCCATTAGTTCTTTGTTTGACTAACAGGAGTGGGGTTGCTATTGTCTAGCTAGGATTTCTAAGAGTGAACCCTAGAGATATTGAGATGGCCTTGAGGTATGAAGTCAGGTTTACATGGCTGAGGTCCAACTTCTTTCATGAGGGCAAGCGGCATGGTGTCAGTGATCCATTGTATGCAACCTTGTGAGTCTAGGCTTTCATATTTGTTATGATCACTTGTTTCTTGTTTAGCAAGTACTCATGGAACATAGGATATGTATGTTGGTTCTCTTTTCTACTAGACCTAGACGTGATTCCTTCCTTTGAATAGAATGGTGATGTGTATGCCCATTTTTTGACTAATTTGTGAAGATTCCTTGTGGTCGACTTCAAAGGAGAGATGGTCTGGGCTATAAAAAGTTGTGAAGGACTTGTAAGTTTGATTGAGGTAAGCTTGTACCTATCCTCATTTGCATTTTATGCTTTGAAATAATTGTTGCATATAATTTGCTATGATACTTCATTTTGTACATGTGGGGTTATGATCATTTTTTACTTCATATGTTGTCATGTTGGGTGGCCCAGAAGGCTACTTGAAGGCCTCCCTTCCTAAGTGCCGCCATTAGGTTGGTTGTACTAGTAGGGTGTCGTATAAGCAGTGGAGAGGTGAACTGGAGATGATGATTGTTGTTGAGGTATCCATAAAACTTTGATCATTGCATTATATCGTGCATATGTACTTTAAATGACTCCAAATCATTTTTTTTCCTAGGTCCAATTTAGGACTCCTTCAGGTTTTAGCATGGTGAGGCAGCCACATCTTGTGTAGCCTACTTTGAGGTGTTGTCTTCGGATGCTTGCCAGATCCTATTTGAGTCACCATCTAGGAACGTGTTGTGTATTGGTGAGCATTCTACTCAGTAGTGAACAGGTGTCTGGAACATCCCTTTCAACCCTTTTCCCATGTTGGTATGGAAAAAGAGTGAACTTGGCAACAACAATAAGACACGTATGATGAGTTCCTAGAGTGGTACTACACGCACGACCAACCCATTCTCTTTTTAAGAGAGGCATGTGATAGGCTCTGATGTCCTCCCATCTGAGTGTCTTAGTTTGACCTACTTTTGTGTCTGCTTGCATTATCTCTGACATGTATTTTCTTGTAGGTGATTAACTATGATAAGGGTGAGAAGTAGGATAATTAGGGGTATGATTTTTGTCGCCCACCTCCTCGTGAGGCATTTTCTTTTCTTGAGGCATTTTCTTCACCTGAGGCTCCGCCTTATCGATTGATGCTCATGACTTTGACAACTTCCCCGAGTTGCAGTCCCATCAAGATTTTGGCATTGGAGGCTTGTGTCACTTCTCGGATGACTTTGGTTGGACATCATCCTTTGTGGAGACAGATGAGGCTTCAGATGTTGTGAGTGGATTCTTTGGTTCGAGTGTCCCACCGATCTATGTTGACAATCAACACTTTGTAGGATCTTCTGGTGTAGGGGGCTTTTCTTCCGATGTCCCCGCTCATAGTACAATCCACCTTCAACTGGTGTAGGGGTAGGTTCCTCTAGAGGTAGAGATGCTATCCTGGTTATCTAGGTAAATTTAGGGAACCCTTCTTCTAGTCACCAGTAGTCTACAAGTGGTATTCTTGAGGATATGAGTAGTGAGAATCCTTCTTCTGGGTCTTCTTCCACTAATAATCATCCTTTGACCAAGCGCTTGACAGGTGGGCTAAATAAAAAATTAAGATAGAGGCTAACCTAATTTGTTTTATCATAACCATTAACCAATTAGACATATAACTAACTTATGTATTCCAATCCATATATGTAGTCTATCTAATCCACAAAAAATAGGAAAATCAATGTATAGAGGTATATATTTCTTTATGAATAAGTGCCTAGAATGTTCTAGGTTATCAAAAAAAAGTATGTTCACCTTTTTTTTGGATATGTATGAATATAAACTAAAGAAGTAGTTTCTTGCCTTTAGCATTTTTACTCTGTGATGTATCACCCTTTCTACAAGAAAAATCCTATACTATCTATGTTGATATTTGTAAACTCTTTTAAATTTTAAATAAAAATTTGAGTTATGAGTTTTGAAATGAATGTGAGGTTTAGTTATCTTTGATTCATGATCAAATTTTTGAGTTTGATCTTTGGAATAGGCTTTTTTTATTAACATATTTCCTCGATCCATGCATTGATATGTGGTGGTGGATCCTAGTGATCCACAATCGTGGACTCGATATCATGTCTGTCTTGGGATGTGAGTCATTGTTGGCCACATATGTAGTAAGGTTCTATCAGGGAAAATGACATAGGATCCCCATTTATGGTGATAAATTTGTCCTATAAATTGTATTGTGCTCATCATCTTTGGATCCCCATTTATGGAGATAAATTTGTCCTATAAATTATATTGTGCTTATCATCTTTTCAATAGAACTTGTCTCCCATGACTCAGGGTCACGGGAGAAAAGGAAGTCTGGGAGATCTATGCTTTTGCGTCATCCTCCCATCAACTTGTCTTTGGTACACCATTGTATGAATGATCTTTTTTACACTGACAGAAGTTGATATGACAAGCTTTGGTATGACCTATCATCTTCATCATCTGGTGTACATCCTTATGGCCAAGAAGTTGATGTCAGTGACAATCCAGTTCTAGGATCCTTTGAGCCATACCTTTCATTTTTTTGACATCATTCTTACCCCCCACCTTGGAGGATGTAGCTAATATCACCCAACTTACTCTACATGACTTATGGTCTGTGGTACTAAGGAAATCAAGCTAGGCATCTTCTTGATGTGAGGAAATCACAAGCAACTCGATGGTTGATAGGTGATGGTAGCTTCATTCATATTGTCTCCCTATGGGATTTGTTAAGAGTGAGGCACGACATGATGTTTCTTCTCCTGATATGCCTCACCTATGGGTGTATGCTTTGATCATCCTTACAAAGTTGTTCTTTGGAGAGACTTTTAGACATGTGATAGTTGTTGCTTATGGTTTCATAGCCACTCTGTGGAGAAAGGAAACTATCGTCCATTTGATACTGGTTGAGTGATACAAGTCCTTGGATGAAGAACAACTAAATGGAAATATAAGGGGACCCTTCTGATAAATGCATATGTATCCACTTTATTTGCATGCTTTAGACATCTTTTTAAGAGTATTTTGTCATTTTTCTCAGGTTTTGGATTCAATTGTCTTAGTTTTGCCTTTTTTAGTCAAAATAGAGTTTTTAATTGATTTATCATATTTTCGTAGAAAGATAGCCAATTTTTACCAAAGCCCAAAAAGTCCAAGAATAAGAGGGTTCAAATCTCATCTTTAGTCCCCCAGTCGATCAACTAACTCACCCATTCAGTCAACATACATGCACTAGATCTTCCAACTTCCCGTAGTCCTAATATATATACCCTACACCAAAATGGTCATATTTTTACATCCTAATGTGAAACTTAATGATCAAGTGTGTTAGAAAGGGAATTTAATTTTCAACATGAAAAATGTATCTTGGAGAGGCCCTACCAGTGGACCGACTTGGTTTTTGAGTTGATCAACTTGCATGTAGATACTCTAACACTGGATGAATGTCCCACACCAAATCATCATATTTTTTGCATCCTAAGATGGAATTTAATGTTCAAATGTGATTTGGAAATGGAATTTTATCAGCTACAAGAAAATGTATCTTAGATTGTCTTTTCCAATCGATTTATTGGATTTTGATTCAATCAACTCATCGATAGTGGGGATATGTAGTAAAGAGAGTCAAATGGTAAAATGTTAAAAGAAGGCAATTCTATAAATTTCTCCATTTGGGGTAAGTAATTAAGGTTGTGAAAGTTTACTACTTTAACTTGGCACAAAGGAAAGTTAGTTAGATTCCATATACTTTTGTATGGTGGAAAGAATGTAAGTAAAGACTCAATAAAACTTGGGCTTGAGAAATCTTATTGCTTCAAACAAAATGGTCGGGTCAAAGAAAGAAAAAAAACCAGTGATGCAACTCACCTTCCCTAGTCGACCGACCCGCGTTCAAGACCTTATCAAATTCCAAAATAAGAAGGCCATTATTGCAATCAATGTTTGACCAACTTGCCTTCTAGCTAAAGCAAACAAATATATTCTTGGCTAAAGCAGCCGGTAGTCGGCCGTCAGCAACCTTTTCTAAGGATTTCCCCCTCCTTTCCCCAATAAAAGCAGAGGGGATTCCAAGAAAAAGGGATCTCTTCTATCTCAGATCTTAGATCTAATTTTTCATAATCTAGCTTTAGTCCACTTTCATTATGTTTGAGTAATTTCCCTATGTCCAGACATAGGGAGTAGCCTCATGATATCCATATTTTATCTTAGCGATATGTAAACCCCTTTAAAGATATAAAGATGTCTTTTATCTGTTTAATAACATTGGATGTGACTTGATTAGTCATGCTCCATGAAAATTATGATCCATGGTGATATAACCTTAGACTTATGGACCAGAATATCCGATAAGACTCATGTGTTCCTCGAAGAGATCAATGATAGGAATGCATTAGACTATTGAATAAGGACCCTCAGAATACGAATGACCATGAGTACGTGGAATGTTTAATCCATCAGATCTAATTCTGAAGAGAAAGATATCCATTCTATCAATTTGAATACATCTAAAAAGGGGAATTTCAAAAGTGGTAATTTAACTATGAAGTTCATGGTGGTGAAACCCAAACTTGCGACAATTCCATAAAATCTATAATAATCATAATTCATTGTTTCCTTCTGTACTTTGTTCTCTTCACTCTTGTTCTTGTTGATAACTTGTTTTCAATTCTTGTAATTTTATTTTATCTTTTAAATTATGTATTTCAATTTAGCACTTTTTAATTTAGAAATTTTAGTTTCTTAGATTAATCATTCTCTCCAACTTTGGTTTAAATATGTTCATTGCTTTCGATTCAAAGTTAACTTTTGACACGTTGTCTTCTGGGATGTATACCTTTTGTACTGCATCAATACATTTATTTGCAAGTGTGTTATCCTCAAAGGTTAAACTCCAGAGACATTTTATTTTGCAAATCTTGTGTGCTAGTGATGACACATCAAATTTTGACTCCATTGTCAGGGACGACAGACAAACTTTTCAAACTCAACCATTTTGGATAAATAGGGATTTTTTCTCTTTTCCTTACCTACCGAAACCCATTCCAGTACTGTAAATCCTCTTTCTATTGAGTTTCCATTCTGATAGTACTTTTTTAGTTATTTTTTATAATATTTAATTTTATTTTATAATTTTTTTGGATTTTGTTTTCCTTCTTAGGTTTATACTAACCTTTGTTTTAGTTCCTTAAAAGAATGGAGTGGTTGGAACCACATAGTATGTGTTGTGAGAGATGTGGCTCCTAATATTATAACATATTGGAGTGCCCCAAGATGTCTCCACATGAAGAAAATATGTGAATGCTCTTCCTTGTGTATAATATTATACCCCCAATGATAAATATAAAGCACTGCACTTTGTAAGAAAGGAAGAAGAAAATTGTCAGGAAGAACAGACCCTTACCAATAAAGAGAGGCTATGTAGTGTGTGAGATATGTGGTTCCTCATATCATAACATAATGGAGTGCCCCACGATGTCTCCACATGAAGAAAAGTTGTGAATGCTCTTCCTTGCACATTATATTACACCCCCAAGGATAAATATGAAGTATCGCACCTTGCAAGCAAGGATGAAGTGAATCATTAGGCAAAAAAAATCCTTGGTGATCAAAGAGAGGAAATGAGGGTTGAGACAAGAGCGAAAGAGGTTGTTACACATAAAGCCCAATGTGTTGCAGCAAAGATGCAATGCAACCTTGATCATAAGATGGACATGTGTCATAAAGAAATCGAGGCCAACATAATGGAGTAAATTTGTGTAGATCGGGCTGCAACTGTATGAGGCCCGACTATCCATATAAGTCAGAAAGTGAATGGATGGGTGCATATATAGATAAGTTCACGGATTAAGAATTCTTCAAAAAAAGGTCAAATATTGTTGGGCTCAAAGAACCTCCCAACAACCTAAAGATGCACACCCTCATCTATTATAGGATTAGATCCAGATGTTTACAACAATAAACTAACCTTGGTTGATCCTATTATGAACAATGTACCATCACTCTCCCATGATGCACTGTTGGATCATTATGAATAAGGTCTTTCTCATCAAGAGCCCTACACTCCACTTCAACCACTCTTGGTTCTGCACCAAGTTGAACTAGATGAGGTGATCTCGAAGAAGCTATAGCAACCATAGATAACCCCAAAACATGAAGATCCACCAACCACCTCTGATGTAAACATTGATCCAGTTATTATCAATGACCAACAAAAGTTGGTTGAGCCTATTTTGGATCATATACAAGTGGATCCTTTTGAAAAAGGGCTTCCTCATCAAGATCTTGTATTCCTCCTCAACCACCCCTTGTTCTACATCAGGTTGAGCCTGATGGGGTGATTCCATCTCCACAAGAACCTTACATGCCTCTGTTATATTGTAAGGGTGATCTCTTCTGAGCCCATTGATTTAAACATATGTTCCATGAAGGAATCAAACTTCCCATTCAGCATATTAAAGGACCCTAACACCTCCATATAACTTAATATTGATGGAGTGTTAGATGAAGAGGACACACAATCACATTGAAAGTGGCACCATGTAGGATAAGACAGTTTCTCCCACGCTGACACATATATATTACATGTTGATCCAGCTGAAGAAGAGAAACCTAAGTCGGATCCTCCACCTGATTTACACAACTGACGTTATACATAGTGGATTCATCTTATAACACCCTCTCCTTTGAAAAATATGATCCAATACGAATCTTTTGGGAAGAGTTAACTCTAAAGATAACCAACGAGTATTATCATGCCCCCCCATCCACATACATCGATAACACTTCTGCCACTGAAGAAGGAAGATTTGTGCATCCTAATGGAGGGACTATGAGGTGACAAGAAACATCATTTTAACCAACTAAAAATAATCATTGGATGTATTATGAAGAGCCTCTATTTAAAGCTCTAGCCCTCATCAACATACCTTTTAGCTAGACAATTTTTGAATTACTAGGGCCACCCAGTGATTCTAGAGAAATTCTTCCCTCCATTCTGTATTTATGTTTTTCTTAGGACAAGTGAAATTTTAAGTTTGGGTGGAGGTGGGTTGTACATTTCATTTTCCACCCACTCTATCTTTACCATTTTTAGCATTTCCATCATTTATATTGTTGCATGTAGTCTATTTGCTTTTTTTGAACCTTCGAGGTGACCCTTGATTACAGATATGTCTCATGGGCCTTGCTATTCCCTGTAGTTAAATGAAATAAAAGTCTAAAAAGTTTGAAGTACTCTAAATAGCTATTAGTAAGGAGGGGGGAAAGAAGTCATCAGTTTGGTGGAAGTAGGTTGCTTCAAGTAGTGCTTGGCAAGTAGATCTACCAGGTTGTTCCAATAACTTTTAACATAGGTTATTGCTTTAACAGTTGTTGTATTCCACTGAAATTTAATGCTCTAAACTAGTAACTTATATTTGGGTGGGCTTTTAGTCGGCCATTCACCGAGTTGACTGCTAATTATGAGTTGTTAGGATGATGCTTTGGGTAATGTTGTTGTTCATAATGGAAACATTGCCTTCCAAGATGACATGTAGCTCTCCCCTCATGGGGCCGAAACCATTCAAAAGTGAGATTACTTCATGACATGTCCCTTTGTAATCCCTTAGAATCCAACGTGTTGTCATGAGATTACTCCTTGAGTTTACAACTGTATCCACGTGCATTACCATCATAGCATGGTGAATTTTGATTGAGTTTGTAGGAGTTATTTTCTAAGAAGTATAAGTTTGTGTTTGATGCTGGAAATGAATGAGATGGTGGAAACTTTCACTTGATACGTTGTGGCCAGCACTAGAGCGGGCTTATAGGAGTGCTAAAAAATAAAGGAATTCCTATTTTTCCAAATTAGCCAGTAGGTCATTGCAAAAAGAGTTTGTCATCCCTCAAATTTCTTTAAGGATTTCAAATTATAGCCTAACCATGAATAAGGAAAGTTAAGGACATAAAATTTAGATGCATCAGGTGGTAGGAACATCTACCACATCATCTTTGCTTCCTCACAAACTCTGATATAATGGAGGATTGTCTTCTCTACCTGATTGCACCTTGTGCATGTGTTGGATTATGAAATCTTGTTCCTATATCAGAGTACATTCCTTAGAAGTCTGTCTTTATGGAGAAGACAGAGATGAGTCTTCACCCTATAGGGAATTGATAGGTCCCAAATTATTTGGTAGTGCTCCATGTGTGTCAGATTTGTGGAGGCAGTGATAACTTTGTAGGTCGAGCTTGAGGAGTAAATATTGTCACTTGCATGGCACCATATTAGACTGTCATTGCCATATTGGGTCTGAGGGGTTGGCATACAAATGATGTCTCTAGTTGTGGCTGTTTAGAACCACTAATTGAGGAATTTAGAGTCCCATGAGCCTTCATGTGTAACTATGCATGCAATTTTCAAATTTGTGATGTCTTTAGGAATCTATCTATGGAGATTGAGTACAGGTTCATAGCCATCACCCACCCACTCATTTATCCACATAGACATGTCCCAATATGAGATTACCACCTTCCTAAAATTGTGGAGAAGGGGATTCCACTTTTGATACTTCTCCAAAGATGAGAGCCAGAGTGTTCTGTTGGCTTTGTTTTATGTATTTAGCTCGAATCAGTTGAATCCAAGGAATAGGCACCTTGAGAAGAAATTGCCATACTGATTTCACAATGAGTGATTGGTTGAATTCACATGTTTGGCTGATACTAAGACCATCCCAATGAGTAGGGTTGATGAGATGTTTCCAACCCACAAGGTGAGGGATTTGGGCCAGTCCATATGAAGTTACAAATTATTTGGTCTATTTTATCACAACGACAAATCAAGACTTGAACTGCTTTCATTGTATAACAAGATTGTGACAACAAAAAGGAATGCACAAGGGTAATTCATCCAGCTAGAGAGAGGAACATGTATGCTATTTACTGACTTAGAAGTGCAGTTTCTCAAGCAGATATTGAAAATGGGCTTTCCCTTTCCTTTTGTGGATTATTGGGATTCCAAGGTGCCTCCCCAGATTGGTTGTTTCACCAATATCTAGTCTTCTACAAATATGGGATTTGGGCCTTCTGGGGTTGTTGATAGAGAAGACGGTGATCAACTTATCATGCCATTTGAACTGAGTAGATGTTGTACTGAAAGTTTTGAGGCAACGTTTGACTATTTTGGCTTGTTGCATCAAAGCTTCACTGAAGAGTATAGTATCATTTGTGAAACTCACATGTGAGAAATGGAGCTCTTATCTTGTAATTGTTAATCGTCTACATTTACCTTGATTGATTTCATCTTGGATTATTTGGCAAATCATTCTAGGCAAAGAATAAAGATGCAGGAGGAAAGTGGGTCCCCTGTCTTGACCCTGCATGATGGTTTAAAGGAACGAATGGATTCTCCATTCCAAACAATGGATGTGGTACCTAAAAAATGATTTGCATGATGATAGAAATGACCTTGTGAGGAATGAGGGTGCAGCAAAGAGTGTCTTCAATGAAGGCCCAACTCATTTTATCAAATGCTTCAATCGGGTCTAGCTTTATGGCTAGAAAGTGTTTCTTTTGATGTTTTGATTCCATGGAACGAATGATCTCTTAGACTAGGGATATGTTGTATCTGATACAGTGGCCGAGGACAAAGCTAGATTGAAAGGGAGAAATCTAATCTTTCAGATAAGGTTTTATGTTGGTAGAAATGACCTTGGACAATAGCTTTGTGCTGACACTGTTGAGGGAGATTGGGCGTAGCAGGGAGCAACTTTCCGATGGTGTAGTCTTTGGAATAAGTATTATTGTGGAGTCTGTTGCTCCTAAATCTAGAGGTTAGTCTTCAAAGGGTCTTGTGATGAATTTAGTAAGATACTCTTTAATTAGTGCCTAGTTCTCTTGGAGAAACAATGTGTCCACCCCATCAGGGCATGTGGCTTTCAGTGACACCGTTGAAATGAGAGCTCCCCAGATTTCCATCTGGGTCAGAGTCTTGAAAAGTATGGCAAGATTAGCATTTGGAGGGGGGGACTCCCATGAATGTTCCACTTGCGAGACTTCTCTCTGAGGTGTTAGCTTCATGGTAGACACCAGAGAAGAAAGAAAGAACAAGTTGTTTAACATGTTGAATGTTTTCCACCTAGGAGCATCTTGGTTTTTGAGTCTTAGAATTGTGTTGCTCCATCTCATTGTCTTCACCGGAGTATGAAAATAATGAGTGATGTTGTCACCCAATTTCACCTTGTTGTTGTAGGAACGATGTTGGCATTCCTTCTCTTCTCTTCTAAAGATTGAATCCAATGTTGTTTGGAGGTGAGTAGTTTCATTTGTCAGGTTTGTGTTGAACGAGGGTGCAAGTTGGGTCTGGTTCCATTTTATTTTGTTGTTGAGGTGATGCTTTTTGTGATAGAAATCCTTCTTCATTAAGATTACCTAGTTGTGTGCTTCGTTCAAAAAGATTGATGTGGCCTGGTGGAAAGGTATGTCAAGTGTCCATTTTTGTTGCATGAAGTTCTTGGACTCCTTTATACTACTCTGGCTTGCTAATGTGCATAGGTGGTAGCTTCCTTTGCTACTTGGGGAGGGGGTTGATTTTAGGAGAGGGGCGTGATCATAATGGTTTTGTTCTAGTACTTGGATAGGGATAGAAATCTCTAAGTCAATCATAATCAGTTGTCCAAAGCGTTGTCCAACCATTTGTGTAATAGGCCTTATGTGAAGGTAGTATGAGCCCCATTTGCATCAAAATCCTGGAGCTAACTATTTTCAATAGCTTCAGTGAAGTTCCTACTATTTTCACTATCAAATGATGAGCTTCCAAATTTCTCCAAAGGGTACATGATGACATTAAAGTCACCAATGACCATCCCTGGCCCATCGATGGAGGAAGCGAGGGTTTGGAGATGGTTCCTTAGCAGGTGTCGATCCCCCTTGTAGTACCAACATATACAAATGTAAGAAAGCAATTTTTTTATTTTGCAGTAGACTAATTGTTTGTGTGAGAGGAGAATCTCCAGCTATGCATTGGATTTCCATAAAATCTAGATTCCACCTGCAAACCCCACAACCTCAACTCTATTGGATCAGGGAAATTCATTTTTCTTCATCATTTAGAGAGCTTTGTTACCACTACAATTAGTTTCAAGCAGAGCTAGAACTGAGATATTGTATTTTGAGACCAGGCTTTTACAGTTAATTGGGTATCATCGTCGTAGATGCCCTGCATGTTCCAACAAATTATATTCTTGGGTTAACATCTTCAAGAGTTGATGAGCCCATCTTCCACGCTTCTTCTTCTAGGTATTGAAGGAGAGATTGGTGTTGGTATGTATGCCCAGAGAGCCAATCATGTTATGATTGTATTGGCATAACTTATAATTGATTTGATTAATAAATAAAGGAAAACTTCTTATTTATTCTATTTAATTCAGTTATGAGATAATGATGTAACATTATAAATATCTAGAGAATAATATTACTCAATGATGTATGTCTTCAAGTACATGACTTGAGGTAATGAGAACATACAGATGTTAAGAGTACACAAATATATTATCATTATGTCCTTGATCAATTGTTATTGTAGAAGGTTGATAGACAACAATGACACACAAGATCAGAGTGTGAGTTTTGATGACATAGTCTCATTAGTCATGATATGGCTATATCAAACCAAGCACACATATACATGTTGGAGAATAGTGTATCATATAGACCCACCATTAGACTGACACATGGAAACCATTACCATGATAGTTATAGTCAACTCTCATAGTGATGATGGTATTTGTGGTTCTTAGACCTAAAATCACTACCCTCATCACATGTCGTTCGGTATGCTTTGAAGTCATCAAACACAATCCTGAAATATAAATTGTTATTAAGGTGATGATTGGGTGACTTTGATACATGGGGACTGATTGTGAGTGATAGAGATGAGATTGTCCCTCCTATAGGAGTATGATATCCTAGGCCTTTTGATTAGAGAGACTGAGAAATGCATGGTCGTGCACATGTGAGTTAATATGTGATATTGAGCTTACATATATCTCAAATAGTTTTCTCTGGTTCAAGAAAAAAGATTGAATGTTGAAGAGGGTGACTACTCCATGCCTCGAGTTCAATATGGATAACAAAGAAAAAGGAATTATACAAACATTGTAACACCAAGCACATATTTTAGATTGAAGTTGTTCCCCAACTTTCCATTTACTTTGGTAGCATTGATGTGCGACTAGGAAGAAATCATTTCTTGTGACGTCATAAGTTGTTATGCACATTCACTTCCAACATAATATGGGACCTATAGGGCCACTCACATAGGTCTTGACCTAGAAGAGGAGTTTAATCTTAAATGATGATTGAATGGATTACTAAAGTGTTTAGGTATTCAATTGATGCAATAGACCATTTGACTGTACTGCCAAACAATCGGCTCACAAAGTGAGACAGCCGTTTGGAGTACTAGATGATTGGCTCAAATATTGAGATGGTCGTTTGGATTGTCATGTTGATCAAAAATTGAATTGGTTAAATTCTTACCAAATAGAGGTGTGAACCAATCGATTCATTCTATTGAACTGGTTAGGCTCAACTCAAGTCACCAGAAGACCGTCTGGGTGAGCGAGACAACCATCTCGCATATGTGAGATCACTCAGTTCATGGGAAATTCGATTGCATCAAGGAATTAGTGTTGACGTCATGTTATGCAATAATTGGATTCAAATTACCAATTAAGTATGTGATTGGGAAACTTCAAAATGAATGTCCTGTAGTGTGAGATGACCATCTCGTATTATACATGACCGTATGGGTTGCCAAATGACCGTTTGTAAGTTTACATGTTGTAAAACTTTAAGATCTTTTGGTCCCTTCCACTCCTGCATAGACTGAGAACCCTGACCCAAATCCCTCCTATAAAAAGAGGGGTATTTGGGACTTCCCAGAACACAACACAGACAATTGTGAATCAATTTCTCTGACAATTTTTGTCCTCTCTGGTTGTGGTAACCAAGAGATCCCAAGAAAGTCCTACCCGACTAGGGAGGGATAGCAACGAGAGAGAAAAATTGAGGATCATTGTTGTGGGAGAGCAAGTTGGTGACTAGTACGCCAACAGGAGGGACAACTCTAGAGGAAAGGTGGCATTTGCCCATCGCTAAGGAAGACAATGTCAACCAACAACTCGTGGCGAGAGGAGCTGCTGCAGATAACAACGTTCGAGGCTATAGTCGGTGGTGCAGACCAGGAGGCACAATGGCCAAACAAGTCCCAGTGCAACTAGAAGACGGTTGCACATCTACAATGACGAGATGTCTCTAGACTTGCTCTAGGACGAGGTATATCCTTAAAACCATCCTTCCCATATTATAGTTATTGAAGCAATTCGCTAGTTTATGGGGAATATGGTAGTTAAAAAATATATTTCTACTGCCTATTTTGTAGCCATATTTCCCTACAATTGTTTCCCCCTTTTTCTCGTTGATGCACATCCTGAGTCTCCAGCTTGTACAACCTCCTGTTACAAAGGTTGATACCAATTGTAGGTTTGTTGGGGATCCTGTACGAGACATAGTTGGTGCCTCCTGAAGTTGATCTCCCTATGTTGAAGTTGGTGGTGATGAAGGGACGTGGAGTCCCCTCCCCGCCTGACAGGACAACATCATCGGATGAGGTGACATCAATGTGTTCATGTGTAGATGGTGGGGGTTGTTTTTGTTTGGATCTTGAGGATTGGGGAATCTAATCCTTCCTAGGGAGATCATGGTTTGCAGAATTGGCATGTTTCTTAAACAATTTGGTATGTGATTTCCTCACATTCTAGTATATTATGCCAGTAACTCTATCTACAATATTGTCCACATCAATAATCTAGGTGTCTTCATCCTCCTCCTGATCAACTAAGTTTTGGAACTCGATGGTTTGCTGTGGAATCCTACTTTATTGGTTTGCATTAGTGGGCTTCCTTTTTTTCCTCACGATTGTCTAGGCATGTATAGGCTCTATAAAACCCTCCTTCTACTACAACATGACTAGGATGATAGATCTTGTTGTAATGGCAGCTTCATGGGCTTTATTTACTTCCTTAAGCTTTTTGGCACAGTTTTTTTCTAAGTGGTTGACTCTGCCTCAATGCATGCATATGAAGGGGATGTTCTCATATTCAACCTATAATGTATGCCTAAAACTATGATGATTGGGATTAGAGGTTGAGCCATGTCTAGTTAACTACAATCCTAGCGAAATGACCCCTTATCTATAGTTTAGTTTCAGTGTCCACCTTGATTCTCTTCCCTAGGCGATCACCAATTTCCTTCATCAATATCTCTTGGTACTGATGGATGGGAAGATTGGGAAGTATGACCCAAGTGAAAATTCATGGAGGTGTGTCTATGTTTGTGGAGAAGCTAGGAGTCCAACATTGAACTATCAAGTATGAACCCAAGATAGGCCAAGGACCTCCAACAAGTGCATTGATATAGTACTCCTCCATTTGTAACTAAAATATGAAGGAAGTTTTCTGCGACATCAATCAAGTTGAAGCCTCCAATAGGTTTTTGTATAATTTGGATTTTGTCACATAGGGTGAGATAGCCAATTTCCATCAATAGAAGTTTTATGACCACGATGAATTTCCATGGCTTTAGGAGGTCTTCCCAAGATTCTTTCTAAAGGTTGAAAGCAAGGTAACCTTCGGTAGAGGAGACCAAAATATCTTCTGGTTTCAGAGAGACGACGCAATCATCGACATTAATCTTGATAAAATTAGGGTGTTCTCTATGTTCACTCCCATTGAATCCTTGTAGGAGACATGAGTCGTTGTTGCGGAGGGGTCATGGTGGGAGGACACCATTTTTCAGTCGATGGAATTGAGTTTCTGCACCATATGGATCTATGTCCATAGATTGTTGGGTAGGTTTTTGATGTCGATTGGCCATGTACCCGCTGATAGTGTAGTTAAGCCTTACACTAGTCGCATCGAGTAAGATCGAGTTGTTGGGATGGGACAGATCCTCATAGTTTTCCTCCTCTAAGATACATGGTGGCCATTGCGGCTACCACCAGATGTATCGTGCGAAGTCTTAGGGGATACCATCATCGTTATTTGCTTTTGCTTCATTATCTTTGTTTGCAATTGGCATTTATCTAGTCAGCCAGTAAGATTCATATGCATGTAGTCCCCTTATATTGAAGTGAATATCTTGTGATTTATCATAACATCATCCTTGTTAAAATTCATATGTCATCCAAGATCTCAATTAGCAATATTATCGAAAGAGTTGGCAAGTTTTAAATGGATAGATAGGAACGGGAAAAATACGTCAACATTAGAACTGTGGAATTAACTTGTAAAGTTTTGAATTTTTTCTTGTATTAGAATGATCTTATGTTATATTACTCCCAAGGCACTAAAAGTCTAAAAAATAAGAAAGCTCAAGATCTTTCTACACTTCTTCCACCACCTTCTTACCTCTTTTATCTAGCAAAAACAAAAAGAATAAAAAATTAAAAAAATGTGGCAAAATCCAAATTTGAGGTGGCACATCCCCTTTCTTCTTCCTCATTCACTTCTTGCATAACCCTCATAAATTTATAAAAGTGTGGTAGAGAAGCCATTTCTTGTCACCTAATTCAACAATTAGTTTACAATAATATTTTGTAGCAGCTTTAAAATGAGTATTTATGAAGATGTACCCTTTGATTGACCTGTAAGAGCTACATCTAAAAATGCACCCATTCCACATACACTGGGTTTATTCACAGCAAACTCAAAACTAATGAAGTTTGAATGAATGATCTTTGGAATTCAAGTACTTACCTAGGCACCTAGGCATCATACCAAACACGATTTCATGAATTTTCCATTGAAAGGACATAGTTACATGGTGGGAAAAATCGATAACCAATCGGATATCCATCCACATGATGCCATAATGTCTGAAAGTGGGTTGTACCACTTAACCCATTCATGACACGATGAACAACCGCCCAGCCCAACCTGATTAGGCTCATGACCCAATTCACTTGGTCTGGTTTATGTCGAACCCACATAACTTATGCTGGTGCATTGGGCCAAAGTGGTAGACCCATATTTTTGTTCGGGTCGAGCCTAACTTGAGGTAAATCTAGAACGAAGGCCCTAACACCCAACTATCTTAAGGACTGCATCTACATGTTCATGTACGATTGTGTTTCTTTGATTGATCTTGTTCCCTTACAAGACATAAACTTGACTGAATACTATGTAGAATAAATCCAACAAGATGATGGTGTATTCTTTCATAATTACACCAAAACAAACTAACAAAACCGGCAATTGTATTCATGAATTCTAAAACATCGGGTGTTACCACATAAACATCTGCTTTGTTTAATTTCTAGTGCTATATTTAGTTGACAAACTATGATATTTGACTCTGTGAAAGGATATTCTTATTATGAAAACCAAGGTTACATAGAGTATCATATATATAGCATTGTAGAGTAAGACCGCTTAGCTAATACAAGTTTAAATAAATAAAAAGAATACCATCAACAATTCCCTTCAAGTTGGAGAGTACTCGTCATGTATTCCCAACTTGCCACACATATAGGAGAAAGATGAAGGTGGAAGAGGCTTGGTGAAGATATCAACAATCTATTCTCCAGTCTTTACATATGGTGTAATGATCTTCTTGTCACAAATTATATTTCTCACAAAGTGATAGTCAACCTCAATGTGCTTGATGCATTCATGAAAAAATAAATTGTTAGCTATATAAATAATGATTATCATACTTTAGTGTTGCTGGAGAAGAGAGAGGAAAACCTTATTCTCAAAGAATAGATGTTATTCTTTGAATTTCATAGTAGGCATGTTCCATGACACGATATTTTTCCTTAACACTGGAGTCAGCCACAACAGACTGCTTCAAACTCCACTAAATGATTGGATGACCTCTCGAAAGAACAAAAAATTAGAATTTGATCTCGTGTTCCCACCTCCAGCCCAATCAACACCTGCAAAATTCAAAGAAACATTTAGAGATTGTAGTTTCTTATAAAGGAGACCTCTACTAGGAGCACTTTTTAGATAACGTAGAATGTGTTTTACCTGACTCTGGTGGTGCACAAGAGGTTTAGCAATGTGTTGACTAACAACAAAGACAATATTAGGTTGGTTAATTATAAGATAGATGAGTTTCTCAACCGTGTATCAATATTATTTCGGTTGGAAAAAGACTGCCAATTAGAAGAAAAAAAATTTGTGATAGTCCATCAGTGAAGAGATAGGATTAGAATTTAGCATACTAGTCCTTTAAGAGATGAAGGATGTACCTCTACTGAGATAAATAAGTATCTTGATGAGAATGTAGCACCACTGTTCCCAAGAAGTCACAAAGTTGTCCAAATTTTTTATATGAAAATGTTGTTGGAGTGCCTATTTTAGTGTTGAAATATCATGAGCATCACTACTAGAGACAATGATATCATCAACATAGATAGTATGGATGATGGTTCCATCTTGAGAAGACATAAAGAATAGACTATGATCATAAGATGATCTAAAAAAACCTAGGCTAACAAGAACACCACTGAGTTTTATAAACTAGACCCATGGTGATTGCTTGAGACTGTACAAAAGAGCATTTGAGATGACAAACTCCTTAGGAAGAGTCTCTCTGAGTACAAAATCTCGAGGGTTGTTTCATCTACACTTCCTCTTCTAAATCACCATGACAGAAAGCATGTTTGGTGTCAATTTTGAACATAGGTCAGTTCATGCGAGTGGTAGGGGATATTACAATCCCGATGGGAGCAATACAAATGACCAGTGAGAAGGCTTCAAAGAAATTTATGCCATATATATGGGTGAATACTATGACAACAAGACAAACTTTAAGTCATTATACCAAACTATATTTTATAGAGAATACCCACTAACAATCAACAATGTTATTGTCCGATGGAGGAGGGACAAGATGCCAAGTCTAGTTCTCACACAATATTGTCATTTCCTCAAGCATCACATCTTTCCAACCAGGGTTCTGAAGGGCTTCACTGTAGTTTTTAGGAATATGGATAGATCGAAGTTGTTAGGCAATGGATTTAGTAGTATGATATAACTTGAATAGACAACATGTATGAGATATATGATGGTCTAGAATTCAAGAATGAATACCTTTTCTAAGAGCCACAAGGCGGTCTACATCCTCAGATGTGAATATTATGTCTAGGTTCTACAACGTAGGAGGAGGAATGACAAAAGGATATAGGACGGGTTCATGATCTACTAGGTCAGAAAGATCAAACTCACAAAGTCCATTGAGGTTGAGGCACACAGGATATTGATGTAGAATCAAGGAATATATTAAATTCTAGAAAGGTAACATTAGTAGAGACATACATCTAATGATTTTTTGGACCATAGAAGTGATAACCTTTCTTAAAGGTGGAATAGTCAAGGAAAATCATTTTAATAGAGAGGGATCAAGTTTGTCCGCTCTTGGGTCAAGATTGTGCATAAAAGTAGTACACTTGAAAACAAATAAAGGAAGATAGAAAGTTGTTTGTGCAAGAAAAAAAAATCCAAAAAAGGGTCTTGTCTGAAGAACAGAAGATGGTTGTCAATTAATAAGGTAGCAGATTGTAAGAACAATTTTTGACCAATTAATTTTAGGTATTTTTCCTTAAAACATAAGAGCTCAAGAGATATCAAGTAAATGATGATTTTTACGTTCTGCCACCCAATTTTATTGTTGGGTGTGAGCACAGGAACATTGACAGGTTGTTCTAGTTGTAGACAAGGAGGAAGACACCTGAGCCAAAACATATTCCAAACTATTATCAGATTGAATTTTTTTAATATATTTATTAAATTGCGTTAAAATCATCCTATTAAATTTTTAAAGACACCAATCAATTTACCAAGAAATTTTAATATATAAATCCACAACATGCAAGAGAAATCATCAAATGATATAATAAATAATGGAATCTAGTAAAATTGGAGGGACCGCAATATCACTATGAATAAAATCAAAGGTAGCTTTAGTACAAAGACTAATTTTTCTAAGGCATGAATTTGTATGATGCCTCTCAAACTCTCATGAGTCACAGATAAGACTTTTTCAAACTAGATAAAAGAGGGCTTTAGGTGCTTTGACTTTTCAAGAAAGGGATGATCGTAACCTTTTTGTAGCTGAAGAGGTGTGCTCACACGAAGAACAAAAGATGAAACAACATCACCAAAATAATAAATGTCAGTGACTCTAGAACTTGAACCAATCGTCCAAAAATTCTGAGAATCTTTGACGTGTATTTTACTACGCGCTTAAACGCAAGTATACGCGTCGAGTAATATAGGCCTTGTGAGGCCCGAGTCGAACTCAGGGATACGTGAATTATTGGAGACTTCTACTAACTAATCGCAATCAGCTAGGCCGATTAACAAAGTAGGGTTTTGTTGTTGAACTTAAAAGAAAATAAAAATCAAACAAAGAAAACAATCGATTAAAGGTTAATTTAATCAATTCAAAGGGATATCTTTAGGATGGCGGTTTCACCGCGGGTCAACATTGTATTCGGTTTTATATAATTCCTCACTCTTCTCTCTCTATCCGGGTAGTGGCCTGAAAATAGAATTACCCACTGTCGTGGTGTAATTCACTACTTAGATTTAGGTTGATTCCACCGTCGTAGTGATCATTCCCCTAAACTAAGCGCATTATAAACGATCTCTCAGTTCCCACCATTAATTTTACAACTCCTTTGTCAAGGGTTTTATTGATTAATGTAGATTTCGTCTCTTTTCAACCGTTAATCCTTCTGTCGAAGTGATTAAGGGCATTAAGTTATTATTATGGTGATCAAGCATAACAATATATATGGAGAAAACGAATCTATACCACGGATTTAAGAGAGAAAATATGAATTATCAATATAAAATTGTCATACAATGCATTCCCCGGGCTACTCCCGGTCCTAAAGACAAAGGGGATTAGCCCCGCATGGTCATCTCAATGAAAGACAGAGGAGTAGAGAAGAAAAACATGGGAAACATGGAGCAAACTCGTGTAACCCCTGATACAAAGGTGTTCCTGGAGATCCTCCTCGAGAAACGTGCGTTTTGCAGTCTTCCGGCAGCAAAATCGCCCGTCGGAGGTGCCCGGATCGCTCGGTTGACGGCCTTCGTCTCTCGTCTCCTATCTCCCTCTCTCCTTCTTGGATGTTGTGCAAAACAATCTCCTCTCCCTCTCAGGCCGTCCGTGCTCTTCTTAGGTCATAGGACCACTTTACGGCTCCGAAAAAGCTCAACCGTCGGATTAAAACGATCCGTTTTAGTGCTGAAAATCGCCAGATCCCGACGCTGTCGATGGTATCGACCCTAGGTCGATGGTATCGACCATGGCACAGGTTATTCCTTCCAAGATCGCGTTTTGGGGTTGCTTTTTGATGAAATGTCGATACTATCGACCTGGGGGTCGATAGTATCGACTCCGGACAATGCAAAAGTGCCTGAAAAAGTGCCAAAACATGTGTATAAGTCCAGGGATTATATAAAATCATATAAATATGATAAAAGAAGTATAATTTGATGCAAAAAGAGTTTAAGGGCCAACTATAGTGAATTATGCAAATATAATCAAGAAAATGACAAATACATGCATAAAACATATATAAAATAAGCCTATAAAAGTGACTCAAAACCCATGCATCAAACTCCCCTAAGCTTAAACCTTGCTCGTCCTCGAGAAACAAAACTTTGGATCTGGTTGAGATAAGTCAGCAACAGGACATAAATACATGAAATGAATCTACATCGTCCCCACTTTCAATCCACAAACCGGCCCTCATTGACCACTGAACACTAACTGCCATCCAGGCGACCAAAGACCTATGTAAAAGATGTCTATCCCCCAATCAATGAAACATTATCAATTAAAGCAGTTAATATGATAAATTCATCTGGTCCATACTTGATTCATCTTGTGATCTCCTATCTACGTTGCTCATTTCCTAACTACCATCTAAATGGAAGCAGATCTCCTGATATTAATGAATGAGGAGAATATCATGGGTGGCCTACCGATTAGAGCAACGGGTGGATGGGATAGGTGGTTGTGGAAGATATGGAAGCACATAATAATCAATCATGCAATACAAAAATTAATGACCTATCATGATGCAAAATGCAAGTGAAAATGTCCTAATGTTACATTTTTGGTGGAATGATGCATGCACTATCATTCCGTCTCAAGGTGATATGGAATATCTAAGAAAACTACACCATGTGCTTATTCTTCTTAGTATGTAAGTGAGAACATGTTCCTTTCTCCCTCTCATTCCTACTTCTCAATTCTTTTTTTTTTCTTCTCTTTTTTTTCAATTATTTTTTCAAAAAAAAAATTTCAAGCCCTTATTTTCATAGATGACAATGAATTATTTGTCGGGCTCACTTCTTATTACATACGTGTGCATCTGAAGCATTCTATTTGGAGGGTATGGAACAAGTTCATCACCTTTAATGTTTTCAGAGTAACATAAGATACATGGTGTACAATATGCTCAAAAGATGTAAATGCAACTACATAATGACAGTTATGCAACTACTATGACATGCACCTAAGGATAATGTGCATGTATAACTACTCTATCTTTTTTTTTCATTCTCATGCAAAAAATGTGAAAATAGTTGTAATGCAAGACCTATCTACATGAGATGCAATCAAAAAGTGAAAGACAATAATGTGCTCCCATTTCTTATGGTGGAGTGTGAATGAAATTGCGGTGGATCAGATCACAAGACTAATTGACAGAACCTTTTAAAAATATCATATGTCCCTCTCTAAAGACCTGTGTACATGGTAACTGAAGGATTTCTCTCTTAAACTTTAGTCTAAGGTCACGTTAGCGTTTGGTCGGTTTGGGCTCAAAAATCCTTGTCAATCACTTTTCCTTAGACAATAAAGATGGTCATTCATGTCCCCGTGTCCTGAAGCTGACTCACCTAAGCACTTCCTCAGTTACGCAACTCAATTACTCACAAGAATAAGCTCAAAACGTTTTCAATATGCCCATATTTTCATGTGCCCACAACCCAAGAGTAAAACTTGTAATTGAAACCATGCATTTATTGCTCCACAGATTACACTAGATAGATGTGGATCCTACAAAAGCGGTAAACCTAGAAATAAAAACAACTAATAATTCAAAAATAAAATCAACATGAATAAGTAAGTAAAAACTAAGATAGAGGGTTGTTCCAACACCCCCCCTAAGCTTGAATATGACTATGGCCTCATAGTCAACATTCTCACTTAAGAGGTGGAACAACGGTACCATTCGCTTTGAAGTGTGGTAAAGAAGGATGGTTAGATGCTCAAGTAGACCAAGTGATGCTTGCTATCTCCCTCCTTTTTGTGGCCCATTTTTGTGTCTTAGTGGTTCTAAGACGTGACTTGCTTCATCCATCTTTCCTCTACAAAAAACGGTTCGAAAAAATCTTGTTTCGATACCTTTTACGGCCTGTTTTATGTAGCTGTCCTGCAGGTGTCGATACCATCGACCAAGGTCGATGGTATCGACCCAGACTCAGCGATTTTGTTGAATCGACGCATCTAAAAGCCTGGGAACTCAAAAGTGTCGATACTATCGACCCTAGGGTCGATGGTATCGACTTTACTGACACCAATTTTTCTGTAAATCTTCAGGAATCTCGATACTATCGACCCTAGGGTCGATGGTATCGACTTTTCTTCAGTGTTTACTTCTCCAAACTCGATACTATCGACATGGGTGTCGATAGTATCGACCTTAACATTCTGCACACTTCAAAACACGAGTTAGGGTACCATTTTTACAAAAATTATCAAAACCTAAGAAAAAACTAAGTACATAAACATAAAAGAACATAACCAAACATAAAATTGAACCTAAAGTTGGGTTGCCTCCCAACAAGCGCCCTTCTTTAACGTCTTAGGCTAGACGGTATGCAGCTCATCATCTTTTCACTTTGGGAACTGTGCTTAGAGGATCATGTGGTAATTTGAATTCAACTCGATCTCCTCCAATTCCCAAGGACAAAGTACCTCTCCCTAAGGCAGTCACGACATCCGCCGTTGCTTGAAAAGGTCTTCCTAGAAGAATTTCACAGCTTTGGAGTGGTGGTATATCCATGACAACAAAATCCACCGGGAATATGAATCTATCCACTTTTACGAGAACATCCTCACACACTCCATATGGTCTCACGATAGACCCATCTGCTAATTCAATTGTTGCGGCCGACTTCTTTATCTCTTTTAACCCAAGCTTTTGAAATGTCGCCAGAGGCATGAGATTTATGCTGGCGCCTGAATCACATTGCGCTTTAGAAACATGTTGACCACCTATTGAACACGGAATGTAAAAACCTCCTGGGTCTTTTCTCTTCTTTGGTGAATTCCCGTGAATCATAGAGCTCACCGTCTCATTCATCCAATAAATTTCATCATCTTTTATCTGCCTCTTCTTATTAATGATTTCCTTGATGAACCTCCCATAGGCGGGTACTTTCTCGATCATCTCCACTAATGGAATATTGATGTGGAGTTTTCGGAATATCTCCAGGAATTTTTTAAAGTGACGATGCTCTTTCTTTGACTTGGTATTTACCGGGTCTGAAACATCAGCTGCATCAGCACGCCTGTGAGGTGGCACATAAGGGCTTTTCGGGGGTACCTCCCCTAATCTTGCTTCAATCATTCCCTCAGACGTGGGCCTTGACGAGATATCCTCAATGGTAGCAGCTTGTTGTGGATTCTCTTTCACATTTTCTGTCTCTTCACATGCACAAACAACTTGCACTTCTTCATCTTGCCTACATGGAGATATAGTATTCACAACTCTTTGTGATTTCCTGAAGAAAGGGTTTCCACCAGGCAATCCATAGTAAGTGCGTGGATATGGTATTGCTGGTGTTGCATTCACATTGAAAGTCATTTTTCTTTCTTCTACAACTTCTTGCACCTGAGATTCCTCCTCATTGCTCACCACAGACATGTACTTGACCTGATGGTGTGCTTGGGCCACATTTGCATTCTCTGCTGGTTTCTGTTGATTGGCGTGCTTGATGGCCGCCACTTCACTTGAAATCTGAGCCACGGTGGTCTCTAATGCCCGCATTTGTGCTCCATGGCTTTGCAGCGTTTGCCCAAATTTGGTTAGAATGTCACCTTGAGATTGCAATTGCTTACCAAACATGGCCATCATCTCTTGGTTTTGCTGAACCATTTGAGTTAATAATTCAGTGTTCTTGTCCTCGACTTTCTGCTGTGGCTTGGCATCCGGATCCTGTAGAAAATTGTTCGGATCCTTCCATGAAAACTTTTTATCTTTCCTCCATGCATAGTCATTGTTTCTATAGCCCTGTTGTTGCATGAATTTTACTTGGGCTTCCTCATTCTCAGATGCATCTTCTTTAGTTAGCAGCTTCTTGGCTAGGAGATCTAACTTATCGTTTAGCTCCCTAACTATTCTGGATTCACCAGCAGCCTTGACCTGTTCCACTGCACCTCTGTCACCCCATGACTGTTTCCTAGCCATGTTCTTGAGTATTTCCCAGCATCTATTGTCAGTGTTATTTAGGAAAAATCCGGAACCAGCCGAGTCCAAGTTGCTTCTATCATGCTCGGAGAGAGAAAAGTAGAAGATCGTCACCTGTGTCTCCTTGTCCAGTCCATGATGTGGACATCTCCTCAACATGACTTGGAATCGCTCCCAAGTCTCAGAATAAGTTTCACCCGCCTGTTGGGTGAAATTGTGGATCTTCCGGATCATATCATTGGTCTTCTCAGGAGGGAAGAACCTCTCGAAGAAAACCTCCACCATGTGATCCCATGATTCAACAAACTCCTCGTCGAGGTTATGAAGCCACTCTCTTGCTACTCCAGCCAAGGAACTCGGGAATAACTTGAGGTACAACACATCCTGTGGAAATCGATCTATCTTCACCATATCGCAATTTTCAACAAACTGACTAATGTGTGCCACTGGATCTTCATTTTTCAGTCCGTGAAATGCGTTGGATTTAACCAGGTTAATCAGTGTTGGATCGATCTTGTAGGTTGGAATGTTTAGCCCATGTTTCTTTATAGGCCCCTTTGATGCCGAGGAAGAAGACGCCTTGATCTTCTCCCATATTGTCTGTGCTTCAGCCATTACTTCTTCTTGTTCTTGCTCAGATTCAGAATGTATATCACTGTGGTGTTCCTCCTCGTAGTAGTCCTCGTCCTCTGGACCCGTAGATGGAACCTCAGGTGTGCGATTCACGTAGTCTCGACTACGTGTGTGCACCATGCAAAGTACCTGAAAAATGGAAATAGGGGTTCAGTACAATGCTTTGAACGAGTCAACACAATTATAGAGAAATAAAGGAATTTTTGAAATTTTTCTAAAAATAAATAAAAAAAAATGTGGCCTAGAATGGCCGCTCTTAGCACTCAAAGTGCCAATAATTCGTCGTATCCCCGGCAACGGCGCCAAAAACTTGACGTGTATTTTACTACGCGCTTAAACGCAAGTATACGCGTCGAGTAATATAGGCCTTGTGAGGCCCGAGTCGAACTCAGGGATACGTGAATTATTGGAGACTTCTACTAACTAATCGCAATCAGCTAGGCCGATTAACAAAGTAGGGTTTTGTTGTTGAACTTAAAAGAAAATAAAAATCAAACAAAGAAAACAATCGATTAAAGGTTAATTTAATCAATTCAAAGGGATATCTTTAGGATGGCGGTTTCACCGCGGGTCAACATTGTATTCGGTTTTATATAATTCCTCACTCTTCTCTCTCTATCCGGGTAGTGGCCTGAAAATAGAATTACCCACTGTCGTGGTGTAATTCACTACTTAGGTTTAGGTTGATTCCACCGTCGTAGTGATCATTCCCCTAAACTAAGTGCATTATAAACGATCTCTCAGTTCCCACCATTAATTTTACAACTCCTTTGTCAAGGGTTTTATTGATTAATGTAGATTTCGTCTCTTTTCAACCGTTAATCCTTCTGTCGAAGTGATTAAGGGCATTAAGTTATTATTATGGTGATCAAGCATAACAATATATATGGAGAAAACGAATCTATACCACGGATTTAAGAGAGAAAATATGAATTATCAATATAAAATTGTCATACAATGCATTCCCCGGGCTACTCCCGGTCCTAAAGACAAAGGGGATTAGCCCCGCATGGTCATCTCAATGAAAGACAGAGGAGTAGAGAAGAAAAACATGGGAAACATGGAGCAAACTCGTGTAACCCCTGATACAAAGGTGTTCCTGGAGATCCTCCTCGAGAAACGTGCGTTTTGCAGTCTTCCGGCAGCAAAATCGCCCGTCGGAGGTGCCCGGATCGCTCGGTTGACGGCCTTCATCTCTCGTCTCCTATCTCCCTCTCTCCTTCTTGGATGTTGTGCAACACAATCTCCTCTCCCTCTCGGGCCGTCCGTGCTCTTCTTAGGTCATAGGACCACTTTACGGCTCCGAAAAAGCTCAACCGTCGGATTAAAACGATCCGTTTTAGTGCTGAAAATCGCCAGATCCCGACGCTGTCGATGGTATCGACCCTAGGTCGATGGTATCGACCATGGCACAGGTTATTCCTTCCAAGATCGCGTTTTGGGGTTGCTTTTTGATGAAATGTCGATACTATCGACCTGGGGGTCGATAGTATCGACTCCGGACAATGCAAAAGTGCCTGAAAAAGTGCCAAAACATGTGTATAAGTCCAGGGATTATATAAAATCATATAAATATGATAAAAGAAGTATAATTTGATGCAAAAAGAGTTTAAGGGCCAACTATAGTGAATTATGCAAATATAATCAAGAAAATGACAAATACATGCATAAAACATATATAAAATAAGCCTATAAAAGTGACTCAAAACCCATGCATCAATCTTGCATCACAAAACTATGAAAACCATAGGTGACATTGCAAGTAAAGTCATAAACTAACTTATCAAGAAACATTAAATTGAAGGAAAAGTGGAGAATATAATGGACAAATCAATGTTTGTGACTAGGAAAGACATTAAGACTACCACATTTTTGAAAAATTTTAATGAGCCCATATGCTAGAGTGATAGATGAGGTAGGAATATGAGATTCAGTGGAATAAAGAAGGTGTCCTATACCAATCATATGTTGAGTGGCCATGAGTCAACAATCTAAGGAGAGATAGATGCCAGTATGGAAATCTCGACATCACTTTGGTTGGAGGTTAGATGCATTGAAGATGTCACAATGGATTGCATGGTCACAAAATTCCCAGATCCTATAGATTTTGGAGGAGCCTATTAAGAGGAATGTACCATCTCTTCTCGAGGATTACATATAACAACTGCTCTATTAAATTTGTACATAGGAAACTTAAAACCTTGAGGCATCAAGCCAAAACCATCGATTATAAAATCACAAACTAATGACTCCTAGGACCTGAGAGTACAGAGACGACACATAGGACTCTTGACTACAAGACTCGACAGACAGTATCTCCACCTGAGATATTACTGTTGTCCCTGATGTTGCTGCTATTCTTTCTCTTCTATGGGATTTCTGACTCTTCATTCGCGTCCACCTAAAAATGTTGGTTCCCACGGGGGTGAGACAATTGTAAATTGCCCCAATGAGAGATATAACTCTCCGCCAGAAACATCATTATTGCAGTTTATTAAATTAAAACTGAGTAGAGGAATCTTATATATATAACAGCAGTTAAATCGTTGTATGAATAGAATCAAGTAATCCTTTTTCCTAAGGAGAACATTGCATCTACTCATGGTAGAGTTGTAAATCATCTATCCACCTTGCAAGGAATGTAAAGAGACATAATTCACATCTATCAACTAAAGATGCATAAAATAAATGTAATATCAGCCAATGAATTTCTGTATTCAATCCCTAAGCAAACATGCTATACGGCTGATTATATTTTACAATCACACTTATGCCCTAAGAAGATGAGGTATACCACTCACACTCCAACCGACCATTGCGAAGTTGAAATCGGTACCATACATAGGTCAATGGAAGAGTCGGATTCCCATGACCTCTCATATCCCGGTCAGTGCAGGACCACAAGAAGGACTTATGTCAACTGTTCAATATAGCTTTCTAGGGTATACTGGAAACTTCGCTATAGAGTTACAGCGTCAACTGCACTCTCATCGGCAATCGAGAGATTTAATGTTTATCTCCATCGACCCGACATTAAGTATTATTGGGAGATGTGTACAGCATCTATCCCAATCTTTGGGAGATTTGTGATACATCCATCCTGACACATACAATGAAGGATTGAGAGGTTTAATGTTTACCTTCCATCAATCTCCTCATAAGGACGTAAGGATATGTTCTCCCATTAACCCCCACATATTCAAAAATATGCATTCCCGATTTTTGTCATGGAGCAACCCGTTTCACCATCACCTATTACTGACGATGATGGATCTATGGCCAGGGCTCTACATGATATGATTTCACTTGATTAATTAGGTACATTGTCATATCCTTTTAGCATCAGTCAAGTTCTCAAACATAACTGATTATGACAAATGCTACAAAGAACTATGTATTGTTTCATCAATCACTTCTCAGTCTTTATAAGACATTGGGATCTCAGTCCCTCATTTAAATATTGGGAATTCTCATCCCTCCACCACATTATTACCATGCTTATCAAATTTGGGTATTTAAACCCTAGGTTCATCACTGAACATGCATTGTTACCACTTATTAGGTAACTATTGCCTCTAGGTCCTCAGACCAAGGTATACATGATACTTGTTACACAAACATTACACATGGCTCACAAGGCCCATTATTTGTCTTGTCACCTTTTACTAGGCAACAACTTGATCACATGGCTTATAATGCCACTGCACATTTTGTTACTTCTCATTAAGCAAAATATAATATAATGGCACACCAGGCCAATGCATATCTTGTTACTTCTTAGTAAGCAACAAAAGCATATCACAACATACAATACAATAGTAACACCACTATTTCCTTGCCAGGATTAGGGTTTACCATCAAATAGGGTTTTTCATCCTATTACCCAAAATTAGGGTTAGGATTTCCCATTACACATTAATTAAGGCTTATGTTCACTTTATGAATCCAACCCTAATTAATTTCTCCACTCCTCTAAGAGCCTCTTTTAATATCACAAGCATTCACACATGCTTATTGCTCTCATCACATATCATTAAATATTATTAATGCAAGGTATGAGTTTATTTCTCATCCTTGCCAGGGTATGATTACATCATACTCATTAGTTTGTCTTAACCCCTTTCTCAAGGTATGTTAGCCTATACTTATCAAAATATATCAAACTCCTTACATTTCAATGTATCAGTTTATATAACACATCTCATGTGTTTCTTATCCAACTAAAATTGGATTTAAAGTGTATCAAGGTGTATCAATCCTGAAGTGTTGAATGTGATATCTATCATGTCTTGATGTATCACTTTTCTCATCACTTCTAACTCACTTAAATTTACCAACTTATCTTGTATTAAGGTATTTCCCTCTTAATACTTTTAACCACTCACCTATCACCTTTATCATATAGTGCATAGGTTACACACTAGATTTGTCTAGATATATTTAATGATATGGACTTGTCTAATGGTTAGGCATCATTGATATCATTATCAACCACTTTAGGTATCTCAACTCTCGAAATACTATCCACACCATTATTTAGTGTTGCATACATCACTCCTAAGAGTGTCATGTCCTCATCTTTGTAAGGTGTATAGGGTTGATACATGTATGTCAAGTTAATCACATGTATAGAGTTGAATGTATAATGATTTAGGCATCACCTTGTCCCTTATACCCTTACATAATAAAGTATCAATATTACCATTCATATGGTTTATCAATTTCACCCTTCATGGTGTAACATTCTCATCTTACTTGATTATGTCAGCCACACTCAACTTTAGTGTATTGGCCATTATACCCTCGTTAGGGTTTCATATATCATTACATAGCATCACTCCAGATTTAAATTTCACATCACATCATTACATCAGGGTTCCACATAACATTATTCTAATTCAGGGTTTCATATGGCATTACCCTAAATTAGGATTTCCCATGGCATCACCCTCAACTAGGGTTTCACATGGCATCATCCTCATTTAGGGTTTCACATGGAATCATACTCAATTAGGGTTTCACATGGAATCATCCTCAACTAGGGTTTCATATGGCATCACCCTCAACTAGGGTTTCACATGGAATCATCCTCAATTAGGGTTTCACATGGAATCATCCTCAACTAGGGTTTCACATGGAATCATCCTCAACTAGGGTTTCATATGGCATCACCCTCAACTAGGGTTTCACATGGAATCATCCTCAATTAGGGTTTCACATGGAATCATCCTCAATTAGGATTTCCACTTTAATTACCCACAATTAGGGTTTACTATTCATCCCAATTAGGATTCCTATTCAAGTATCCATAATTAGGATTTACTATTCATCCCAATTTAGGGTTTTACATCACATTACCCTAAATTAGGTTTACACATATCATCACCCTGGATTAGGGTTACATCCTTACCCTAGATTAGGGTTTCACACAAAATTGCCCTGAATTAGGGTTAGGGTTCAATAACCTTGTCAATTAGGGTTTTATGCTCATGATTAGGGTTTTATGATCTCTTTACTAAGGATCATACCCTTAATCGCCACATGAATCATACTCAAGCATGAATTTCATTCTATCATTCTCTCCACTTGATTTGGTTACATCAATCATACGATCAAGTATATACAACTATGATTAACATAGTGTACTACGTTATTGCTATTATAAGCAATTAGGGTTTATCCCTTTAAAGGTACTAATAATCTAGGTACTTTAGGGATTCAACCTTTATACCTATCATTGATTATCATTGCTATCAATCATTGGATCAATGGAACAATCATCACCTTCAATTTCCAAATGACTGAATCACATTTGACCTCCATTCAGTTTTGGAGTTTCATCACCAAACGGTTTTGAAAGCCGAATAGACTTGGGTCTTCAAACGGTTTGGGACCATTTGGTCCAAATCCTCTCAAAACCGAATGGACCAAAAAGTCCTTTCAACACTTACATGATTCATGATTTCAATGGATGAACTGATTATCAATTGAAGCCTTGATTTCTTTGTCACTTGAACTATTGAATCAACCTTCAATCATACCATCAATTAGGGTTTTGAACCCAATTGATCTAGAAATTCTACTCAAGAAACCTTCAATTAGGGCTTTGAATCGAGTAGCCATCAATGATCAACATTGTGGAATTGATTCCATTGCAACTAATGAATCATCATCAAATTTTTGATATGACCTGACCCCAAACGGTCTTGAGGTCATTTGGATGGCTTCCAAACGGTCTTGAGACCGTTTGCCCCATTCCATCCTTGAAATTTGTGGAATTCAATTAGGGTTTGGGTCATTGGATTAATCATCAAATTAGCAATTGATTGCATTTCAATTTGGTATCTTTGAACCTTCAAATACTCAACCATACTTAACCCTATACCTCCAAACGGTCTTGGTTCACCTCCAAACGGTCTTGAGACCGTTTGGGCTAAGTAACCCAAAAATCTCAATCGAACAATTTGAGTTTCAGCACTTAATCCGATTAGGGTTTACTAATTGATTAATCTTCAACTGATGAACCCTTTGGAATTAATCAATCAAATTTGATGGGTCATTAACCATCAATATTAGCATCAAATTTTCCAAATGGTCAACCATGGTCAACTCTCCCAAACGGTTTGAAACCGTTTAGCTTCAAATGGTTTGATGAAACCGTTTGCTTTCAAACAGTTTTGTTGAAACCGAATGAACAACTTGTTGAAACCGATTGGAATGTAATTTTCTTTGGGAAAAAGTGCCCAAGATGATGTTATCATCATCTACCTTCGTCCCTGTAGTTCTTAGTACTTCTGATTTCGTAGAATTACCCATTTCAATCAAGCAATTAATCAAGAATAAGAAGGAATCATTATAATTGCAAGATTGCTAGTTGAATAATAATGAAAATGGGTTCAAGTTATATAAACCACCTCCAATTGAGCTTCAAATCTCCAATGCTCACATCAACAATGGTGGATGCAACTCATTTCACTATCCCAAGGCTCGTCCTCAAGCTTTGAGTGAAAAGGAATGGTTAGAATTGAAGATGGGATCGAGATAAGAAGAAATCATGCATTGATTTTCGATTTCCACCATGAAATTAAGGTGAAAGGGAGTCAAGAAGCTTACCAACAGGTTGGGGGTCGTCCTTCTGATCCTCCAAAGCTCCCTTGGTCGGTTTGCAAGCAAAGGGTGGATGTGAATTCGAAATTCCCCTTTTACTCTATGGATAAATGGGCTTATATCACTAGTACAAGAATGGTCTGTAGCGTCGGTTTTTTTAAGCCTGCAGCGTCACTTTATTACCGACGCCTAAGTGGCCGTCGCTATAGAGTTTGCTTTATAGCGTCGGTTTATTTGACCAAATAAAACCGACCTTACAGAGTAAACACCGACGCAAAACACCGACCCAGGTGAGAATTTGCTCTACAAAATTTGCTCTATAGCGTCCGTTATTCTAAAAAAACCGACCCTGTAACGATCCCAGTTGACAATTTTCTCGACCGATATGGTTTACAGGGTCGGTTTTTTTGGAATAACCGACCCTAAAGATTGAATGACCACTTCAGTGTGATCCTTGGTCGAGAACATTTTCGATCGAAATATTTTCGGTCGACAATTTTCTCGACCGAGAGAGTTTTACAGGGTCGGTTTTTTTGGAATAACCGACCCTAAAGATTGAATGACCACTTCAGTGTGATCCTCGGTCAAGAACATTTTGACCGAAAATATTTCGGTCGACAATTTTCTCGACCGAGAGAGTTTTACAGGGTCGGTTTTTTTGGAATAATCGACCCTAAAGATTGAATAAAAGACTTCAGAGTATTCAATCTTTAGGGTCGGTTATTCCAAAAAAACTGACCCTGTAAAACTCTCTCGGTCGAGAAAATTGTCGATCGAAATATTTTTGGTCGAAAATGTTCTCGACCGAGGATCACACTGAAGTGGTCATTCAATCTTTAGGGTCGGTTATTTAAAAAACCGACGCTAGAAGTTTCAATTTTTAAAAAAAAATTTCTGTAGAAAATGAAATAGAATAGAAGAACAAGAAGATTCATATATTCTGGGAGAGGGGAGCATTGATGCTCAACCGTCACCATTCAAAACCACACATTCATGAAAAAAATGATTCGTAATCACATAAAAATTTACAAAATGATAGATTGCAAGTCTGAGATGATATTAATCAGATACAAAAGTAAATATGAAAGGGCCACATACATAAATGGAGTTAACATATTTAATCCAATGCTATATTGACTTCATTTAGAAAAGAATCTGACCACTCTTCTCGGAATTCATTCAAGTCCACAAGGGTGTAAGGCTGAGTTGTAAAGATCTGTAACAGAAAATGCACATGCTAATATTTTATAAAATGACTACAATCACTTGTAAATTTATGATGTTATTCTTTATTACCTGACTTATAGTCTGAATGTCATGTGATGCTTGTTTGACAATAGCTTGCATATATTTCATTACATAGTAGCCACAAGCCCAGTCATTACTTTGCATAGGACACTACAAATAACGAATTATACTTAATGTTAGTAAACTACTATAAACAGCAGTTGAGATAATACTATAAGAGTTGACATATTAGAATTGAAAATTAATACATATAAGACTAAGCAGTTGTCAAAGTAGCTACCTTGACATTTTTCAAAGTCAATGTCTTTAATTTTGTTGGTATTTGTCCTCCAGCATCACGAAAAGCCTTTATACCCCTATCAATTATATAATAGTTGGTAAAATAGAAATTTTAAATAGAAATATCATGTTGAAGCATTGACTAAATTTATACTTACTCCATAGCTGGCAATTTCAGTTTGTGACTCCTTGTTGTTTTACCCATTGGGTCAAGATAATAAAGAGTCATCAATTTAGGGGCAATCACCACTAATTCCCAATGTCTACCTCTGAGTAAGAATAAAACAAACATTAAAATAAATAATTGTATTTATTATTAAAATTATATTGAATAATAATACTTATTGCACGTTAAAAGGAATTAGGATAATTTCCTTCCCTTCACTAGCAAAATATTTGAATGTAGTAGAGAAGTACTCATTCACATCCTCAAAATTTATCTCCACTTGACTAGTGATTGAAGGAACTAAGAATCCAAAATTCTTTATATCAAAGTTTGTGATCTCAGTATATAAATGGCTGTAAAACATTTGTAATTATTTCCATATATAGAACTAAGCTAAAAATGTGTATTGGAATTTGATATATATATTGATAGATCATTACCTTATCCATACTTCTATTACTGAAGTATTTAGCCAATCATACTGGAACAACTCTATAATATCATCAATAAAAATTAAATTCTCAAAATCCCTCCCAACTGCATCTTCTGTTAAATTGACCAACATTTGTAATCCTGAGCTTTGGTTGGCTAAGTATCGACACAAACATTTACATTTTCTTCCCAATTCGTCAAATGTAGCTTCAGGAATGAAAGATGGCTTGGGCATAGGAGGACAACTAGTAGAAGTTTTACTTTTTGGTTTACAAACCTGTTAATTAAATTACATACTTATATTACACGAGTTCATATATGCAGTCAAATATGAAAAATATGGTAGAAATAAGGTATACCTTGCCATTGATAACCAAGTGTCTAGGCCAACCCACCACAGCACCCTCAGCTTCTTCAACTGTACTATATTTAGGATTAGGTATGGGTAGTGGTTTGTCCCCCATTCCGTCATACACAAGATGGATGGACACACGACAAATGTCATCAGTAATTTGTTGGCAATGCAATGTACCACCAAGGTTGTACACCTTGCCCGCTGCCACAACATTATATTCGGGAACCTCCACTACAAGTTTACAGTTCATACCAACCTAGATTGAAATAATATAAGTTATATAAGAAACAGTAGAACAGATACATGTTACAACTATATATATTATCATATATTTATCATACTAACACAACATATAGAACAAAAACTTACTGCAGATTGTTGTGGTGGGTCATCGGGAGTGCTCCCATGACCTTCTACAACTGGAGCATGGGCTTGTACCTCATCACTTGAGAGACGCGTAGTATGAATAGGTTGAGAAGGTTGAGTAGGCTGAAATGAAGACATTATTTCTTTTACTTTCTGCGCTACTAATGCTTCAAGATCCTCTTGCGTAAGACCTCCTACACGGCCTCTTTTAGATTACGAAGGGCCAAAATAAGACTTACACCACAACATTGTAGCACTCTTTTCTTGTGATCTTTTTCATTTAGATGAAAAACACCCTATGCATACAAAAGAAGCAATTAATAATGTTGTTTTGAAAAGGAATTAATTCCAAGCAAACTAAATTAGAATCAATAGATAAAAAACATATTAAAATAATATCACTTCCACTCACAGATATATCTTTCCATATGAGCTCTTTTTTGGCATTAGGAACATCATGCCAATTTTCTATATCTATTGCCACCTTACTGCGCGTGGTCGCCCCTACGTAATGCTTGAAAGCACTAGCATGTTCCCCAACAGGTGCTCCTGTCATATCAAACTGGACTGGCAATTTATCCCCTTTAGCCCTGAGCTCCTGCAGCCTACGCATCAATGTAGGACCTCTACTTTTCTTAGCATCACCACTACCATCCTCATGGTGCTCATGCTCAGAATGTTCATCTTCACTCGCCATTTTAGAACCTGCAAGTATACATGATAAAAAAATAAGTGATAATAAAAGCACAAGTGATAAGGTATACATGATAATAAAATAAATAATTCAAAGAATACATGCATTTAGTATTGGTTGAGTTGTTAGTCAGGGAAAATTCCTTCAGCATGGTCTTGACGTTTATAATATTCATCGGTGTTATCTTCAACATTTACACTTGGCAAACCAACTGAGAATGGACTGGAATCATCATACTTTTCGTAGTATTCTTCTTCATTTATAGGATCTACAGTAAACTGTCTTTTTCCATTAAGAATGACAGACCAATTTTTATTTTCTGGGTCATCAATATAGAATACTTGTTTTGCTTGGTGTGCCATGATGAATGGCTCATCTTTGAAACCAATCTTTTCAAAATTCACCAATTTGAAACCCAACTCATCCCCTAAAACTCCTTTGTTGTTGTCAACCCAATTACACCTAAATATAGGAACTCGAAAATTTGTATAGTCTATTTCCCATATGTCCTCAATGACGCCGTAATATGACATCTCAGCTTCGCGTGGTCTATTATCTTTGGCACTAGCAAAATACAATGAACAAGCTTTAACAGTGACCCCACTATTTTGAACTACACTACTTTCATCTTGATGCATCTTCTGTATTAGCAAATAAGCGTTGAAATCGTGGTATTATTGGTAGATACCACATCACCTTGGTAGGAGAGCCATTTTTATCCTTAGCTGAATTTGTAGTCTTATACCTTGACGCACCACATTTTGGACAATTTATCAAATTACTATAGTCCTTCTGAAATAACACACAATCATTTGGACATGCATGAATCTTCTTAGCCTCCATTCCCATTGGGCACATTATTTTCTTTGCTTGATATGTTGAAATTGGAAGCTCGTTGCCTTCAGGAAGAATTTCCTTTAACAAAGACAACAGTGAAGTGAAACTCTTATCGCTCCAACGATTTTGAGCTTTAAGAGTATATAATCGCATCACAGCACTCAACCTCGTGAACTTAGTACAACCCTTATATAATGGTTTTTCAGCATCATGGACAATGTTTGCAAATAAAGAAGGCGGATCAGTGCCATTGTCCCGACAACTACGTAGCATCTCATCAACCATATCATCCTGAATCGGTTCATCATTAACATTATCATCATTATCTATATCTTCTATGCCACAACTATTAGTATCGACATTTTCTGATCCATAATTCAATTTCTCTCCATGCCAATACCATTCATTATAACCTTGTATGATCCCATTGCATATGACATGATTCTTAATTTCCTCACCAGTATCAACTTTCAAATTGTTACAACAATTTCTACATGGACAATATAGCCTATTTGTAGGTAGTTTCCTATGTTCCTCAGCAAATCAGATAAATTCATCAAGACCTTTAGCAAACTCTGGACTGCAACGGTTCTTGATAGACATCCAACTTCGATCCATTTTCTATATCACATTAAAATTAATTATAAACTAACAGTTTAATATTGATACTATAATAATCTGTAAGTTTTTATTGATAGGAAGTTAATTACTTATATACTAAAGTGTACCACCTATCCCATTTTTGAATATTTAATCTCACTAATAACTGTATAATATATGTTTAGTTTTAAAGAAAATTTCAGCAGCATTTCCCCTAAGTTCTCCAAGTACACTGATGTAAATGGAAAATAACCACTCACATATGTACCCAGAGAACAAATGAAGAAATCCTACTGAAATAATCTACAAAACTAAACATACATTATACAGGTACATCCTAAGTGAGATTAAAATATCCAAAAACAGTCCCAAATCGGGGACTCTCCAAAGTTTACTCCTAATGAGTAAATTTTGAACGGGTTTCTAAGTTAATATATAAATGCATTATTTCATGCATCAACCCTAAACTGTCAATTTGGGAGTATCCAAAGTTTACTCCTAATAATCTAAAGATTTCCTTCCAGTCATGATGTCATTTTAAAATCTAGACCAGCCCTGGAAAATTAGATATCATGGACTAAGAAAGAAATGATCAATACACTAGCAAGAGAGAGAAACTAGTTGAAGATTGGAAATGGCAAGCAATTAGGCCAAGCTAGAAAGAACAAGCAACTACACTAATCTAATAATGGTAAACCTGATCTATCAACTAACTAGAGAAATTATCTAAACAAAGAAATCATACACTAACTAGGAAATCAACTAACTAAACAACTAAAAGCAGGTTAAGTAACACTAACTATAGAAAATTATTTAAGAAATTAACACTAAGGAAAGTAAAAGAGAGCTAGGCTAGCATGCAACTAACAAAATTGGGTGTTAAGCAACTGATTAAGGAAGTGGGATGTTATCAAACCATATAAAATGGAAAAACAATATAACTGTATAGTTAAAGGAGTCCAGGTCCAATCTCGGTCGACAATTCATCGATCGAGAGTCCACCTACACGCGGCGTCCAGGTCCACCCTCGGTCGACAAATTCTCGACCGAGAGTGGACCTGGACGCGGCGCGCAGGTGGGCTCTCGGTCGACAAATTGTCGACCGAGATTGGACCTGGACTTCCATGGAGGCGGGAACGAACTCGGGAATGAGGGAACAAGGTGGTGTCCTTACTTGGAAATGACAGCGACCTTCGTGGAGGATGTGACGACCTTCCCGGAGAGGAGGTGACCTTTGTGGAAGTGTGGAGAGGCGGCGACGACGAGCTCCTTTCGCGGAGAGGAGGCAAGGCTTTTACGACGAGCTCCCTTTGAACACGATGACGACCTTCTTGGCAAAGCTTTGGCGGCGCGGCAGCTCTTTTGGTAAAGAGAAGCTTTGGCCGAGCGAGAATGGAGGGAAATGAGCTTTGGTGGTGCAAAAATGGAGGCAAAAGAGAAAAGAAGAACTAGGTCTTAGCAACGATAATGGAGGGAAAATGAGACACCGACTATTTGTTACTCGAAACCTATAGGGTCGGTTATTTGCAAACAACCGACCCAACAGGTAAGCGATGCCCAAACAAGCTTCTCGGTCGACAATATTGTCGACCGAGGTTGCCTCCTATAAGGTCAGTTATATGGTTAAAACCGACCCTAGAGGTATCAACAAAGACTTCTCGGTCGATGACTTTGTCGACCGAGACACTCTCTAGGGTCGGTTTTAAAGAAAAAACCGACTCTAGAGGTTCTTATACACGCACGAAAGGAAATTTGGCTCTTCTTCCGGTCGACAAATTTGTCGACCGAAAGGAGCTCTAGGGTCGGTTAAAAAATTAAAAAACTGACCCTAGAGGTTCTTATACATGCGTGAAATAAACTGGATCTAAAACTAAACTCGGTCGACAATATTGGCGACCGAAAGACTCTCTAGGGTCGGTTTTTTTTAAAACTGACCCTAGAGGTGCTTATACACGCACAAAGGAAATCTGGCTCTCATTCTCGGTCGACAAATTTGTCGACCGAGATGTTATCGGTCGACAAATTCGTCGACTGAGGGGAGCTCTAGGGTCGGTTAAAAGTAAAAAACTGACCCTAGAGGTTCTTATACATGCGTGAACTAAACTGGATCCAAAACTCATTTCGGTCGATAATATTGTCGATCGAGAGACCTTCTAGGGTCAGTTTTAAAGAAAAAACCAACCCTAGAGATGATTGTACACGCACGAAAGGAAATCTATCTCTCATTCTCAGTCGACAAATATGTCGACCAAGATGTCTCGGTCGATAAATATGTCGACCGAGATGTCTCAGTCGAGTAGTTTTTCGACCGAGATTAACCCTGTTTCAATGTTTAAATTAAGTACTTGTACAAGATTTTACATGATATCCAATATAATCATTTTGTATGACTATTTAGTTCTCCCTCTTAATTTTATGCTATGCTCTCCCTTAAAAAGATATTTAATTTTAAAACCAAGTGATGCTTTATCAAATTTAGCCATAATTTATTTTTCAATCATTTTAAATAACAATATTCTTATATAACATGTATATGTCCAAATGAAGCCATGGAAAACACTTTTATTCATAAAAATTTAATGCCCATACACTTTATAAGATGAAGCATGACATACTTGCTTTATAAAAAGATATCCATTACAATCATTACAAAGATATCTCATAATCTCACTGAAAAGACCGAAGGATTACATCAATGTATGGATCTTTTCCAAGAAAGGGCTCAGCTCCATAATATTTGACCAGTGTCTGCCACTCCAAGGCACCTGTCTTGGTTAAGGCATAAGCCTCCAAAAAGGTGGGAACACGATCAAAGCGAAAGTGGGCAGCAATGTCTTGAAGTTGAATTGGGGAAAACTGAGTATGTGTGAGATCAGGAGATGGTGGAGGTGGAATTTGATAGTAGTTGTAGGAAGGATTGTATGGATTTATCATGCCAGGAATTAAGGGAATAGGGATATTCATCAGGTTGGTTAGGAGAGAGAGCTTGATGTTGGTATGTATGCCCTGAGAGCCAATCATGGGATGATTGGTGGGATACATTAAGATTGATTTGATAAACATCAAAGGCAAGCTTCCAATTCTTTCTGGTTCAGTCATATGAGATAGTGATAGAACAGATTGAATGTCTAAAGAATGACAGTACTCAATGACGTATGCCTTCAGGTTCATGACCTGAACGATGAGATCATACGGATGCTAAGAGTTTGTACATTCTTGTTATGTCCCTAGTCGGATGTCATTGTGGAAGGTAGATAGACAGCAATGACACACAAGACTAGATTGTGGTGTTGGTTGATGACAGAATCTCATTAGTCATGATATAGAGATATCAAACCAAACACATAGGTACTTGTTAGAGAACAAGGTACCGGACAGACCCACCGTGAGTTTGACACATGGAACCATGAGATGGTAGTCACAGTCAGTACTCACAGTGATGGTGGTGAGTGTGATTCTTAGACCTGAAATCACTACACTCAACACATGTCGTTGGGCATACTTTGACATCATCAAACGCAGTCCTGAAACATGGGTTGTTATAAAGGTGATGATTGGGTGGCTTTGACACATGGGGCTTTTGAGGGGTGAGTGATAGATATGGGATTTGTCCCTCCTGAGGGAGTTTGATATCCATGGCCACTTGATGAGTAGGATTGAGAAAGGCGTGCACGCATGTGTGAATCAGTATATGATACTGATGTCATACATATCTCTTCCAGTCTACTCTGAGATCAAGGAAGTGAATGAACGTTGACAGGATGACTGTTCCATGCCTCAAGTTCATTCGGGATATCAACAAAGGAATTATACATTCGCTGTAACACCATTCACGGATTGTAGGATGAAAGTTGTTCTCCAACTTTCTACTTTCACTTGGGTAGCACTGATGTGTGACTAGGCACCGCTCTTTGCTTGTGAAGTCATAAGTGTTATGGACTTTCACTGCCAACGTGAAATGGACCTGCAGGGTCACACACATAGGATTTAACCTGGAAGAGGAGTTTTGTCCACAAAGCAATGTTTAGATTGATTACTAAAGGAGTTTAGTAGTTCAATTAAACACTCAATCAGTCGATGGCTCAATATCGTATGGTTCAAGCTGTTGGACGCATTGATTGGAGTATCGGATTGATTGAAATCGCAATTGACTGATTTTGCCCAACCTGTGCTCCCAACCGATCGGTTCATGTGATGAACCGGTCGGCTGAGGTTGCTGAACCGGTCGGCTGGAGTGTCCAGGCCGATCGGCTCATGCCCAGGTTGAGACGACCGGTTCAAGAGTTGAACCGATCGGCTCAACTGGTGCAACCGACCAGTTGGGAAAGTCATGTCGGCAAGAATTTTCCTTTCGTTTCAAATTGCCCAATTTGATTGGGAATAATATTGGTATTCGATACCAATTGGGAAAGAAACAAAGAAAGTCTTTTTGAGCCGGATTAGGACCATGAACCGGTCGGTTCAGGGCACCAACCGATTGGTTGGAGTGCCCCAAACGATCGGCTCAGGTCCAACCGATCGGCTCAATGGTCGAACCGATCGGTTCAGTTGTGAACCGATCATTTCAAGTTGCGAACCGGTTGCCTTTTGTGGAAAATTCTCGAACCCTTCTAATCCTACTTTAGTCCCGCATTGCCCGGGATGGAGAACCCTGTCCCATGACTCTCCTATATATATAGGGGTATTGGGGGCTTCTCAAAGTACAGCTCAGTGCAACCAGTTGCTCTGCAAGTTGTCGTTCTCTCTGGTTTTGGTAACCGTGAGAGAGCCCGAGCAAGTGCTTCCCGCAAAAAGGGAGGTGCAGCAAGGGAAGGACAACTGTAGTTGCAACAGGAGGCAGGAGAGCGTGTTGGCGACTAGTACGTCAACAGGAGGGTGCGACTCCTTCCACTTCCTTGTGGGACAAGGAGAGTGGAGTTCCAGGTGGTCCGTTTGGACTACTACAGAGGCGGGAGGACACTGCCGCTTAGGAGGACAACTGTCATCCGACAGTCCGGTTCGAGTAGGAGTTCTCAGTCCCGGTGCGACCAGGAGCTGCACAGACACCGTCAAAGTCCGGAGTTGAAGACCGCGCATTGCGCGAGGTATTGTCGCCGAGAAAGCCTCGGGACAAGGTATGATTCCGCAAACCATCCTTTCCTATTATATAGACGTTGATGCATTTTCTCGGTATGGGTTGGGGAGAAAATTTTTTTTGTTTCCGCTGCCTTCTATGTCTCCCTATAAAACCCAACAGTGGTATCAGAGCCACGTCAGCTATTCTATATTTTAGGAATATCGATATGATCGATTTTGGTTTGTCGCCTTTATTTATTGCATACGATGTGAATAATATCGGCTTTATGCATGTCCAATCCTAAATCCACAAATCCCAAATTACATATATGATATGTATTATTAATGCACTCGATACGCGTCGCCCTTAAACGAGTTTTGTGGTGGATGTGTGTAGCGTGATTATGGCCTATAAACCCCTATCTGTATGTGGTTGTTTGTGGTTGCTTGCATCTCGGTCTGCGCACCGATCTTCCCTCTCTTAATCCCGATGTAACTCGAAATAATTCGAGATTCTTTCCTACCTTTGCTCCCCCCGAATGTAACTCGGGGTTTCCCTTTTTAAAGCAATGTAATAAATAGGATAGATTTTTTATTTCCTGTTATGTCATAGACCGGCGGACATCAAGACGACAGTTGAAATGATCAGTTCAAGGCGTGAACCGATCGGTTGACGTTCCAGACGGTCGGTTCAAGGAGTGAACCGATCGGTTGATGACCGGTTCGAGGAGCGAGACGAGCGGGTGGCGGACATGACGAGATGCACGACGACCAGGCGAACCGATCGGTTGGAGGAGCCAACCGATCGGCTGGTGGCACCCAGACGACCGGCTGGAGAGTACAGATCATTCATGTGATGAGTTGATCAACTCGGATGGCAAGGCACAGATGTTCATCTTGTACAGGTTGCATGTGATGTAGACCTAGATGACCGTGATTCCTCTTGGCTCGAGGAATCACATTAGGATGGCCATAATCATCGCTTTTATCATTTTGTGCATGTTTTCTGTGGCATATAGCATGTATATGATACGTACTATGTATTATGGTGATTGGATATGTATATGTATATAAAACCAAATCCCTCATTAAAATATTAAGTCTTACATGCCTTCCATTAGCGGCACACATGAAAAGCTCGATCAACCAAGCGTAGGTTACGCCAAAGCGTGGTGCGCCGTCTATCTTGTGGAAGTGTGAAGGGTAGACATGTAGGTTCTGCCAAAGCAGGGTGCATGTTTACTGTGTCGGCTTTTGGGTTAGACTTAACTGGTGATTCTTAGAGCATCTAGGCCCAGAGGCAAGGAATGTTCATGGCAAGGTGTTGTGCATGTTCATTCAACAAGAGTTGCATATGATGCAATTGGCAAAAGTTGCCTACCTGAGAGATCTAAGTTGTGGGCGATCAGCCAAAGCTGACTCATGATTTAGAGGATTTAAGGATCTTGCCCACTAGAAGGTTGTACGATGCAATCTTCCAAACTGATGGTGAGGGCTATCAATTTGAAGTAAAATAGTGGGAGCGATAATTAATTAAAGGCCTTATTATATCGTCAATTTTTCAAATCAAATAAGTCAAAAATGAGTTTTGGACTAAAATTGCATATTTTCCTTTTGTAGTTCAAATGGAAACAAACAACAACAATTTTTTTTTGTGATCGGTCCTTGACAAGGACAAGCTAAATGGGACAAACTTCCACGACTGGTATCGGACATTGAGAATTGTTCTCACTCAATAGCGTAAGCTCTATGTCCTGGATACTCCAATTCCAGAGGAACCCGCTCCTAATGCACCAAGGACAGAAAGAGATGCTTACAACAAGCATTCTGATGATGCCATTGATGCAAAGTGCTTGATGCTATGTTCAATGAACCATGAGTTGTAGAGGCAACATGAGAACATGGGTGTCATAGAGATGATTCTGCATCTCAGGAACATGTATGAAGATCAGGCACGGCAAGAGAGGTACAATGTTTCTAGGGCGTTGTTCAAGTGCGTCATGACAGAAGGAGATCCAGTTGGTCCTCACACACTCAAGATGATTGGGTATGTGGAGAACCTGCAGAGACTAGGATTTCCACTGAGCCAAGAGTTGGCTACTGACGTGATACTGCAATCATTGCCAGAATCTTACAGTCAGTTTGTGATGAACTACAACATGAACAACTTTGATAGGCCACTGTCAGAGTTGTTGGGCATGTTGAGGACAGCCGAGTTACATATGAAGAAGGACAAGCCTAAGTCCGTGATGGTGATCACGAGCAAGAAAGGCAAGTCCAAGCGCAAGGGCAAAGGCAAAGCTAAGAAAGGTTCTGAAGCTAGCCAGGAGTCCAAGCCATCTTCAGCTCTCAAGGCCAAGGGAGGCGTGACCAAGAAAGGAAATTGCCACCATTGTCAAAAGCCAGGACATTGGAAAAGGAATTGTCCTCTCTACCTGGAAGAACAAAAGAAGAAGGAGGCGACTGAAGCCTCTACTTGAAGGTGTCATGTAAATAAACTTGTAACACTTTTTGAGATATATGATATCAAGATGTAAAGTGTAAAGCATTCTTACTTGGGGCAAGTGTTGCCTTTATAGATAGGAATACTTTAGTTTATTTTCAGCCAATAAGGCATGTAATACAGTTATGAACTGCTATTTCATACTTGCCAATAGATAGAAACACTTTATTTTTGCATATTGTGTGACAATGATGGCAATTAATAAAGAGATGTTTCAATTTATAAAGATATGATCTTTGTGGCAATGCCTTATTTATCTTGTGATATTTGATATGCATAAGATAAGACGATACCTAAAAGTTATAGATAACTCAAACAATTTAATTAGAATTAATCATGAGAAATTCATTTCTAGTTTCCATGTGATGGATAAAACTAGACTCTTTTGGTTAGAGAACCAGTAAGGGACATGAATATCTTGGACATGATTAATCAATCTTCACTAATGTAGTGGGAGAGTGATTATCCTATTAGGCACAATACATGTGATGTATTTACATACCTATTGGAATAAATGCTAATACTTCAAATGGTGTTTAGAGAAATACCAATATGAATATCTTGAAGTGTTCAAAATTATCATAAATGAAGTACAAATTTGGTAAAGTATTAATTCTTGATGAGATCAATGAATGAAATACTTGGACCAAATGTTTGAGATCCTTATGAGTGATTATGATAGTGTATCATAGTAAACTCATGATTAAGGCATGGTGATGTCTGAATTAAGAAGGAATCATACTCTAAGGAGTTAGAGAATGATTATCAAATAACTGAATTCTTCTTAATAAATGAATACCCCACACTAATAAAAGAAATTAAGAATCACAAGGGTTGTGAGTTCTTATATCTTTAACAGATACACCTCAATTATCTATGTGATGAGTTGTTCATGTGATGAGTCAACTATCTAGATGAATATGAGGAACTGAATTTTGAGTTATGATTTATGATCATTACATCCTAAATGATTTCCATGTGAACCATAAGGTATGACCTTGATGGTAGCACTCATTGGATGAAATCCATAAGTGCAAATGAGTCTTAAGTGTTAAGACACATGGATAACATTTTGAGAAGGATGATGCTTGTTGGTTGCAACTTAATGACTGAGACATTTGGCATATGGATACTAAAACCGCATTCCTATGAGGAATAAAATAAGGATTTGTATGTGACACAACCTATAAGGTTTATGAATCCACTAATGCAAATGAAGTCTATAAGTTACAATGGACTAATCAATGTGATTGATTGAGTATAAGCAACTCAAAATTGGATCTTTACTTTGATGATATAGTCAAAGGGTTTGACTGATATGTCAAAGATAAAGAAGGGATCTGTGATTTAGTGGGAGCGTGTTCACATTCCACATATTGATGTGAAATGGAAATGTTCTAGATTGGAAATCCTAATGTGGAAATTATCTTTAAGGAAGATAGAGATGTTTCCTATGTGATAGGAATAGAGATCTATAGAGATAGTTCTCGAAAATCTCTTGACCTGGAAAGGAAGAGCGTACATTGGCAATCTGTACTGAAGTGTTCAGTATGCACAGATTCAGTGGGAGAAAACTTGTCCATGTTACATGGAGTTAGTATCCCAAGGCCAAGTGTCCAATTCTTATGAAGAATGGGAACGCTAAGAATAGATATGGATCTATCGTGTATGTAATCATCCCATTATCTTGCATGTATGACATGGCAAGAATAAAATGCATTCATCATCTTGTATGTAGGACATGGCAATATGATGTGCTCATCCTGATAACTCGTATGTATGACATAACGAGTGGATGACTGTCTGCTTCCAGTAAGTGTTACTGGAATACCATGAGAACTTGATAAGTGCTTGTGAAGCACTAGTTCTATGGAGAAGAGTTCGATGTAAAGAGTTACATTGATGCGAACTTCCGAAAGGACAGAAAATTAATCGCAATATATATACATGAGATGTATAAAAGTGAATGTTTGTTGATAATTGGAAGTGTTCCAATAAAGCCATTTAAAAGGGAAAAGTCGAGTATCTATGTGTTAGTGAACAGCAGTGGATACTATATGGATCTAAAAGTTCATGAGATGAACTTATATTCCACTCATTGATGACAAGTCTGGAATCCTTGATCATGCAATGTGGCTAAAGGTTAGCAAAGGAATACTAGATCGCATATTACAGCAACTCCATCTCATACGTATGACGTACAGCGAAGAGATGTGAGACATGCAATTTATACAGACTTTGGCAAGGTGTTGTCATTACTCACTATGTTGGCACTAGAGCACAGTAACATGTGGGACATGTCTGAAGATCACTATGAATATGATTCAAGGGTGATTGGCTCGCAGTGCAAGTGGGAGTCGGTTGGTATGTATGCCCTGAGAGCCAATCATGGGATGATTGGTGGGATACATTAAGATTGATTTGATAAACATCAAAGGCAAGCTTCCAATTCTTTCTGGTTCAGTCATATGAGATAGTGATAGAACAGATTGAATGTCTAAAGAATGACAGTACTCAATGACGTATGCCTTCAGGTTCATGACCTGAACGATGAGATCATACGGATGCTAAGAGTTTGTACATTCTTGTTATGTCCCTAGTCGGATGTCATTGTGGAAGGTAGATAGACAGCAATGACACACAAGACTAGATTGTGGTGTTGGTTGATGACAGAATCTCATTAGTCATGATATAGAGATATCAAACCAAACACATAGGTACTTGTTAGAGAACAAGGTACCGGACAGACCCACCGTGAGTTTGACACATGGAACTATGAGATGGTAGTCACAGTCAGTACTCACAGTGATGGTGGTGAGTGTGATTCTTAGACCTGAAATCACTACACTCAACACATGTCGTTGGGCACACTTTGACATCATCAAACGCAGTCCTGAAATATGGGTTGTTATAAAGGTGATGATTGGGTGGCTTTGACACATGGGGCTTTTGAGGGGTGAGTGATAGATATGGGATTTGTCCCTCCTGAGGGAGTTTGATATCCATGGCCACTTGATGAGTAGGATTGAGAAAGGCGTGCACGCATGTGTGAATCAGTATATGATACTGATGTCATACATATCTCTTCCAGTCTACTCTGAGATCAAGGAAGTGAATGAACGTTGACAGGATGATTGTTCCATGCCTCGAGTTCATTCGGGATATCAGTGACAAAGGAATTATACATTCGCTGTAACACCATTCACGGATTGTAGGATGAAAGTTGTTCTCCAACTTTCTACTTTCACTTGGGTAGCACTGATGTGTGACTAGGCACCGCTCTTTGCTTGTGAAGTCATAAGTGTTATGGACTTTCACTGCCAACGTGAAATGGACCTGCAGGGTCACGCACATAGGATTTAACCTGGAAGAGGAGTTTTGTCCACAAAGCAATGTTTAGATTGATTACTAAAGGAGTTTAGTAGTTCAATTAAACACTCAATCAGTCGATGGCTCAATATCGTATGGTTCAAGGTGTTGGACACATTGATTGGAGTATCGGATTGATTGAAATCGCAATTGACTGATTTTGCCCAACCTGTGCTCCCAACCGATCGGTTCATGTGATGAACCGGTCGGCTGAGGTTGCTGAACCGGCCGGCTGGAGTGTCCAGGCCGATCGGCTCATGCCCAGGTTGAGACGACCGGTTCAAGAGTTGAACCGATCGGCTCAACTAGTGCAACCGACCAGTTGGGAAAGTCATGTCGGCAAGAATTTTCCTTTCGTTTCAAATTGCCCAATTCGATTGGGAATAATATTGGTATTCGATACCAATTGGGAAAGAAACAAAGAAAGTCTTTTTGAGCCGGATTAGGACCATGAACCGATCGGTTCAGGGCACCAACCGATCGGTTGGAGTGCCCCAAACGATCGGCTCAGGTCCAACCGATCGGCTCAATGGCCGAACCGATCGGTTCAGTTGTGAACCGATCATTTCAAGTTGCGAACCGGTTGCCTTTTGTGGAAAATTCTCGAACCCTTCTACTCCTGCTTTAGTCTTGCATTGCCCGGGATGGAGAATCCTGTCCCATGACTCTCCTATATATAGGGGTATTGGGGGCTTCTCAAAGTACAGCTCAGTGCAACCAGTTGCTCTGCAAGTTGTCGTTCTCTCTGGTTTTGGTAACCGTGAGAGAGCCCGAGCAAGTGCTTCCCGCAAAAAGGGAGGTGCAGTAAGGGAAGGACAACTGCAGTTGCAACAGGAGGCAGGAGAGCGTGTTGGCGACTAGTACGTCAACAGGAGGGTGCGACTCCTTCCACTTCCTTGTGGGACAAGGAGAGTGGAGTTTTAGGTGGTCCGTGTGGACTACTACAGAGGCGGGAGGACACTCCCGCTTAGGAGGACAACTGTCATCCGACAGTCCGGTTCGAGTAGGAGTTGTCAGTCCCGGTGCGACCAGGAGCTGCACAGACACCGTCGAAGTCCGGAGTTGAAGACCGCGCATTGCGCGAGGTATTGTCGCCGAGCAAGCCTCGGGACAAGGTATGATTCCGCAAACCATCCTTTCCTATTATATAGATGTTGACGCGTTTCCTCGGTATGGGTTGGGGAGAAAATTTTTTTTGTTTCCGCTGCCTTTTCTGTCTCCCCTAAAACCCAACACTTGCATCTTTTGGTTTAAATAAGTCATGCCATGGTGATTATAATCCAATTGCCTACTTAGGTGATATTGGGATCCAGCAATGTATGTCAAGGTGTTTGTAATAGGATCATGGGGTAGGTTGGTAGGAGGAGGTGGTGGAGGTATGTCTTGGGTGGATGTCTCCCCTTCAGTCCTAGCCCTTTTGTGGCCAAAGTTGATTCCCATCTTTTCCACCATATTTTTACTTATCTTTTGGGGTTTTCTATCCCATGTGTAACCTAAGTCGTCCTCAATATTCTTCTTAAGAAAATGTTGAGTGATTTGGCATACAAAGTCAGCATAAGGTGGATTGCCAGAAAACTCAAACATATTCTTAAGGATGATACGAATAAAGTTTATGGGAATACCTTTGAGAATGGCATAGATAAGGTACATACGAAAGGTGGGTACTTCAGATTTGTTTGCTCAAGGATGGATATTGGTGGCAATAATGAGATTTATGATCCTAGCTTCAGGTTTTAAATTTATGGCATAATAGGTACCCCTATCTTCATGACAAGTCGTATTTGATTGAAAGATGGCTCTTTTGACATCACTAAGGCTAGTTGTAGTGTCATCTTGGGAGAGTTTTTTGAGTGGATTTCCTATAGTGAGATCAATAAAATCTTTATATTCTTCAATGTCTATGTCAAGCATATCAAGAATACCCTCCTCAGTAAAATGGAATCCATACCCACCAACCATAGAGGAGAAGGAATCATGGTCAGGATGTGGGGTTAAATTGGCATAGAATTCATTAACTACTTTGGAGGAGTAGGAATGGAAGGAGGGGATCAGAAAATCAGTCAAATGTTGCACCTTAAAGAGTTCCTCCAAATCGACAATGTTGTGGAAGTCCATGACGTCGACTGGCTGTCGTGGAAGAGGAGTTTTTGAGGAGATCCTGAGGTAGCGGTCACCTGCAGCTGCGTCTTTGAAGGGAACGTCGTTGATGAACGGCAGCGGATCAGAGACCGTCCTTCCTTTCCTGCCTGCAACTTGCTTCTTTCCACACGTTGATGAGGAAGCCATCTCGTTGCTTTGAAATGGAGAAGTAGCAAGCAAGACTTGGATGTAGAGAAGCTAAAGATTTTCACAAAACTAGAGAGGAGCTAGAGAAGTGAGAATGTGAAGGTGTGAAGAAATGGATCATTTTGGGCGCTATTTATAGCAAAACAGAGCCCATTTCGGTCGATAATTCGTCGATCGACGCCCGCAACGGTCGTCTCCCGATCGGCCAACGGTCGATCGAACTAGCCGTTACGACGGTTGGTTTTCTAGCCGTTATGACGGTCGATTTTCTAACCATTTCGGTCGACAAATTGTCGACCGACGCCCGCAACGGTCGTCTCCCGGTCGGCCAACGGTCGATCGAACTAGCCGTTACGACGGTCGATTTTCTAGCCGTTATGACGGTCGGTTTTCTAGCCATTTCGGTCGACAATTTGTCGACCGACGCCCGCAACGGTCGTCTGCCGTTATGACGGTCGATTTTCTAGCCGTTACAATTTATATTTTAATCAAAATATTGCCTTTTTAATTCAAGAAAATGGAGGTTCACAGGGTTCGCCTCGGTCGAACTATTTGTCGACCGATGTCGTCTCGGTTGAATAATTCTTCGACCGACAGAGAGCCAGATTTCCTTCGTATAAGTACCTCTAGGGTCGGTTTTTTCCTTAAAACCGACCCTAGAGGAACTAATTCATGTGTGAAATACTAAACTGGATCCTAAGTTTATCTCGGTCGACAATATTGTCGACCGAAAATCCCTCTAGGGTCGGTTATAAAGGAAAACCGACGCTACAGGAGCTTATACGAACGAATCTGGCTCTCTCTCAGTCGACAAATTCGTCGACCGAGAAACAGCCAGATTTCGTTGTATAAGTACCTTTAGGGTCGGTTTTTTGCTTATAACCGACCCTAAAGTCCAATTCGATCGACAATATTGTCGACCGAACAGACTTCTAAGGTCGGTTATAAGCAAAAAACCGACCCTAAAAGTTGCTTATACACTTGAAATCTGACTCCTTATCGGTCGTTGAATTTGTCGACCGAGAAAAGTTCTAAGGTCGGTTATAAGTACAAATCTGACGCTAGAGGTGCTTATACATGCGTGAAGTAAACTGGATCCAGAATTGTTATCGGTCGACGAATTTGTCGACCGAGGATCCTTTAGGGTCGGTTTTAAAGGAAAAACCGACCTTAGAGCAGAACTGAAGAGGACTTTAGGGTCGGTTATAAGGATAAAACCGACCCTAAAGGTGCTCGTATACGTGAAATCCAGCACTTATTCGGTCGACGAATTTGTCGACCGAGGAGCCCTTTAGGGTCGGTTATAAGGAAAAATCGACCCTATAGATCGAGGCGCAAAGCCAAAAATCAAGCAAATTTTTGTCGTGGGAAACTTGTAAATGAATTTCTAAACCAATTGTCTATAAGGTCGCTTATTTTATAAAAATAGACCCTATAGAGATGCACTACAAGGTCGGTTATTTTAAGAAAAATGACCCAAGAGGTCTTAAGTGGTGCCCGTGTTTTTTATAGACATATAAGGTCGGTTATTTGGAAAACCGACCCTATAGAGATGCACTACAAGGTCGGTTATTTTAAGAAAAGCGACCCAAGAGGTCTTAAGTGGTGCCGGCGTTTTTTATAGACATATAAGGTCGGTTATTTGGAAAACCGACCCTATAGAGATACACTACAAGGTCGGTTTTTTTAAGAAAACCGACCCAAGTGGTCTTAAGTGGTGCCCGCATTTTTTTAGACATATAAGGTCGGTTATTTGGTAAAACTGACCCTACATGTAGGGACGTTATAACCCATTTCTGTACTAGTGTATGTAATTTTTATTAAAAATTCAATTAGGAGAGAGAAAGTAGGAATTATCTCCCCCTTATCCTTTCCACTTGCCCTCTTCTCTTCCTTAGGGATGAGGCTATCCTCTTTGACTCTTATTCCTATCAATTATCCACAATTTAAAGAAAAGCAAATTAAGCACCTTAATCCATTTAATAGTAATATCCATAAGTGAGTGGATATTTCTTTTTCTTATAATAATGTGAGTGGGTTTTTCACCTCCTTGAGATATTTCGTGGTCCTTGCAAGGAACAAAGACGTCCACACATATCTGAATTTAGACATTTCAATTTTGGTTGAAGGTCCTTCAATTATTTTATTTATTTTTGCATTAATTTGAATTAAGGCTTCCATTATGCTTAAATCTTGATTATTTTAATATCAAGATTCTCTCTCCTTCAAAGAGATACAAATGAGATGACCCTCTCATTTTCTTTTCTCCACATGATCCCAAGAAACAGTAGGGACTCTCTAGAAGAGGTAATTTGCATATTGAACCCTAGGTTTTGGGTAAATTGCACATTACACCAAAACTAGGTTTTAATGCACAAACATTGCTCAATCGGCTCTTTCTTAGTACTCATGCTTTCACAAGCCATACCTCTTCATCATTTTTACTCTCATGATGCCTCAACACTTGAGGAGCATTTATCAAGTAACATTTGCAAGATAACCCCTCAAATTGGGTAATTTGCACTTTAGTCCAAAATAAGCAAGCATTTCTTTAACATTATCAAAACAGGACCAAAATTGAAACATAAGTTCCTCTTGGGCCTTAATTACTTTTCACAATATAAAATTAAGGATCTAATTATCTTTCTTAAGCAAAACTTCTAGGATTAGGGCATAACCCAGGTCAGGGATGTTACAAATTATAAACCCCTAACAAGGATTTCGTCCCCAAAATCCCAGATAAAAGGGAGACAGATATTATTCATGCATCATATCATCATGTCTTCACATAACATCTCATTATTATGGAGACACCATAGAGATTTGATCAACACAAAGTCCTTCCACACAAGATTCTCATAGAATCTTTTACACAGGACACATACTCCACTGTCTTTCTCATTATTGACTGTGGAGTTAATTCTGTGTTAGGTAACATCTTTCTTATTCCAAAGAAACATCATACATTCTTTATTAATATCATGTTTATGCAAAGCATAAACCCCTAACATATGATGTTCATACTATTTTATAGTCAAACTGATTTCTTGGTTGACCATTCTAGGTAGTCAACATAAATCATCAATTATTTCTTTAGATACCAGGATATCTTACCTTGGTATCTGTCACATGTGTTGAAAACACATCACATATTTATCTTCCTTTCATCTTGGAACATTACTTGTTACATATATCTTCACCTTGGAACCAAAGTCCAAGAAAAATCGATACTTTTCTAAGTATCCATCACATTAACATTTTTATCTTATGAGGAGTATACTTTTTACTTCCTCATACACACATACTCATATGAGATTATCTCATATTTTTATTCCTTGTAATTAGGATATGACACATTTATCCATACCATATTTCAAATTTCATGATACTCATTAGATTGTCTCAGAATGACTACTTGATCAGACCAATAAAAAAGATAACAACCTAAGAGTTTCCATACTTTATCATCAATAGTTGTATACATGGCCAGGGTATATAAATACTGAGATTAAGTAGTATGCACATCGTATACTATCACATTCCTTTCTCTTCTTATCATCATGAGCATAAGATTCATCATTCTTGGATTTTATCCAGGCATCTTTTCTATACCTCATCTTCTCTCATAGAGGTAAGAGCAATAAATATAAAACATCCACAATGTTTACTATGCAAAATGTAAGTCCTTATAGGACTAATCAAAGAAAGCTCTATCAATTACTTTCTCAATTAAGCTTAGGGAATCATACAATGACATATTAGAATGACATTATTTTGTCTAACCTGTCATGATTTGTGGATGGTTCACTGCCTCAGGCTGATTCCGCCTCAGAGGTTGATTCACCATAACATTTCTGGCTAAGCAATCTCTTTCCAGATGTCCTACCTGTCTGCATTGGTAGCAAGTTATGAGCTCTAGATGTGGTCTAGAAGGTTCCTTACCCTTTCCAAGAGCCATTGCCTTGGTGCACTAGGCTCTGGTTGTACTGGTGGTATCAAAAACTTCTTCTTTTTAGAACTACTAGGCCTCTGTTCCTGAGTTTGGATAGGCCTTTTCTCAATTCTTCCTTTATTTTTCCTTTCTAGACAATGTTTAATAATATGTCCAGGCTGTCTACACCCATAGAAAACCCTAGTTTCAGGTTGTAACTTATTCTTTTTACAATTATTCATTGCTCCAACATGCTGTTGTTGAGAAAGAATCCTATTGGAGTTCAAAACTTCATCATTGGAGCTGGTAGTCTAGGTTGCATTGCCAATGCATGATCTACTATATGCATCATAGTTGTACTAAATTGCTCAAGAAGAGTAGGGAAAGCTGGGCTCTCTATCATGGCTAGATAGAACTGGGGATGTGCATGTGTATGTTCTTCTCTACTCTGATCCCCTATACCTCTTCCTGGTGTAGCAATGCTACTCTCAGCATCATGTTCTCCGTGTGATCCCAACATCTTCTAGTTCTTCTTCTCCTATATGAGTAGAAGACACTATCAGATACACTGGAAGACACTAGAACAGACTCAACAACCTTAATCATATGTCTCTGTAGACTCAGCGAACCTAGAGCTCTAATACCACTTAACCTGTGAGGACACCCGCTATCATTAAGATAAAAAATGCCATCAACAATAAAACATGCGGAAGCAAACATCATTAACAGCGGATTACTGAAAATTACTAAAAATTAAAACCATTTGCAAAGAGATCCATTCTCAGGAAAACTCTTTTAACAAGAACCATTGTATTTCGATTACATCCTGGTTTATAATGTACATGTCATGTACCATCTCTTCTCGAAGATTACATACAACAGTTGCTCTATTAAATTTGTACATAGGCAACTTAAAACCTTGAGGCATCAAGCCAAAGCCTCAGATCGATTATAAAATCACAAACTACTGACTCCTAGGACCTAAGAGTACAGAGACGACACATAGGACTCTTGACTACAAGACTCGACAGACAGTATCTCCACCTGAGATATTACTGTTGTCCCTGATGATGTTGTTGTTCTTTCTCTGCTATGGGATTTCTGACTCTTCGTCCGCGTCCACCTAAAAATGTTGGTTCCCACGGGGGTGAGACAATTGTAAATTGCCCCAGAGAGAGATATAACTCTCCTCCAGAAACATCATTATTGCAGTTTATTAAATTAAAACTGAGCAGAGGAATCTTATATATATAACAACAGATAAATCGTTGTATGAACAGAATCAAGTAATCTCCTTTCCTAAGGAGAACATTGCATCTACTCATGGTAGAGTTGTAAATCATCTATCCACCTTGCAAGGAATGTAAAGAGACATAATTCACATCTATCAACTAAAGATGCATAAAAGAAATGTAATATTAGCCGATGAATTTCTGTATTCAATCCCTAAGCAAACATGTTATACGGCTGATTATATTTTACAATCACACTTATACCCTGAGGAGAAGAGGTATACCGCTCATACTCCAACTGACCATAGAGAATTTGAAATCAGTACCATACATAGGTCAATGGAAGAGTCAGATTCCCATTACCTCCCACATCCCGGTCAGTGTGGGACCACAAGCAGGGCTTATGTCAACTGCTCAATATAGCTTTCCAGGGTATACTGGCAACTTCTCTATAGAGTTACAGCGTCAACTGCACTCTCATCGGCAATCGAGAGATTTAATGTTTATCTCCATTGACCCGACATTAAGTATTATTGGGAGATGTGTACGGAATCTATCCTAATCATCGGGAGATTTGTGATACATCCATCCCGACACATACAATGAAGGATTGAGAGGTTTAATGTTTACCTTCCATGAATCTCCTCATCAGTACGTAAGGATATGTTTGCTCATTAACCCCCACATATTCAAAAATATGCATTCCGGTTTTTTTCCGCGGAGCAACCCGTTTCACCATCACCTATTACTGACGATGATGGATCTATGGCCATGTCTCTACATGATATGATTTCACTTGATTAATTAGGTACATTGTCATATCCTTTTAGCATCAGTCAAGTTCTCAAACATAACTGATTATGACAAATGCTACAAAGAACTATGTATTGTTTCATCAATCACTTCTCAGTCTTTATAAGACATTGGGATCTCAATCCCTCATTTAAATACTGGGAATTCTCATCCCTCCACCACATTATTACTATACTTATCAAATTTGGGTATTTAAACCCTAGGATCATCACTGAACATGCATTGTTACCACTTATTAGGTAACTATTACCTCTAGGTCCTCAGACCAAGGTATACATGATACTTGTTATACAAACATTACACATGGCTCACAAGGCCCATTATTTGTCTTGTCACCTTTTACTAGGCAACAACTTGATCACATGGCTTACAATGCCACTGCACATTTTGTTACTTCTCATTAAGCAAAATATAATATAATGGCACACCAGGCCAATGCATATCTTGTTACTTCTCAGTAAGAAACAAAAGCATATCACAACATACAATACAATAGTAACACCACTATTTCCTTACCAGGATTAGAGTTTACCATCAAATAGGGTTTTTCATCCTATTACCCAAAATTAGGGTTAGGATTTCCCATTACACATTAATTAGGGCTTATGTTCATTTTATGAATCCAACCCTAATTAATTGCTCCACTCCTCTAAGAGCCTCTTTTAATATCACAAGCATTCACACATGCTTATTGCTCTCATCACATATCATTAAATATTATTAAAGCAAGGTATGAGTTTATTTCTCATCCTTGCCAGGGTATGATTACATCATACTCATTAGTTTGTCTTAACCCCTTTCTCAAGGTATGTTAGCCTATACTTATCAAAATGTATCAAACTCCTTACATTTCATTGTATCAGTTTATATAACACATTTCATGTGTATCTTATCCAACTAAAATTGGATTTATCAAGGAGTATCAATCCTGAAGTGTTGAATGTGATATCTATCATGTCTTGATGTATCACTTTTCTCATCACTTCTAACTCACTTGAATTTACCAACTTATCTTGTATTAAGGTATTTCCCTCTTAATACTTTTAACCACTCACCTATCACCTTTATCATATAGTGCATAGGCCACACACTAGATTTGTCCAACTATCTTTAATGATATGGACTTGTCTAATGGTTAGGCATCGTTGATATCATTATCAACCACTTTAGGTATCTCAACTCTCAAAATAATATCCACACCATTATTTAGTGTTTCATACATCACTCCTAAGAGTGTCTTATCCTCATCTTTGTAAGGTGTATAGGGTTGATACATGTATGTCAAGTTAATCACATGTATAGAGTTGGATGTATAATGATCTAGGCATCACCTTGTCCCTTATACCCTTACATATTAAAGTATCAATATTACCATTCATATGGTTTATCAATTTCAACCTTCATGGTGTAACATTCTCATCTTACTTGATTATGTCAGCCACACTCTACTTTAGTGTATTGGCCATTATACCCTCATTAGGGTTTCATATATCATTACACGACATCACCCCGAATTTAAATTTCACAGCACATCATTACATCAGGGTTCCACATAACATTATTCTAATTCAAGGTTTCACATGGCATTACCCTTATTTAGGATTTCCCATGGCATCACCCTCAACTAGGGTTTCACATGGCATCATCCTCATTTAGGGTTTCACATGGAATCATCCTCAATTAGGGTTTCACATGGAATCATCCTCAACTAGGGTTTCATATGGCATCACCCTCAACTAGGGTTTCACATGGAATCATCCTCAATTAGGGTTTCACATGGAATCATCCTCAACTAGGGTTTCACATGGAATCATCCTCAACTAGGGTTTCATATGGCATCACTCTCAACTAGGGTTTCACATGTAATCACTCTCAACTAGGGTTTCACATGGAATCATCCTCAATTAGGATTTCCACTTTAATTATCCACAATCAGGGTTTACTATTCATCCCAATTAGGATTCCTATTCAAGTATCCATAATCAGGGTTTACTATTCATCCCAATTTAGGGTTTTACATCACATTACCCTAAATTAGGTTTACACATATCATCACCCTGGATTAGGGTTACATCCTTACCCTAGATTAGGGTTTCACACAAAATTGCCCTGAATTAGGGTTAGGGTTCAATAACCTTGTTAATTAGGGTTTTATGCTCATGATTAGGGTTTTATGATCTCTTTACTAAGGATCATACCCTTAATCACCACATGAATCATACTCAAGTATGAATTCCATTCTATCATTCTCTCCACTTGATTTGGTTACATCAATCATACGATCAAGTATATACAACTATGATTAACATAGTGTACTGAGTTATTGCTATTACAAGCAATTAGGGTTTATCCCTTTAAAGGTACTAATAATCTAGGTACTTTAGGGATTCAACCTTTATACCTATCATTGATTATCATTGCTATCAATCATTGGATCAATGGAACAATCATCACCTTCAATTTCCAAATGAATGAATCACATTTGACCTCCATTCGGTTTTGGAGTTTCATCACGAAACGGTTTTGAAAGCCGAATAGACTTAGGTCTTCAAACGGTTTGAGACCGTTTGGACTCAAACGTTCTTAAGACCGTTTGGTCCAAACCCTCTCAAAACCGAATGGACCAAAAAGTCCTTTCAACACTTACACGATTCATGATTTCAACGGATGGACCGATTATCAATTGAAGCCTTGATTTTTTTGTCACTCAAACTATTGAATCAACCTTCAATTTGACCATCAATTAGGGTTTTTAACCCAATTGATCTAGAAATTCTACTCAAGAAACCTTCAATTAGGGCTTTGAATTGAGTAGCCATCAATGATCAACATTGTGGAATTGATTCCATTGCAACTAATGAATCATCATCAAATTTTTGATATGACCTGACCCCAAATGGTCTTGAGGTCATTTGGATGGCTTCCAAATAGTCTTGAGACCGTTTTCCCCATTCCATCCTTGAAATTTGTGAAATTCAATTAGGGTTTGGGTCATTGGATTAATCATCAAATCAGCAATTGATTGTATTTCAATTTGGTATCTTTGAACCTTAAAATACTCAACCATACTTAAACCTATACCTCCAAATGGTCTTGGTTTACCTCCAAACGGTCTTGAGACCGTTTGGGCTAAGTAACCCAAAAATCTCAATCAAACAATTTGAATTTCAACACTTAATCTGATTAGGGTTTACTAATTGATTAATCTTCAACTGATGAACCCTTTGGAATTAATCAATCAAATTTGATGGGTCATTAACCATCAATATTAGCATCAAATTTTCCAAATGGTCAACCATGGTCAACTCTCCCAAACGGTTTGAAACCGTTTAGCTTCAAACGGTTTGATGAAACCGTTTGCTTTCAAACGGTTTTGTTGAAACTGAATGAACAACTTGTTGAAATCGATTGGAATGTAATTTTCTTTGGGAAAAAGTGCCCAAGATGATGTTATCATCATCTACCTTCGTCCCTGTAGTTCTTAGTACTTCTGATTTCATAGAATTATCCATTTCAATCAAGCAATTAATCAAGAATAAGAAGGAATCATTATAATTGCAAGATTGCTAGTTGAATAATAATGAAAATGGGTTCAAGTTATATAACCCGCCTCCAATTGAGCTTCAAAGCTCCAATTCTCACGTCAAAAATGTTGGATGCAACTCCTTTCATTATCCCAAGGCTCGTCCTCAAGCTTTGAGTGAAAAGGAATGGTTAGAATTGAAGATGGGATCGAGATAAGAAGAAATCATGCATTGATTTTCGATTTCCACCATGGAATTAAGGTGAAAGGGAGTAAAGAAGCTTACCAACATGTTGGTGGCCGTCCTTCTGATCCTCCAAAGCTCCCTTAGTCGGTTTGAATTCGAAATTCCCCTTTTACTCTATGGATAAATGAGCTTATATGCAATTTTTATTTAAAAAATCAATTAGGAGAGAGAAAGTAGGAATTATATCCCCCTTATCCTTTCCACTTGCCCCCTTCTCTTCCTTAGGGACGAGGCTATCCTCTTTGCCTCTTATTCCTCTCAATTATCCACAATTTAAAGAAAAGCAAATTAAGCACCTTAATCCATTTAATAGTAATATCCATAAGTGAGTGGATATTTCTTTTTCTTATAATAATGTGAGTGGGTTTTTCACCCCCTTGAGATATTTCGTGGCCCTTGCAAGGCACAAAGACGTCCACACATATTTTAATTCAACCATTTCAATTTTGGTTGAAGGTCCTTCAATTATTTTATTTGTTTTTGCATTAATTTGAATTAAGGTTTCCATTATGCTTAAATCTTGATTATTTTAATATCAAGATTCTCTCTCCTTCAAAGAGATACAAATGAGACACCCCTCTCATTTTATTTGCTCCACATGATCCCAAGAAATAGTAGGGACTCTCTAGAAGAGGTAATTTGCATATTGAACCCTAGGTTTTGGGTAAATTGCACATTACACCAAAACTAGGTTTTAAAGCACAAACATTGCTCAATCGGCTCTTTCTTGGTACTCAGGCTTTCACAAGCCATACATCTGTATCATTTTCACTCTCATGATGCCTCAACACTTGAGGAGCATTTATCAAGTAACATTTGCAAGATAACCCCTCAAATTGGGTAATTTGCACTTTAGTCCAAAATAAGCAAGCATTGCTTTAACATTATCAAAACAAAACCAAAATTGAAACATAAGTTCCTCTTGGGCCTTGATTACTTTTCACAAGATAAAATTAAGGATGTAATTATCTTTCTTAAGCAAAACTTCTAGGGTTAAGGCATAACCTAGGTCAGGGATGTTACAGCAACCTAGGGGGACGACACCCAACGGCCACATCCTTGTCACTAGCAATAGCAGTGATCACAAGTTGCAAATCTGATGGGGTAGGAGTCAAGTGGCGAACAATAGACTTGGACACAGGAGAAGACATCTTTCAGAGTGGGAAATGAGTCACCAGATAAGATAATGATGCGGACTGAAACATAGGTTGGATGAAGGCCATTGAAAATTTTGATCATGACAAATTGTCCTGCTCTTTGGTTTGATCTTAAGAAGCGGTAGGTTGAAAATAGTCAAGCTATTAAGAAAAAATGATAATAGAATCAAAATATTCATCAAGGTTCCTATCATCCTAATTTTCACAAAATAATTTATCCAAAAATTAATAAAGCCTCAAAATATTCTTTTCCTGAGTGTAGTGTTGACAAACAACGTCCCACACTTTACATTTGTATAAAACATGTATTTGGAGACAATAAAAGGCTCCATGTTATAGCCAAGTTTTGACTTGGCTATCTTCCCTTTTCCATTCAGAGGTTTCCTCAACAAACTTTTCAATAAATTTCACTTTATCTCTAGACTCCAGGATTATTTAGATAGAATTCATTCAAAATAGGTAATTATCTCCATTCAATTTGATTATGGAGAGATGAGTATTGTCATTATAGATAATGGTCTAAGATGAATCTTTTCCATCAACCATGCCTCTAGACATGATGAAAAAATCACACCGGTTGAACAACGGTGGACAAAGATATCAAAATAGTCACATCAACATAATGGTGGATATGAATAATCACTGGTAAAAAGCATCGTGAGGAGGAAGAAGGTCGGAAAATACACCTGAAGTCTAAAACAAGCACAGATGTAAACACTATCATAGGAATGAATCATTGTGATAAGAAGAAGGTAATAGATCTCTAACAATTATTGACATTCACTCATATATGTAGGAAAAATATATGGAGAGAAAATAAAAAAGGAATAACCTAAGATTTCTATAACCTTATTCTTAGATATGAATCTCAACCATGCCACGATCAACACACCACTAGTTAGATCCAGTGAGCAACGGAGAAGGGGAGGAGCACCAGTCAGACTCCCCACAAAGGTTGCTACAATAGAAAGCACCCATTCAAGGAGTCATAGATGCAACTTCAAAGGGGACAATAACCTACAATGAAGATCAAGAAAATAGGAATAGATACCCCAGGAGCCAACGACAACAAAGATAGCCCGCTAAAAGTCACTACCAGTCAGAGGCCGCACTAGTGGCTGACCCGGGCAACTGCCTCGCGGGCTGCAGCCACACGACGATGCACTAACACACGATTGTTAGTTGTGTGACCAACAATTGCACGCCACACGTGCTACATGCAATCGAGCGCCGTGTGTGGCCGGTGACAGACGCTGGTGGGCGGGGGTAGGCGACAGGCGGTCGCGGGTGATAGCGAGATGAGGGTGGGGGAAGGGTGGGAAAAAGAAGAGAAGAAAGAAAGAAAGAAGGAAAGAAAAGAGGCTACTTTTTAAAAATTAGACGACTGCTATGGATAAAGATTAGTTCTTATTATTAGAATCAGGACTACACAAAGAGTATCATATATACAAGTTATCTCAAGGTATGACATACCAGAAATACAACATAACATAAACTAAACTAATGCTAAGAAGAATAAGTTTAATTAACGAATACAAATTAAAATAAATAATAAAAAATACAACGATTGGACGAGTGTTGAATGAAATAAGAAGTTTGTTATGTGGACGTGATTCTGCACAAAATAAAACTCAAATCATTCTCCACTATAAAATAGTATAAAATAGTAAGTAATGAAATAAAATAACATATTTTATTTATTGTGTCTTTTATTTTGTGGTGGAGAATGACTGAGGCTCCATTTTAGATTCCATTATTCCATTTTAGATTCCAAAATAATGTCCCGGTAGCATTGTTCATAAAATAAATAGACATCATGGGACATGTGGATGCCATTATTAAAAGAAACCAATCATTGTCTCATTTCTATGGCAACGGTGGGGAAACGTCATCTTAGATCACGTGGGGCGGAGAAACAAATGCTAGACAATAGTGAAATATGTTAGCAGTTGTTATTTTCAGGAGTCCAAGGGCAAATAATGAATTTTCAGTGTCGTCCTGTAGCCTTAGTTTTCACCATTTGCTAGTGGGCTTTCGCCCGTAAAAGTAGACAAGCTCTTGCATCAACACCTTATTGGGAATTACATAAAATGTTGTTGAAGATAGCCTAGGATGGCCTGAGCTGGATCCAACTGGAAACCTATATCAGTGAAGTACGCTAGCCAACACATATACTAGTTATCTTTCTAGGATACGGGTTGGGCTTGGGCCTATGATTGGCCAATCGCCATACCTAACTGGTCCTTTTCTTCCTCCGAAATATTTTTGCAAGATTCCCATCTAGGATCCCATACCAGACCAATTGAAAATGCAGTGTGCGCTGCCTAATTACAATAAATTTGATACAAATAAATGAATCTTTGTCACCCAAATAAGGATACTTAGTAGTCTTGTCAAACAAATGTGTGAATTAGGTTTAAGTCAGGTTATTAAGGATTTGAATTTCGTAGACCCGATTAAAGAGATGAAATTCTAGAGGAGTCAAACAAAAACAAATTTTACCAACTAAACCAACGAGTTGTGAGTCACTCAGAAATACCGATATAAAGTATGTTCAATAAAAATATTTAACAATTTACCACTCCCACGATTAAACAAATTATTTCCTAATATTTTTATATGAGGTATAACACAAAAGCAACCAACTATTACACATTATTGCTATCAAAGAAAAAGATTATATTGCTCAATTTTAATAACTATTCAACTACATAGCTTTTTTTAAATTGAAATTCTGTAATATATAAAATTCTCTAATGTATGCTATAGGCAACAAATTAAAGTTGGTGACTTATACTACAACTCAATGTTGAATTTAGTAGAGCAATTGAATAATATAGTAGACATAGACTTATTTCCTTCTAGTATCTCTCTCCATATCGAATCTTGTTGAACAGATCAGATGAACAAGTCGAGGCCGGACGGAAGTCCTTAATAGTCCTTAACAACTTGTGGGTAACAGTAGTCATTATATTTATTTTATGTAATTATGTATACTTAATTTTTATACGATCAATTAATTATAAAATATCACCTTGGATGTGACGGGCACGGGCCACCCGTAAAATCCACCAATAAACGGATAGGCATAGAATTAGGTAATTTTCAGCGGCCTACAATTTTCATCACCCAGATAGACTTAATCAATACGGACAGATTGTGACCCAGTTTAACAGGTTTAAAACACATTGCAGAGACCCACCACGATATTCACATTCAAGAGAAAAGCAATATGTGATAGATAATTTCTGATATAACACCGCACAGGGGAAATATTCGTAACTGCAGTTGCAGCACAAAGAGAGCTTCATCATCCGGACTGAACCGAATTCCCGCGACTTGACCAAATAGATCGGTCTCCTGGGAGTTGGCACAGTCCATCCTGACATCAAAAATGCGGACGAAGTCCGCTTGCTCAACCATGGCCATGTATTTGCCATCTTGAGTGAATCTTGGCACAGTCCAACCCACCCTGGGCGTGGTTGGTTCACAGGGTTTTCAGATGGGAAGGGACTCATATCCCACTAAGAAATATCATCCTATGTTTGTTTGTACATAAACTGTTTTAGGATTTGACTCCCCCGATAGCGACAATCCCAATGGAGCGGGTTTCCGCCATACCCCACACCTCCCAGGTACTAGCGCGGTCGCTCGATCTCACAACCCCCGATTCCTTCTCTCGAATAGTCTCTGCTCGTTTCCATCTCGCAACCCAGGCTCCCCCTCTAACAAAGTCGCCAGAGTTGCAGATCGTTCTATCATAGAATCTCAACTTTTATAAGCTTCGGTGACATTCCGTTGACCATAGTTTGCTGTTGTGATGTCATTCAAATTCTCATATATCTATCGGGGCTCAAGCTCTCTACAGAAAACATAGTAGGCTGTGAGAAACAATATAATAGGTGCTTTATTGTTCAATGGATCATTTTCCATTTAATTCATATACCGCTGCATCCTATTGTTCAAATTTTAATCATGACTTGCAACACTTGAATTCTTTACTCCCAACTCCGTCGCACTAATCCGTTGTATATCATCGCAAGCATTATCTAAAAACAGAGCACGACCTGCTTTCATAGTAAATTTTAGCACTGCCTCAGTGGTCAAACAGTCGCACTTCTGATCTAATAAAGATTCTTTCTCCATCCAAACACAAGATTGGAAACGTGCCATCTTGTCCGAAGCTATTACCATCTACTCCAATACTGGTGCGCAAACCTTGCTAATCCCTTACCACAAACCAAACACGTCTTAGGGGACTGCGAAAGATGTGGGAGGTTTCTCACATCCGATAGGTGGCATGTCACGTCTTGGTTTCCGGTGGCCACTATGTTACCAGCAGGATATCACGCAGAGGAGAAAGTACAGTCTACATGGCCTTTGGGCTGCCCGATTGGCTACACGGATCAATTATGCTGTTAACATATGGATCGAATGAGTCGTCCAGAAACGCGGACATGACAGTCATTGTTGGCCGTTAAGTTGGTAGGGTGAAACCACGACAACACATCACAATCTGCATCAGATTTACCGGCTATTAAAGGTCTGAATTTGATCGATAGAAAAGCAGCTGCTAGCGATTACTTGGGGCTTCCGTGGATCTTCATCTGTTATGCCATTCTCAGCAGTTGATACTACATAGTTTCGAGATAATTCAATTCCGCTGTAAACACTCTCTTCAGTAGAACTCGCTTACAAAGTATAGCTACGAGATAGTTATTATACCAAGATGAGGCTGTTCTGGTACCTTGCAGATGAACTCTCCTTGGAACCCTCCAGCAACGATTAGGAGGTCCTTGGTGCTGACTTGCATTCTTAGATAAGAGGTTGAATACGAGATGCATTAGTATTTCTGGATTATAGAAAACAGAAAGCCATCAGTCAAAGCGTTGTAATGCGCAGAATAAAGAAAGTAACAGCAAAGCAAGATATATTATGTACAGATACGGAAGTAATATGACCAGCAACATTAAGCACTTCTTTTGCCTTTATTAACAAGGATAGCCAGCGCATGAAAATAGTAGTTATGCATCAAGTAGACATCATTCTTTACCATGTCCCTTCACTGCATAATAATAGGAAAGGTGTCATGTTTAAGACTATAGATAGACGCCAAAGCAATAAATCATTGAACTGAGAGCCAAAAATCCAAGAAATATCATTCATTCAGGTTTTGCATATCACATTCTTATCAACTTAATAAAACGATCTCCCCAACAGACCCTCCATAAGAAGAATCGCTACCAAAACTACAGAATTGCAAAACATACGGAGGCCAGTACAGGTATTAGGAAAGGCTGTCTCGTAGAAAGGGCAAGAAAGTTGGACCCAATTAACTAACACCTTCAAGTACCAACATTTCAGCCAGACTTCAGTTCAAGACCCAATTAACTAACACCTTCAAGTACCAAAACATTTCAACCACACTTCAGTTCAAGCAGTACGTCATAGTGGAATGTACAAATCAAAGGTTCAAAAGAGAAGCAGACATTTTGGAAACTCAATAAAACATCAAAAATGCCAGTCTTTCAAATCAAAGAGTACACAAGTGCAAGAGATACTTGAGATGCCAAATAGGTGTACAAGACAATTTACTCAGACATAAGAAAATAAATGTAGTATGTGGCCAGAGGAATAAATTAACAAGATGCCTAATATCGTTGCAGAACTGTACACATGAACATATGAGAAAATAAGATTGTAAGTGACCACAGAAATAAATTAGCTAGTATATACACATCACACTCGTAAATATGTGAACATTGCAACACACTGCCAAGGAGTTACCAATTACAAAGTACGGCGTTGCATCTTAGTGATATGACCAATGACAGAGAACTAAATAAGCACATAAAAAAAGTTACGTCGGCATTGCTATTTTCCATAACTCGGTGACAGAAGGAAAAAGAAGACGATAAAGTGCTAAGATGCATATTATAATTTATCTCCTAAAACAAGTACAAGATAGCCCACAATTCAGAAAAGTGAATAAAAATGCATTATTAAGACAGCAACAGATGCATTGTACTTTTTGTAGTAACAGTTGCATTGTACCTTCACAGAGAATGGATTAAATCCTGAACTTTTTTATAACCAATCGGATTGTAATATCATATCATAATAGGTCGAATTTGGATCAATTTTTATGTTCTATACAAGACTCCATAACTCTCTCTCTCTGTCCAAGGCATAATCTTATTTCAGGAATGCTTTATCAATCCATCTTCACTTGTATTAGCCGCAAATTCCAATTTGCATCGAAAATTTTCTTTATTCTCTGTCTCTCCTCATAGGTATGAACTACATAAATAGGGATGGGGTTGGCTAAACTTTCATGTGATTTTAGTAAACAAAATATACATTCCATTATTGTAGACCGATCCAAATGAATTCAAACTATAAACATGATGATTACGGATAGATTTTAAAGAAAGAGAGTGAGATAATCGTAGGAAACTAAAAAATAAAGCATACCAAATGATTATGTATGTCTACAACAAAGTGTTTACAAGTGTACAGTTCACCATGGGGTATACAGTTTAGCATGGGAAAAAAGTAATTGTGAAGTAAATATCAAAACAGACACCAACAGAAGAATCATTTGCCATTGGTTTTACAAGTAAAAAGAATAAGCCGTACGGGTAAAAAGGCAAGACTGAGTTTAGCGAACCTTAAAACTAAATTCACAATTATCAACTCTTCTTAGAAGAAGCCTAGAAAGTAGCTACTCTTCTTAGAAGAAGCCTAGAAAGTAGCTATTGGTAGGAAGCTATCCTATTTCAATTTTAGACCCCATGCAAATAATCCCAATACAACTTGAAGAAATTCTTAACTTGGGAAAAAATGTAATCAAGTACACGTTATGCATGACTACGATAACATTACAAGTGCTACTCAACCAATATACCACATTACAAGTGCTACTCAACCAATATACCGGAAGAAAAAAAATGAAGTGATCTACATCAAGTCGCAAAAATACTAAGTCGCAGTCTACATTAAGTTGCATCCACCGCATTTGATATTATCCTAACACTCTGATACACTATGTAAAGGCTAGCAACATAACTAACCATACCGAAATATGAAAAACCATGCCTCCACTGCCTGGAATAAGGTTCACAAAATACCTCCGGGTTTATAGCACTACATACATGAAAGGCAGAAAGCATACACAAATTCAAATAAAGCTGTAAATACAAATACCATGTCTATGGGGAATCATTCTAGATAGTAGCAGAATTGAACAAAAGATGGATGACGGAAGAAAGATGCACTAACTTTTTAAAATCTTAATATTCATTTGTAGGAGCTGGAGCACCTCCCGCAAAGCCTATTTATGATGCCATTTATAATTTTATAAAGCAAAGATCCTTTTTGAGGAAAACAAGATAGAGGCTAATTCGTTGATTCTATTAGACAAAATCCATTCATATATAACAGGTGGTCACGTGAAGGGAAGGTGATGGAGTGGAATCTGGCACAACTGCTAGGGATTGAGAGGATGAGGACCGCAAGGCTAGGGGAAAGGGATGTCATTTTGGTCTGTGGGAGAAGAATGGATATAAGACATGCGCTCGCCATACTTCGCAATATTCCTTGTTTGATTAGGTACTTTGTGGACCCAGAGTAAAGAATTGTTTCTCATGCTAGGTAACGGAGAAGAGAATATAAGATATTCGGTGGCAGTTGGAAAAGGACTATCAGGAAAGGGATGCTTGCGAGGACTACTGTAAAAGAAGAGAAGTGGTAGTATAAGAGAGGGAGATGATAGTAGTAGAAGCAAGAGGCATGCAGGCAATAGCGGCAAGAGGCATGCGGGTGGTAGAAGAGGGTAGCACCACAAGGCATGCGTGTAAAATTAATTGTAACTAAGACTCAGTCAAGCTAACTATATGGATTGCTATCCATCTTCAAAACATATGTATTTGTGAATTTGTCGTTTTCCAGGATTAGATCACCCAGTGATTACTGGCCAGGTCCAGCCAAATGAATTCGGGACCAACCAAACATGCCAGGTCCAGACAAATGAATTCGGGACCAACCAAACATTCAAAGCTCCTGGATGGTCTTTGCCTAAAATGGCTTTTCAAACAATTGGCCTAACACGATATACACGAGAATGAAAGATAACAGATGAAACTGGGTATCTTCTTGTGGACACCATGATCAGGAAAATTGTGCCACAGAGCTTGACTAATTCATAATTCAAGAGCTAAGCAGGATGACCATTTAAATGCTCACAACATCTATCAAGATTGTTAGCATCAGATTCACAAACCATTATGCATGATTCTTCTTATCCCATGGATGAACAGAAGTCATCATCAGACGAAGGAATCAAATATATTTATATCTGATGGACTAAAGATGGACCAGAAAGACAACATTGAAGGATATATAAAGCTAAATTACACTCTGATACTATTTGGAAGAGAGAAAAAAAGATGCAAATGTAGGGAATGCCCGCGAGGACCAAGATTCTCACAAATCCTGAACAATTCTTGATAATCACCTCTACCTAACAGAGCAACAGAGTTGGCTATATTAAGGAGCAAGTGAACACAATCAAAAAAATCAAAACTACTAGTGAAAACTTTCATTTAAGGATTAATCAAAATAAGATTTCACTCAAGGGACTCGTCCCATATAACGAATGTTGTATTCTCTTATAAGACCTTCATTTAATCACACAATTACGTATCCCACAGCAAAACCTCCACTCCTCCCAACACACAAAAAAAGATAGGTAAATAGAGACGAGGGGGGGTGGTTATATCAACCGGAGCACCAAACTAAGCTCATAAATTACATAGAACAAGTGTAACAAATCAAACAGAATTCAAATATAGGTTCTGTAGAAACATAGGCAAAGGTAACAAATCAATCCGAACTAAAGTGTAGGATCTGCAAAAACGCCAACCAAGTGAAATAGAAAGTTGGAGAACAAATTTCAATCCTACAATCCGTGAATGGTGTTACAGTGACTGTATAATTCCTTTGTCACTGATATCCCGAATGAACTCGAGGCATGGAACAGTCATCCTGTCAACGTTCATTCACTTTCTTGATCTCAGAGCAGATTGGAAGAGATATGTATGACATCAATATCACATACTGATTCACACATGCGTGCGCACGCCTATCTCAATCCTACTCATCAAGTGGCCTTGGATATCAAACTCCCTCAGGAGGGACAAATCCCATATCTATCACTCACCCCTCAAAAGCCCCATGTGTCAAAGCCACCCAATCATCACCTTTATAACAACCCATGTTTCAGGACTACGTTTGATGATGCCAAAGTGTGCCCAACGACATGTGTTGAGTGTAGTGATTTCAAGTCAAAGAATCACACCCACCACCATTACTGTGAGTACTGACTGTGACTACCATGTCATGGTTCCATGTGTCAAACTCACGGTGGGTCTGTCCGGTACACTTGTTCTCTAACAAGTACCTATGTGTTTGGTTTGATATCTCTATATCATGACTAATGAGATTTTGTCATCAACCAACACCACAATCTAGTCTTGTGTGTCATTGTTGTCTATCTACCTTCCACAATGACATCCGACTAGGGACATAACAAGAATGTACAAACTCTTAGCATCCGTGTGATCTCATCGTTTAGGTCCTGAACTTGAAGGCATACGTCATTGAGTATTGTCATTCTCTAGACATTCAATCTGTTTTGTCACTATCTCATATGACTGAACCAGAAAGAATTGAAAGCTTGCCTTTGAAGTTTATCAAATCAATCTTAATGTATCCCACCAATCATCCCATGATTGGCTCTCAGGACACACATACCAACAGTGACACATCACAACTATATCAGGGATTCAAACTTTAAGTTTTCATGGATCTTAATAGGGAAAACATGATTTGAATATGACTAAAGTTTAATCATCATATCATCCATTTAAGTCATATTTAGTTATTTCCATGCAAAAAGGTCATCATTAGAGTATAAGAGTGATCAAGCTTTGATTTCATGGCATAAAAATCAACAAGTTACTGATTTCAATATATCAAAAATCATGGGTGACCAATAGGGTGAGGTTTGTATAAGATTAGATCTCCAATTTGCAACATGCACATTAGGTCACATTTCAAAGTCATCTTTAGGTTACTTAGTCATAATAGTGAGCAAGATTGATCCATAAATCATTTATGTATCAAAGCATGTAGAGTTACTGATCTATATCAAACATGACGAATTAGATTTCATATAATCAAGTTGAGCATCAAAATAATGATCCTTATCATTAGAGTTCAAATGATACACATTTCATGGTTCATATCATGGACTAGAGTCATTGAAAGGGCTAAGAATGATCAAGTTCAATTACAATAGTACAAGATAGCATATGTAACTGATCAGGGTCATAAAATTCAGGTGGGGTCATGATATGATCAAGGTCGAGCACCAATCACCATTAAACATATAAAAGAGATGCATTTGATGCCATTTTCAACATATTAGGATCTATGTATCGAATTAGGCTATGAAATTAGGTCTCATTGGATAAATCTCGTCGAGTAGATCAATTTTCATATATAACATGTCCCATTTGGACATAGTATCTATTTTCTACAAAATTTACGAGATCAAGACATAAAACATAGGTCAAGGAGGGAAAATATACTCTGATGGGCGAATGGAGCAGCGCCACGTGGTGAGGCCGCCTCCCAGTGAGAACGGTGCGCACTGCCGGAGGCAAGAGAGGAGTGGGCCAGCGTCAGGAATGCGTGTTGGCGCTATGCAACTGGTCCACGCGGGACTCTTTGATCGTGGTCAAAAGCGAGAAGAGAGAGGGCAATCGACTTGATATGGGCCATGCGGTCTTGATCCTGTGGTCGAGGGTTTGTCTCCCTCGTGGAGATAGCCCCGTGCCTGGGCATCGTGTCACAGTGACACTGACCGACTAGAGTAAGGGGGAAAGGGAGAAGTAAGGGGCTTCGGTGATTGCTAATGAGCCGTTTAGCATCATAGGGGGAAGCCAAAGTCATCACGGGGGTCATCTTGGCCTGAGGTGGCTCGAGGGTGAAAGCCCCAAATGGGCAGACACGGCGGAGCCACCAAGGTAGAGGAAGAAGGAGATGCCAAGGAGGGTGTTGCGGAGCATGAATGGGCATGGATGAAGGAGGAAAACAAAAGGCAAACAAAGGCAGAATGAAAGTGCTTAAAAAGGGGCTCGGATATGGGTGTGGACACCCCTAACCACCATGGTCGCAGTCGAGGCAGCTGGCTATGGCTAAGCGGGTGTGCCATACCCCTATTGATACTCAAACAGGAAACTAGGAGTAGGGGAAGGTCGGAGGAGCATGGGCGAGGACATCGGCGACAAAAACGGTGCAAATGAAGTCAAACAAGCTCGTGGGGGCGGCATACTAGGGGCATGGCCACCACTCTAGGCGCTGACCCCTACTCGAGGTTGAGGATGACTCAACGACCATAGGATCAGCGCGGCGCGGTTCGTGGACATTAGATCGATGATCCGGGCACACCACCAATAAGGTCAGCTAGGCACGACTCTCTTAGGCCGTACCAAGGGAGAGAAGGGTTGAGGCCCAAGAACGAGAAAAGAAGTGAAAAAAAGGACTAGAAACCAAAACAACTCATTTTAATCTTAACTTTCACCTCGAAACTCGAATTTGGGTGAAATCTTCACCATTGGATTAAAAATTTCATTCTCTTTATCATGGATAAGGTTTGAGATTCAAATAAATATATTAAGTTGTTCCAAATATTCAAATCCATCCTCAAACTTAAGTAAGCACTAAACCTTGTACAATCTAGTTCAAAATTGCAAATAAGCCATCAACACTCATCAACCGAGCAACAAGATTCCAATATATCCAATTTATGATTATGAAGGTAATTGAGTCAAGTTGAAAGCATCATGAGTCAGAATGTGCATAGTCATAGGAGAGAGAAAAACCAGGTTGTTACATCTAGTCAGTGTCATTCATGTTCAAATACTAACTAACAATGTAAGACATGATCCAGTACTAAGGACCAACATTATGAAGATACAGATTCCCTATTATGCCATAGGAAAGGTCCACAATTTCCTATCATACCATATCAAAACTTGAAAGGTCTTCATAAGATGTCTGCTGCTCGATTTCCGCCTCTTTTCTAGCTGCCGCAACATACTAAATGTGACTCTATCTCCTAGATATCAAAATGTCTAGAGGAAAATCTCCAGAACTCATTCTGGAGAAAATCGACTGACAACGAGATGTGACCGAACTAATAGAATAAGACCCTAAACAATTCAATAATTGAGTAAACAACCAATATCATACAACATGGTACAATACTCTAATCTAAGTGAAAACATGCTAAAAATTGAAGATGCATTCCTCAGCAGTAATCCCCTGATGGCCACACACTATGTAATCGCAAGCAAGAAAAAGACATGATCAATTCAGATGAAAGACTACAACTCCTGACCTTTTAAAAAGAAGCCAAGCAAGTAGCCTTAGCATGTTACACTTTGACTAGTTTTGAATATGAATACATACCTTCAAATAATTTCAGTGATACTTGGAATTGGAGTCGAGTATTCTGTGTAAGAATGTAGAATGGTGAATATATTTTCCATTAGATGCTTGAGACAACAACCTGCAAATGTAAATGCTAGAAGAGATACATCCATCTCTTTACTCAGTATTATATATATTACAGAAACCATAATCCCAATACTTATGACACAAAATGTAAATCAACTTCATAAGGTAGAAGTAACTTATTGAGGAAACTCCCAGCATTCTTTTAGGAGAAGAATATAAATGACAAAGTCATTGATTTAGTGCTACAGAAATGTTTTATATTCCTAGTATTTCATTATGTTATTTATACTTGCTGCTGGACTCTTATGTAATTCTTCTAGTTGTGTTACCATAAAATGAGAGGTAGCAAATTGCTGCTCTCACAAGTTGCACATTGCAACACCCTAATTCTTTGTTCACATAGTATCAAAGCGGTCCGATCGGAGGGAAGCGTAGCACCCGGCCCCGGCCCTAACCAGCAGCCACACCACCAGGGCAGCAACCGCAGCAAAAACAGCAGCCTCACGAGGTAGCAGCCGCAGGGTAGGCAAACCAACCGTCACCGGGGCAGGCCCAGTACAGCCGGCTAGCCGTCGATGGGCAGGTCGCCACCGAGAGGAGGGCCAATCGAGGCTGGATCTTCGGCCGGGAGGCGCGGGCGTCTTCGGAGCTCTCCAACGGCATTATAAAATTCTAAATCGAGCAATCCACATCTACATAGAGACTTCCTAATCACATCTCCATGTGTGATTAGGAAATATTCGCTTGGAGGTTGTTGATGCGTCAGAAATGTATCATCTCGTCTTTCATACAGTGACGTGTATCTCTCCATCCCTCCTCTTCTCATTGTTACATGTATCTCTCAATCACTCCTTTTCTTATCGTGACACGTATCTCTCTGTCATATCATTCGTCAATGGGACGTGTATCTCTCTGTCACCGTCTCCTTATCACAGCTGAGTTGTGGAGGACAATAAAGCTTATGTTGTCTACAATGAGGTGTCACCAATTTCTTCTATCAAGTTGAATGGGAAGAATTTCCTGTTGTGGATGAATCTTGTCCATACCATGCTAGAGTCCAGAGATAAGGTGAAGCACGTCGATTCTGATCCCCCATCCACCACTGGCAAGGGATATGCAGAGTGGAAGCGTAATAACAACCTGGTGAAGACATGGTTGTGGGGGAGTATGGAGCCTGGCATTGCCGCTAGATTCATGTTCTACTCCACTGCAAAAGAGATCTATGATGTTGTTAAGAAGCACTACTCTTAAGAGAAGAATGCCCTGTGTCAATTCATGATATATGATCGTTGTTTTGCAGAGCGACAGGGAGATAGATCATTAGAGGAATGTTGCCCAAGAGATGAGTTTTTAACATCCTGTCACTATTCAAGAGCAGATCAAAGATAGAGATGACCTGGTTACAGCTAAGTTCTTATTTGTGTTGGGCCCTTCTTTCAGTTCTAGACGGAGTGTTATTCTGATTGCTGATAAATTTCCTAGCTTAGAGGAGGCCTACTCCAGGTTTCTACAATCCAATTTTGAACATGTACAATCTACTGCAGCTCCTTCCTTTTGTGGATCTCATGCACATACATTGCTGCTATAGTTAGAGGACATACATGTGTTGGACGAGGAGGGCCCACCAGGCCCAAGTGTACCTTTTGTGGTCATCCAAGACATACTATTGAGAAGTGTTGGAAGAAACATGGAAGACATGTTGCGCCACCTGCTGGGACAACCCACCTTACTGGAAGAAATAATCGTTGAAACCTACTGCTACTACTACACCTACTTCTGCTTCTACTTCTAGAGCCCCTGGTATCACTCTCACAGGGAAGAATACGATAGACTTATTCTAGCCACTCAGCATCTGAACATGGGAGCATCTTCTTCAGCTAGCTTGGCTTCTACAACTGATAATCCAACTTCTTTCCTGGCTTCTAGTTCTTCTCCTTCTTGGGTGGTTGATTCTGGAGCTTCGCAACATATGAATGGTATGAGGAAGTTGCTTCACTCCATTGACTCGTATATCCCACATCAGTCACTGACATTAGCTGATGGATCTATGCGGAAATATTAGCCAGTGGATTTGTTTTTCTTACCCCTAAGATTGACCTTAGATATGTACATTATGTGCCTGAATTTTCATTCAATCTTCTGTCTATTGCAAAATTAATTGATACTGTGAAATGTACAATGGCGTTCGGTCCCTTTTTGTGTTAGAAAATAGTTTTCTTATTTATGTATCTCTTTACGATTTCCTTTTCATGTTGGGTCAACTATGTAAATAGTCTTTGTCTATATAATAAAGGAGAGCACACCCTAACCGGGTATCGCTTTGACCCAAATCCTTTCACATGGTATCAGAGCATATCCCCACTTCTACAACCCTAGTCTCCGCCTCTCCCTCCCCTCCACCCATTCTCCTTCTTCTCTCCTCCAGTTATATCCTCCGTTGTCGGCACAACTGGACAACCGTCGGAGGTTCTCCTCTTCGGGCAGTTGGCCCTCCTTCGATCCGTCAAGGCACGGTGGCTGCTTGAAGGAAAGGAGAACCCCTCATTTTGTTTCAAAGAGAAGAGGAGCACCTTCCTTCTCATCCTCTTTCCTCTCCACGTAGTCCCCGTACGTGGATGAGTGCCCACATCTCTCGAGCCTGCTGATGTGCCAGTTTTGCATCATCAAGTGACTTGTGACGACGCTAATTCCTGTCACTTTTTCCCCTATGCGTCTTCTTAGGGCCTATCCTCTCTCTAGTGCGTCTTCTCGGAGTCTATATTCACCATTTAACGAAGCCAATTCCCATCATCGACGTATACGCCTTCCACCGCTGCACACGGTGTGTATTCCAGGAAACACGGCGTGTTATCGTCAAATACTTCAATTCTGACAGCACTATTCACAAAAGATACGACGTGTCTCATTCTTGACATGGTGTTTCCTAGCTGGTGAAAGTAACATCTCTGAAAGTGGACATGATGTGTCCCTTAGCAACACGACATGTAAGAATTTCAAAAGGAGTCTCTAGCAACTCACATGACGTGTGAAAAATCAGACACTGTGTGTTGAGCGCTGCGAGTATTTTTCTGTCCACTCGCACGATGTGCAGAAAAATAGACACGTCGTGCACTACCCAGACATGGTGTGTTCTATCCTCAACACGATGTGTTATTCACTCTGTTTGTTGTTGTTTTCTTGATTCCTCAATATGGGAGATGCCAAGCCTGCTTCCACTACAGTCGTCTACAACGACCAATCTCAGATCACTTTTGTGAATCTTAACTCACAGAACTATCTCTTTTGGATGAATGCTATCTACACTGTGATTGAATCTCGTGAGAAGGTAGACATCATTGAGTCGGAGCCTCCTAATGAAGGTAGCAAGGACGACCCTACTTAACGGAAAAACAACAGGCAGGTGAAGTCATGACTATGGAATAACATATGCGTCTTGATTCATGTTCTATTCTACAGCCAAACAAATCTGGGAAGCTGCAAAGAAACATTTTACTCATAAGAAGAATGCTCTTCGTCTTTATACTATTTATGATCGCCTCTTTGTAGACAAACAAAATAATTGTTCTCTTGAGGATTATTTTGGTACGATCCAGTCTATTTCTCAAGAACTCAGCTTTTACCATCCATTAAAGACTAATGATCAGATGAAGGACCGAGATGATCTAGTGGCAACAAGGTTTCTATCCGGCTTAAATCATGTGTATGCCTCAGCTAGGAGTGTTATTCTGGCTACGGACAAACTACCAAGTCTTGAGGAATCCTTTGTACGAATTCAACAGTCATCATTTGAGTCCTTTTTTACCACTCCAAGAGACCTCCACAATGAGACTCAGACTCCTCTTATTGCTGCTTTCAAAGAAATGGGACGAGGTGATGGCCGAGGACGAGGTCCTGGAGGAAATCGTCTAAAATGTACATTCTGTGGGAACTTGGACATGTGGAAGAAAAATGTTATTCTAAGCATGGTCGGCCTCCAACTAGAGCTGTGCATTATACTGCAAATTCATCTGGAGCATCTGCATCTGGAGGTTCTAAGCATGTGCAATCAGATATTACAATCTCCAAGGAGGAGTATGACCATCTTCTATAGGCTATCCAACAGGCTTCCCTTGGCGCCTTTGTCAATTTAGCTTCAGATGAAGGTAACCAGGGGACTTTACTTGTCGCATCTCATCCATCCTCTACATGGGTTGTGGATTCCGGGGCCTCCCAACATATGACGGGTATACGATCTATGCTTCTTTCCTCTGACTCATATATCCCACATTCTTCTATGATCTTGGTTGATGGTTCTGTCATAAGCGTCCAGGCATGTAGCACCGTACAAGCATCATCCAATTTGACGTTATAATCCGTCCATTATGTTCCAGACTTTTCATTTAACTTAATTTCTATTGCTAAGCTGGTTGACTATTTGAAATGCTTGGTAAATCTTTGGAGACTCTTTGTGTTACAGGATCCCAGGAGCTAGAAGACGGTTGGTGGGGGATCTAGGAAAGGTGATCTCTACTTCTTTAGAGGTGGTCACCCAGCTCGCCAGATTCCATCCACCTCATCCACCGTTTTCAGTTGTTCTCCCTTGCAATGGCATTTTTGCTATGGACATCTATCCCTATAGAGTCTTCAAAAGCTTGTACCATGCATAGCCTCAATTAAGTCGTTAGAGTGTTGGTCATGCCAGTTAGGCAAACATCATCACGTTTCTTTTCTGAGCCGCATTGTGAAATGCTCTAAGCGTCCTTTTGATCTTATTCACAGTGATGTCTGGGATCCTGTTAAAGAGCCAAGTTATAATGGCTTCTGATATTTCATGTCTTTCATTGATGATTTCTCCCGCATGACTTGGGTTTATTTACTAAGTCTCGCGATGAAGTCTTTCATGCTATTCAAACTTTTCATCAGTTAATAAAAATTCAGTTTAATGCTCATATTAAGATTCTTCGTATTCATAATGCTCTTGAATATGTTCAAAAGGTTGTTTCTACGTTCTGTAATTCTGTTGGCATGGTTCACCAAACGACTTGTCCTCATACACCCCAACAAAATGGGGTCGTTGAACGCAAAAACCGTCACTTACTTGATGTTGCCCGTACTCTGTTGTTTCAAATGTATGTGACCAAGACATATTGGTCTAATGCTTTTCTCACTGCCTATTTTTTTATTAGCCGTCAGCCATCTTCCGTCTTACAAAGGGCTACTCCCTTCTCTGTTTTCCGACCTGACGAGCAACCTTTTCCAATTCCTCTTCGTGTATTTGGATGCACTGTGTTTGTTCACATGTTTGATCCACGCACTGACAAGTTGTCTCCTCGCACAGTCTGCACTGCCTTTCTAGGATATTATCCCACACAGAAAGGATACAGGTGTTATTGTCCTCTTCGTCGTCTTTTTGTGTCAGCTGATGTTATGTTTCATGAGTCTACCCCATTCTTTAGTGACTCTATTCAGATTGAGGGGGAGCACAATCCTAAGAGTGAATACATCTTTGAGCGTGAGAGAGAGCCACCACTTCTTGTGTCGTGTGATGAGAGAGTTCTCGATATCACCCCACCATCACCACCGCCACCATCACCTCCACCACCACCCCCATCCTTTCCTCTAGTTTACACCAGACAAGTATGGCATCACCAAGAGGATGTTGCGTCACTAGTCCAACAGCATGCCTCCTCACCGTCTGCCACTCTTGAGGTACCTTTCCTACTGAGAGTTCTCTTGATGCTTTGGTTTCAGATCTACAGAAAGGTGCAGCTCAAAAAGCTATCTGGTCCTGCACTATCCATCATCCTTTGGCAAATATGTGTTGCTTCTCTCATTTATCAACTGCAGCCCACATGTTTGCTCTTCAACTGGACTCTACGGCGGTCCTTGTTCTTATAGGGAAGCCACCCGACATGATGGTTGGGTCCAAGCTATGGACAATGAGATGGTCACACTTCATGAGAACTCTACCTGGGACTTGGTGGATCTTCCTCCTGGCAAGTCTGTTGTGGGCTGCCGATGGGTTTATACTGTGAAACAGAAACCCGATGGGTTATCAATTGCTTGAAGGCATGTCTGGTGGCGAAGGGATACACTTAGACACATGGTGGGACTTGGTGGATCTTCCTCTTGACAAGCATGTTGTGGGCTGTCGATGGGTTTATACTGTGAAACAGAAATTCGATGGGTTATCGATTGCTTGAAGGCATGTCTGGTGGCAAAGGGATACACTCAGACACATGGTGTCGACTTCATTGAGAGCTTTTCTCCAGTGGCTCGACTCAATTCTGTGCGGATTCTTATTTATGTTGCTTCTCATTTTCACTGGCCTCTTCTTCAGCTAGATGTCAAGAAGGCTTTTCTTCATGGTGGTCTACTTGAGGAGGTGTACACGGAGCAACCTCCTGGGTATGTTACTCAGGGGGTGTCAGAAGGTGTGCAAGCTAAAGAAATCCTTATATGGTCTGAAGCAGTCACCTCGGGCATGGTTTGATAAATTTAGTTACTCAGGGGGTGTCAGAAGGTGTGCAAGCTAAAGAAATCCTTGTATGGTCTGAAGCAGTCACCTCGGGCATGGTTTGATAAATTTAGTGTTGCATTTATACAGTTTGGGTTCACCCGGTCTACTGATTACTCACTCTTTGTGCATAGGTTTTCAAGTGGCCCCATTATTTTAGTTGTTTATGTAGATGATATTGTCATCACCTGTGATAACTCTACTGCCTTCTACAACTCAAGACATGGCTACAAACACAATTTCAGACGAAAGATCAGGGTAACCTTCGCTATTTCCTTGGCATAGAAGTTGTATGCTCCAAGAAAGGTACAAAACTCTCTCAGCGGAAGTATGTCCTTGATTTACTTGCACAGGCGGGCATGGCATAGTGCAATCCTGTCTCCATGCCTATGGATTATCATACCAAGACTTTTATTTCTGTCTTTCTGATGACAATGAGTTTTCTGATCCAACAAAGTATAGAAGGATTGTAGGGAAACTGATCTACTTGACAGTTAGTTGTCCTGATATTTCTTATGTTGTTGGAGTTGTTAGTCAGTTCATGAATGAGCCTAAGATGTCACATTGGATGGCAGTCACCCGGATTCTTCGGTAATATCAAAGGATCTCCAGGGAAGGGCCTTACTTTATGGGGCAGAACCTCACAAATACATCCTTGAAACTCACTAGGTTCACTAATGTTGAATGGGCTAGTGATGTTGGAGATACGTTCTTATTCTGGATATTGTGTTTCTTGGGTCACATTTGGTGACTTGGAGGAGCAAGAAACAGAATGTGGTAGCACGACCCAATGTAGAAGATGAATATTGAGCCATGGCACGTGCTTGTAGTGAGCTACAGTGGGTTGTGTCAGGGAGTGTCTGTTGAGACCCCTATTTCTCTCATGTGTGATAACCAGGAAGTCATTCATATTTCTAGCAATCTGGTGTTTCATGAGAGGACCAAGCACATAGAAGTGGACTGCCACTTTTTTCGTAATTTAGTGCTCTCCAAGAAGATTCAGACTCATGTTCAGACTAGTCAGCAAGTGGCAGATATCTTCACCAAGCCACTTCCATCTTCATCTTTCAAGCATATGACTTCCAAGATGGGTACGTGATACTCATCGTTTTGCAATATCAATCACTAAGATGGTTAATCCTAGAGTTTAAACCTTTTTTACTTCCGGTTTTAAGGGTAGTATAGAAGGATCGATCCCACAGGACAACTTTTAAGAGATTGTTCTTTAGAACCCAAAGTTTGAAGAACTTTATTATTTGTTTTTGGTATTTTTCTTTTGATTAAAGCAGAAAGTAAAGTCCAGTTGGGGGTTTGGTTGATTACACTAAGGCAAGAAGAAATGCACTTAACAAGAATTAGCATGCACAAGGAAAAAATAAGATGATTGTTAACACAAGCAAAACTATGTGAATGAAAGACTAAGAATTAAAGAAAATAAGACTAAGAACTTTACCTTGTCTGCGGGGGTCACAAAGTAGCGCTCGTGCAAGAGGGGTTCCTCGTTATCAAAAAAAAAAGAATTAAAGAAAATAAGGGATGCGGTGATTAAATCAAGAGATGGAAATCGAGGCTCGTAGGGGTTTTCACCACCTTAGCCTAGGTGATAACAACTAAATCTTAAACGACGATTCGATGAAGGTTTGCGAATTTTAAAAAAAACTCACAAGAGATAAACTCCACATGAGCCCATTGGTCTTGGTGCTCATGCTTCCTAGTTTATCATCCTAAAAGACGAAAATCCACGGTCATATCAAAACGTCTATGTAATCGATTTTATTGTTCTAAATCCGGATTTCCATGGTCATATCCATCCGGATTAACATGCGATCCGAAAATCAACTATTCAATTAAAATTGATTACCATCTAGTCGTTTAAGAAGAAGTCGTTAAAACCATGGCTAAGGGGTTATTCCCCTTGCCCTGATAGAAGTCTACTCACACATGGAGAGGGGAGACGGAGGAAGAAAGAAATGAAGCCATAGTCTAGCCCAAAAATCAGGAGATTAATCCTTATGCTAGAGACAATGAAATGACTTAGTTCTTTGTTCCTTGCTCTAGGATTAAAGAACGGGGAAAAGAAGATTAAAACTAAGGCGGAAAGAAAAGACAAGAACAAGTATGAAAGAGCTATGCTTGAACGAAGATCTACTTTATTGCATAATAAGAAAATGATTACAAGACTGGTTGCTTCAGAATCCCAATACAAGGAAATCCAAGATGCCCCAAAGAGGAGGAAGTGCCCCTCCTTTTATAGGAGAAGGAGGGGGGGCTATACATTAGGTTTAGGGTTATTTTGAGGTTGGCGGCTGGGATTTTTGCTGTCTGCGCGCCGCCAACCGACCGGTTCAGGAACCAGCCGATCGGTTGGAAGGTTCTGGAACGCACAGCCCATCGATCGGCTACCAACCCTAATTAGGGTGGCGGCGCAGTCGAAACCGCTCGGTGTTGCTCAGCAATGGGCATCAGTCGGGCGTCTGGTAGCTGGAATCGGGCGATCTCAGCCGTCGTCTGATGAGATGAATGATCGACACTTGAGGGCGAACCAAGCGTTTCAGATAGTCAGACGATCGGTTTGATGCAGTGAGACGATCGGTTGAAGATACCAGACGATCGACTCAGGTCCTAAAAGTGCATTAAAATGCACATGATTGTCAAATTTGTGATAAAACGAGAAAATATCAATTTGTGCAATTTTTAAGAGATGAATGGAGTATTTCTGTGTGACAAGCTTAATAATTCGCAGAAAAGATGTGCTGAAATAGCACACATCAAAATACCGCGGACTTAAAGTTTTGCTTGTCCTCAAGCAATTGAAAAATCAAAAAGATTCCAAGAATTTTTGGAATAACAAGTTCATCCTCCCTAGATTAGAAATTTTTTTATCCTTTTCATGGCCAAGCAACCCATCTCCTAGAACCACGAATTGCAAGCACTATGTTTCTCAAAAAACATTTTTCATAACTTAATTTTTTTAAACTTATACTTTGTAAAGACAGTCTTGATCTAACTTGCGCTTCGACACTTTTTTTTTTATTGTTGGTTTGATTGTTGCACGGGAATAAAGAATTTGAGGTGTGACGGAAAAAATCCCTCCTCTATTCGACTTGGGATATAAGTTTTTCATGGACTTGTGATTACATTGACCACAATTTTTTTTGTGTGCCTTTTTGGCATCTTTTGATGGTACACCCCTTTTGTGGGGTATGGAAGAAGGGCATGCCACCCCAGACTTAGGGTTTGGCGTGCGATTTATTTTTCCCGAGCAGCAAAAAAACCTTTTTTTTGTGAGATGTCATTGCATAAGATAGAAAAGACATGTAGCTACATTATATAAGAGTAAAAAGAATGAGTTAATCTAATGCTAAAATTAAGAAAATCTGCATTTGATTCTATTTGATACTCTAAGGCTTGCCATCGTTTCCAAAAATTGCTATCATGATCATAGGGAACTTGATATTGCAAAGTTTTTTGGAAATAAATTTGATAATGCAATTGATTTTTGAAGATAAAGTACAACATTCGGCCGGCTAGATAAAGGCCTTATGTTTGAAAGTAAGCAAAACAAATAAAATGCAGAAAAAAAATGTTGAAAAGGGAAGATAAAGGGTGGATCACGTACCACCCACCCCCACCCCAGACTTAGAAATTTGCTCGACCCGGGCAAACTCTAAGAGCGAGATGGAGGGAAGAGTCACTGCGGTGGAGGGTGCTGCTGGTGGGAGGAGTAGTAGTTTGCTCAATAAGAAGAATCAGGGCCTGGATAACTTTGGTGTGCTCCGTACTCGTCATAAGTTGGTCGACTGGGGGCATAGTGACCGCAATCCACATGCCAAGACTCCTGCGAACGCTGCATCAGGTACATATGATTGAGCTGGTGGCCCTGTCTCTGCTGCTCGTGCTGAATCTCATCTAGCTGAGTCTGGATCTCGTAGAAGCCGTAAGGACCCGAGTCATCGTCTGGTCGTCGCCTGGTGCGACGTCTAGAAGGTGGCGGTGGCGGTCCAGTGTTGTCGCCGTGTGCCTCTAAAGAGAGGCTCCTTCTGTGAGGCTATGACTCGAGGATGATGTCTGGATCTGGATGCTCCAGGTAGAATCTCTGGATATGGCCCGGTAAATCAGTCAACTCGTAGACGTAGTTTGCTGCTGCAAACCGCGAATGTAACGGGAGCTGGAGGACCACCTGAGTGTCTTTGAACAAAACGTAATAAACGCCCTCGGTGCCCAAACGGATAAACCTACTATTCTTCAAATAGTGAGTGTTGATTAAGTGGTTTTTGGGCTCAAGCGGAGGAAAGGCGATGTGGGTGTAGCCCAAAAAGATGGCGAGTTGGGTAACATAGTGGCCAATGCGGAAAGAAGAGGAATTGGCTCGGCTAGCTTGGGTACCAAAATGCTCAATGATAGCATTGCCCCAGTTAAAAGGTTCTTCGTGTAAAAGACACCAAAGATCATAAAGTTCTACCTGAGTAATTGCACCCTGAGTACCTTCCCGACTGAAAATGGTGCAAGCCAAAATACGGTGAAGATAACAGAACACCGGGTTGTGAATGCAGGAGGCCTTGGGGCCACTAGGAAGACGGGGAAGAAGCCCGGTGATCTCTGCCCAAAACTTATCTCTGTCGTAATGGTCGGGGTAGGAGTCGTGAGACCGTGCCATACATTGGTCTAGCCAATAGTCATCCCTGCCGTCGAGGATGAAAGAAGTGATTTGCTTGGCGGATGATTCCAGATTTTCCCCAAAAATCCGGCACTTACAACTCGAGTTTCCGAAAGAACAGTGTAACCTGCAAAAAGTGCTCAAAAACTCGAGGGTAAGATCACAGTAAACAGAGGTGACATGGTAGGGAAAGACAAGGATGTGGTTTCTGCGGAGGATATCGTCGACGGTGTCGCGGATGCCCAAAGCATCAAGGGTTGTGCCGCACGCCCAACGAGGCAAGGAAACACCAATTGCGAACATATCCTCATAATGCTGGCGGTGGTCAACGCTAGTGAACTGGTCATAGCTACTCGGAATATGTGCTATCTGGGGTGAACGGGGGGCGGTTGTGTCTGGATCATTCGCCGCCTTCTGAGTTCCCTCCATCTCGCGGAGAAGCTCATCCGCCTCGTCGATGTCTCGAAGCATCTCCTCGACTAACTCGGGAGAAGACTCGCCCGTAGGAGAGGGTGTGCGGAATTGGATTCCGGGATGAGAACTGGAACGGCGGGGAGGATCCCTGGAAGAGGATGCAGGGGTTTTGCCTTTGCCCTTGCGGAAACGGCTGAACATCACTGCTGCAGAGATAAAACGATTGTCTGGGGAAGCCAACCGATCGTCTGCTGAAGCCAACTGATCGGCTGGTATCTGAAACGGGCGTTTGAGGTGTCTGAAATGGGAGGCTCGAGAACCAACGGTAATCTGAGCACTCCGCGAATGGTGACGGTTGTCTTGTTGAGGAGCGGCGACGCGGACGACGTCGATCGTTTGGAGAGCAAGACGGGCGGCTGTAGATTCAGGCGGGCGGCGGTCAAGCCAGGCGGGCGGCTGAATCCAGGAAGCGGCGGCTGTGGGGGCTCCGATCGAGACGGGTGGCGTGCTCGTCAGGCGGGCGGCGTCGAGCCAGGCGGGCGCTGGATCCAGGACAAGCGGCAGCTGAGGCTCCGTCTGCCGATCCAGACAGGCGGCGTGCTCGTCAGGCGGTCGGCTGCTCGTCACGCGGAAAGGCCGAATGGCCAGCTGAGCGAGAACTGGTCGGCCGAAGAGCGGACCTTGGTCGTCCGGCTGAGGATCAAAGCGGGCGGCTGAAGAACGGGCGAAGCTACGCAGGGGGCGGCTAGGGTTTGCGAAGAGATGGAAGAAAGACCTAGCGTCTGGAGTGTTATATAGATCAATGGATCCACGAGCCGATCGGTTGGATAGCCAAACGATCGGCTGGTCTGCCTCGGGCGTCAACACAAAACTGAAAGGACAGAGGCCGCATTCAAGGTTTGCAGAACGGTCGGCGGACGATTCAAGCGTCTAGAAATGCGAAACGATCGGCTGGAAATGTGAAACGAGCGTCTGGAAGTGCAAACTGATCGGCTCGACAGAAGGAACAAGGAAAAACAGAACAAAAAAAACAATGAAACAAACGAGAAGGGAAGATAGTGTTTGGTTGCCTCCAAACTAGCGCCTTATTTTACGTCGTGACTCGACCAAGATCAAATTAATTGGAATCTGGGGGAGGTGAAGGGTCAGTGAGATTCAGATCCTGCAAGGGTGGAAATTTGGTTGGGTCTGAAGTGACAACATCTTCAGTGGTGATGTATCTTTTAAGACGGTGCCCATTGACTTTAAACTCAAAGAAAAGCGCCATGCGGATAAGCACACTTGACAATGTAGGGGCCATACCATCTCGACTTGAGTTTTCCAGGGAAGAGTCGTAATCTTGAATTAAAAACTAAAACTTGATCCCCTTCTCTAATGTCTTTGCGCTTGATGTGACCATCATGCCACATTTTGGTTCGGTCTTTGTAGATTCTTGCTTTTTCGTAGGCACTCATCCTAAGTTCATCAAGCTCATTCATTTGGAGAAAACATTTCTCTCCAGCTATGGAAAGATCAAAATTCAAACTTTTGATGGCCCAGCTTGCTTTGTGCTCTAGTTCTATTGGTAAGTGACATGATTTACCGTAGATCAGTCTGAAAGGGGTGGTGCCAATGGGTGTTTTGTAGGCAGTACGATATGCCCACAGGGCGTCATTGATTTTTAACGCCCAATCTTTCCTAGTTCGTCCAATAGTTTTTTCTAAAATGGATTTGATTTGTCTGTTGGATACTACCTGCCCCCTGGTCTGAGGATGGTAAGGAGTGGCGACTTTGTGATAGACCCCGTATTTTTTCAAAAGAGCCTCAAAATTTTCTCCAAAAAATGGGATCCCCCGTCAGAAATGACGGTGCGAGGGACTCCAAATCTAGGAAAAATGACATCTTCAAAAAAAAATTAACGGGTTTAGAGTCACATGTTTTAGTAGGTATGGCTTCAACCCACTTTGACACGTAATCGACTGCGACTAAAATGTAAGTAAACCCATAAGAAGAAGGAAATGGGCCCATATAGTCGATCCCCCAAACATCAAAAATCAGGAGATTAATCCTTATGCTAGAGACAATGAAATGGCTTAGTTCTTTGTTCCTTGCTCCAGGATTAAAGAACGGGGAAAAGAAGATTAAAACTAAGGCGGAAAGAAAAGACAAGAACAAGTATGAAAGAGCTATGCTTGAATGAAGATCTACTTTATTGCATAATAAGAAAATGATTACAAGACTGATTGCTTCAGAATCCCAATACAAAGAAATCCAAGATGCCCCGAAGAGGAGGAAGTGCTCCTCCTTTTATAGGAGGAGGGGGGGCTATACATTAGGTTTAGGGTTATTTTGAGGTTGGCGGCTGGGATTTTTGCTGTCTGCGCGCCGCCAACCGACCGGTTCAGGAACCAGCCGATCGGTTGGAAGGTTCTGGAACACGCAGCCCATCGATCGGCTGCCAACCCTAATTAGGGTGGTGGCGCAGTCGAAACCGCTCGGTGTTTCTCAGCAATGGGCATCAGTCGGGCGTCTGGTAGCTGGAATCGGGCGATCTCAGCCGTCGTCTGATGAGATGAATGATCGACGCTTGAGGGCGAACTGAGCGCTTCAGATAGTCAGACGATCGGTTTGATGCAGTGAGACGATCAGTTGAAGATACCAGTCGATCGGCTCAGGTCCTGAAACTACATTAAATGCACATGATTGTCAAATTTGTGATAAAACGAGAAAATATCAATTTGTGCAATTTTTAAGAGATGAATGGAGTATTTCTGTGTGACAAGCTTAATAATTCGCAAAAAAGATGTGCTGAAATAGCACGCATCAGTACGCATGATGTGTATGCTCCAACTTGATCATTAGAAAATAGTTTTCCTATTTATGTATCTCTTTACTATTTCCTTTTCATGTTTGGTCTACTATGTAAATAGTCTTAGTCTATATAACAAAGGAGAGCACATTCTAACCGGGTATCTCTTTGACCCAAATCCTTTCACATTTTGTATTATAGGACCTCAACAGTATGCGGACGATCGGTGAGGGCCTAGGAAAGGTGATCTCTACCTCTTTCATGGTGCAATTTTGCCTCGTCAGGTTTCTGCTGCTCCAGCTCCTGCTATCCTTTTGAGCGGTTCTCCCTTACTATGGCACTACAGATATAGTCACCCTTCTCTGGGGAAATTGCAGAAGTTTGAACCAAATTTATCACAAGTGTCCTCTTTAGAGTGTCAATCCCATCATTTTGGAAAACACCATAGGATGTCTTACCCTAGTTGTGTCAATAAGCGGGTTATTTGTCCCGTTGATTTAGTTCATAGTGATGTATAGGGTCCTGTAAAAGAAAGACGTTATAATGGCTTTTGATATCTTATTTCCTTTTTAGATGATTTTTCTCGTATAATAGATCTCTCTGTTGAAGGCAATCCATTATCAAACATTTTCATCAAGAAAAAAAAGTCCAATTTCATTGCAATATTAAAATTCTCCAGTTAGATAATGCCTTGGAATACGTTCGACATGCTATGGCTGATTTTTGTAGTTCAGCTAGAATGGTACATCATACATCCAGTCCTCACAGCCCTCAACAGAATAGGGTGGTTGAGAGGAAAAATCGTCATCTTCTCGACACTACCAGGATGATCATGTTCCAATCCAATGTTCCTAAGAGATTTTGGTCGGATGCTTTACTGACTGCCTATTTTCTTATTAATAGGCAACCTTCTTGTGTTCTTCAAGGAAGCACTCCTTTATTGATTTTACGTCCTAATGATCAGTCATTTCTTGTTCCTCTTAGGGTGTTTGGTTGTACCTCATTTGTTCACAATTTTCATCCTAGAGTTGACAAATTGTCTCCCTGGTCAACAAAGACTCTTTCTTGGGTATTACAACACTAGTAAGGGTTATTAGTGCTACTGTCCTAGTCTTCGTCGCATGTTTGTGGCTAGGGATGTCAGTTTCCATGAGTCCACTCCATATTTCTCTAGTGTTCCCAGAAAGGGGGAGCAATTGTGTGAAAGTGACGAACTGCCACCATCACCAATCAGTGAGGGAGTGTTTCCCCCACAATATAGTGAGAGAGTGCCACCTATCATTTCTGACGAAGAGCCATCTGGAATGTTCCTTTAAGTCAGTAATACTTGCATGTATATCACAGACGAAGCAATCCAGATCACGATGAGGTAGCGACTCTAGTCCATGAGCCTCTCAAGAGAGTCGTGAAGATCCATCTGATCTCGATGTTCCCATTTTTGTCTGCAAAGGTTTGCAGTTGTACTATTTGACATCCTATTGCGGGTGTTAGTTGTTTGTCCAATTTATCTAAGTAGGCTCGCTCTTTTGCTCTTGGGCTTGATTCTGTGATACTACCAAAAAGCCAGGTTGAATCTATGAAGGATGTTGGTTGGTTACAAGCTATGAATTCTGAAATGTCTGTATTTATTCAGAATGAAACATGGGAGCTTACTAATTTGCCTGTAGATAAGAATATTGTGGGTTGCAGATAGGTATTCACTGTCAAACATAATTCAGATGGTTTCATAGAGAGATTGAAAGCTAGATTGGTGGCAAAAGGATATACTCATACATATGGTGTTGATTTCTTTGAAACCTTCTCACCTGTGGCTCATCTTGAATCTGTGAGGATCCTTATCTCTCTAGATACCACCTTTGACTAGCCACTTTATCAGCTAGATGTCAAAAATACCTTTCTACATGGGGATCTACAGGAAGAAGCATACATGGAGCAACCTTCTGGATTTGTTGCTCAGGGGGAGTGTCAGAAGGTGTGTAGATTCAAGAAAGCCATTTATGGGTTGAAGCAGTCTCCTCCAGCCTGGTTTGACAAATTTAGTGCTATTTTTCTACAGATGAGCTTCTCACATTTTGTGACTGATCATTCTTTGTTCTATTCTAGTTCTTCTGTTGGATCTATTATTATTGTAGTATATGTTGATGATATTGTTATCACTGGTAGTGATTCTGTAGGCATATCCAATGTGAAGGACAGATCGCAGAAGCACTTTCATATGAAGGATCTGGGAAAATTAAGATATTTTTCGGGCATTGAAGTACTTTGCTCTCATACAGGTACAAATTTGTCTCAAATGAAATATGCTCTGGATCTACTTCATGAGACGATAATGAGTGCATCCAAGCATGTGTCAACTCCTATGGACTATCATGTGACAGAAAATGCTAGTGATACAGATTATTCAGATCCAGGGGATTATAGGAAGATTGTTGGGAAGCTGATATCTTTGACAGTTACTCGTCCTGACATTTTCTTTGTTGTAGTAGTGGTGAGTTAGCGTATGAGCTCACCAAAGCACTCTCATTGGACAACAATTTGTCACATTCTGAGGTATCTGAAAGGAGCTCTTGGAATAGGGATTACATATTATAGACCTAAACTCCTCCATCTACTCTGGTTCTTACTGGCTATGCAGATCCAGATTGGGTTGGTAATCTGAATGATAGAAGGTCTACATTTAGGTATTGCACTTTTCTAGGAAATCATCTTATCACCTGGAAAAGTAAGAAGCAAAATGTTGTGGCACATTCTAGCATAGAAGCTAAGTACAGAGCAATGGCTCATGCTTCTTGTGAGTTACAATGGGTCCAATCTGTGTTTTCTGAATTGCAAATTCTTGTGATATCTCCTGTAGAGCTCAGATGTTATAATCAAGCTTCTATCTATATTGTCAAAAATCCAATTTTCCATGAACGCACTAAACATATAGAAGTTGATTGTCATTTTATCGGAGTACAAATCAAGAATGGAAAAGTGGCAACTTCTCATGTCATATCCAAAAACCAACTTGTTGATATTCTTAAAAAGCCACTAGGTCCAACAATGTTTTAGAGTCTTAGTCACAAGCTGGGCATACATGATGTTTACGCTCCAGCTTTAGGGGGGTGCTAATATAGTTGTTTTATATTCCTAATATTTAATCATGTTATTTATCATTACTATTGGACTCTTATATCATTCTTCCAGTTGTGTTATTATAAAAGCAGAGGTAGCACATTGCTCCTCTTACAAGTTGCATATTGCAACACCGGCATTCTCCGTTAACAATGTTGATTCAAGAATAATGGAAAATGGAAAGCTACTAGAAGCATAAGACTTTTGTTATCTAAGTTAGCTATTGGCTAATAACATGTGCAACAACATCTGCAATAAAGTTAGTTCAGTTCTCAACAATTTTTCTAAGGAAAATAGAATATGTAAGTGCAGGCTCACTGATTATACCAGCCAATCCACTAAAAATGTGAGGTCCTAAAGGGAAGAATTCTTTCCTTGAACTTGTAATCACCTGGGGTACTACTATACCCAGAAATGTCGGGCCAATTTTCACTACACGTCAAGTAGAAATACTACTAGTAACAGATGTTAGTTAATTGCTTAAACTGATTAGGTTTTTGTCAAATAATAAAAGAAGGCAAATCATTGTATTAGATAGGAGAAACCCTGCTCCTATAAATAGAACATGGAAGCATACAGACTTAACTAAACCCTAATGAGCCAAGACACAGTGAGGCCCATATTACAAGGACAATATAAATAACTAATAAACAGACTCTCTAACACTCCCCCTCAAGCTGAAGTTGGAAGAATCCCAAATTAGCTTGCAGATAGAGAGTCAAACTAGAAAACAAATAGACAGAAATAAAAGGATAAAGCAAGCCCATGCAAGAAATTGCTCCCCCTCAATATTACAATAAAGCACACATATACTCATACACTCCCCCTCAAGTAGATACTCCAAGCAAGCAGACAAGCAGGTCACAGAAGCTTCTCGATCATCTGGAGCAGAAATAAGCAGCAACACAATCATCTGGAGCAAAAGATATTATAGCTGATAGGCACCAAGGTCTTCATCAACGTCGTCGTTGTAGTAGCCAGAGAGTGCTGGGTCACAGGCAGCAAAGTCCAGAGAGTGTTGGATCACGGGCAGTAGAGGTCAACGTACAAATAAAGTACGAACGGGTCAACGTGCGAAACAAAGCACGGACAAGCCAGAGAGTGCTGGTACACAGTAGTAGAGAGTCGACGTGCAAACAAGACACGGACATGCCAAAGAGTCCTGGCGCACAGCAGTAGACGACGTAGGCAGATAGAAGACCAGTATCGCAGAGTAGCAAGAAAATACATAACTCCAGTAGACGAAGCTCCATGTAAAGTCGGTAACAAATGTCTTCATCATCTTCCCTCTTCATAAAGCATCCATCACAGTAGCAGACGTCATAAATCCAGATATCAGTAGTTAATGTGGCATGAAGTAGCATAACATAACTCTCCTCCATCTCATCTCTTCCCTCTACTCTTTCTCCTCTATTCTCCCCCTCACGCCAAGCACGGAAAGAGTAAAGGAGTGGTTGGCGTGGACAGTAAAAAAAAACAATGGTAGAGGCAAAAAAATTCTATAGGCAAATAGGTGGAGGAGGCAACTGACAACACGCATGGATCTTAGAAAAACCCACGTAGGGGCAGCAGATGAAGAGAAAAACCTATGCTAACATGGAGGATCAGTCACTCCACCATGAGGCACAGGCAGACAGAGAAGGAGAAGCCTTTTACGGCGTCAACGTGCCAGAACTGGAAAAACGTCAGGGCTGTCCAGAGATTGTAGCAGATGTATTGTAGCGGCGTACTGTAGTAGATGTACTGTAGCGGCGTACTGTAGCAGTGCGACAGTACTGTAGCGCTGAAGGAAAGGACGCCCGAAGCAGCAGAAAATGAAAGAAATAGCCTCAGAGACCATGGAACAGCCTATGGGCAGCCGACCCACAAGGAAGAAGGGTGGCCGCCCGCCAGCGAAATCTCCCTCTTGTTTCTCTCTCTCACGTACGACGGAGGCTCAAGATCGCTACTCTGATACCATGTTAGATAATAAAAGAAGGCAAATCGTTGTATTAGATAGGAGAAACCTTGCTCCTATAAATAGGAGAACAGGGAAGCATACAGACTTAACTAAACCCTAATGGGCCAAGACACAGTGAGGCCCATATTACAAGGACAATATAAATAACTAATAAACAGACTCTCTAACAGTTTTATCACGAGTTTTATCCATAAAAAAAGCTGTTAGAGCAAGAAAATTAGCAGCTGATTTTCTAACCACGTTTCTACGTCACCAATCCAAAACCACACTCCTATCAGTTCTAAAGGAAGAGTAACTTTTTTTATTGTGAAGCAAAATCCAAGTTACATATTATTATTGAACTATAACATAATGCACTTCCATGTCATTTCAAGGTCTGTCACCTATACCCAACAAGTTCATACCTGACAATGGACAATTGTCGACTTCACCAGCCTTTTATTATACTGGAATTAGAAAAAGGTGCTTCCTTTCTCTACTTTCTTACACTCCTGCAAAAGAAATCACATTTAGGGATTAAGAACCTGCCAGTAATATCAACACCTATTACATTGAGAACTCTACAAGACATCATAGTGTGAAAATTTTAAGGTCATTGAAATGACTTTATTACATTACATTACACCTTTAGGAACTTTTAAGTGGTCTCTTAGGAGCACTTCGAAGTAACCTCCCTCTTCCCATCTTTCACTGCACCATGGCCGCTAGAGCCACTGCAAGCACTACTTCAACCAGTCATTGTTGTCAAGGCAACGACCTGGGTGGTGTACTCCATAAGCCCCTCCTTATCATGTTATTGTGTTGTCTTTATGTGACAAACTGTCTTATTGTTGTGAACTGAGATGGTACAAAATAAATTTTACTACAACGAAAAGACGAAAATAGCTTACGAGGGAGGAGCTAAAACTACAAAAGGTGGGCGAGGGAGCTGTGGATGTGGGGGCCAGCAGTGGGTCCAGACCAGACAGGAACACACTGGAAGAGTTGTACAGAGGGGGTGGGGAGCACGACTCGCTCTCCTACCCTTCCCTGAGGGTAATGGGGTGTGTGGGTGGGGTCAGCCCCCTGCATGTATATCACGATACAAACCACACAGCTATGCATGCACCTTGCAGGGTTGCTGCAACCAGCCTGCAGCACCGCCATCACCCTCCACCACCATATATCCGTATGTCCATCTTTGGACAAACAACCTCTATCTCCCACCGCCACAACTTGATACACCAATACCAAACTAAGCACTCCGTAGGAAAAATTAATTGTATTATGCTACAAAGTCGAAGGTCAGCTTAATAACACCAACAAAAAAACTGAAACCAGTGTAAAATCAATGTAAACATCAATGTGCTAAAATCTAACCTAGCTTAGACATTATTCATACATTGTGCAAAGGATTATCCACACAAAAACCCTAATCCAGGATGTAAAGAGAAACCGGTTGAAAAAGGTCTAAAGGTCTACGGAAGGCTTCAATGATCCATAAACTTGATACATTAATCCCAGACTAAAAAATCAATTGTTATATTTTAAAAACTTGAAGAGTTTGTAAAATAATGAGAATAAATGTATTAGTTGAGTTTAAAAGTACAATGCATTCTCTTATATAGGATAAGAGAGGAGACACAAAACATAGATGAGCAATATGGGACAAAACAACATAAGTAATATAAGTGAGGCACATGCAAGGCACATGAAACTAGGTGAAATATAAGCATATCTCTATACTCTCCCTCAAGCTGGAGCGTAGATGTCGAACATGCCCAGCTTGTCTACTAGAGTCTGGAAGCGAGTCTTTGGAAGAATTTTGGTGAAGATGTCTGCTACTTGTTGCTCAGTGTTGAGATATGGAGTATAAATGCAGCCAGAAAGAACTGTCTCTCAAACAAAGTGGTAGTCGACCTCTATATGTTTTGTCCTCTCATGAAATGTCAGGCTGCTCGCAATAAAAATAGAAGCTTTGTTGCCACAAAACATCAGTGTATAGAATTGGAGTTGGATATGTCAAATTCTTTGAGGAGGCTTTGGACCCACAAAAGTTCACATGCAGTGTGAGCCATGGCTCTATATTTTTCCGTCGCACTGTTTTGGCTACTACAGTCTACTTTTTACTACACCAAGTAACTAGGTTGCCACCGACAAAGGTGCAATAGCCAGATGTAGATTTACGATCACATCGACTTCCTGCATAGTCAGAATCTAAAAAATCAGAGAGGTTGCAATGGCCATGCTTTTTATATAATAATCCTTTTCCTAGATAACTTTTGAGATACCTCAAAATATGACAGACAACATCCCAGCGACACTGTCAAGGTTTGTCAAGATACCTGTTTACGAATCCAATAGCAGCAGTAAGATCAGCTCACGTAACAGTGAGATAAATAAGTTTACCAACCAATCTTCAAAATTGGTGGTGATCAACGTAAGATGGGTGGAGTTCTCCTCGTCCCAGGCAGAGTTTGAATCTAGAGGGGTGTTGGCTGGTTTGTAGCCAAGCATACCCGTCTCATGCAGGAGGTCAAGAACATATTTTCGCTGGGAAAGATAGTCCTGCAGATGATCTGGATACTTCAACGCCTAAAAAATATCTCATCTTTCAAGATCTTTGGTGCCAAAATGCTTTTGTAAGTAAGTTTTAGTTGCCTAAATTTTAAGGGTATCACTGCCAGATAAGATGATATCATCAACATAGACAATAAGAATGACTAGTCCGGCCGCAATTTTCCTTATAAACACAGATTGATCCGAGCGGGAACGACGAAAGGCAAAATTTATTAAAATCTGACTAAGCTTGTCAAACCAGGCATGAGGACTTTGTTTTAAACCGTAGATGGCTTTTTAGAGTTTACAAACTTGTAAGAAGACTCCCCCTGAGCAACAAAGCCCGGTGGTTGCTCCATGTAAACTCCTTCCTACAAGTCTCCATACAGAAAGGCATTCTTGACGTCTAACTAAAATAGAGGTCAATCTTTGTTGACATCAACAGAAATTAGAATTCTAACAGAATTTAATCTTGCTACAGGGGAAAAAGTTTCAAAGTAGTCCACACCATAGGTTTGTGTGTAACCCTTTGCCACGAGACGAGCTTTCAGTTGCTCAACCGTGCCATCTGGTTGATATTGAATAGTGAAAGTTCAGCGGCAGCCAACAGTAGAGCATGTAGCAGGACGATCCACAAGTTCCCATGTCTTGAGATCAGATAGTGCCTACATTTCAGCCTCCATAGCTTGTTTCCATACAGGAATAAGAAGGGCTTCTGTAATAGTTTTGGGAATAGATACAACAGAGATAGTATTAGTGAAGCATGCAAAATTGGTATTCAGATTAGAAGATGAGCAGAAATGACTTATAGAATGGCTAGGATTTGACTCCAGAATGGCTAGGAATAGAACACGAACCCCAAATATCCGCATGAACAATGTCAAAAATGCCTTTTGAGCCATTATCTTTCTTAACAAGAAACACAAAACGAATTTGTTTACCCAACTGACAAAATTCACAAGTAAATGTTTTTTCAGATAAAGCAGAAAATAAGTGCTTCAGTTTTGCAGCAGAGGGGTGGCCAAGGAGATAGTGCCACTGTAGTCCCATCACGGACGTTGACAGAAGAGAAGATGTCGATCGTGGTTTGTCCAGGTAGTAGAGTCCATCTGGTCCCTCATGGTCTGAACCAATCCTCGTATTTGTGCGGAGATCCTTCAAAACACAACCAGAAGGATCAAATTTAATGGAGCATTGAAAGTTTTTCACAATCTTACTGACAGAAAGAAGGTTCACAAGAAACTCTAGAATATATAAGATAGATTTCAAATTCAGATTACAAGACAAGGGAACAGTTCCAATTCCATGAACAGAAGTTTTAGAACCATCAGCAACGGGTAACCAGTGGAATCTGAGTAGTTTTAGTAAGAGCAGAAAATAAGTTGATATCACCGGCCATATGAACCGATGCACCAGAGTCAATACACAATTTATTGTTACCATCAGATGGAGTGGCAAGCATAGTAGAAGATCCAGCAGGTGATGTAGATGGAAGCTGAGACATGTGTTCCTGAAAAAATTTCTCAAACTCAGAGCAAAGCCAAGCAGGCAAGGGCATAGTGGGTGGCTGCTCTAATGTGGTAGTATCAGTCGAGGTATCAGTAGAGGCCTGGTTTGCCCAAGTGGGCTTACTGTGTTTGATCCAACATCGATCTTCATTGTGGTTGTCTCGTCTACAGAAGTTGCAGAAGCAAGGATCAATAGGTTGTCCTCAACCAGAAGTAGTAGCATACGTGCGACCGTCATTAGTATGGAGACGACCTCCACGACCACGGCCGCGACCTCATCAACGGCCGGAATCAACAATGCGAACATCAAGAGCAGGGTGTTCGATTGCAGGGGTGGAGATCACACATGGTATGCGTTGAACACGTTTGAGGACATCTCGAAGAGTGGGCAGTGGGTCACTAGATAAAATTTGGTCAACCACCCTAGAAAAGGAGGATGGAAGGGCGGCTAAAAATTGAATGAGTTGCAGTTCATTACATTGCTTCTGGACTTCTTTGATGTCAGTTGTAAAGGGGTGATAAATCTCATATTCGAGGAAAATTCCTTCTTGGCCAGAGTCAAATATTTCAAAGACTCTCTTGGGATTTTGTTGATGAGAGTAGACGTGAGATAATTGATCCTACATTTCCTTAGCATCATGAAGGCAGAGCAAAGACTGACTGATCTGTGGTTCGATGCTATTAACTATTTAGGACATAACCCACGAGTCATCTTTGCTCCATTGACCATAAGCTTGTTTGGATTTTTCATCTGCCGCGGCATCAGGGGGTGGCAGAGGTTCAGTGGTGAGAGTAGCGTCCTTGCGCTTTTGCATACAAGATGAAGGATGCAGACCAGAGGTGATAATTAGAGCCATCAAGTTTCACTGTTGTGATACACAGAGAACGGGGAGGCTCAGTGGATTCCATGGCAAGTAGTGCAGGAGCAGCAATAGATCAGAACACAGATGGTGAAGCCACAGTCAGAACCAAAGGTCAGAGTCAGCAGAAATAGCGAACCCCGTGACGGGACAGCGGTGGGCAGGAGTGGATCTGACGAATCAGATCATCAAGAATCCACGAGTACGTATCAAATCTAGAAGAACCCACAACGGGGGCAGTATGCAGCAGAAGTAGATCTGATGCATCAGATCATAGAACCCCTCGTAGGGGCAGCAAAAGATATAGAAAAATCTATGCCAACATGGAGGTAAAATTATTCCACCATGAGGCGTAGGCAGGTAGAGAGCAAAATCCGATTAACCCGTCAACGTGTCAGAACTGAAAAGTTACCGGAGCTGTTCAGAGAGTACTAGGAAAGAGAAAAAGGGATCGGGTGGCTTAGCCGGATGGAGAGATAGTAGTAGAAGGATAGGGTCGTGGTGCGGAAGAGGAGGAAAGGAGGCGGTGGAGGGTTGTTTGGAGGGTGAGGAAGGGGCAGCAGCAGGCTGTTGGAGGTAGTGGTGGCGGCGGGTGGGTTGAAGGGTGTGGTGGTGGCGGCGGGTTGGTGGAGATGGGAGGGTGACAGCGGGATTAGAAGAGGAGGGAGGGGATGGCGGTGGAGAGGAGGGGTTGGAGAGGCGGCGCCAGGGTAGGCTGCCTAGCAGCAGCAACGGCAGAAGGGGAAGTGGTTGGGATGGTGGCAGCAAGGAGAAAAGGGAGGGAGGAGGGGAGGGGCGGCTAGGGTTATGGGGGCATGGATTTTAGGGTTTGGATAGGAAGGGATTAAGGAGGATCTGGTGGCTCTGGTACCATCTAAAATAATGAGAAGAATTGCATTAGTTGAGTATAAAAGGAGTACAATGCATTCTCTTATATAGGATAAGAGAGGAGACATAAAATAGAGATGAGCAATATGGGTCAATACAACACAAGTAATATAATTGAGGCACATGCAAGGCACATGACACTTGGTGAAATATAAGCATCTCTCTATAGATACAAACTAAAATCAATTTGAAGTCAATGTGACATAAATATACTCAAATTTAACCTAGCATACACGCTATTTATACAGTATGTAAGGATTATCCACACAAAAATCCTGCTCTACAATATAAAGAGAAACATATTGGGATAAGATCAAGATAAGGCAATGATGAAACATTTTACTTATATATCAATACCAAACTAACCACTCAGTAAGAAAAACAACTTTGATATATACAAACCAACAAAGACATTGACATTAATGTGAAATTAATGCAACATCAATGTGCTCCGATCTAACCTAGCATACACGCTATTCATACAGTGTGCAAGGATTATCCACATCAAAACCCTAATCTAGTATGCAAAGAGAAACTGGTTGAGGTAAGGTCTAGAGAAAACAATGGAACATAAACTTTGATGCATCAATTCCAACGTAACCACTGTGGTAGGAAAAACTAATTGTTATATATTGTAAACTTGAGTCAAATTTATGAAACAAATGCAAACAATCTGAAATTATGTAAAATCAACGTGATCAAACCTAATCTAGCATACATGCTATTCATACAATTTGCAAAGATTATCCACACCAAAAAACCAATCTAGTATGTAGAGAGAGACAAGTTCAGAATAAGTCTAGAGAAGACAACAATGAACCACAAAGCTTGATACATTAATAATAGATCACCACCCAGAAGGAAAACCCAAATGTAATATATTACAAAATGGAAAGTCATCTCAATGAAGCCAGCAGGGACAAACTGAAATCGGTGTGAAATCAATGTAATGTCAGTGTGCACAAATCTAACCTAGAATAAATGCTATTCATATAATGTACAAAGATTATCAAAGCAGTGCTCAAAGCTAATGCATTACAGTGTGCAAATAATGGCGCCTATAATAAACAAGATGTGCTAAGCATATATGAGACACTTTAAGAAAAGATAGCCAAACTGCCTATTGACATTTAACAGAATCAAGGAGGTCAGAATTAGAAAAACAAAATCAACTAAGACAATAAGATTATACGTGCCAAAGATACACAAACAATATAATCAACTACCTACCTCAACAACAAATCATTCAGAGGCAGTTTCTCGACGATCTGTGGACACACCAATGGGCTTTCTTGTTGAAGAAGAACCAGAGCAATAGAGAGGTAGATTAGGGTGCGGAGAAGCATCTCCTTCACTGTATACCTGATTAACGCCCTGCCTACACTAAAATTGATATTCACAAACAAAGATGGGGTTGCATATGCTATCAACATCACATGACAGCTTCTCCGAAAAAAACAACACAAAGAAGAGACTGCACAAGTTAGGTTAGGGAATGACGTTAAGAAAAACTGAGGTTAGAATCAGATAAGGTAAGGCATAATGTAGAACTTGACCACAAAGATGATACAGAGCACCTACACAACTGTACCACACTGGCTTTTGCCTATGCAATAGTCACGAGTAAAGAAAACCTTAGAAAGAGATATGAAGAAGCAGGCGAGCCAATAACTGCAAACAGCAGCGTACAAAGTAGCACGGTAAAAACTGGTGCATATTGAGTAGGCAAGCCACAAAGCCATCGACGAAGGCCTCTAAATGCAATCACGGAGAAACTGCCATCGGCATGAGAGGAAAACGCTTTATCAGGCACATGCGAGCATAACTACATGCATTTGCCACCAGATAGGCTAGATTTTGGACTGCACCAGAATCCAAGAAAACATGAACCAGGTAAATACTGAGAGCAGGTTTCTTTAGTGAAGTACCCTCATAAATGCTTTAGCAAAGCACAAATTGTACCGAACTTAAACTGATATCATCCGACACAACACAAACCGACCGGGTTAACACGAATTGTACTGAATGTAAACTGATGTCGGCAAGACAACTCAGACCATATTATCAACCGGATTATTTCGTGCCAAATGGGATACAAGTCCCTGTCATCTCGATAATGGGTACTTCATGTTGCACAGACCAACATCGATATTCACATTCAACAGACGAATAATACTCACATTCAAGAGAACCAATATTCACATTCAAGAGAAAATTTTCTGATCTACAGCACTGCCGGTGCAGAATATATCTCACTACAGTTCCAGCACCTTGGTAGTGGCAAGAAAATCAAATTACAAAACATAACCAGAACTTCCAGGGCAAAGGGTAAACGACCACCAAAAAGAGAACTAAATACAATATATGCACATTTGACAGCTAGACCTATGTATACAGTCGATCCCTAACCAACTCCTATACATTTGCACAAACGCGACATCTGTCGCCATCCTCCAAAAAAGCGATGCAGCTCACAGACCTGCACGCGCAAGTGACCAGCAGCAATCAGACAGTCACTGACACAGATGAGCGAGTCTAGGAGCTGAACTGCCATTACTGCAATGCTATCAGATAAGAGCCTCCATATACCCATACCGGTGTCTCCGGGTGAACTCCAACAGGCTGCCGTAAGTCCTGTCAGCAACTCCCACGAAGAGAGCTTCGTCATCCGGACTAAACGATATCCCTGCAATCTCACCGAACAGATCTATTTCCTGGGACTTGGCGTAGTCTCTCCTGGCATCAAATATGTGGATGAAGTCCGCTGGCTCAGCCATAGCCATGTACTTGCCATCTTGAGTAAATTTGATTGCTCGTATAGCACCCATTCGGCCCTTGAGGACTGCGAGAGATGTGGAGAGGTTCCTCACATCCCACAGGCGGCAGGTCATGTCTTGGTTTCCAGTGGCCACTATGTTTCCATCAGGATGCCATGCAGAGGAGAAAGTATAGTCCAAATGGCCTCTGAGTTGCCCAATTGGCTGCACAATTCAATTATTGTATTAACATATGGATTTGATTGAATGAGTTGTACAAGGTATGGAAAAAAAAAAAGGAAACGGTAAAGCCCCCTTCAATCTTCCAATCATGTAAACTAGATACAAACTTACAACAGTACCTTGCCAGACTGAGCATCAGCCAGCATACAGTCGGAGCTATCTCCAAGTACAACGAGGAATTTACCGTCATGACTGACTGAGGTGTTCTGTGCAAGAAGAAGCCAACTGAACATTCTTAGCTCACTTGTTCATAAGCATAAATCTAACAAAGGAATAGAAAGGTCATAGGATTCTGACACGCACATTAACTGACCAAGGAAAATTGAACTGATTAAGCATCGTGAAGCTCTCTGTATCGAAAACGCGGACATGGCAGTCATTGTTGGCAGTCATCAGTCGAGTGGAACCGCTACATATATATCACAATCTGCATTAGCTTTACTGACCACTAAAAGGCTGGATTTGCTCAACAGAAAAGATTGCTTACTTGGTGCTTCTGTAAATGTCCACTGCATTTGTTATACCATTCTCATCAGTTGCTATTTTTGAGCAAAATTCCACTCCGGTAGCGTTTAGACGCTGTAAAAGCTCTCTTCAGTAAAACTTGCTTACACTAAGTAGAAGCTAAAGACATTCGTTATACCAATATCAGGCTGTTTACCTTACAGATGAGCTCCCCTTGGAAACCTCCAGCAACGATTAGGTTATCCTTCACTGACATGGTGCTGACTTGCACTCTAGATAGAGGCTGGACACGAGACGTGTGGTATTTCTGGATTATAGGAAACAGCAGCTATAAGTCAAACATTAGGATGAGCAGAATTAAATAGTAGTAGCAAAACAAAACATATTATGTACCGATACGGGAGCAATATGACCGGCAACATTCAGAACCTCTTTTGCCTTTCTCGACAAGGATGACCAGTGCATGACAGAGTAGTTGTGCATCAAGTAGACATCATGCTTTGATGTAGCCCAAACCAGGTTCCTTAACTGCCAAACAATAGGAAAGGTGTCATGTCTAAGAATATACACATACATACATACATACATACATACATACATATATATATATATATATATATATATATATATGTGTGTGTGTGTGTGTGTGTGTGTGTATATATCTATATCTATATATATATGTGTGTGTGTGTGTGTGTGTGTGTGTGTGTATATATATATATATATATATATATATATATATATATCCTCGCCTTCATTCACGCTTTACATATCTCATCCTTATTATCTTCATATAACAATCTCCCCTATAGACCCACAATAAGAAGAATCACTAGGCAATACTACAGAATTGTAAAATGTACAGAGGCTACCTCATGTATTGGTAAAAGGTATCATCTACAAAGGGCAAGAAAGCCAGACTCGATTAAGTAACAACTTCCAAGTGCCAAAACATTTCAACCAGATTTCTACTCGAGCGGCCAGATTAAAAGGCAACCCGCAAGTCATACAGAAAAGTTCAAAAGAAAAACAAACATTCTGGAAGCTCAACGCAAATTTAAAAAAGGTGAGTTGTTATATCTAAAGAACAAAAAAGTGGAAAAGATACTTGAGATGCCAAATAGATGTAGAACACAATATACACGGACATACAAGATAATAAATATAGTATTTGACCATAGATACAAATTAGCAGGATGCCTTTTATGGGTACGAAAATGCACACGGACATATGAGAAAATAAAAACAGTACGAGGCCACAGAAATAAACTACAAGTATATAGACTTCACGTTCGTCACTATGGAAAAGTTGCAACACACAGTCAAGGAATAACTAGTCACAGAAACAAGGACAGTAAATAAGCAAATAAAAACAACCAAGTCAATGACCCTATAACTCAGAAACGGTCAACTGGCAGCAAAACTTTGAGGAAAAACAAGGGTGATGTTAGCTGATCAACATGAATACTACATTTGATCTCCTAAAATAAGTAGGTAAGACAGTAACAGATACATTATACTTTTTGATATATATTGGAGAAAGATAATAGACAATACACATTACTGTAAAATCAAGAATACCATACAGTATAATATGTCTTCTAATAAAGCAGTGACAAGTACAACTGCACAGCTTAATACGGGGTAGAAGTACAACTCTGAAGTAATCTCAAATACTAAAGCCAACAGAACAATCATTTTCCATCAGTTATACTAGTAACAAAATGATCCTATGCAATAAAAGGTAAAATCATTTGCTGAAAATTTGAAACTCAATTCACAACCACCAACTCTTCTTTGAAGAAGCCTAGAGGCTGTCTATTGCTGGGAAGGAATCCGATACGAACTTTTAAAGGCCATACAAATAATCCATGTGCAATTTAAACAAATTTTTAACTTGGATAAATTATTGTAACCATGTACATATTATGCATGACTAACAATAACATTACAAGTCGCATTTAGCTGGTTAACCTAATTCCTAGAAAGTAAGAATGTGGCCTACATCAAATTGCATCCACCACATTGGATATCATCCTGACCCCCTGATATACTATGTAAAGCAGCAATATAAGGCCAAGCACATGGAAATATACTACACCATGACTCCACTGCTTGGAAACAAATTAACAAAATATTTCCAGGTTTATAACAATATATACATAAAGTTAGAAAGCATATGCAAATTCAAATGGAACTGTGAATACACAGCATATCTACAGGTCGATAATTCCAGATGGCAGCAGAATTGAACAAAAGATGGTGGCAGAAGCAAGATGCCCAATTCTGAAAATCCTAATATTCATTTTATAGGAACTAGAGCACCTCCAGCAAAGCCTGTGAAGCTATATACAATTTCTATAGAGCAAAGATCCCATTTGAGCCCAAAACAGGGAAGAATGTTAATCAAACCGGATAGAGACACTATTAACGAAATTTCCACACTAACAACCCTACGCAACAAAAGGTAAAATCATTGTGGTATCCAACTAAGACTCATCCAAGATAACTATACCAATTACTAGCCATTTTCAAAATAGAGGTTCTTTTGAGCTTGAGGCTTTCCCGGATTAGTTCACCCGGCAATTACTGGACAGATCTAGCCAAAGGAGTCCTGGACCCAACAATACATCAGAAGCTGCTGGATGGACCTTTGCCTATAATGGCTTTTCACACAACCATATTGCCAAGGTGGCCTAACAGAATATACACAAGGATGAAAGATACCACATGGAAGTGATTCCTTGTGGACACCATGATCAGGAAAATTGTGCCACAGAACTTGGCTCATCCATAGCGCATGAGCTAAAACAGGAAGACCATTTAATGGTCACAACATTTAACAAGATTGTTGGCATCAGTTAACCATGGTGCACTGTTTCTTTTTATCTGAAGGATGAACAGAGGTCATCTTCAGAGGAAGGACCCAAAGATAAGTAAATCCGACGGACTACAGATGGACCAGAACGACAACACTGGTATATAAATCTGAACTAAGCTTTGACTTTTATACTACTTAGAAACGAACAAAAAGAGGTAAGCGTAGTAAATGCCCTCGAGGACTAAGATTGCTCACAAATCCTAGAAACAATCCACAATAATCACCTCTACCTGTCGAAGCGACAGAGTTGGCTATAATAAGGAACAAGTGAATGCAATCAAACAAATGGAAGTCATGATTTCAGCAAAATTCATAAACAAACTAGCTAACTAAGTGATATGTAATTAACTAGATATTTCTACCAGGACAAAACAAAAAAATATTCAATTCAAGGGACTAGTCCAACATAATAAATGTTATTCCCTTATTCGAGCATCCTTCAACTACACAACTAAATATCCCACAGCAGCTACCCACACACAAATAGAAAACATAGGTAAAACAAAGACAGTAGGGGAAGCAGAAATATCAACCAAAGCACCAAACCAAGTTCATAAATTACATTGATCAAGCGCAAACCAAACGGAATTCAATGTGTAGGTTCTACGGGAACACAGACCAAGGTAATTTTATGCTCTGGATATAGTGTTTGCCATCTGTCTCAGACAGACACATAATTACACGTCTTTGATGTTCCTTCCGCAAGAAAGCAAGGTCTCGGCGTTCATCCAGTGTTCATATTGAATGTGTATAGACAACCACAACGGATACTCCAATATCCAAAAAGAAGATGGGAACAAACCGTTATAATCTAGTGCATTATCCCCTTTGTATATATTAAAAAAAAATGGTCCATACATAACATAACATAATAATCTTCTGTTGCAACTAATGTCTCTAACACAGCCACAGTTTTCTTCACCAAATTATTTGTTATATAGCGCACACACACAGGCATACAACACGCACACATATGGTGCCACACTTCCATATATGCTAGAATTGACAATTGTCACGTCCTTGTTCACTGTGACCAAGTCATGGGGAACTTAATGACTAAAATTTTATCTAATAAACTATCAAAAAGTGACGCAAAAAAATATCAAAATATATTTATATCTTCAAGTCTTCTTTTTGAAGAGGCATACAAGATCTATGTATAGCGGACTAAAACTAGCCCAACTTGGGCATCATCCAATGTGGGAGACTCAACAAAAGCCCCAAAAAAGAAAAATATATATAATGACTCTTTGTAATAGGGAAGTAGCATCCAAACACCATCATCGAAGGATGTAATTATCCTATATCACCAAGCCTAATAGTATGCCACATCTTAGATAGACAAACCTGACCAAACATACAACTCAATCAGAAAGATGGGATTAAACAAGATATAAGCGTAATAACACAATAAAGAATGGTTACAGTCATCCGCCATCTACCAGTAACTTGTAAAAGCAATGTAGACAAACAAGGTGCTAAAGAATCTAGTCAATGCCATTCATGTTTACACACCAACTACTAACTAGCAATGTAGGACATGATCCAAATACTAAGGACCGGCATTATGCAGATACAAATTTCCTATTATGTCGTATAGAAAGGTCCGCAATTTCCTATCATACCATATAGAAAGATCCTCATAAGACGCCTGCTGCTCAGTATCCATATCTTTTCTAGCTGCCACAACATACTAAACGCGATTCTGTCTCCTAGATATCACATGATTGTTAAAAGCATATACAAATTTATCACAAACAGATATCAAGATGTCTTATGAAAAATCTCTCACAATTCATGCTGGAGAAAACAAACTAACAACAATACATGACCAAAGTAACAGAACAAAACGCTAAACAACTCAATTACCAAGTAAACAACCTACATTGTACATCAGGGTACAATACTCTAATTTAGTGAGTATAGGTTAAGAATTGAAGATGCATGCAGCATTTATACTTTGATGACTGACTACAAACTATACACTTGCAAGCAAGAAAAAGACATGATCAATTCAGATGAAAGACTAGAACTCCTCACCTTTCAGAGAAGCCAAAGGAATAGCTTTGCGTGTGGCGCTTTAAAACTAATTTATAAATATGAATGCATACCTTATAAGGAATATAACAACACTTGGAATTGGAATTGAATATCCTTCATTAGAACGCAGAATGGTGATATATTTTTCATTAGATGCTTAAGACAACAACCTGCAAAATTAGATGCTAGAGGAGAATCGGCCACCTCATTATTCAATGATTATGTATATTACAGAAAACAAAATCTCAATACTGATGACATCGACCTCATAGCTTGGTAGAAGTACCTTGTTGAGGCAACTCCGAGCATTCTTTTAATGAGAAGAAAATAATGACAAAGTTATTGATATAATGCTGCAGAAAAAGTTGATTCACGAATAGTGGAAAAAGAGCAACCAAAGTCAAAACATCTTGTTATCTACAGCTAGCTACTGACTAAAACGTGTGTAATGAAATACAACACAATGTTGTGCCAGTTCTCAATACTTATACTTATAGAAAATGGAATATATATAAATAAATACAGGGTCGCTGATTATGTCAGTAAATCCACGAAGTTTGTGGGGTCTTTAGGGGAAGGATTCCTTCCTTGGGCTTGTAATTCACCGGGGTACTAGTATATTGATAGATGTTGGTTAATTCCAGCATCTGACTGAGGCTTTGTCACCAGATTGCATCAGAAAGAAAAAAATACTAAGACAGCAAGAAATTTGCAGCTGTCATAATCATCATTTCTACATTACAATTTCAAAACCAAACTTCTATCAACTCCGGAAGGAGTGTAACTTTGTTGACTCTGAAGCAAAATCCAAGTTACATATTATTACTAAACTATTAGAATTACCTTAAACTGTATAATATATTTGCATGTCATTTCAAGGTATATCACCTATAGCTAGCAACTTAGTACCTGAAAATGGACAATCGTTGATTTCACCAGCCTTGTATTATAGTGGAAATCAAAAAAGGTGCTTCCTTTCTCTACTTTCTTGCAATCCTGAAAAACAAATCACGTTTAGGTTCTAGAAGCGTCAATGAGGCTACATTTTAGAACTTTAGAAGACATATATCTGTGATATTTTTAGCGTCACAGAAATGGCTTTGGTAGCTTTATATTAGACCTTCAGTTTCGTTTTAAGTGACCTCCCTTGGAAGCATTTCCAACTCACCTCCCCTCTTCCCATTTTTCACAGCACCATAGCCACTGGAGTCAGTGCCACTACTACTTCAGCCAAACGTGGTTGTCTTGTGGTTGTCAAGACGACAAGGTAATCCTTGGATCTCTCCCTGCCCCTGGCAGGGCACTTAAGCAGACACTATTTTTTCAGAAGTTGACACGGCAAACAGACACGGACGACAAACACGTGTGCATTAGAATCAATATGTTAAAGGGATAACATAAGGCAACCATCACTGAACATCTAACTACAGCCTGAGGTATATGTGACCTTCACCTCCAACAGAGCACTTGCCTTGGTGGAGGCGGCTTTACTAGACACATCAATGTATGTGGCAGCAATAGCAATTGAGCTGATGGAAGAGGTAGCTGGCGAAGATGATAGGTATGACTTGAGACTCTGGTGGTGACTGTAAGGTCTTGGTAAGGCACAGCTGGTGACAGTAATTGTGGTGAATCTCAGGAGCTGGTGGTGAAGTCGGCAATGGATTCGGCGGATCATCCATGTCACACTAGCGTTTGGGAAGGACATTCACAAAAGTGAGGTGAGTTCGAAGAGAGAGGGCAGAGGATCTCCACGTTCTTTGACACATATCAACAAACACTTCAGGCAGGGATTGGCAAACCTCGACCTCAAAGCAGAACATCGTATCATACTAGTATGGTTTATACTAACATACCCCTAAAGGGGGATTCGATGTCATCTACTAGAGATCCACAGCTGGAATGAAATTAATTGTGCAGAGCATGGATGCAAACCTCTTCCAGGTCAGCCTGAGAATGTGACAGGCTAACAAAGTTCTTGTACTGCTTCAACCTTGTCTCCCTGTACTTTTCCCTGGTATAGTTCATCCGCTCCCAAGGGATCCCTTGAATGTCCTTGCCAGTGCGGGCCTCTGCAGCAGAAGTGTCGGTTTTCGGTTTGCTCTGAGTTAACCAAAGAGAGTCAAAAAACAACTAAGATGAGTCTCAGTTATGATGTATGGCCCTTTTTTGAACCATGAGTTCAATTTGCATCAGAAGAAGTGGCGTACCAGGTCCAAGCCGAAATCATCATATTCGTCATCAGCGTCGCTGCTAGAATCACCGGATTGGTGAGCAGAGCTCCTGGGACTCTCTAAGGATAGCACATAGTCATCATCATTGCCGTACCCATCCATGTCGTAGTAATCGTCGACCATGTATTCCAGGTCGTCGTTCTGGTAGAGCGCCATGACTAGATAAGAAAAAAATAGATCAGTTTGTATGAATGCGTACAGTCTGAAAACAGAAACTGCATCCCTATAACCGGCAGATTAGAAAATAAGGAAAAGATTTAAAAGGAAGGAACCCAAAAACTATGGAGTTGCTCAATAGAGGCAAAATCCCCTCACAAAGATAGTAAAGTTAGAACATTACAATATGCAACCTACCTGGACCACCTCTCAAACCGGTAGGCCAGAGGAAGTTAGTTAAAATCCAAAAAAAAAACAAAAAAACAAACACATTCGAGAAGAAAATTTGGCAAAATCTTGACAACGTCATCCTTCAGCGCTGCTAGCTACGGAGAATCAATCCTACACTCTTTGGAGCCTCATTTAAAGAATCCCAAACCCAAGCTTTTTGAACCTCGGAATCATATTTAAAGGCATGTTGTAATAATGAGAACAAAGCAACTTGGTACTACAAATTCTTGCCACACGCAAGTATAAGAGTGACATAGGAAGAACCATATTATCGGACGTGGTCGACGAGTTGCATTAAAAAAATTCTGATCGAGTAAAGTTTCCAACGAAAGGAATCAATTTAGGAAATTTGAAGGACCCGCCCCTCGCCGGGACTTACCTAGCGGCGTATCGAGCTGACGTGAGCTTGGGAAAGCCGAATGGACTGATGAGCCAAGGAAGACTCCAGAGAAGTCTGGGTGGAGAAGGAAAGGACTAGGACGAGCGAGGAGAGAGAGAAGAAAGAATTAAGAAATATAGTAAGAGAGAGGGGCTCTGGCACTGGGACCTGGGAATCAAGAGCAGCGTCTGAGAGAGCCGAGTGTCCATACTTATATAGACACGCACAAAGCGGTGAAGGCGCGTCGGGAAGCTTTTAAGCTTTAGGGTTTTTTCGGCCCACCGCCCAGCTCCGCCGTCCCTACCGCGACAACGAGGTGAGCGGACCAGGAAGGGCAACGTAACGATAAATCAAAGCTTGTTCTGAATCTCTGGTCTTCAGCTCGTGGAGGCGCCCGTGGACCCGAGGTGGCGGACCATTGGTGGTTGGGTGGACTCCAACATGGGGCCATGGCGACGTATACTTTTACGGTTTTATATTCCGGTTCCCGGCCAGTATCGGCCAGTTGCTTCGCACTTACCGCCGGCCGCCTCCATGTGCCGTGCCTTCACCGGTGCCACGGAGCTTCTACGTGTTTCATGCTGAAAATAAAATATCATAGGAGTTTACATATAGTAACAGTACGGCATAATAATTGTTATTATGCAAAGTAACATTGATATAAAGCATAGATAGAGATGTAACACCCACACCACGTGAGGATGGGCACGTACATGGGATTCTCGTGCCCATTACCCGTTTAGACTAATAAAGATATGGCAGTAGCTCAGATTTTGTCTTTTCTTGATGATCGCTAAGATTATTGAGCAACGGCTAACATGTATATGGACATCAAACAACTAATTTGATTTCATGCATAGAAGAAAAACACTAAGGGGCCGTTTGGGCGTTGTTATTGAGAGCGGTATTGTATTTAGACCTTGAACTCTAACTGTCGAATTTGTCATAACTGTGTTTGGGATGCGGTGTAAATTTCACCATTGTCGCACTTAGAATGCGGCAATCCGGGTCTTTTGTATTCTACGACCTTCTCAAAGTTCGCCGATATCCGTGAAATTTGCAACTGCAACTGAACGGATCCGCTCCCCGAGACGCCCCCGTCACCTCCCTCTCTCCCGCGGCCACTCTTTCCCCCCGGCCATCGTCTCCTCCAGTGTCTCCCTCCGTCCGCCGCCAACATTGCTCCTCTCTGCCCATCTCCATCATCGTTGTGGTGGTTCGCTACTAGCGGCCCTGTGCTACCTCTCACGGTTGGAGCAGCTCGCCGCCGTGTTTTGGCCACCGAACCATAGCTTGGCTTCTCCCACCATCCTCAGTCGCCGTTCTCGAGCAACTCGTCATCCTGCAACGGCAAGTCCGTGCTTTTCCCTGGCATCCGTATACTTATCTGTCGACCCCTCCACAAACGGGATCGGGCCCAAATCCATGACCCCCCGACCAAAGTAGGGCCAGACTGTGGACGTCAGAGTACCTGTCGCATTCAAGGTGGTCGAGGATATGATGGCGGACGAGATCCAGGGATAGCATCTCCTTTACGTCAGATCCATGCCACTCACGGAATGGAATCAGATGGCAAATGAGATGATACTTGTACATCGACAGTTATCCAAACATAGCAATTAAGAATTACAGGATTTATAAATTGGGTAATCAAAATCCCATTACTCATAACCACTGCAGCAGTGACAATGGTGCCACCCAAACGGTCCCTAAATGTTATTTTTTTTATAAGGAGGCTTGTGGAGAAGTATAGTGGAAAGTAAAAAAGTTCTTCGTAATTGATTTTAAAAAGGCTTTCATGGTAGGAGTGTTGTTTATGATTTTAGATAAAAATGGTGTGCCAATCCAATAGTTTTGACTTGATTGAAGACATGTACGATATAGCTCAACCGCAAGTAGTAAGACTCTTAGAGAAGAGCCATCGACATCTCTTATCACAATTGGGATACATCAAGGATCAACACTCAACCCATATCTATTCATTCTTGTTATGGATGAGTTGACAAAACATGTTCAAGATGTTGTTCCTCGATGCATGTTATTTGTTGATGATATTGTGTTAAGTGATGAAATTAAAAAATCAATTGAATAATAAAGTTATACTTTTGGTGTTGGAATCAAATGAGATTAATTATTAGAGTCAAACAGAGTATACGTATTGTGATTTCAGCCATCCTGAAATGAATCTTTACATCTTGATCAGAATATGATTTGTAGAAGAGTGGATTGGAAAAGAAGATCTATGCCACCGGTCCCAACACGGTGGGGATTGAGGCTTGGAATGAGGGGGAGGAGGAGGAGGATGACTTTTGTTAGTTGTATGTCCTGAGAGCCATCATATGATGATTGTAATACAAATATATTGTATATGATCTGATTATTAATCAAGATTATTCCTATAGCAACCTCAAAATTTTTAAAAAAAGATTTAATTCAAGAAAATAAAAAGAGAATTAAAACCAAAGAAATAAAGAAAATAATAAGATTACAATGGTGAATTTGAGAATATTATAAGGAGTCTTTGAGATTATCTGAACGTTATGAAATTGTTTTGATTGTGGTCTTTGTGTGTAGATTTTTCAAATTCAAGAATCTCATGATTTTATTTAACACCTAGAAATACTTGTCGTATAATATGAAGAGGAAAGACCAAAAGTTCAAGAATATTCTGATTAATAAATTAATCAAATAATTAATAAATGTATTATAATTTGATTCCTTATACATCAAGTTTAGAGTAATCAACCATAAAAGTTGGGATCAATCTTTGTACCAGTGTGAGATCGTTGTTAAGGAAAGATAAATTTAAGATTCAAAAGGAAAATATGTTTAATTATGGCCTTAGTAACTGCATTATGAGATTTCTTAAGATATAAGAAAAAGACATTAAAAGACTTCCTTTTGCGTGAAACTTATCCAAATCTGAATTTTGACGGTATGAAAGAAGCATTTAAACTTAGGGACCGATCAAAGCTAATGTGACGCCCCACAAAACAACAATCGAGATAACTCAAAACCAACTACGGAATAAAAATAAACACCCGTGTTACCATAGAACACAGGAAATAAAAACCAATTTCATACAACCATAAAAGTTGCCACATATTGCACATTAGTCCACAAACACCACATGTATTACATATCATCTGGCTAAAAGATTATAGAGATATTGTTCACTATCTCTCAAGCCACACCCTATAACCCAAGGTAACATGTTCATATACATATATGCCATCTCTATACAACAATGGGAATAAAGCCAAAACCTCATAACGGTACATACAACAAAAACCTCCCCAAGGACCTGAGTGTATAGGGACGACACATAGGACTCTGCTTCTATACACAAGCAGCATATCCAATCTTTCAACAACCATTGGTTCTCTTGCTACTCAACACCAACAACAGGATCTCTACTTCCTTCTGCTCGATCACCTAAAAGATGTGGAAACCCACGGGGTGAGACCAAACATCCCAAGATATAACCCTCCACCAACGTCTATTAAAGCACAAAACATAAGCAGGTAGAACAACATACTAAACAGTTTGAGCAGATTCAATTAAATGATATGTACTTAACAGATGAAGCAGATTAAACAAGACTAGGCAGCTACCATTGAATAGTATATCAAGTTATATTCTAAAAAGGAATATGAAGAACATATATGACAGTTGACTTCTCTTACCGCATTATAATTTAAGAAATCAGCAAAAAGATAAGGCAAAGGGGCTCAAACAATATTATTTGCATTTAACCCTAAACAAGATATATTATACAGCTATATTACGCCTTTTATTATTGTCCTGAGGATTTGAGTCGTACCACCCAAATCCAACCTACCACTATTAAGTCGAAAGTGGTGCCATACAAGGTCAAATGAAAAGGCCAAAATCCACAACCTCTCCACACCTCTTGATCAGCACAAGAGAAACACCACAGAGACATACCAGTCAACTTCAAAAGATGACATATAGTCAACAGAAGGATCATCTCACGCATGGTCGTCCATATATAAAATACCTAGCCCACCTTGGTACAGGTAACGGTGCTAGAAGAATAGGCTCACACATGAATGTTCTAAAAAGAAGGAGTGGCTCACGCATGGCCATCCATATCACAAGGAGATCGGCTCACACATGGCTGTCTCACACAACCTCTAATTGTAGACACAAGGAGATACCTTGACTTGAACCCCCACATATTAAAAAATATGCACTCCGAATATTACTCATTTCACCAATCCAGTAATTAGAGTTGATACTAGAATGGATCTATGTCACAAGACACCTACATGATTAGGGTTCCACTTGATTAGTTACCCAATTGGGTGACTTTTAGCATCAATCAAGTTAGAACATATAAAGCCAAAGCAAACTCTACAAGAAGTAAGTGTACATTACAACTCCAGAAGATATAAAATGTACAAGGTGTGAACTTGTCACACAATCACCACATGATACTCAAATCTCTGCCCTTCACAAGGTCGACACCATAGTATGTGCAATCCATGGCATACATATCATCTACAAAGTTAGGGGCTTATAAATAAGAAAGAGAAAGTAGTATAACAAATGATCATCTCAAAAGAGAGAAAGCAAACACATCATATAGCTCATCATTAGGGTTAGGGCTCCAGTCTTAGCTAATTAGGGTTTTGCAAATACATCAAATCATTAAACCCTAGACATGGAACCTCCCATATTCTTGGAACACTTTAGGGTTAAGGAAACAACTATCCACACAACACTACACATGTCTTATATAATACTCATGGATGTGAATTGATTGAGTACTCAAGCATGTGCCTCAACCATCCATCAATCATGTTTCGCGACCACCCATCAACCATCTGTGGTGTCTCGACCGCAACCAACACCATGATGTCGTGACCACGACACACCAAGGATGGAATGTCTTGACTCAACCATCAACCATGTCACACCCCCAACCAGCAAGGCGTTTTGACCAACTAGGGTTAGGGTTCCAAACACCCAAACCAAACATGTCGTGACCTCCAACCTCAAGGGGAGCAACCCGACCAAAACCAAGGTTGTCTCGACTTCAAACCACACCATGGGTCGCGACCATCAAAATACAGGTGGGATGTTGTGACCACGTCAAGGCTAAATGTCACAAACATCATAAGATCATGTAACTCTTCTGAAAAAGAAGCAAAGTCCTAACTAAATCATGGTAGGTATCTCGACTAAAGGTCAAACCATCATCTCGATCGATACCACAAAAAGATCTAGGTGTAACGACCACTAATGGTCAAGCTACTATCAAGATAAAGGATCGTCGTCAAACCAAGTGTAACCAAGATCACAACAGTGGTAAACCAAGAGTAAAATAAAAGAGAATAACATAGTATGCCACCATCCTTAAGAAGGAAAATGTTTCCTAAATTTGGTCATCAAAACTCTAACACTTGCATCACGAGACCACCATGAAAAGGGGTCTCAAATAAGAAAGAGAATCAAGTTAAATTACACCAAAATAGAACCAAAACTTCATAGAACACCAAAAACCTTGATCATCATGCATGCAACCAAAACCAAGATCAAGAGATAGGGGAAAAACACCATTGCACCATAATCATCAAAATCAGGTACAAAACTAGGGTTTCAAATTCCATCCAAACTGAGCATGATATCGACATCAACTAAGTTATAGAGTCTATCATCATCTACCACAATGTTAAGGTAACATTCTAGAGAGAGAAAATAGTAGCATGAATGTAGAGAAAGGTGCATTAATAGAGAATGTTAATAGTTATATAACCCGCCTGAAAGAAGGTCACACCAAGGGTTGCAAGCTCCAAACACACGATCCCATGGATGATGAAGCTCCACTCATGGATACAAGAACACCTCAAGAAAGAGAAGACACCATGGTCAAAGATTGCCCAAGGAAAGAGAACAAGAAGCTCAAAGCTGAACCAAAAGAAAGAAGGGGAAAAAGAGAGAAGAAACTTCCTCTCACTTGGGTATCGCCTTGTCAAAACATGGCCTATGACCCCTTTGTGAGGAAGAGTTTATTCTCAAGAATGACCACCATGTCAAAACTTGGTCTAAGTCTGAAAAAAGGGAATAAGATGGGGTAGAAGATCCAAGGAAAATACCATAAAGGAAAGGTAAACACTTACCAAGGTAGAAGATGATCAAGGGTCACCACAAGCACCACATGCAAGGTTGATCCTTCTTCAAGGAACTGAGAAAAGCACCTCCTTGATCCACCATGCTTCAAGGATGACCAAGCAAGGAAGGAGAAAGAAGATGGCCAAAAAAGATCACTTGCATGGGGAGAAGAGGGTTTATATAACAAAGGAAGAGAGAGGTAGGGAAAGAGATGAGGTGTCAACAAGATAGGGCTCTAAGGGGACACTTGTCCACCAAAGAACTAACATGAAACCACTTAAAGTCCACATGCATGAGATGGTGATACACTCTATGTTGGTTCTCAACCCACTTGGATCACCCACATGGCCGCGACATCACAACCAAACACAACAAAGTTGTGACACACAGGGGCACCAAACCCCTCCTAGGTTCAGACATCCTATACAAAGGTAACAATATCAACCCAAGATCTCCCAAAACCATCTTGGTCACAAACAAAACACCTGGAGGGGTGTCTCGACCACGACACCCACAAAACGACCCTAAGGTCATGACATAGGTCACTACACCCACAAGGTACATAAACCCTAGAAATCCTAATCACCCAAGGTGATTCCACCACTCAACCAAAGCTCAAACAAGGCACACCAAAGCACCACAACCTACATCATGAAGCCAAGAGAGAGAAGGAACACTCTAGATGTAACATCCCTGACCTGGGTTAAGATTTAACCCTAGATGTTTTGTTTAAGAAAGATAATTATATGCTTGTTCTTATCTTTTGAAAAGTAATTAAGTCTCAAGAGGAACTTATGTTTCAATTTTAGTCTTTTTTGAATAATGTTGAAAACAATGTTTTTCCCATTTTGGACTAAAGTACAAATTACCCAAGTCGAGGGGTTAACTTGCAATTGTTACATGATAAAATGTTCCTCAAGTGTTGAAGCATCATAAGAATGAAAATTATGTAGAGGTATGGCTTCCACAAGCCTGAGCACCAAGAAAGAGCTTATTAAGCAATCTTTGTGCATTAAAACCTAGTTTTGGTGTAATGTGCAATTTACCAAAAACCTAGGGTTAAATATGCAAAATACCACTTCTAGAGAGTCCCTAATGTTTCTTGGTATCAATTAGAGACAAAAAAAAGCATAGGGGCGTCTCATTTGAATCTCTTTGGGGGGGAGAGAATCTTGATATTAAAATAATCAAGATTTAAGCATAATTGAAACCCTAATTCAATTTAATGCAAAAATAAATATATTAATGGAAAGTTCCCTTCAATAAAAAAAGTGACGGTTGAATTTATATATGTATGGACGTCCTTGTTCCTTGCAATGTCACTGAAATATCTAAAGTGAGTGGAGAGCCCACTCACATTAGTTAAATAAAAAGTAATATCCACTAACTTTTGGATATAATTATTAAATTGATTAAGGTGCTTAAAGTGGTTGCTTTTAATTCATAGATAAAGAAGAGTATTTCGAAGGGGAGGATGATGGATTCGTATACAAGGAAGTGAGGGGGATAAGTGGCACCAATTTTGGGAGTTGAAGGAATTTTCTATTACTTTTTCTCTCTTGAATTTCCCTTATATGCACTCCATTCTTTCACCCACATGAAAGGATTTTTCGACTCTTCTTTCTTTCCTTGCTTTGTTCGAACACAAGGGAGCTTAGGAGCAATAGGAGGACTTACCCAAACCTGTAAGTGAGCTCCTTAATCATCTCCAACCTTGATTTCATGGTGGAAATTGAAATTCAATGCTTATTTTCTTCTTTTCTCCATTCAATCTTCAACTCTAGCCATTCTTTTCACTCAAAGACTTGAGAACGGACCTTGGATAGTTGAGAAAGCTTCATTCACCATTGAGGACGTGAGTCTTGAATCTTGGAATCAACTTTGAAGGCAGGTTATATAACTTGAACCCTTAAATGTTATTATTGATTTCATTTCTTCATCATATGTTGATTCATTTTTCTTTCCCAAATTTCCTTTTAATTAATTGTTGAAATCACCACAAAGATCACAGAAAATTTCAAAGGTTTGAAGCTTGAAGATGATGATGTCATCTTAGCACACATCTCAATAAATATCATGAACATACAGTTTTCAATTTTTGATGACCAAACGGTCTCGAGACCGTTTGGTGATCAAACACTCTCAAGACTGTTTGAGGGAAAACGGTCTCAAGACCATTTGGGGTCAATTGATGGTATGGATGGATGAAGATCCAATGGTTCCAATTGGACTAATCACAATGGTTACAATGATGGATGATCCATTGATTACAAACCTTAATCGATTGATTAAAGAAACCCTAAATTGATTCAAACGTTTTCAAGGTGGAATGGATCAAACAATCTCAAGACCGTTTGAGTCCAAACGGTCTCAAGACTGTTTGGAGGTCAAGGGATGTGATGGATGGTTGGAGATCCAAGGGTTGTAATTTGATGTACTCTCAATGGTCCAATTGATGAATGATTCAATGAAGCAAACTCTAATTGATTGGTTGAAGGAAACCCTAGATGATCCTTTCGGTTTCAAGGTAGTTTGGACCAAACGGTCTTGAGACTGTTTGAGTCCAAACATTCTTGAAACCATTTGGGATCAAACGGTCTTCAAACCGTTTGAGATCAAACGGTCTCAAACCGTTTGGAGGTCTAATCGATTTCAAGGCTGATTTATCCAATCGGTTTCAAATGTTGATGAGTCCAATCGGTTTCAATGTACATATGATCAAACAGTTTCAAGGGTTAGATTCCCAAACGGTTTCAAAACTATTTGGAGGGCAAGTTGTCTCAACCCTAGATGCCCAAATGGTTTCAAAACCGTTTGGAGGGCAAACAGTCTCAAAACCATTTGGAGGTTGAAGGGTCAAAACTGTTTGCAGGTTCAATGCAACCAAAATCATTTAAAGACCTAATGTGTTGAAAGACCAATTAACCCTATGATTGTTAATGATGTATATCAAAGATAATTACAATGGTTGTATCTTTAAGGTACTAGGGTGATTAGTACCCTTAGAGGGGTAAACCTTTGATGCTTATGGAAGCAATATCTCAATACACCATGCTAACCCTAAATGTATGTACTTGAATGAAGGGTTGACCTAATTTAATCAAGTTTGAAGTAATCAACATCCTAGAGATGATGAGAGAGAGAGAGGAAATCATACATGTATAATAATCATGTAGTGGTTAAGCCTCAACACTTTCAACATGAATAAAATATATAATTTGGGTATGATCCTTGATAAAGAGATCACGAAACCCTAATCGAGAAGGTTGATGAGCCCTAACCCTAATCTAGGGCAACGATAGTGAAACCCTAATCTAGGGTAATGGTATAACCCTAATCTAGGGTGATGATATGAGAAATCCCAATTCAGGGTAATATAATGAAAAACCCTAATTTAAGAGGATGCTTCATGAAACCCTAATTTCGGGTAAAGTTACATGAAACCCTAATTTGGGGAAAAGTTATAAAGAACCTTAATTCAAGATAATGATGTGTGAAACCCTAACCTAGGGTGATACCATGTGAAACCCTAATGCAGTGATGTGATGTGAAACTCTAATCCACAGTGATGTTATGCAATGCTATACGAAACCCTAATATGAATCCCTAACCCTAATAAGGGAATAGTGATGCTACTCTTACATTGCATAGTGCTGATATGTAATTGATATAATTGTTATCATGTGTACTAACCATGCAGGTATCATGAGAAGTTGGGCATAGCCATGTATGGGCTATGATGTTTTATTATTGAAATTGTTTTATGGGCCTTGTGAGCCATAATATGCTTTGTTGCCTAGTAAGAGGTAATAAGAGATTAAATGGGCTTTGAGAGCCATGTGAGATGCTTGTGTAGAAAGTATCATGTTTACCTTGGTCAGATGACCTGAAGGTATTAGTTACCTGATAAGTGGTAACAAGTGTTCTTTGATGAACTAAGGGTTGAATACCCATATTCCATAATCATGATGATGAGATGTTAAGGGATGAGAATGCCCACGATGTAACAAGGGATTGAGATCCCAATGTTTTAGAAAGCTTCGAAAAGTACTTGATAGAAGTATTACACATTTTTTGTAGCATTTGTTTTAATAATTTATGTTTGAAAACCTGACTGATGCTAAAATAATATGGTAATGTACTTAATTAATCAAGTGAAATCTTATCATGTAGAGCCCTGACCATAGATCCATCATCGTCAGTAGTTGGTGATGGTGAAATAGGTTTTTCCATGGGATCTCCTGGAGGGCATACTGTTGAGTATGTGGGGGTTATGGGCACGAATATCCTTACGCCCTAATGTGGGACTGATGTGAGATAAACATGAAATCTCTCAATCCTTCATTATATATGCCGAGATGGATGTATCACGAATCTCCCGATAATGTTAATGTCATATTGATGTGAGATAAACATGAAATCTATCGATTGTGAAGAGAGTAAAGCCGCCACTGTAACTCTATAGAGAAGTTGCCAGTATACCCTGGAAAGCTATTTAACAGAGACACAAGTTGTCCTGCATTTGCATTTTATAATCACACTGACTGAGGAGGATGAGGTCATGGGAACCCGACTCTTCCTTGACCTATGTATGGTACCGATTTCGACTTCGCAATGGTCGGTTGGAGCATGAGCGGTATACCTCATCTCCTCAGGGCTTAAGTATGACTGTAAAATGTAATCATCCATGTAGTGTATTCGCTTAAGGTTGAAATATGAGAATCATTGGTTGATGTTACCTTGCTTAGCATATCCTAGATGGATAAATGTCATACATGTTCTTCAATTCCTTATTGGATAAGTGACATGCTGCTTTGTCAAGTTATAGCTAAAATGATTTGAATAAGAATATTGCTCTAATATGTTTAGACATTGTTTTATCTATTGTTGAATATATATGAATCATCTGCTCAGTTTTATTCTATTAAACTGCAATAATAATGTTTTTGGCAGAGAGTTATATCTCTCGCTAGGACTGGGTCTCACTCCGTTGGTCACCAACACTTTTTAGGTAGACGTAGAAGAAGAGGCAAAAACCCTATAGTAGGGGAAGAGCAGCAGCAACAACAACAGGGACAACAGTGATATTCCAGGTGGAGGCACTGCTGTCATATTTTGTATAGAGAGTCCTATGTGTCATCACTATACTCTCAGGTCCTCGGAGTTAGTAGTTAGTACTTTTAATGAATCGATCTGAGGTTTTGGCTTGATACCTCGAGGTTCTTATGCTTCTTGTGTATAGTTTTAACATAGCAGTTGATGCTTGTAACCCTCGAGAAGGGATGGTACATGATATGTACTTATGAACCAGGATGTAAATAAAATACATTGGTTCTTAATAAAAGAGTTTTCCTGTGTTTGGATCTCTTTTTAAATAGTTTTAATTTTTAGTGATTTTTAGTAATCCGTTGTTAATGATCGCTTCTGTTTAGTTAATGATGTTTTGTTCAAACAACCTGTAACAATTTAGTTGGTATTAGAGCTCTAGGTTCGCTGAGTCTACAAAGACATAGGATTAAGGTTGTTGAATCTGTTCTAGTATCTTCTAGTTTATTTGATAGTGTCTTCTGCTCATATAGGATAAGAAGAACTTAAAGATGTCTGGATCACACGAAGAACATGCTGCCGAGAGCACCATTGCTACACCAGGAAGAGGTGTAAGGGACCAGACTAGGGAGGAACTAGTACCTGAACATCCCCAACTTAACCAAGTTGCACTGGAGAGCCCAACTTTCCATGATCTGTTTGGGCAGTTCATGGCAACCATGACGTATATGGCGGATAGGATGCCACCACCTGCATCGAGGGCAACAGCCCATAATGAAGGATAGGGAGCCAGAAAGACTTTCGAACGACTTCGCCGGGTTGGAGCCACAGATTATGCTGGTACAGCTGATCCAACAGATGCAGACATGTGGTTGACTGAGCTAGAAAAGCCTTTAGAATCCTCAATATCCCTGAAGAAGAAAAGGTGAGGCATGCAGTGTACCTTCTAAAAGGGAGTGTTGGCCACTAATGGACAATAGAAGAGGACAAGAGGCCAGGTGTTGAAATCAGATGGGGATAATTCTGACGAGAATTCGTTAGTAGATACTTCCCCTAAGATGTATCTAGACGAGAAGATCTCTCAGTTTGAGAGGTTAAGACAAGGACCAATGAACATTAGAGAGTATGAAGCTAAGTTCATGGAGCTTTTACGGTTCTGTCTGCATATGGCAGCTAATAATGAAGAGAGAATTCAGTGTTTTGAGAAGGGGTTGAACACTAACTTGACCACTCCTGTGTCTGCTTTAGAGAACATGTAGAGGTTCGCCACCTTTATGGAGTCTGTGAGACGGATAGAAAGGTCGGTGATTGAGAAGTGTCAGACTAAGAGTAAGAAGGTGTATACTCAGTTTCAAGGACAGAGGTCTGAAAGTTTCAAGAAACTAAGATTTTCTACACCAATAGCACCACCAAAATTCAATACCCGGACACAATGGATGTCGAGTAAGGGTAGAGGTTGTAGTTTACCACCAGAGGGAGCCCACAACTCAACATCAGTAATAGTAACAGGACCACCCAGGCCACAGAGGGAGAGAAGAGACTGTTTTATATGTAGAAAGAGGGGGCATTTGATGAAAGATTGTTGAGCTAGAGATGAAAGTGTGACTCAACCTCTAAGGCAGAGTCAACAAGGCTCTCAGACGTGACAATTTTTGAGTGGCGCTCCAGGACATGAACAAGCATCCCAAGCTGGCTCATCTACATCCAATAACAGAGCACAAAGTCAACATCAAGCAACAACGAGATTCTATGCGATGAATCAACCCGAAGCAGTATCATCCCTCGAGTTGTGACAGGTCAGATGGAATTATTTTATTCTGATATGTCTTCATATTGCTTCATATTTGTTTTGATTGATCCGGGTGCTACGTATTCCTTTATCACTCGAGAAGTGATTCATGACTGCAATATGACTGTTAGTCATAGAGCAGATAATCTGTTATTAGAAACCCCTTTGTTGGGATCTGCAGTGCTGCGAGAGGTGTGTTCTCCCTGCATTCTTTCCTTTTCTGAACATCACATTCAGGTGGATCTTATACCACTTGAGATGCACGGGTTCAATATAATTCTTAGGATGGACACCCTAGAAAAGTATAAGGTTGTCTTGGATTGTGATTCCAAACAAGCTGTGTTCACAGATGACGGTGACACATGGATCTTTCAGGGAGATAGAAAGATTCTTCCAACCTGTTTTGTGTCAACTATGGTAGCTGAGAAGCTGATGAGACAAGGATGCTTTGCATTCTTGGCACATGTGGTAGATACCACAATGGAGAGCCCTAATCTTTCTAAAGTTCCGATAGTTAGGGAGTTTGAAGATGTGTTCCCTGAGGAACTTCTAGGTGTTCCTCCGCCCCAAGAGATTTATTTTGAGATTAATCTATTCCCGGGCATGCAACTAATAACACAAACACCGTATAGAATGGCACCTGCTGAGATGGCAGAGCTCAAGAAACAGCTGCAGGAGTTGCTTGAGAAAGGTTTTATCCGACCGAGTACTTCACCATGGGGTGCTCCGGTTCTCTTTGTTAAGAAGAAGGATGGATCTATGCGGTTATGCATTGATTACAGACAATTGAATAAAGTAACCATAAAGAACAAGTATCCTCTGCCAAGGATCGATGACCTATTCGATCAGTTGCGTGGTGCAACTATCTTCTCTAAGATAGATCTGAGGTCGGGATATCATCAGTTGCGTATCAAGGAGAGTGACATACCTAAGTCTGCCTTCAGGACAAGGTATGGTCACTATGAGTTCATAGTTATGTCATTTGGACTAACTAATGCACCAGCTGCATTCATGGAACTCATAAATAAAATCTTTCGACCTTTTCTTGATCAGTTCATAGTAGTCTTCATAGATGACATCTTGATATACATTAGAGATGCTCAACAACATGAGCATCACCTCCGTCAAGCTTTAACTTTACTAAGAGAGCATAAGTTGTATGCTAAGTTTAGCAAATGCGACTTCTGGTTACCAGAAGTTTCTTTTCTAGGACACGTAATATCTGCCTCAGGTATCCGTGTTGATCCTAAGAAGGTAGAATATGTCCTGCAATGGGAACAACCAAAGACACCAACGGAGATACGTAGTTTCCTAGGACTGGCGGGCTATTACAGGAGGTTCATTAAGAACTTCAGTTCTATAGCTTTACCCCTAACCAAGTTGACCAGGAAGGAGGTTCCTTTTGTCTGGAATGACAAGTGTCAACATTCTTTCCAGCTGTTGAAAGAAAGGTCAACAAGTGCACTTGTGCTGGTGTTACCTGAGCAAGGGAAGGGGTACATAGTTTTCTGTGATACATCTAAGAATGGTCTAGGTTGTGTGTTGATGCAGGATAATCAAGTGATTTCTTTTACCTCTCGACAACTTAAGAAACACGAGGAGAATTATTCGACACATGATCTAGAGCTAGCTGTTGTGGTCCATGCTTTGAAGATCTGGAGACATTATCTCTATGGAGAAACATTCCAAATTTTCACAGACCATAAGAATCTAAAATATATCTTCTCACAACATGAGTTGAACATGAGACAATGTCGTTGGATGGAGTTAATCAAGGACTATGATTGTACAATTGATTATCATCCAGGAAAGGCTAATGTAGTGGTTGATGCAAGTAGGAAATCATCATCACCAACCTTAGATAAAGCACAATTGAACTCCTTAGTGTGCTTTAAAAGAGATATGATTATCTCCTTGAGGCAAAACAATATACAGCTTAAGGTATCATTGTTAGCCGGGCTGTTAGCTGAGATGCAAGTGAAACCTACTCTGAGACAGCAAATTAAAGAAGCACAACAAGCTGATATTGTGGTTCAGCAAATTAGGTCAGAGTATGGTAATGAGAAACAAGATGGATTTCATGAGTCAGATGATCAGGTAGTCTGTTACCATGGTAGGATGGTAGTACCTGATGCCAATAACTTAAGAAAGCTAGTCTTGGAGGAAGCTCATTCATCTATGTATACAATGCATCCAGGGAGTACCAAAATATATCGTAACTTGAAGGATATGTATTGGTGGCCATGATTGAAGAAGGATGTAGCTAATTTGTTATGCGGTGTCTGGTGTGTCAGTAGGTTAAAGCTGAACATCAAAAGCCCGTAGGAACAATGCAACCTTTGCCTATACCACAGTGGAAATGGGATCATGTGACCATGGACTTTGTGGTTGGTTTGCCTAGAACAACCAAAGGTCATGATTCCATATGGGTGATAGTTGATAGGTTGACCAAGACAACACATTTCCTTCCTGTCAAAACAACCTACACTGTTGAGAAGCTTGCACAGATATATTTATATGAGATAGTGCAGTTGCACAGGGTTCTAGCTACTATTGTTTCTGATAGAGGTCCCCAGTTCACGAGTTGTTTTTGGGAGCGAATCCATAAAGCTTTGGGTATGCAGTTAAGGTTTAGTACTACCTTTCACCCACAGACAAATGGACAGTCTGAGAGGACCATACAAACCTTGGAGGATTTGCTTAGGGCATGTGTCCTTCAATTTGTAGGAAGTTGGGATCTACACCTGAGCTTGATAGAATTTGCTTAAAATAATAGCTATCAACACAGTATTGATATGGCACCATATGAAGCATTATATGGTAGACGTTGTAGATCTCCTTTATGTTGGTATGAAATAGGAGAAAATCAACTTTTGGGTCATGAGCTAGTGCGACAGACAACTGAGAAGATTAAAGTAATACAACAACAATTAAAGACTGCACGGGATAGACATAAGTCATACGCCGACAAATGGCGAAGACCTTTAGAATTCCAAGTTGGAGACATAGTATATAAAGGTGTCCTTAGATTTAGAAAGAAGGGAAAGTTAGCTCCTAGACTTATGGGGCCTTATCTAATCATTGAACGTGTTGGAAAGGTAGTCTATAAGCTGGAATTACCACCTGAGTTGCATAAGTTGCATCCAGTGTTCAATATCTCCATGCTGAGAAAGTGTCATCCTGACACAGAGTTAGTTTTGCAACCTGTGGAGGTAGAATTAAATGATGATATATCATATGTTGAAGGATCTATGATGATCCTTGATAAAAGAATTAAAAAGATGAAAAAGAAAGACATATGTCTTGTGAAAGTTCTCTGGCATCACCATGGCATTGAAGAAGCTACGTGGGAGCTAGAGGAAGAGATGAGGAGGAAGTACCCTTCTCTTTTCTCTTGATGATTTCGGGGACGAAATCCCTATTAGGGGCGGATAATTTGTAACATCCCTGACTTGGGTTATGCTTTAACCCTAGATGTTTTGTTTAAGAAAGATAACTATATGCTTGCTCTTATCTTTTGAAAAGTAATTAAGGCTCAAGATGAACTTATGTTTCAATTTTAGTCCTTTTTGAATTATGTTGAAAACAATGTTTTGCCAATTTTGGACTAAAGTACAAATTACCCAAGTTGAGGGGTTAACTTGCAATTGTTACATGATAAAATGTTCCTCAAGTGTTGAAGCATAATAAGAATGAAAATGATGTAGAGGTATGGCTTCCACAAGCTTGAGCATCAAGAAAGAGCTTATTAAGCAATGTTTGTGCATTAAAACCTAGTTTTGGTGTAATGTGCAATTTACCCAAAACCTAGGGTTCAAAATGAAAAATACCACTTCTAGAGAGTCCCTAATGCTTCTTGGTATCAATTAGAGACAAGAAAATCATAGGGGAATCTCATTTGAATCTCTTTGGGGGAGAGAGAATCTTGATATTAAAATAATCAAGATTTAAGCATAATTGAAACCCTAATTCAATTTAATGCAAAAATAAATATATTAATGGAAGTGCCCTTCAACCAAAAACATGATGGTTGAATTTATATATGTATGGACGTCCTTGTTCCTTTCAATGGCACCAAAATATCTAAAGTGAGTGGAGATCCCACTCACATTAGTTAAAGAAAAAGTAATATCCACTAACTTTTGGATATTATTATTAAATTGATTAAGGTGCTTAAAGTGGTTGCTTTTAATTCATGGATAAAGAAGAGGATTTCGAAGGGGAGGATGATGGCTTCGTATGCAAGGAAGTGAGGGGGATAAGTGGCACCAATTTTGGGAGTTGAAGGAATTTTCTATTACTTTTTCTCTCTTGAATTTCCCTTATATACACTCCATGCTTTCACCCACATGAAAGGCTTTTTTTACTCTTCTTTCTTTCCTTGCTTTGGCCAAACACAAGGGAGCTTAGGAGAAATAGTAGGATGTACCCCAACCTGTAGGTGAGCTCCTTAATCATCTCCAACCTTGATTTCATGGTGGAAATCGAAATTCAATGCTTATTTTCTTCTTTTCTCCATTCAATCTTCAACTCTAGCCATTCTTTTCACTCAAAGACTTGAGAACGGACCTTGGATAGTTGAGAAAGCTTCATTCACCATTTAGTACGTGAGGCTTGAAGCTTGGAATCAACTTTGAAGGCAAGTTATATAACTTGAACCCTTAAATGTTATTATTGATTTCATTTCTTCATCATATGTTGATTCCTTTTTCTTTCCCGAATTTCCTTTTGATTAAGTGTTGAAATCACCACAAAGATCACAACAAATTTTGAAGGTTTGAAGCTTGAAGATGATGATGTCATCTTAGCACACATCTAAATAAATATCATGAGCATACGGATTTCAATTTTTGATGACCAAACGGTCTCAAGACCGTTTGAGGGCAAACGGTCTCAAGACCGTTTGAGGTCAAACGGTCTCAAGACCGTTTGAGGTCAAACGGTCTCAAGACCATTTGGGGTCAATTGCTGGTATGGATGGATGAAGATCCAATGGTTCCAATTGATCTAATCACAATGGTTACAGTGATGGATGATCCATTGATTACAAACCTTAATCGATTGATTAAAGAAACCCTAAATTGATTCAAACGTTTTCAAGGTGGAATGGATCAAACGGTCTCAAGACCGTTTGAGGGCAAACGATCTTAAGACCGTTTGAGTCCAAACAGTCTCAAGACCGTTTGGAGGTCAACGGCTATGATGGATGGTTGGAGATCCAAGGGTTGTAATTTGATGTACTCTCAATGGTCCAATTGATGAATGATTCAATGAAGCAAACCCTAATTGATTGGTTGAAGGAAACCCTAGATGATCCTTTCGGTTTCAAGGTAGTTTGGACCAAACGGACTTGAGACCGTTTGAGTCCAAACGGTCTTGAAACTGTTTGGGATCAAATGGTCTTCAAACCGTTTGAGATCAAACAGTCTCAAACCGTTTGGAGGTCCAATCAGTTTCAAGGCTGATTTATCCAATCGGTTTCAAATGTTGATGAGTTCAATCAATTTCAATGTACATATGATCAAACAGTTTCAAGGGTTAGATGCCCAAACAATTTCAAAACCATTTGGAGGGCACACGGTCTCAACCCTAGATGCCTAAACGGTTTCAAAACCATTTGGAGGGCAAACGGTCTCAAAACCGTTTGGAGGTTGAGGGGTCAAAACCGTTTGGAGGTTCAATGCAACCAAAACCGTTTCAAGACCTAATGTGATGAAAGATCAATTAACCCTTTGATTGTAAATGATGTATATCAAAGATAATTACAATGGTTGTACCTTTAAGGTACTAGGTTGATTAGTACCCTTAGAGGGGTAAACCTTTGATGCTTATGGAAGCAATATCTCAATACACCATGCTAACCCTAAATGTATGCACTTGAATGAAGGGTTGACCTAATTTAATCAAGTTTAAAGTAATCAACATCCTAGAGAGGATGAGAGAGAGAGAGGAATGCATACATGTATAATAATCATGTAGTGGTTAAGCCTCAACACTTTCAACATGAATAAAATATGTAATTAGGGTATGATCCTTGATAAACAGATCATGAAACCCTAATCGAGAAGGTTGATGAGCCCTAACCCTAATCTTGGGCAACGATAGTGAAACCCTAATCTAGGGTAATGGTGTAACCCTAATCTAGGGTGATGATATGAGAAATACCAATTCAGGGTAATATAATGAAAAACCCTAATTTAAGAGGATGCTTCATGAAACCCTAATTTTGGGTAAAGTTACATGAAACCCTAATTTGGGGAAAAGTTATAAAGAACCTTAATTCAAGATAATGATGTGTGAAACCCTAATCTAGGGTGATGCCATGTGAAACCCTAATGCAGTGATGTGATGTGAAACTCTAATCCAGGGTGATGCTATGCAATGCTATACAAAACCCTAATATGAATCCCTAACCCTAATGAGGGAACAGTGATGCTACTCTTACATTGCATAGTGTTGATATGTAATTGATATAACTGTTATCATGTGTACTAACCATGCAAGTATCATGAGAAGTTGGGTATAGCCATGTATGAGCTATGATGTTTTATTATTGAAATTGTTTTATGGGCCTTGTGAGCCATAATATGCTTTGTTGCCTAGTAAGAGGTAACAAGAGATTAAATGGGCTTTGAGAGCCATGTGAGATGCTTGTGTAGCTAGTATCATGTTTACCTTGGTCAGATGACCTGTATGTATTAGTTACCTGATAAGTGGTAACAAGTGTTCTTTGATGAACTAAGGGTTGAATACCCATATTACATAATCATGATGATGAGATGTTAAGGGATGAGAATTCCCATGATGTAATAAGGGATTGAGATCCCAATGTTTTAGAAAGCTTCGAAAAGTACTTGATATAAGTATTACACATTCTTTGTAGCATTTGTTATAATAATTTATGTTTGAAAACCTGACTGATGCTAAAAGAATATGGTTATGTACTTAATTAATCAAGTGAAATCTTATCATGTAGAGCCCTAACCATAGATCCATCATCGTCAGTAGTTGGTGATGGTGAAACAGGTTTTCCCACGGGATCTCCTGGAGGGCATACTGTTGAGTATGTGGGGGTTATGGGTGTGAATATTCTTACGCCCTAATGTGGGACTGATGCGAGATAAACATTAATTCTCTCAATCCTTCATTATATGTGCCGGGATGGATGTATCACGAATCTATCGATAATGTTAATGCCAGATCGATGTGAGATAAACATGAAATCTCTCAATTGCGAAGAGAGTACGTATTCCACTGTAACTTTATAGAGAAGTTGCCAGTATACCCTGGAAAGCTATTTAGCAGAGACACAAGATGTCCTGCATTTGCATTTTGTACTCACCCTGACTGAGGAGGATGAGGTCATGGGAACCCGACTATTCCTTGACCTATGTATGGTACTGATTTCGACTTCGTAATGGTCGGTTGGAGCATGAGTGGTATACCTCATATCCTCAAGGCTTAAGTATGATTGTAAAATGTAATTAGTCGTGTAGTGTATTTTCTTAAGGTTGAAATACGAGAATCATTGGTTGATGTTACCTTGATTAGCATATCCTAGATGGATAAATGGCATACATGTTCTTCAACTCCTTATTGGATAAGTGACATGCTGCTTTGTCAAGTTATAGCTAAAATGATTTGAATAAGAATATTTATCTAATCTGTTTAGACATTCTTTTATCTGCTATTGAATATATATGAATCCTCTGCTCAATTTTATTCTATTAAACTGCAATAATAATGTTTTTGGTGGAGAGTTATATCTCTCGATGGGACTGGGTCTCACTCCGTTGATCACCAACACTTTTTAGGTAGACGTAGAAGAAGAGGCTAAAACCCTATAGCAGGGGAAGAGCAGCAGCAACAACAACAGGGACAACAGTGATATTCCCGGTGGAGGCACTGGCTGTCATATTTTGTATAGAGAGTCATATGTGTCATCTCTGTACTCTCAAGTCCTCGGAGATAGTAGTTTGTACTTTTAATGAATCGATATGAGGTTTTGGCTTGATGTCTCGAGGTTCTTATGTTGCCTATGTATAGTTTTAACAGAGCATTTGATGCTTGTAACCCTCGAGAAGGGATGGTACAGGATATGTACTTATGAACCAGGATGTAAATAAAATACATTGGTTCTTGATAAAAGAGTTTTCCTGTGTTTGGATCTCTTTGTAAATGGTTTTAATTTTTAGTGATTTTTAGTAATCCACTGTTAATGATCACTTCTGCTTAGTTAATGATGTTTTATTCAAATGACCTATCACACTAGAGGTGATAAATGGCAAGCTAACTCCTCAACTTGGGTAAATTGCATTTTGCACCAAAACAAGTGCACAAAGCACAAACATCATCCAAACAAGCTCAAACTGGATACTAAATCTCTCCACAAGCTCTAAGATCATCTCAAAAGATTAGAGCAAGGTTCTGAACACATCATCAAGGCAAAGCAAATAGGGTTAACCCAAAACATGGGCCAGGGGTCTTACAAGTCATAAACCCCTAATAAGGACTTCACCCTGAAATCCTAAGCGTAAAGAGACATGTACTTCCTCCGCATCTCTTCCTCAAGCTCCCATGTAGCTTCCTCATTTCCACGATGATGCCACATAACCTTCAAAAGCATTATGTACTTCTTCTTCAACTTCTTCACTCTTCTATCAAGGATCAACATGGGTCCTTCCACATAGGACACATCCTCATCAAGCTCCACTTCAACTGGCTGCAAGACTAACTTTGTACTAGGGTGACACTTCCTCAACATGGTCACATGGAACACTAGATGCAACTTTTGCAACTCAGGTGGCAGCTCCAACTTATAATCCACCTTCTAACATGTGCCACCACAGGGTAAGGTCCCATATACATGGGATCCAACTTACCCTTCTGCCCAAACCTCAAAACACCCTTCCAAGGAGAGACCTTAAGATACACCTTGTAGACCACTTGGAACTCCAACGGTCTACACAGGTTGTCAGCATACAACTTCTATCTGTCCTGTGCTGCCTTCAACTATTATTGAATCACTTCGATCTTCTCTGTCGTCTATTGTACAAGTTCAGGACCAAGAAGTTGTAATTCACCGTCCTCATATCAACACAATTGAGATATGTAACGTCTTATATACAACACTTCATACGGTGCCATATCGATGCTTTGCTGGTAACTATTATTATATTCATCATGTTAGGGATGCTTATGCTACTAGATTGCTTGTGTGGTTAGCAAGGAATATGATGATAGTCATATTAATGATGATGATTGTTATTAGATGTAACTTGATGAAATTTGATCCAAAGAAATGGATTTATTTGTTACCCATATACACATTGATAATCATACTTGTTGCTAAGATTATTTTCTTAATCTGTTTAGCATACTTGAACTGTTCAATCTGTTCAATTGATTATTAAATACTCCAACTGCTCAGTTATCTACTATTTAAAATGTTGAAATTAATAAGCATTGTTGGAGGTTATATCTCTTATTGGGACATGGGTCTCACCCTTTTGGTTCGCCACATCTTTTTAGGTAATCAGCAGTGACGACAACAAAATTATGGAAGTAAAGAGGAACAATCTTTGAGAAAGTTGATTAGATGTCTAGTGTGTCCTAGATTCATCCATGTACTCTCAGGTCCAGGCAGGAAAAGTTTGTATATGGTGTTTAAACAAATTGGACTTTTATAAGCATGTTAATGCTTGTTTATGTGGCATATATGAATATTATTCTCCTATGTATATTTGTTGTGGCTAAGATGATAAAACAATTTGCATCAAATTCTTGACATAGTATGAATACAAGAAAGATGTTGGACTCTTATGCAAACATTTTTTAGCGGGTGTTAATGCTAAAATCGATTTTAATTTACCCATATTTTTGGGTATGTGATTAATTAATGATTGATTGTGTTTTATGTTTTGAGTAATCTTGTTTAGTGTAACGAGTTCTTACAAGTTGGTATAAGAGCTTTAGGTTCACTGAGTCTACAAGGATACTAGGACTTAGGACTAGGGTGATGTTTAAGTAAGGAACATGACATGAAAATATAGTGCATACTACCTAATCTCAGAACTTGGATGCCCTGGCCAGATATTCAATTATTGAAGAAAAGGTAAGTATGGAACTCTTCGAGTGTTATCTTTCTGATTACTCTAATCAAGTAGTCATTTTGAGACAATCTAAAGAGCATAATGAATTAGAAATCATGGTGCAGATAACTCAATATTACCTCAAGAGAAGATGAGAATTACATCATTATCTATAAAAAATTGAATGTTTGGTAACTATAAGAGAAAGATACAACATCGTGAAATTAAAATATGAATACAAATAAGAAAAAGAGGAGTTCTTGAAGATGTGATTCAAGAAGATAATAGAGTAAAAGATAGATAATTCTGTGCTTATAAAGTGAATCAAGGTATGACATCCACATAGGATGGAGAGAACTCCAATAATAAGTACAAAATGAGAAGATGAATGGGAACAATGACAAAGGAATAAGGTGGAACCTAAGTTAATCTCAGACCAACCTATGTGTGTAAGAAAGTGTTAATGTAAAATTAGCATGACATGAGAAAGAAATTAAGGGAGATGATCCTTATTTAATGAAGAAAATGTGGAATATGATGATTTACCTATTGATAAGTAGTTTAAAAACATAATAAAATAAGAAAACATACCCAAGTGTGATAAATAGTCATCAAGGAAGGAGTAATGAGATATGTTAATCATGATGATTCCTATGCTAATGGCAAAGAACCCGAAATGAATAAGGTAAAATGATACATAAGAAGCTGTAACCTGCATAATGAAAACAGAATTGGTTACCTTTTTGCTAGTGACCCTTGAATAATGCTGCTATGATGTGGGAAGTGTGTTTCCCTTTGTGTCTTTCCTTTCTAGGGAACAAATTTCAAGTGGATCATTGCCACTTGGTATATGTGGATTCGTTGTAAACATGAAGGTGGATGGCTTATTATAGCATAAGGTTTCTTGGACTATGGTTCCAAGATCATAAATTTTGTGATGAGTTTGCTTTTGAGCCTTCCAATAATTAGGAATACTCCTCTTATATGTCTTGAGATTTGTTATGTTGGTAAAAGTAGATGAGATAAGGATGTGAGTTCCTTATAACACATCAGGTGGATACCAAGGTAATGAATCCTAGAATCTAAGATGTATCAACAATATGGGAAGTATGTGAAGGTTGGAGATGTTTATTAAATAAACATTCTAAGTATTCCTCTCCCTTAGAGAGAGAGTTCATGATGACCTTGTAAATGTTGTTTGGAAGGAAAAATAAAAATGATTCTATAATGTTGTGTACGGTTCCATGATAGTTGGGCAAGACCACTATCAAGGATAGATGGTTTGTTGATCAATAGACATGTGCTATTGTGTTCCTTTAAGATGAAATATCCTTTAGACATAAGAGTTAGTGTAAAGCCCAGGCCCACTGCCCAAGGCTCTAGTAGAGTTTCAGGAATGACAACTGTCCCCACAGACCACCACTAGCCTTAACTACGGGCTTTGTCCTCACTCACGCGCATGCCAGGATCAACTTCCCGACATGTCATCCATCCCAGTACTACTCCAAGCTGAGCATGCTTAACTATGGAGTTCTTAGTGATGGCCTCCCAGAAAAGGAGGTGCACCTTGGTGATATGGGTAGTCCAATCATTCCTTTTAAGATCATGTTATCTGAGGCCTCAAATCCTGGGATGTTACAATCTCCCCAACTTAGACTCTTGACGTCCTCATCAAGTCTCAACTATATGTCCTCATAATCTGACACCATTTCAGTGTAGACCCACAATGGCCCATGGACACCCAAATCCCGATCACGAAATACCAGCGCAAGGGTGGCTACGTCAACCATGGACATCCCTTTCCTACATGCCTGGACCACACGACTCAAGACTGGCATGCCATGTCCATATCAGACCCACCTACTAGAGGGGAATTGGCTCTGATACCATTTTTAAAGCCCATGCCCACTGCCTAAGGCTCTAGTAGAGTTTTAGGAATGCCGACTGTCCCCACATACCACCACTAGCCTCAACTGCACGCTTTGTCCTCACTCACGCGCATGCTAGGATCAACTTCCCGACAGGTCACCCATCCCAATACTACTCCAAGCTGAGCACGCTTAACTATGGAGTTCTTAGTGATGGGCTCCCAAAAAAGGAGGTGCACCTTGGTGATATGGGTAGTCCAATCATTCCTTTTAAGATCATGTTATCCGAGGCCTCAAATCCTGGGATGTTACAGTTAGAATGGATGACATAAGTTACATGAACATGGTGAGTTTAGGGTTATGTCCTTTAGACTAACCAATGTACCAATAGAATTTATGAATATGAGGAACAAAGTGTTCAGGTCATGTCTTACAGGTTGTAACAAGCATTGAATGATGACATCTCAAGGTATTTCAGAGATGGTTAGTAACATGGTCAACATCTTTGCTAAACCTTAAGAATGTTGAAGTAACTGTACTTATGTGTGACAAGTCTACAAAGAATGAGTTGGGGGTTGACTAAAGTATCCTCTTGGGGTTATGATACCTCTATTAAGTATGTTATGTGAATATTGATAAGATGAAGACAATGTCGTTGCTCTACCCCAAACAATGTCAATTGGGAAGTTATATTTGTGAATAGTTATAGAAAAGTGTATGATTCTTCAACCAAATAGATGGTCAGTACACCATTGAGATGATTGGAGAATCCTATAAAAACATATTCCTCATAGTTTTTGAAAATTTGGGGATGCCTACCTGGTTGATTGAGTTGTTAATTACAACAATCATTAAAGGAGCACAGAGATGAAACCTTTTAAAGTTACATATGATACAAGATACATGATGTAAGGAGGTAAGATCACCCCCTACTTAAATTTAACAGAAAATACATTACATCCCTCAAATTATTAAAAGCATTTTGATGGAAGGATGCATGCATAATAAATCCATTTAAATAAGCATGGACCAAATACAACCATTTGTCAATAGTAGCAGCGGAAGAAAGTAAGATGAGAAAACTAAACTATTACATATATTGTTCCAAAAGAAGAAGTAGATAATAATCTAGGCTATTACAAGGCTCTTATTTCTAAGGTTCATAACATAATTTTTTTGAGCAAGGTCTTAGCAGCATCAACCTTGCCATGATATCAACTTCACTCCTGCCCTGGGTTTCCTTGTGCTTGTTCTAGCCCTTGTCTTGGTTCTGGGTGGTTGGGGAACACCTAGCAAGAGAAAGATAGAAACATATGTGTCACAAAATGATAAAGTACAAGATGCATATTAAGGAATGGAAACATAAAGATTTGCTATACTAAGAATGTTCAAGAGTATGAGGCATATAATTCAAATGGGATTTCTGCCAAGCATATAAGTCAAATATAGATCAAGCATGATTCATTATGACTAAGCTAAACTAACATAGGGTGAGGCGCCTACCAACCTCAACCAGGAGGAGAGGGGAAATAACATCCCAAACCTCAAATATATATATAAAGTGGCAGGGGGACTAAAACCCCAGTTCTTATGGCAGGGGGACTAAAACCCCAGTGCCCTATGGGTGACTTGTACTCATGTACACTATATTAGTTAACTAGTCAAACTATCATTATCATGCTTACAATTTACATTGGCAGAGAAAGAAAATAACAATGATTCAAGTGGGGCCCAATGACCCAAACATTTCCAAGAGATAACCATAAAAGATGTTCATACAACAAGATTTCATATTGGATACTCAAATGAATAGTTTAAGGGCAACATGTATATATCAAGATCTCAATCACATAAATAAGGAAATTGGGGTCCCATGTCCCATATTCATCAAGGAATAACAGTATAGCATGAATATGCATCATAGTACAAATTTTCATGTCCAAGTAGAAGATGGATAACATTATCATAGGTATGCCTCATATGGAAAAACTAGGTTAAGCATGATAGAAATCCCAACTGAGGTGTTAGAATACACATACCTATTCTTGCTTTCTAGATTATCCCTTATCCACTAAGATATCAGGTCCAAACTCACTTTAACCTAGGTTCAAAGATTAATGCATGTATTAGGTTACTTAAAGGCACTTTAAGTGTAAAATGTCCACATTTATAACCCATGGGTAAAGACTTTAGATTCTGGTTCTGGAAATAGGGCCAAACGATCCCTATTATTTTTCTACTCGAGAAAACATATTTTCTTGTCAAAAACAGTTAAAACACTATTATTATCATTTTACATCACTTTATACATTTAAATTAGGGTTTGAATTAATTATCAGGTTTAGGATGGAAAAAAGGGTTCAAAACTTGAAAATTCGGATTCTACATGATTTTAGCTTTCCAATGAGTATCTATTTATATTTTTCTGATAACTGAGTGATTTACTACAAATTAATCAAGATGAGCCAATTAGAAAAAAAAGCTTCGTGGATGATAAAAAGTAATTAACCGAAAGATGATAATGCCCTCAACGAGAGAGCAGAAACAGGAGGGCGCTCGGGGGCAAAATGGTCATTTGACCATTGTCTTCTTCCCCAGGCCACGCCCTACTTTACGGCGAGGTGCATCCTTGGCCATTTGGGCATTTTTGCGATACTCAGCCAAATCGGCCGCAAGGGTACTCGAAACGAAGAGAATTGAACGACGAACTCAGCTAGCCAATCAATTTTGATGCATGAGCTGCCTAGCACAGGGGAGAAGCACCACAAGCATAGCTGGAAAAGCTCCATGTCGCCGGCTACACACACGTCCTCAGGCAAAATGGATGGCTTGGGCAAGTTGCTAAGGGGCCGACGGAGGTGTGGGGCTAGATATATATAGGTATGGATCGGTGTGGATGCGGAAAGGAGGTGGCCGTGAGAGGCCTTGACCGGCGCCGCTTGGCATTTTGGCTACGCTGTGCCTCGCTGGATGAGTGAGGGCTCAAACGAACTAGGGGGTCGCTACGAACCTGTAGGTGAAGAAAGTACTAGAAAAGATGGATAAACGATGGAGAAAGGTGGAGAGGAAGCGAGCCGCGTCTTCCCGACTACTGTTTCGGTTAATCCAAGGTAGGAGACAAAGCGCCTACCGTTGGATGGGATCCTCGTCCAACCTGGACCATTGGGTCGTGATCCATGATAGACCAGGCACACGTGACAGCCATTTAAAGGCTGGACTTTAGCTTAAATGATGCAATTCCATGATATATCGATTGCTATTATGTCACACTATATTAAAATTTTGTTTAATGCATTTGGAAGGTCAAACGAGCTCCAATTAACCTCAAAAGTTAACCTCAAGTTGCTAATGATGTCTAGATTCATTCTATATAATTAGATTTTCGTTTCACCCAACCTTTGGCCTCCAATAATTATTAAAGCATATATTAATATAATGCTTGGGCAAATAATTATGTGTTGCTTTTATAAGCAACCCTTGGTTCCCAAATTCGAGATTTGGAGTCCAAGAGTCCTCCACTCACTAATATCATGCATTTGCGAGTTTTATTAGCCCATATAAAGAGTGAGGTATGGAAGTGGGTTATAATTCACCATTTAATTACACTTGCTAATTAAATCACTTCTTATCCATTATTATTAATTCTTGAGCTCCAACATTATCCATTAGACAAAAAATTCGTGGTTTAGTGGTAATTTGCATAATTACCCCATCCATATATCAATTTGTGGTATTTTGTGCATCTAACCCTCAAATTGGCATAAAATGTACTTCAACCATCAATTTCTCAAATATTCAATATTAAGGACACAAAATGGAGGAGAAAGAAATTAACATAAAAAGTGAGGTGGAAAATGATAATATTATTGAAACTCAGGACATTACAACACTCCACTCGTTAGAAAGGATTTCGTCCCTGAAATCTCATACAAAAAGAGAAGGGTGAGATCGAAGCATTTCTTCTCTCAGCTCCCAAGTGGTTTCTTCTAGCCCATGATACTTCCACAACACCTTCACTAACTCAATCTTTTTATTCTTCAATTGTTTCACCCGAGTGTCTAGTATTTTTACAGGTAGCTCCTCATAGGTTAGGTTTTCATGAATCTCCAAGGGTTCTATTGTGAGTACATGAGAAGGGTCCTTCACATACTTTCTCAGCACGGACACATGAAAGACATTGTGTATCTTATCATAAGTAGGAGGAAGGGCCAAGAAGTATGCACAGTCCCCAATCTTAGCCAAGATCTCAAAAGGTTCCACATAACGAGGGCTAAGCTTGCCTTTAACTTTGGATCGAGCAATAGAGCGTATGGACTTGACCTTCAAGAACACATGGTCGCCAACAAGGAAACTCACATCAGACCTATGCTTGTCAGCATACATCTTCTGTCGGTCTTGAGCGGCTTTCATACGCTTCTTAATCAGTTGAAACTTCTCTATCATCATCTACATATTGTTAGTCTTCACTAAGGAACGCTCACCCACATCGTCCCAATGTAATGGGGAATGACAGGGTCTTCCATACAATGCTTCATACGGAGGCATCCCTATGTTGGCTTAGTAGCCGTTATTGTACGCAAACTCAGCCAGAGGTAGATATCTATCCCATGCTCCTCCCCAGTCCATCACACAAGCACGAAGAAGGTCTTCTAAGATTTGTACAGTTCTTTCAGATTGACCATCGGTCTGGGGGTGATAAGTAGTGCTAAACTGTAGGTCAGTCCCCATTTCTTCTTGTATCTGACTCCATAGGCGAGAGGTGAACTTGGGATCATGGTCAGAAACTATCACTTCCGGTACACCATGCAGATGAACTATCCACTCTAGATATATATGTGCCATATCTTCTACTTTGTAGTTGGACTTGAAAGGTAGAAAGTGATCAGACTTTGTGAGGCGATCAATGACAAACCACACAACGTCGTAGCCTTTCTTGGTCTTGGGGAAACTAGTGACAAAGTCCATCGTGATCTTCTCCCATTTCCATTCCGGAATTTCAAGCAGACGGAGGAGACCACCAGGTCATTGATGTTCTATCTTAACTTGTTGACATGTCAAACACTTTGACACGAACAGAGCTATATCTGTCTTCATGTTCTTCCACCAGAAATTGTGCTGCAAGTCCTTGTACATCTTGGTCGTGCCAGGGTGAATTGTGTACTTGGACCCATGAGCTTCACAGAGAATCTTCTGCCGCAGTTCGTCAACATCAGGAACCCACAATCTTTGTCGAAAATGGAGTGCACCATCGACTCCAGCAGAGAAATCAGATTGTGGTTTCAGGGTTAAGGCTTTCATTAGTTCTAGCTCATGACTCTCTAACTGGGCAGTAATAATATTGGAAATCCAGCTTGGAGTGATTGACAGGCTAACCATGTGAACACATAGCTTATCATCAACTTCATCATTTGAAATTTCTGTCGGTTGCAGTCGCCATCCAGAAACATACTCCATGTTCTTCCAAACAGAACAAGTTATAGCAGCACATGTCCCAGACTTCTTCCGACTCAAGGCATCAACAACTACATTGGCTTTACCGGGATGATAAGTGATGGTAAAGTCATAGTCCTTCAGATACTCCATCCATATACGCTGTCTCAGGTTCAAGTCTTTTTGTGTCAGGAGGTACTTTAAGCTTTTATGATCAGAGAAGACCTCAAACTGAACGCCATAGATGTAATGTTGCCAGATCTTTAGAGCATGAACAATAGTTGGGAGCTCTAAATCATGTGTAGGCCAGTTTTCTTCATTCGACTTCAACTGGCGAGAGGCGTAGGCAATCACCTTACCTTCTTGCATTAGAACGCATCCCAGTCCTTGCTTGGAGGCATCAGTGTAAATGACGTAGGGTTTGCCTTCAACAGGTAGAGCAAGAACAAGAGCAATGTCAGACATTGCTTTAGCTTTTGGAAACTGTCCTCACACTCAGGCGACCAAACAAACTTGACATCCTTTCACGTCAACTTCGTCATAGGAAGAGCGAGCTCTGAGAAGTTTTTGATAAACTTCCTATAGTAACCTGCCAGACCGAGGAAACTACGAATTTCATATGGATTCTTTAGAGCCTTCCACTTGGTCACTGACTCAACCTTTGTAGGGTCAACAACAATGTGTCCTCCAGAAATGACGTGACCCAGAAACATAACTTCTTTAATCCAGAACTCACACTTGGAGAATTTAGCATAAAGTTTATTTTCTCGCAGTGTATGGAGTGCCAAACTCAAGTGCTCGCGATGTTGCTCTTCCGACTCTGAATATATCAAGACATCATCAATAAAAACCACGACAAATCGATTAAGGTAGAGGCGGAAAACTCGATTCATCAGGTCCATGAAAGCAGTTGGGGCATTAGTCAAACCAAACGGCATGACCAGAAATTCATAATGCCCATATCTGGTTCTGAAAGCTATTTTTGGGATGTCTTCATCCTTCACTCGCATTTGGTAGTAGGCATTCCGCAAGTCCATCTTTGAGAAGACAGTGGCGGACTTGAGTTGGTCGAAGAGATCATCAATTCGAGGCAGTGGATAACGATTCTTCACCGTGGCCTGATTAAGCATGCAATAATCCATGCACATCCGCATAGATCCATCCTTCTTCTTTACAAACAGGACAGGGGCTCCCCAAGGAGAAACACTTGGGCAAATGAACCCCATATTGAGAAGTTCTTGAAGCTGCTTCTTTAACTCTATGAGTTCAGCAGGTGCTAAGCGGTAAGGCGGCTTTGAGATGGGTGAAGTCCCAGGTGCAAGCTCGATGGAGAATTCCACTTCATGAGTAGGGGAAACCCGTGTAGTTCTTTAGGAAAGACATCAGGGAAGTCCTTCACCACTTCTATATGGTCGAGAGTAGGGGGTGTAGCATAAAGAACTATAGAGGCGAGAAATGCCCTACACCCTTGCGAGATAAGCTTTTCGACTTTGATGGCTGAGATGATGACTTGTCGTTCTTCTCGTTTCTTGCCTTTTACACAGATTCTACCCTCTACGGGGTGGAACAAGCTGATTCCTCACTAAAGAGGACTGCCTTGTAGCTTTTTAGCCAGTCCATGCCAAGAATAATGTCAAAGACAGACATTTTGAGCAAGATAAAGTCAGATGGAAACATCTTTCCCGATATACACAGGTCCAGGGTTGGAAGCTTGAGATAAGAGGAGCATATTCTACCACTAGGGGTTTTGACATCTAGCACATGGTCCATTAATTCAGACTCTATCTCTAGCATAGCAGCAAACTGAGTAGATATGAAGGTATTTGATGAGCCAGAATCAAAAAGTGCTTTGACAGGGTATATATTAAGGTGTAGAGTACCTTCAATCACATTATTCTCATCATCAGCCTCTTCAACATCCAGAGCAAAGACCCTTCCATTGCACCTCTCCACAGGAGGACAACGTCCTTGTAGGTTATTGTTGCGGTTGTTGTTGTTGTTGTGGTGATTGTTGTTGTTGTTCCTTGGGGGCGGATTTTGACGTTGTTGTTGCTGCTGGGTGGGGACCTGTCCTCGATTGAACCTAGGACAGTTTGGCCTGATGTGACCGACTTGGCCACACTCATGACAAGTAGGGGCAGGCAGATCATTCCTATGGTGCGGTGCATTTCCAGCTGGACATCTCCCGGGAGGATGAAATTGGGAGCAAGTGTTGCACCTACCGCGCCCCTACGAACCACCATGGTTCTTTCGCTTGTTGTTGTTGTTGTTTGAACCAGAAGCGTGGAAGCCAGGGTACGCCTCCACGGCCAGAGATTTGTCTAGCATTTTTTGGAAGGTGAGCGGGAGCTGGGGCACCAGGTGACACTCTATGATGTAGTTGAACCCTTCAAGGAAGATGATCACGCTTCGCTCTTCAGCTAGACCCACAACGTAATGTTCCAGCACCAGGAAATGTTGCACATACTCTGAAACTGTCATATTCCCTTATCGCAGACTACTCAGCCTCCTTCTTCTTCAAGTAGGCCGTGCAGATATACTTTGCTCAGAATATCTGAAGGAACTCATCCCAGGTCATAGTTGTTGTGTCTCGTGTGCGAGTTATCCCATTGCACCAGACCCGTGCCGGGCCATCCAGGACATAAGATGCAAAGCAGACTTTAAGATTTGGGGGACACGCCATGCCATCGAATGTGCGTTCCAGGGCTACCACCCAATCATCCGCCTTGTCCACCATGTTGTTCTCAATTTCCCCATTGAAATAGGGAGGCTGCATCTTGATGAAGTCATTCAGGGTTGGCTCCTTAGGCTTTTTGGCATGGGCAGCAGCTGCAGTAAGCTGCCCCACCAAGGTAGTGGAGGTAGTTGTCTCAACATCGCCAACTCCTACTCAGGAGTCAGAGGTGTCTCAGGAGTTTCAGGATTGGTGTTGTCATTATTTGAGCTTTCACCGAACAAGCTACCCTTCCTGAAAGACAAGTTTTAGGGTAAGATTTTTAAAAGTATAAGACAAAAAAAGATAAGGCTACTATTGCCTATAGGCATGCTGTTTCGGGCGTTCAGTATCAGATCAGGCCAGGCCGGGTCATATGAGATCAGGAGTCCTCGTGACCAAGCTAGTGGGGCAGAGGAAAATATTGCCAACCCCCAAGCTCTGACCCTTTCTAGACACCATCACTTTCAACACACGCCCTAGTAGCTACCCTACAAGCTCTGATACCATATTGTAAGGAGGCGAGATCACCCCCTACTTAAATTTAACAGAAAATACATTACATCCCTCAAATTATTAAAAGCATTTTGATGGAAGGATGCATGCATAATAAATCCATTTAAATAAGCATGGACCAAACACAACCATTTGTCAATAGTAGCAGCGGAAGAAAGTAAGATGAGAAAACTAAACTATTACATAGATTGTTCCAAAAGAAGAAGTAGATAAGAATCTAGGCTATTACAAGGCTCTTATTTCTAAGGTTCATAACATAATTTTTTTAAGCAAGGTCTTAGCAGCATCAACCTTGCCATGATATCAACTTCACTCCTGCCCTGGGTTTCCTTGTGCTTGTTCTAGCCCTTGTCCTGGTTCTGGGTGGTTGGGGAACACCCAGCAAGAGAAAGATAGAAACATATGTGTCACAAAATGATAAAGTACAAGATGCATATTAAAGAATGGAAACATAAAGATTTGCTATACTAAGAATGTTCAAGAGTATGAGGCATATAATTCAAATGGGATTTCTGCCAAGCATATAAGTCAAATATAGATCAAGCATGATTCATTATGACTAAGCTAAACTAACATAGGGTGAGGCGCCTACCAACCTCAACCAGGAGGAGAGGGGAAATAACATCCCAAACCTCAAAAATATATATAAAGTGGCAGGGGGACTAAAACCCCAGTGCCTATGGCAAGGGGACTAAAACCCCAGTGCCCTATGGGTGACTTGTACTCATATACACTATATTAGTTAACTAGTCAAACTTTCATTATCATGCTTACAATTTACATTGGCAGAGAAAGAAAATAACAATGATTCAAGTGGGGCCCAATGACCCAAACATTTCTAAGAGATAACCATAAAAGATGTTCATACAACAAGATTTCATATTGGATACTCAAATGAATAGTTTAAGGGCAACATGTATATATCAAGATCTTAATCACATCAACAAGGCAAGTGGGGTCCCATGACCCATATTCATCATGGAATAACAGTATAGCAAGAATATGCATCATAGTACAAATTTTCATGTCCAAGTAGAAGATGGAGAATATTATCATAGGTATGCCTCATATGGAAAAACTAGGTTAAGCATGATAGAAAGCCCAACTGAGGTGTTAGAATACACATACCTGTTCTTGCTTTCTAGATTATCCCTTATCCACGAAGATATCAGGTCCAAACTCACTTTAACCTAGGTTCAAAGATTAATGCATGTATTAGGTTACTTAAAGGTACTTTAAGTGTAAAATGTCCACATTTATAACCCATGTGTAAAGACTTTAGATTTTGGTTCTGGAAACAAGGCCAAACGATCCCTATTATTTTTCTACTCGAGAAAACATATTTTCTTGTCAAAAACAGAGTTAAAACACTATTATTATCATTTTACATCACTTTATACATTTAAATTAGGGTTTGAATTAATTATCAGATTTAGGATGGAAAACCGGGTTCAAAACTTGAAAATTCGGATTCTACATGATTTTATCTTTCCAACGAGTATCTATTTATATTTTTCCGATAACCGAGCGATTTACTACGAATTAAACAAGATGAGCCAATCAGAAAAAAAAGCTTCGTAGATGATAAAAAGCAATTAACCGAAAGATGATAATGCCCTCAGCGAGAGAGCAGAAACAGGAGGGTGCTCGGGGGGAAAATGGTCATTTGACCATTGTCTTCTTCCCCAGGCCGCACCCTACCTTGTGGTGAGGTGCATCCTTGGCAACTTGGGCGTTTTTGCGATACTCAACCAAATCGGCCGCAAGGGTACTCAAAACGAAGAGAATTGGACGACGAACTCACCTAGCCAATCAATTTTGATGCACGAGCCGCCTAGCACGGGGGAGAAGTGCTGCAAGCATAGCTGGAAAAAATTCACATCGCCGACTACACACACGTCCTCGGGCGAAATTGATGGCTTGGGCAAGTTACTAAGGGGCCGACGGAGGTGTGGGGCTAGATATATATAGGTGTGGATCAATGTGGATGCGGAAAGGAGGTGGCCGTGAGAGGCCTTGACTGGCGCCGCTTGGCATTTCAGCTATGCTGCACCTGGCTGGGTGAGTGAGGGCTCAAACGAACTGGGGGGTCGCTACGAACCTATAGGTGAAGAAAGTACTAGAAAAGATGGAGAAACGAGGGAGAAAGGTGGAGAGGAAGCGAGCCGCGTCTTCCCGGCTACTGTTTCTATTAATCCAAGGTAGGAGACAAAGCGCCTACCGTTGGATGGGATCCTTGTCTAACCTGGACCATTGGGTCGTGATCCATGATAGACCAGGTGCGCGTGACAGCCATTTAAAGGCTGGACTTTAGCTTAAATGATGCAATTCCATGATATATCGATTGCTATTATGTCACACTATATTAAAAACTTGTTTAATGCATTTGGAAGGTCAAACGAGCTCCAATTAACCTCAAATTTTAACCCCAGGTTGCTAATGACATCTAGATTCATTCTATATAATTAGATTTTTGTTTCATCCAATCTTTGGCCTCCAATAATTATTAAAGCATATATTAATATAATGCTTGGGTAAATAATTATGTGTTGCTTTTATAAGCAACCCTTGGTTCCCAAATCTGAGATTTGGAGTCCAAGAGTCCTCCACTCACTAATAGCATGCATTTGCAAGTTTTATTAGCCCATAGTAAGAGTGGGGTATGGAAATGGTTTATAATTCACCATTTAATTACACTTGCTAATTAAATCACTTCTTATCCATTATTATTAATTCTTGAGCTCCAACATTATCCATTAGACAACAAATTCGTGGTTTAGTGGTAAATTGCATAATTACCCCATCCATATATCAATTTGTGGTATTTTGTGCATCTAACCCTCAAATTGGCATAAAATGTACTTCAACTATCAATTTCTCAAATATTCAATATTAAGGACACAAAATGGAGGAGAAAGAAATTAACATAAAAAGTGAGGTGGAAAATGATAATATTATTGAAACTCAGGATATTACACATGATGTTTCATGTTTGATAAGAGCCATAAAGTATGGCATATAAATGATGTGTGGTACAATAGATAGAATAGTTCCGGACAACAGTTGGAGTGCCAAGGTGAAAGGTACTGCAAGACTAGCACATGTGACACAACAATTCTTATGTTGAACCAAGGTGACACATGCAAGAGTTGAGGGAGAAGAATATGTCTTATATGAGAATGATGTGACATCATCATTTGATGAAAGTAACAATGTGGAATATTGAGGATGAGATGCATGATAAGTATCTATCTTTGTTTACCTTAGATTTTGCCCTGTCAGGGGTTTATGGTTGTAAGACCCCTAACCTTGCTTAAATGGTTAAACATGCTTAGTTACCATGATTTAATTCTTATAACTGTAATATCACCTTGTGATATGATTTGGAATCATAATACAATCTTAAGTTTTAAGTTTGGTCCAATTTGAACAATGTTTGTGCAAGTTATGCAATTTTATGTACATTTTGGACTTTTCTACAATTTACCCAATTGGGAGGTTTTACTTGCAATTTATCACTTGGATTATGTTCTTTGGATGTTTTATCATAATTATTGATCTTTTTGAGCCATGGTTCACCTAGTTGAACCTTGGTTTGTAGGTGTTTTCCTCAAGGGTATTTTAGGGTTTATCCCTTTATGGATGAGCTACCTTTAGGAGCTCTCAAGCAAATGGTTTATTTGATTTGGTTGCAAAATCAAGAAACAAGGGATAAGAAGGTCTCCATGGATTTTGGGTAAGATTCTTGTGTGGATTCTTGTATATCCTTAATAGTTTAAGGCCATGGACACATGGGGAAGCTACTTGTACACCTCATGCTTGCTTCCATCCTTATCCATGGGCTATATTTACCTCTTCCTTGCTCAAGTATGAAAATTTTCTTGCTTTCTCTTTCCTCTAACCTAGAGCAACGACTCCACTCTATTTTTCTCTATAACTAAGTACTCTAAGGTAGAAGACAACCTCTTTTTGGAGAAGAAGGTCTCCTAGAGCTCCAACTAGCCCTACCTAGGGTTTCCAAGGTCATCTTCTAGGGATTTCGACCAAGGCAAGTTATTTTCTTCCTTCCTTCTCCATTTTTTTAATCTTCTCATTCCTTAGACCTTCCTCCAGGTTGGAACTCTATTGTTCCATGGTATAAGTTTCTCTAAAGCTCTAAAACACTACATTTCTTACTCATTATGCTTAGGGTTTGCTTCTTTGATGGAGAAAGGTGTTAGATGGACGAGTTCAGAGCTTATGCTTGGATTTTATACCCTACCTGCTGAAGTTTTCTTCTGTTTGGGATTTCATTTTCTCATTATAGGAAAGTTTTATAACTTTCTCCACATTTATTTCTTACCATAAGCTTGCTAGCTCATGTTCTTGCTTTAAAATGATGACCCATGCATTAAAAAGCTATGCTTGACTTGGATTTCGATTTTTATGGTGTTACCTCTTCTGATTTCAGTTTTATATGAACTTGTAATCATGTGTACGTTCCTCCTAAGATATAATATGACTTGGATCAGGTTGGTTTCACAACCGGTGGTGCTAAGCACCCATCAACCAATGGTCAATTTTAGGGTTTAAAGCTGATTTCTTTTACAAAGACATGACCCAATGGTGGTACCATTGCAACAACCGATGGTGTTGTCTTCATGACAACTGATGGTGGTGACCAAGGGTGAAAGTTTACGTTCACCCCTTAGGTCAGGTTTTGGCCTAATTAGAATCTTAAAGATCAACAACTAAGTACCCTAATGATGTTATCAATCAATGGTGACATTAGCTTGAGATCCGATGATGATTAATGAATATAGTGCTAATATAACAATCTATGGTGACTTAATGGTCACTAATAATGGTGGATCAGGTCTCCACAACCTATGGCGAGTTAATCATGTATTTTTAGCATCAATTAAGCCTTAAACCAATGGTTTCTTGGGTCATTTGATGCAATGGTTGGACCTATACTCCAATTGATGGTTTTAATATATGAACTTGACCCAATGGTTAAGATATAATGATTCTTCATCCAATAAATTGGAATGATGCCTAATGTAATATGTTCATTCTAATAAAGTAATCCAGATGGTTTCCTTTATGAGATCATCTTAAGAAGCTCATTGATTGACAACTTGTTTTAAAAAATCAATCGCTTGTGGGTTTTACCCTACTCTCAATGGAACTTTTTATGTTGTTAATCAAGGTATGTCTAGGGTTAAATGGTGACTCTTTTTAGAGAACAACTCAATGAATTTATAAGTGGTTTATCCAAGGTGTTTACTATATAAACAACCAATGGTTTTACCTTTTCAACATCCCATGGTTTTGGATGACGTATTGGTATGGTGATATGGGTTGAAAGATGATGGAAAAAATGGAGGGTTACCCTGAATAAGGTAATATTACCTTTTCACTCATATGAATAGAAGGGATGATAACCATATTGTGTTGATATGTAACCCTAATAAGGTATAGCTTGTTGTATCTAGTCTTAATATAACCAAATGTTGGCAAGTGGTTATGAATAGTCCTTGAATGGTGAATAGAATCATGGAGTACTCTCTTTTGTGGTTGAACCCTAGTATGCTATGACCTAATGGCTACACCTTGAGCTATGTGTGGATCCATACATGAGAATGGTATGGAATGTGATGGTGATGCTTCATCTTATGAATCCATGATCCAATGGGGATTCCGTGAGTTAGGGTTTGGGTATACGTGTTGATTCGTAATATTAATATAATTTATCTTATTGAACCTAACTTTAATGCAAATAGATAAATATGAGTATTCATGTTTAACCTTCTTATTTGATGGCATGATGGTGGAATAATCTGCTTAATATGATCATAACCTTAATGTGTTAATTGGTGGATATCATAGCCACATGGTTGATACTTTCTTATGCAAAACATGTGCATTATGAATATGATGAGGGTTAATCATATCTAGATTCCTTGCATGTTGATGTAATGAAGGAATGTTCTTAATGTTAATATAACCCTTCTATGATTGTTTATGAATATCTCCTAGCTCATTAATGCAACATTGTGTTGTCCGGTGTATTATATGTAAGTGATGTTGTTAAGCCTTGTTATAAGGCATGAAAAGATAATGATGATCTTGCAGAGAATAGTATGACGGTCTTAATTACCTTTGGGCATGGTTGAGCCCTGAATGATGTGTAATCCTCCTGTGTTGATAAGGGTTGATACCCTATGATATTGTGAAAATGATTTATATCCTATGATAGTATGATGACATGTATAGTCTCATGAATGACAAGAAAATAGTATCATGTGATGATGATTTGATGATAAGTATAATCTCTTGATTGGTAGGTGAATACTTCCATGTGAGGTTGAGATGAGAAATTATGTCTCATATATTTTATATCTTTTAAAGTTGTTATATAGCAATGTTTGCTAGAGATGAATTAGGGTTTGTATGTCCACTTGTTTGATGCAACCTTAATTCATCCAATTGGGAATAACTAATCAAGTGAAACTCTAATCATGTAGTGCCCTGTGCCGTAGAACAATTTTAGCATTAGAAATTGCTGGTGGTGAAACAAGTATTCCTAAGGGAAACTCTGAGAGCATACATAACATGTTGAGTATGCGGGGACAACTTGGTACCCTAATATCAAGCAATTAGGATGACTGCAGTCATGCCTCAGATATTGTGATATTGTGATGTGTGAAAGGCAGCAATATAACTGTAGGCGCCTCTTATAGAACGACCATGTATGGGCATGTTCTCTAGTGTCATGACCTATACCAAGGGAGGACTAGTTGTTAGCAGCATGACTATATGTCGTTGTAGTGGTAGCATTGACTGATATTTCACTACCTTTTTGGCCCGTACTGATCGGGTAGAGGAGAGATATTAGGATATCGACACTCCTAGATCTTGTACGAAACTGAATATCCCTTCATAGGGTTCAGTTGGACTTTGGATGGTAGATTCAAATTCCCCAGGACATAATAAAATATGTAAGACAACCTTGTAGCATATTTGTTTAGGGTTATAAACAACACTTCATATTGAATAATAACCCTTGTTTGCTTTCTTTTCACTGAGATCATGTATAGTACAATAAGAGATAATAGATATGCTTATGTTGTAGTTATGCTCATGTTGCAAACTTGCTTATGTTGTCAAATATACTGACACTGATGGTTAAGATGATGCTTCTAGCTATGTTTAATATTGCTAGCCATTCCTATGTAATTATAAATGCTTAAACTACTAATCTTGCCTATGCAGTTAATTGTTATATGATGTTAGTTCTACTTATGATATAGATCTATTCCCTTTATTTGAGATACCAATATTGATAGCCATGTTATGTTACTAAACATATTCATGATGTCAGGGATGCTTATGCTACTAGATTGCTTGTGTTGTTAGCAAGGAATATGATGATAGTCAGATTAATGATGATGATTGTTATTAGATGCAATTTGATGAAATTTGAGTAGATATCTATCCAGAAAAATGGATTTATTTGTTACCTGTATATACATTGATAATCATACTTGTTGCTAAGATTAGTTTCTTAATATGTTTAGCATACTTGAACTGTTCAATTGATTATTAAATACTCCAACTGCTCAGTTATCTACTTTTAAAATGTTGTAATCAATAAGCGTTGTTGGAGGTTAATCTCTTGCTTGGACATGGGTCTCACCCTTGTGGTTCATCACATGTTTTTAGGTAATTGGTAGTGACGACAAAAGAACTGTGGAAGTAAAGAGGAACTACAATAATGAATCTTTGAGAAAGTTGATTAGATGCCTAGTATGTCCTAGAGTCATCCCTGTACTCTCAGGTCCAGGCAGAAAAATTTTGTATATGGTGTTTCAAATGAATCAGACTTTTGTAAGCATGTTAATGCTTGTTTGTGTGGCATAAATGAATATTGTTCTCCTGTGTATATATATTGTGGCTAAGGCGATAAAACAATTTGTATCAAATTATTGGTATAGTATGGATATAAGAAAGATGTTGGGCTCTTATGCAAACATTTTTGAGTGGGTGTTGATGTTGAAATTGATTTTAATTTATCCATATTTTTGGGTATGTGATTAATTAATGATCGATTGTGTTTTATGTTTTGAGTAATCTCGTTTAGTGTAACAGGTTCTTACACAAGTAGTTCTTGCAACTGTTTCTTCAACTTTGCCATCTCAGCTGGTGCCATCCTATACGATGTCTGAGCTATCGACTGGGTACCTGGGACTAGATTGATCTCAAAATCAATCTCGTGAGGTGGGGGAACACCTGGAGACTTCTTTGGAAACACGTCCTCGAACTCACAAACAATTGGTACTTCCCAAATACTAGGATTCCTCACCTCAGTATCCCTCACATGTGCCAAAAATGCCTCGCAACCTTGCCTCATCAACTTCTCTGCCACCATCGCGAATACCAAACACGTTGGAAGAATCTTCCTATATCATTGGATTATCCACGTCTCATTGCCATCCCAAAACATTGCCATCTTGGAACCACAGTCCAAGACCACAAGATACTTCTCTAAGGTATCCATTCTAAGGATCACATCAGATCCATGCATATCAAGCGGTATGAGATCCACTTGAATGCTATGTCCTTAAAAATAAAGGACACATGAAGGACACACCTCTCGCAACTTTGTGGATCCAACCAATAGGGTTTCTAAATGAAGGCTATCACGTCTATGTCTAATAGGCAAAGAGCTGCTAGCAATCACTTTACAAGTGATAAAAGAGTGGATCGCACATGGATCAACCAAAATAGATATAAAGCAATAAGAAGACAAATCAGAATGAAATAACTCCATCTGACCTGTCATTACTCACAGGTTGACCACTCCTTCCGGTTATCATGGCATAAAATCTAGTTGTCTCCTGCTAACGTCCCTGTCCCCTGCTAGCATGTCCTGAAGAACTGACCTACGATGCATGTCCATATACTCGTCCTCCTCCACTGTTGTATTGTTGTATCTATGAGCCTTGCTGGATCTGCCTCGGTTGTTGGGTCACCTCATCATCCTTCATGGAACAAAACTTCTTAGTATGACTGACCAGGACACACTTGTAGCACGTTATGTTCTCATACCATGGCCTTAATGGCCCTATCACTGATACTAACACTACGCTGGTGGCTCCTACCGGTGGAAAACTGCAACCTCCACCTTTACTGGGTGACCACTGAGTCTGTGCACTGGACCTCTGTTGAGCTGGCGGTGCAGAAAACCTAGGTTTCTTAAATCCTCCTGATGACTGCCTTTGGTACTATGCAAGCCTCTTCTTAGCACTCTTCTCCCGCTTCTCAACAATAGACCGTTCAATCCTCCTGATAGACTCCACAAACATTGCAAAATTCTCACGATTCTCAAGCGCTGCCACAGTTGTCGTCAGCTCACCATTCAAACCCTTTGCAAAACATCTGATCTTCTCCTCATCTATTTCCTCCATGTAAGGTTAGAACTTCAACAACTCCATGAATCTCACCTCATACTCATTGATCATCATGGGTCCTTGCCTGATCTTCTTGAACTGAGAGATCTTCTCATCAAGATAGGTACGCAGGAAGTACTTGCTGACAAACTCCCGCCTGAACTCCTCCCAAATGACCTCAACAAATGGTCATTTCTCTTCCTCAATGTCGCACTAGTGTCTAGCACTTTCCTTCAAAAGGTACACTACATGCTTCACCTTATTAGCCTCAGGGATTCTATGCCAAAGATCTGTATCCCCTGGATCCTCTGTACCATCATACTCCATAGCTTTGACACACCTCAGCCTCTCGAACGTCTTCCCAGTGCTTGAGGATTCCTCACTGGGGACTACTGCTCTCGTTTAAGGAACGAGCATTCTGTCTGTCATATGTGTAATTGTGGCCATACACTGCCCAAACATAGACTGATAGGAATGGTTTTCTAGCACGAATGGGTCAAATTGGGGCACTTCAGGCATCCTCCCATCAACAACCTACCTCACTGCACCTCCACCTAGTACAACAACACCACTCTCAACAACGTGTTCTTCATGTTCTTCAACCATCTTTTCAACTCTTCCTATTCTTTTGTATAAGCAAAAGTGACCATAAGATAAACTAGAGGACACAAGAATAGACACAATCCTAGTCCTATGTCCCTATAGACTCGGCAAACCTAAAGCCCTGATACTAACCTTAACTGGGACGCCCCACGCCACAACAAGTGAGATAACTAAAAACCAACTGTAGAACAAAACTAAACATACATGTTGCCATAAAACACATGAAATTAAAACCGATTTCATATAACCATAAAAGTTGCCACATATTATACATGAGTCCACAAAAGCCACCTGTACTACATATCACCTGCCTAAAAGATTATAGAGATACTGTTCACTTGCTCTCAAGCCACATCCTGTCACCTAAGGTAACCTATTCATATACATATATGCCATCTCTATACAACAACATGCTTAAAGCCAAAATCTCATAATGGTACATACAACATAAACCTCCCCAAGGACCTGAGTGTACAGGGATGACACATAGCACTCTACTTCTATACACAAGTAACATATCCAACCTTTTGATAGCTATTAGTTCTCTTGTTGCTCAACACCAACAATGTGATCTCTATTTCCTCGTTCTCGATCACCTAAAAGATGTAGAAACTATTGGGGTGAGACTAAACGTCCCAGTGAGAGATATAACTCTCGGCCAACATATATTAAAGCATAAAAGCTAAGTAGGTACAACAACATACTAGGTAGTTTGAACAGATTCATCTAAAAGATATGTACTTAACAAATGAAGCAGATTAAGCAAGACTACACAACTACCATTGAATTGTATACCAAGTTATATTCTAAAAAGGAATATGATGAACATATATGGCAATTGACTTCTCTTACTGCATTATAATTCAGGAAATCATTAAAAAGATAAGGCAAAGGGGCTCAAACAATGTTGTTTGTATTTAACCCTAAAAAGGATATACTATACAACTGTATTACATCTTTTATTATTGCCGCAAGGATTTGAGTCGTACCACCCAAATCCAATCAACCACTGCTAAGTCAAAATTGGTGCCATACAAGGTAAAATGCAAGAGCCAGAATCCACGACCTCTCCTGTAACATAATGAATCTTAGATGTAATCTCCATGTAAACCTTTTCCCCAAGTTTCCCTTTCATTTCTATCCTTTATATCATCTATGTTTAATTAGTGGAATTTATAGTGGTTTAGTGAACAATTATTCACTAATTGTACCAATATAAGGGTTTATGCACAAATATCTCAATGAAAGCTTAATTACCATAATAAAGTGCTCTAAAACTTAATATAAATTTTTATATGATTTGAAAACATAAAATGAGCCTAAGTTTCAAATTTGGTTCGATTTGGGTGTTGTTTGTGCAAGTTTTGCAATTTTAGGTACATTCTGGACTTTTATGCAATTTACCCAATTGGGAGGTTTTCTTTGCAAATTATCACCTTAATTTTAATCCTTAGATTTTCCCTTACCATTCACAAGATTTTGATCCATGGGGAACCTGGTTGCACCTTGGTTTGAAGGTGTTACTTTCTAAGGGCATTATAGGGATTACCCTCTTTATAAATGTGCTTATCATTAAAAGCTATCAACCAATGGGGTTATTTCTTTCTTTTAAGGACGGTGGGGATGTCCTAGAAGGCTTTAGGGGCTCTTAGGACTGACTTTTGATATGCAAGAAGAGTTCATGAGCTGTCCTCTTGCATGGCCATGAAGCCCTAGCCTAAGGACACATGGAAAGTCACATAGACACCTCATGCTTGCCCCCTTCTTTATAAAGCCATGCATACCCCTTCCCACCTCCCAATCCAAGAAGCAATCCTATCCTTCTCTTTCTTATAGCTTATAATATCTTCCCTTCTATGTTTGGCCACAAAGTTGCTGTCCCAAGGTAAAAGAAGGTGCCTACCTTGGTGAAGAAGGCTCCTAGGGTTCCAAATTTCTCTATTTAGGATTTCTTAAGCTCCTCCTTGGTGATTTTGACCAAAACTAGTAAGAATCCTCCTTTCCTTCCCTATTTTCATGCTGTTAGTATTCCTCCCACCTTCTTCCAATTCGGAACCATGACATTCCATGGTAAAACTCCACCTAGAACCCTAAAACATCTCATCTCCATGCTCTTTTGCTAGGGTTTGCACCTCTAAGGTGGAGAAGGTGATCTTTGCTCAAGAAAGGAGCTTGGCTTGGAGAAACCAGACCTTCTAATCTCAGGATCCTTTCTGTTTTGACCTTCTTACCTTCCTAGAGATAGGTTTTTTTAACCCCCTTCTCATATATTGCTTAGTACATTCTTAAAACTCATGCTTCTATGTTGAAAATCGATGATTTCCATCTCTTTTTATCACGTTCTTCTAGGGTTTTGGTTTCTTTCTATTTTACCTTCTCTAGAAGCTCTATTTTGGTTACATATGCAACTTCAAACCTGAGTTTGGGTCAAATGGTGTTTTCTCCCTCTCCCTCTCTCTTTAATTATCTCATTCGGTTTGATGATGCGACGATTTCCTATTGGTCAGTATTGAAAAATTCATATCTTCTAAACTGCTTATCTAAATTTGACAAATAAATATGTTTTGGAATTGGAAAATTTATCTCTATCTATTAAAAATATTTTCAAGGTCTAATGTTATGGTTTGACGAAGGGTGATTTTTGTAAAATGAATTTAATGCATAAAATCCATAAATATTACATCTTAATCTTCATAACTCCAAAATTAACATAAAAATATGTTTTCTTGATCAAGAGAACTTAATAAGTTTATTGGTTATGTTTTAAGAGTCAAAATCCTAGTTTTACAAAAAAGGTCTAAAATTAGGGTTTACATTAATGTGTACTATGTACTCTAATACATGTTAATACATTGAAAATAGGCAAAGTGGAACTTGGACTCAATTAAAGTGGTGAAAGTTAGTAATTGATATCAATAAGAGAGGTATGTGCATTTACACCTTAAGTTGGGAACAATTGTGCCTTAACCTATTTTTCTATAATGAGGCTTTATTAAACCCTACTTCATATACTCTTGAATCTTTTGCCATACTTGTCTCATAAATCAGTTTTGGAACATTATTCTTGGGTCTTGATACCCCACTGCCATGCTTATTGATTCATATGATTATTCTCGCCATGACTACTTTTTCTAGCATGTGGATTTCTATTCTATTTAAAATAAAGTAGCGGTACTTATGTACAACCACCCATAGAGGGCATGTAAATAATCACCCTGGGGAATGTCTTATTCTCCCCATAATATTGTAGGTGACTGGGAATGTCTTATTCTCCCCTCACCTAAGGTTAGAGGTTCGGTAGGTGCCTCAACCTTACTTAGTTAGATAGACATAATTATCTTACATGCAAATCCTTTTTGATATAATTGTTAATGGCAAGTTTCTTTTGAATATAGCCTCATACTCTTGTTATCTTCATCTTATGATGAACCCTATCCTATTCTTTTTTGATTTACTTATCTTGTTATCCCAGACTAGTTTTGTGACACATACCTTGTTTTCTTTCCCCTTTTGCTGGGTGCTTTCCCAATCACCCAGGTGCTGGTGCTGAGCAAGGAGAAGGACAAGTTTGAAGGAGGTCATCTCAGGAGTATATCTCAAGCCATCTGAAAGGACGTCTAGGTTGCTATAGCTAGATCCTTTTCTCTTATCTTTTTCTTTTGGGAATAACCATGTAATGCACAATGAAAGCCATGTAATAGGCTTAGTACTTTTATTTCTACTGCTATTGACATTTTGTAATGTATCTGGTGCATGCTTATTTACTTGGAATATTATACATGCATCCCTTAATATCTTTTGTCTTTCTAAAAAGATGGATGTTTTGTACTTCCTTTAAATTTTAGTAAGGAGGTGATATCGCCTCTTTACAACATGGTATGAGAGCCTTTAGGCAACTATTTGGAAATGAAGTTGAAGCAAAGGTGTCTAGAATGGATCAGGGTTTCAGGGGCTGGCAATATTTTTTCTCCGCACCCCTAGCTTGGTTTACGAGGACTCCCGTGCCCATATGATACCGACCTGGCCTGAGCTGATACGAGTTGCCCAAAATAGTATGCTTTTAGGAAATAGCATTCTAGATATTCTTTTCTCATCTATGCTTCTATTCTTTTTCATCTATGATTCAAATACTCCTGGGAACTTAATATGTTAACCCTAACTTTCAGGATAGGTGACTTGTTTGACAGTAGGAATAAGGGAAAGGAGTCAAACCCTAATGACTCAAATGTGGAAAACACTCCTATGACTCCTACCGGCCATAGTATAGTCAACCCTGCTACTCCGGGCTCCCCCTCCTTCATACCGGAGCAAGAGCTGGCAATGTTGCGCCAATTGCTCTCCACCATGATGGGGTAGCTCCACACAGTGGTCGCCAATGCCAACAAGTCGAGGGAGTTCACCCTCACTGACTTCATAAAGATGTGGCCACCCTACTTCAAGGGTGAAAGTGAACACAACATGGTGGATAAAGCTAATGACTGGGTGTTGGATTTGGATTGGACCTTCAAGGGTATGGCATGCCCTCCTCACCAGAAAGTTCGGTTTGCAACGTATGTGCTGGACGGACCGACACGTGTCTGGTGGAATGGTGTCGCCCGCACTCGAGACACCTCTACCATGGAGTGGGACCAGTTCTTGAAGATCTTCAGGGAGAAGTACATCTCTCCTGCCTTCTTGAGGAAGAAGGAAGCCGAGTTTTACAACCTCAGGCAGGGAAGCATGATGGTGGCCGACTACATCCAACAGTTCCTACTTCTGGAACGCTATGCCACTGACCTTGGAGTCGAGAGAAGGGCAACATTGTTCTTGGAGGGCCTAAACTACCAAGTGGGTCGAAGTCTTGTTCCACAACTTCCACTCACCTTCCAGCAGATGGTGGATAAGGCCCTGGCCATCGAGTCCTACCCATGATTCCAATCCAATGTATACAGTAATGGCTATAGAAACAATAAGAGGAAGAACCCTACCCAGAATGAGAATCATGGACGTGATCGGTGCAATAGGTGCTCTCGCCACCATCCTCCAGGGAGATGTCCTATCAACAATGCACCTACTTAGAGAGACAACCGGCCTCCTCCGACCTGCCACGAGTGTGGCCAAGTTGGGCATATCCGACCACTCTGCCCCTGTTTCCAACAAGGACATAATAATGCCCAGTAGCCATAGCAGCCAAGGCAGAATCTGCCTCTGCGGAATAATAACAACAACAACAACCAGAACCCGAGACAACCGCCAGTGGAGAGGAGGAATGGGAGAGTGTTTTCTCTCAATGCCGAGGAAGCAGGCAAAGATAATGAAGTTATTGAAGGTACCTTGCATCTTCATATGCATCCTATAAAGGCATTGTTTGATTCTGGCTCATCCAATACCTTCATATCATGTCAGATTGCTTCTATGTTAGAAATAGAATATGAGTATATGGATCATATATTAGATGCAAAAACACCTAGTGGTAAGATCTGCTCTTCGTATCTCCAAAATCCGACCATGGACCTCTGTATATCTGGTATAATGTTTCCCTCATATTTCATCTTGCTCGACATGACCGCATTTGATTTCATCCTGGGAATGGATTGGTTGAAGAGGTAAAAAGCTATTTTGTTTTGTGAAGAATCAAAGGTTAGTTTGTCAAATCCTATTGAGGGAAGATTGTGTGTCAAGGGTAGGAAGCGAGAAGATCGACAATTTGTTATCTCTGCCGTCAAAGCTGAAAAGCTAGTTTCACAAGGGTGTAGAGCTTTCTTAGCCTCTATAGTCCTCAAGTCTAAACCTCATTCTCTCGACCACATAAATGTGGTGAAGGACTTCCCGGATGTCTTTCCTGAGGAGTTACCTAGTTTACCACCAACTCGGGAGGTGGAGTTCTCCATCGAGCTTGTACCTGGAACTTCGCCAATATCCAAGCCGCCTTACCGCTTGACCCCTGCCGAGCTTGTCAAACTAAAGAAGTAGTTAGAAGAGCTTCTCAACATGGGATTCATCCGCCCCAGTGTTTCACCTTGGGGAGCCCCTATCCTGTTTGTGAAGAAGAAGGATGGTTCGATGCGGATGTGTATGGACTACCACATGCTTAACTAAAAGACAGTGAAAAACTATTATCCTTTGCCTCGCATCGACGACTTGTTCGACCAGATAAAGTCAACCACCGTGTTCTCCAAGATGGATCTGCGAAGTGGCTACTACCAGATGCGGGTGAAGGATGATGATGTCCCGAAGACATCGTTCAGAACTCACTATGGGCATTATGAATTCATGGTCATGCCTTTTGGCTTGACAAATGCCCCTGTTGCCTTCATGGACTTGATCAACCGAGTGTTCCACCCATACCTTGACAAGTTCGTGGTGGTGTTTATCGATGACATTTTGGTTTATTCTGAGATGTTAGAACAACATCGTGAGCATCTGTGGATTTTACTCAACACACTATGAGAAAATCAACTCCATGCAAAATTCTCAAAGTGTGAGTTCTGGATAAAGGAAGTGATGTTTCTGGGTCATGTGATTTCTGCCGGACATATAGCTATTGATCCTATAAAGGTAGAAGCTATGACCAAGTGGAAAGCTCCAAAGAATCCCTCAGAGATCTGTAGTTTCCTTGGCTTAGTAGGTTACTATTGAAGGTTTATCAAGAACTTATCTGATTTGGCCTTGCCTTTAACCAAGCTGACACGAAAGGAGGTCAAGTTCTCTTAGATACCAGAATGTGAGAACAGTTTCCAAAAGCTGAAGGAGTGTTTGACTTTTTCTCCCATTCTTGCCTTTCCTGTTGAAGGAATACCCTATGTCATCTACACTGATGCTTCTAAACAAGGCTTAGGGTGTGTTTTAATGCAAAATGGATAGGTGATCGCCTATGCTTTCCATCAATTGAAACCAAATGAAGCTAATTGGCCTATACATGATTTAGAGCTTGCTGCCATCGTTCATGCTCTGAAAATCTGGCAGCATTATCTCTATGGTGTGAAGTTTGAAGTTTTCTCCGACCATAAAAGCTTGAGGTACCTATTAACACATAAGGATCTGAATCTACAAAAATGAAGGTGGATGGAATATCTCAAAGATTATGACTTCACCATCACCTATCATCCTGATAAAGCAAACATCGTAGCTGATGCTTTAAGTCACAAGAAGGATCCCATTAGTGCTGCTCTGAGATGTTCGGTGTGGGAAAATCTCAAATATGTGACTAGTTGGTGACCTCAACCTGTCGATTCAGTGGATGAAGACATGATGTGTGTCCATATGGCTAGTTTTACTGTTACACCGATTTGGACCTCAGAAGTCATTTATGCATAGTTGGGAAGCTCTGAGATGGAAAAGATGAAGGCCTTGACTAAGAAACCACAATCTAACTTCTCTGTTAGAGTGGATGGTGCTATCCACTTCAGACAAAGGTTGTAGATTCCTGACGTGGGTGATCTAAGATAGAAAGTGCTGAGTGAAGCATACAGGTCCAAGTACACTATCCATCCTAACACAACAAAAATGTACAAGGACTTACAACGAAGCATCTGGTGGAAGAACATGAAGAATGATATAGCTCTATTTGTCGTGAAGTGCTTGACATGTCAGCAAGTCAAGATTGAACATCAACAACCTGGTGGTCTTCTTCACCCTCTTGAAATTCTAGATTGGAAGTGGGAGAAAATCACAATGGACTTCGTTACTTGTTTCCCCAAGTCCAATAAAGGTTATGATGTTGTTTAGGTGGTTATTGATTGGCTTACAAAATCTTCTCATTTCTTGCCTTTCAAAACCAATTACAATATTGCAGATATGGCTCAGTTGTACGTTGAGTGGATCGTACGCCTGCATGGAGTACCTGAGGTAATAGTTTATGATCGTGACCCAAAGTTTACTTCTCATTTATGGGGACAAATTCAGGAGGAGATGGGTACTGATTTGCGTTTCAGTACTGCTTACCACCCGCAGACTGATGGTCAATCTAAGAGAACAGTTCAGATTCTGGAGGACTTGCTTCGTGCTTGTGTGATGGATTGGGGTGGTGCATGGGATCAATATCTACCATTAGCTGAGTTTGCTTACAACAATAGCTACCAAGCTAGTATTGGTATGCCACCTTTTGAAGCTCTCTATGGTAGACCATGTCGTTCACCTTTGCATTGGGATGATGTCGGTGAACGTTCTCTAGTGAAGACCGATGACATGCAAATGATGACAGAAAAGGTGCAGTTGATAAAGAAATGCATGAAAGCTGCTCAAGACCGACAGAAGATGTATGCTGATAAGAAGAGGTCTGATGTTAACTTCCTAGTGGGTGACTATGCATTTCTAAAGATCAAGCCTATCCATTCTATTGCTTGATCTAAAGTTAAAGACAAGTTGAGTCCCCGCTATGTTGGACCATTTGAAATCTTAGATAAGGTTGGAGACTATGCATACCGCTTAGACTTACCTCCTTCCTATGATAAGATTCATAATGTTTTCTATGTATTTGTGCTGAAGAAGTATGTGAAGGACTCTTCTCATGTGCTTACTGTTGAGCCTTTGGATATACATGAGAATCTAACCGATGAAGAGCTACCTATGAAGATCCTTGACTCCCGAGTAAAGCAACTGAAGAACAAAGAGATTGAGCTGGTAAAAGTTTTGTGGAAATATCATGGTTTGGAAGAAGCCATTTGGGAGTTGAGAGATGAAATGTTACGTACTCACCCTTCTCTTTTTGCTTGAGATTTCAAGGACAAAATCCTTTTTAAGGGGTGGAGTGTTGTAACATAATGAATCTTAGATGTAATCTCTATGTAAACCTTTTTCCCAATTTTCCCTTTTATTTCTATCCTTCATATCGTTTATGTTTAATTAGTGGAATTTATAGTGGTTTAGTGAAAATTTATTCACTAATTGTACCAATATAAGGGTTTATGCACAAATATCTCAATGAAAGCTTAATTACCATAATAAAGTGCTCTAAACCTTAATCTAACTTTTTGATATGATTTTAAAACATAAAATGAGCCTAAGTTTCAAATTTGGTTCAATTTGAATGTTGTTTGTGCAAGTTATGCAATTTTAGGTACATTTTGGAATTTTATGCAATTTACCCAATTGGGAGGTTTTCTTTGCAAATTATAACCTGAATTTTAATACTTAGATATTCCCTTACCATTCATGAGATTTTTAACCATGGGGCACCTGGTTGGACCTTGGTTTGAAGGTGTTACTTTCCAAGGGCATTATAGGGATTACCCTCTTTATAAATGTGCTTATCTTTAAAAGCTATCAACCAATGGGGTTATTTCTTTCTTTGAAGGATGGTGGGGATGGACTAGAAGGCTCTAGGGTCTCTTAGGACTGAATTTTGATATGCAAGAAGAGTCCATGATCTATCCTCTTGCATGGCCATGAAGCCCTAGCCTAAGGACACATGGAAAGTCACATAGACACCTCATGCTTGCCCCCTTCTTTATAAAGCCATGCCTACTCCTTCCCACCTCCCAATCCAAGAAGCAATCCTATCATTCTATTTCTTATATCTTAGAGAATCGTCCCTTCTATGTTTGTCCATGAAGTTTCTGTCCCAAGGTAAAAGAAGGTGCCTACCTTGGTGAAGATGGCTCCTAGGGTTCCAAATTTCTCTATTTAGGATTTCTTAAGCTCCTCCTTGGTGATTTTGACCAAAAATAGTAATAATCCTCCTTTCCTTCCCTATTTTCATGCTGTTATTATTCCTCCCACCTTCTTCCAGGTCGGAACCATGACCTTTCATGGTAAAACTCCACCTAGAACCCTAAAACATCTCATCTCCATGCTCTTTTGATAGGGTTTGCACCTCTAAGGTGGAGAAGGTGATCTTTGCTCAAGAAAGGAGCTTGGCTTGGAGCAACCAGACCTTCTAATCTCGGGATCCTTTCTATTTGGACCTTCTTATCTTCCTAGAGGAAAGTTTTGTTCACCCCTTCTCATATATTGCTTAGTACATGCTTAAAACTCATGCTTCTATGTTGAAAATTGATGATTTCCATCTCTTTTTACCATGTTCTTCTAGGGTTTTGGTTTCTTGCTATTTTACCTTCTCTAGAAGCTCTAGTTTGGTTACCTATGCAACTTCAAACCTGATATTGGGTTAAATGGTGTTTTCTCCCTCTCCCTCTCTCTTTAATTATCTCAATCAGTTTGATGATGCAACAATTTCCTATTAGCCAGTATTGAAAAATTCATATCTTCTAAACCGCTTATCCAAATTTGACAAATAAATATGTTTTGGAATTGGAAAATTGATCTCTATATAATAAAAATATTTTCAAGGTCTGATTTTATGGTTTTACGAAGGATGATTTTTGTAAAATGAATTTAATGCATAAAATCCATAAAAATTACATCTTAATCATCATAACTCTAAAATTAACATAAAAATATATTTTCTTGATCAGGAGAACTTAATAAGTTTATTGGTCATGTTTTAAGAGTCGAAATCTGAGTTTTACAAAAAAGGTCTAAAATTAGGGTTTCTATACATTAATGTGCACTATGTACTCTAATACATGTTAATACATTGAAAATAGGAAAAGTGGAACTTGGACTCAATTAAAGTGGTGAAAGTTAGTAATTGATATCAATAAGAGAGGTATGTGCATTTACACCTTAAGTTGGGAATAATCGTGCCTTAACCTATTTTTATATAATGAGGCTTTATTAAACCCTACTTCATATACTCTTGAATATTTTGCTATACTTGTCTCATAAATCAGTTTTGGAACATTATTCTTGGGTCTTGGTACCCCACTGCCATGCTTATTGATTCATATGATTATTCTTGCCATGACTACTTTTTCTAGCATGTGGATTTCTATTCTATTTAAAATAAAGTAGCGATACTTATGTACAACCACCCACAGAGGGCATGTAAATAATCGCCCCGGGAAATGTCTTATTCTCCCCATAATATTGTAGGTGACTGGGAATGTATTATTCTCCCCTCACCTAAGGTTAGAGGTTTGGTAGGTGCCTCAACCATACTTAGTTAGATAGACATAAATATCTTACATGCAAATCGTTTTTGATATAATTGTTAATGGCAAGTTTCTTTTGAATATAGCCTCATACTCTTGTTATCTTCATCTTATGATGAACCCTAGCCTATTCTTATTTGATTTACTTATCTTGTTATCCTAGACTAGTTTTGTGACACATACCTTGTTTTCTTTCCCCTTTTGTTGGGTGCTTTCCTAACCACCCAGGTGCTGGTGCTGAGCAAGGAGAAGGATAAGTTTGAAGGAGGTCATCTCAAGAGTAGATCTCAAGCTATCTGAAAGGATGTCTAGGTTTTTATAGCTAGATCCTTTTCTCTTATCTTTTTCTTTTGGGAATAATCATGCAATGAACAATGAAAGCCATGTAATAGGCTTAGTACTTTTATTTCCGCAGCTATTGACATTTTGTAATGTATCTGGTGCATGCTTATTTACTTGGAATATTATACATGCATCCCTCAATATCTTTTGTCTTTCTAAAAAGATGGATGTTTTGTACTTCCTTTAAATTTTAGTAAGGAGGTGATCTCTCCTCTTTACATCTCCACACCTCTTGGTTAGCACAAGAGAAACACTACAAAGGCATACCAACCAACTGCAAAATATGACATATAGTCAAGAGAAGGATCATCTCACGCATGGCCGTCCATATATAAAACACCTAGCCCACCTCGGTACAGGTAACAATGCTAGAAGAATAGGCTCACACATGGCTGTTCTTAAAAGAAGGAGTGGCTCATGAATGACCATCCATATCACAAGGAGATCGGCTCATGCATGGGCATTTCACACAATCTATAATTGTGGACACAAGGAGATACCTTGACTTGCACCCCTGCATATTCAAAAATATGTGCTTCGAGTATCTTACTCATTTCACCAATCCAACAATTAGAGCTGACACTGGAAAGGATCTATGGCACATGTAACCTACATGATTAGGGTTCCACTTGATTAGTTAGCCAATTGGGTGACTTTTAGCATCAATCAAATTACAACATATAAAGCCAAAGAAAACTCTACAAGAAGGGTACATTGCAACTCCAGAAGATATAAAACGTACATGGTGTGATCTTGTCACACAATCACCACATGATACTCAAATCTCTTCCCTTTACAAGGCTGACACCATAGTATACACAAGCCATGTCATACATATCACATGTAAGGTTAGGGGCTTATAAATAAGAAAGAGAAAGTAGTATAACAAATGACCATCTCATAAGAGACAAATCAAACACATCATATAGATCATCATTAGGGTTAGGGCTCCATGCTTAGCTAATTAGGGTTTTGCAAATTCATTCATTAAACCCTAGTTATGACACCTCCCATATTCTTGGAACACTTTAGGTTTAAGGAAAAAACTATCCGCACAACACTACATGTGGCTTATACATTACTCGTGGATGTGTGTTTATTGAGTAATCAAGCATGTGCCTCAACCACCCATCAACCATGTGTCACGAGCACTCATCAACATGGGTCACAACCATCAACCATCTATGGTGTCTTGACCGCAGACAACACCATGATTTCATGACCGCGAGACACCAGGGATGGCATTTCTTGACTCAATTATCAACCATGTCATGCCCCTGACCAACAAGGTGTCTCGACCAACTAGGATTAGGGTTCCAAACACCCAAAGCAAACATACCGCGACCTCCAACGTCAAGGGGAGCAACCTGACCAAAACCAAGGCTGTCTCAACCTCAAACAATGCCATGGGTCATGAACATAAAAATATAGGTGGGATGTTGTGACCTCATAAAGCATAAAGGTCACAAACATCATAAGATCATGTAACTCTTCTGAAATAAAAACACGGTTCCAACTAAATCAGGGCAAATATCTCGACCAAAGGTCAAACCATCATCTCGAATGACACCATGAAAAGATCTAGGAGTAATGACCACTAATGGTCAAGCTACTATCAAGATAAAGGACCATCGTAAAACCAAGGGTAACCAAGATCACAAAAGTGGTAAAACACAACTAAAATAAAAGAGAACAATAGGGCACACCACCATCCTTAAGAAGTTAAAACATCTCCCAAAATCAATCATCAAAACCCTAACACTTGCATCAAGAGACCACCATGAAAAGGGATCTCAAACAAGAAAGAGAACCAAGTTAAACTGCACCAAAATAGAACCAAAACTTCATAGAACACCAAAAAACTTGATCATCATGCATGCAACCAAAACCAAGATCAAGAGACAGGGGAAAAACATCATTGCACCATAATCATCACAATTGGGTACAAAACTAGGGTTTCGAATTCCATCAAAACTAAGCATGGTCTCAACATAAACCATGTTCTAGAGTGTATCATCATCTACCGACATGTTAAAGAAACATTCTAGAGATAGAAAATAGTAGCATGCATGTACAAAAAGGTGAATTAATAGAGAAGGTTAAGAGTTATAGAACCTGCCTAAAAGAAGGTCACACCAAGGGTTGCAAGCTCCAATCACACAATCCCAAAGATGATGAAGCTCCACCCTCAACTACAAGAAGACTCTAATAAATAGAAGACATCATGGTCAAAGATTTCCCAAGGAAAGAGAGCAAGAAGCTCAAAGACAAACCAAAAGAAAGAAGGGGAAAAGGAGAGAAGAAACTTATTCTCATTTAGATGTCGCCTTGTCAAACATGGCCAATGAACACCATGTCAAAACATGGCCTAAGGCCAAAAAAAGGGAAGAAGATGGGGTAGAATATCCAAGGAAAACACCATAAAGGAAAGGTAAACACTTACCAAGGTAGAAGATGATCAAGGGTCACCACAAGCACCACATGCAAGGTCGATCCTTCTTCAAGGCACCAAGAACAACACCTTCTTGATCCACCAAGATTCAAGGACGACCAAGCAAGAAGATGGCTGAAAACGATCATTTGCTTGGGGAGAAGAGGGTTTATATAGAAAAGGAAGAGATAGGTAGGGCAAGAGATGAGGTCTCAACGAGATATGGCTCCAAAGGGACACTTTTCCACCCAAGAAACTAGCATGCAACCACTTAAAGCCCACATGCATGAGATGGTGATACACTCTATGTTGGTTCTCGACCCACTTGGATCACCCACATGGTCGCAGTTGTGACTCACTATGGAACACCATCCATGGTCAAGACAACACCACCAAACACAACAAGGTCGCTACACACAGGGGTACCAAACCCCTCCTAGGTCGAGACATACTATAAACAGACAAATATCTTAACCCAAGATCACCCAAAACCATCTTGGTCATGAACACAACACCTGGAGGGGTGTATTGGACATGACACCCACAAAACAACCCCTAGGTCGCAACATAGGTCGCTACACCCACAAGGTACACAAACCCTAGAAACCCTAATCACCCAAGGTGATTCCACCACTCAACCAAAGCTCAAACAAGGCACCCCAAAGCACCAAAACCTCTCTCATGAAGCCAAGAGAGAGAAGAAACACTATAGAGGTGACAAATGGCAAGATAACCCCTCAACTTGGGTAAATTGCAATTTGCACCAAAACAAGAGCACAAAGCACAAACATCATCCAAACAAGCTCAAACTGGAGACTAAAGCTATCCACAAGCTCTAAGATCATCTCAAAAGATTAGAGAAAGGTTCTAAACACATCATAAATCCAAAGAAAATAGGGTTAACCCAAAGCATAAGTCAGGGATTACAGCTAAGAACTAGGAGTCATGTATTTTCTACAAATCCATAAAAGTCGGGTATTAATATTAGGACAATACCCCTTGTTTACTTGTATGTCAAGTTGAAGATATGTAACAAATTTGGTAGGACCCAACATTTTTTAAAATGCTGGAGCATAACTAAATAAAGAGAAATGCAAAATATGGAAGGATAATATAACTCTTTGCGATTGAAGAATTAATTGAAAAAATTCTTGAAGAATAAGTTTTGACTATCTGTGTTTCTACAACTGAAAACATAATAAATGATTTCTTTTGAAAGCATAAAATGTTACCCAATTAGAAGAGGATTGATCAAAATCTAGATTGCTTTGTAAAAAATTAATAGTTAAAAATCTCGTTGGATCTTGAGGTTGTGACTTACAAAAGAGAAAATTTCATGAAAATAAATGGCAAGTCAAATGATAACTTTTTTTTGGGAAACCAAAAGTTTCATTGATTGGACATGCAAGAAGCATGGAATAGTTTATAGTTGTAGGAATATAAGTCCTAAGTCATAAGAAATGATACATATATTATGAGCTTATTACAAGTGATCAAACTACCTATTTCACTAATGGAAAGCCCATTGGTGGATCAATGTAATAGTTCATGCAACAGTTAAAGGAATGATGTAACTTTGCAAGTCTATCAACCTCCTCATTATCACTTTGACCAATATGAATGAAAGTAATCCTTTGTGTAGATTCTTTTAGCTATTGGATAGAGAGTAACCATGTGTTGATATGAGGACAAGCTATATCTTTCGTGTTTATGACTTGGATTGTAGAAGAATTATCAGAAGCAATTACTAGGTCAAGATGTACTAATGATACTATCCACTGTAATGCCAAAGAATCACAATGACATCACCCTCCAAGACTAACGTTGTGAATATAGTCAGGGAGGATCCATCGCACCAGACTCCATTGGAATCTCTTGCTATAAATGCAACAATAATTGTCCTAGTCATAATGAAGCATCTGTATGTATGTGAAGATGTCCATGTAAACAAGACTAGGAACAACAGAATGAACTGTAGCGACATTTTCTGCTTCAGTAAAGAAAACATTCGATAGTGTAGAATCCATAGACGTTACATTATTGTAGAGTTGATGTGCATCTTTAGTGCTGGTGGTTCGAATCATAGATATAGAGAGAAATTAACAATATATATTTGGGTTACATTGATATAGAAGACAAGCGGGAAACAAGCTGTGCCTCTAGTCCTTTTTGGATGTACATTAGGTGTGATTTCATCAAAGATGTAACCATTCCTTGCAAGCCATAGCTGATAGCAACAACTGAGTTCCATAATAGCCAAATTCCTCCTAAAAATCCACATGCTTTGATTCTATGAGAGGAATCAAAACCAAAGTGTTTGATGATCGAATCAACAGATTGCCCAGAGATTCTCAGTTCTAGAATAGCAACCAATTTAGGCTTGAAATTTTGAATCATGTGTCAAAGATGGTTCTGAGTAAACTCATTCCCAATGCCTCAAACATTCCAACAAAAAGTATCTAACATAAATGATTAAGAAGAAGTAGGAGTTGCCTGAGAACCAGATGGTTCATCGTCTTCATGAATAACTTAGAGTTATTTCACTTGGACCTAGTCATGTAAGGTGATCATTTCATTTTCCCATTGGATCCTCTTACTTTGTGACCAACTTTCCTATAAGACAAGGTGGGGAGTGAGATGGAGATTTTACCAATTGAGTAGTAGTTACAGGTACACGGGTAATGACTTCACCCAGACTAGGATCCACCACTATATTACAAGGGTTATTTGAAATCTGATGAGCATCAATCGTCTGAGTGATAGGAATAGTGTGGTATGCAAGATTGTCTTCCGATTCATTGACTTGTACATGATAATCCATAGGAGATCTCTCAATAGTTGAGGAAGGATGTTGAGTACTAGCAGTTTGTCTACGTTTCCTTGTACATATTTGACATATTGTAGTAACCTTACTATTGTCAAGGTTATAAGAAGGAGTATCATAAATAATATGTACATGCTCATCCTCGATTTCATCTAAGTATTAATATCGGTTGACATTCTATTGTCCAATGTTCATGTCTCTCTTTTTTTGAGTTGCAGTTTTTGTAACCATCGTGAGTAAATATTATGACCATAGAAAACTTGCCATCGGTCTTCATCAAAATTTCATTTCATTCCACTATCGTTATTTATGGTTTATCGATGGATGTATAGGATTAGTTGTTGATGATAAAGTACAATCTCCCTAATGGTGTCCAAGGAGACCAGAAGAGTGACATAATGTAGGCAATGATTTGTACTCTACTCTGTAAACAACATTGTCAATAACTAATATAGTTGGAATAGGTTTGTCGATATAAGTCTCCACCGCAATACGTGCAAATTCACTCCTTGTATATTTTAGGGTATGAGCATCAACTTTGAATAATTTACTAAGAAGATCACCAACATGTTGAAATAGTATAGGATGATATAGTTGATTGACAAATTTATAATTCTTGCCCAAACAACCATATATTGTGGAAGTCCAGTTGTAGGTATGAAGTTTGGAGTCCAACGACTAACAATCATATAGAAACCATACAGGTACCATGGTCCATCCATAAGAACTTTGTCATAATATGCTTTGCAATGGAATTGGATAACAAATTTCTTAATACTGAGTTCGTAAACACGCCATCTGCCTACTGGTATGTAGAGAAGCGTAAGTCATTATAGAGGGTCATATAACCAATCGATCATCCAATTAACTTAATGACCACGGAGGTGGTCCATGGTTTGTTAAGAAACTGACGAGCATCTGCCGATAGAAGGATTTTTGTAGAGTCATTACCTTGTACTAGATAGATATTTTCTTCACAGATTGATGTATTTGGATCGTCATCCAAGAATGAATCACCACTGTTGCGGTTACAAGTAGTTACATCTCAAAAAATCCTATGGAGGGTAGTTACAACATGCATTGTTTTAGAGGAATTACTAGACTGAGACTGGTGATGTAGATGAGGCATCCCAAAAATCCTTACTATGATCACAACTATCCAATTCTTTACTAAGTTTTAAGATACTAGAATACATTTATATGGATAACAACACAAGCATCCCAAACATCTAACTCATACAATTTCTTGACCATTAATCCTTTGATGAAATCTCAAATTTCAGACCATGCTACTTTCTTTTCTTAGGCTGTGTGGCCCAACAATTTTATATACTCATTTTCTTACATTAGTGAGGGGACCATAAACAAGTATATATCTATAAAGAGAAAATCAATATATGAAAATACTTGATTAATCATAAAGGTAATTATAAATTAAGAGCATTTCTATTCATAAAATTAAGAGCATTTATATTCATCTCAAATCAAAAGGACCTTCTAAACTGCAGTGTGTAGCATCTGAGAACAAATCAAAAGTATTCTTGAAAGATTTTGCATTTGATGGTCTCGTTAGGTCTGAATAGTGAAACTGTAAACTAAGTTTCAAAAGTCCATGAGAAGAAGGAAAATTCAAATCTTCTTACAGATTCAAGGCCACTACTATGTCATTGACATCCTTAACCATAGAAGGATTGCCATCATTAACTTTAGTGGCAGTTGCGTCGTGGAAGATATCATCTTGTTGCAGAGAATCTTCCTCTGTTGGATTCAATGAATGTCACCCTGATCACCCTCCAAACATCCTTTTCCACTCCGTCCATATCCAGCAGGACACCGACCATGTCCGTCGTCCCTTCCTCAGTCGCTCCCCCAAATATCCCAGAGAGCTCGCCATCCTTTTCAAATGAATATAAGCTAGAGATAATAATTTTACATCTCATATTCTTTCTAACTTGTATATTTACAATATGATATGGTAAAATTAAATTATTGAATGAGAAAGTAATAGTTTATTACTTTTAAGGAAAGGAGGGGGGAATATATTTACTTCCTTGCCTTGTGTGTTCCTTGCCAATCACATACAAATCTTTATGGAACCCATTGATTTACAATCCTAGTTCTATATAAATGGTGGTATGAAGAGGAGATGAACCACCATGATCCTCTCCTTCCTTATAGTATATCCTTTCTTAGTAGTATTGTTATGACCATATCTAAGCTTAACTGGTAAATTAGGGTTTACCTAAATGATACATATTTAATTAGATTGATCATAGCTTAAACCTAATTGATGGTTGATCAATTATGATGTTTTAAACCTTAGTAAAAATAGTAAGCATACTTTCATTATGAATAATTAGAGTTTGAGAAGTATAAACTCTAGTCAGATAGAATTAGGGTTTTCCCACTACGACCATGTTGGGCAACACGCTCGTGGTGCAGGAAGGCACAATGACCATGCTAAGAGTGGAACATGAGAGCTAAGAGAAGGGACATCAAAATTGGAGTTGGAGACTCCAGTGGAACGATCGTGGAGGTTACCATGGTCGTGTAAGGTTGATGGTGGCACAGACAATCTAGGCCACATAGCCGTTTTGGAGAAATGGAAATGTTGACCATTTTTATACCCAAATATGATGGAATCTTGGCACCACGGTCCTTGTAGCTAGCACGGTAATGCTATGTCCTCCTTGCCGTAGTTGTGGTAGCTTCTAAGGCTGTTCTAGGAGTCATTAGGACATTTTTCTCTTCAACCAACCATTACTACAGACTGCAGTACAATAGTGTTGTGTTTGATTTTTAGTTATTTATTGGCATCTAAGAATGATCTGAAATTTTTATTTAAGATATGAAACTTCATAGTAGATAGCTTAGTACATTTTCATAATTTTTGTAGGAGCTTTGACCTATTACGTAAACGATTTATAGTGATATTTTAATTATAGAAAATTTTGTTGAAATAAAAAAGTGAAAGGTACAGTTAATTTGCAATCGACCTAAGAGCCTTAGTTGCTCCATATGAATAACCTTACACATTAGGAACTCCCATATTTTGTGATTTATTCCTTAAAAACAAAATACTAGAGAGAGAATGAGAGTTAGGGTTAGGAAAAGATGGTGATCTAGGGTTTTCTCTTCCTAGAGTTGATGAAATAAAGTAAGTTTGTTATCTTTAGATAGATTTTCTTGGTCCTCTAATTTGATTCAAAATGATATCAAATCACCCTCTTTTCTCACTCTTTCTCTACAATTCTCCATTCCTAAGATTTATGAGTTAAAATGAAGAAGTAAATGGTGAATTGCTATAGGTTTGATATGGATTCAAGAATTTCAGATCATGGGTTATGTTTTTAAGGTGCTTCACACCTTAGATGAGTGGGTACTTACATTTATGGTAGATTGCATGATACCAGATTAAATACTCTGTAATCTTCAATTCTTTTGTATCTGACTATAAACCCTGAGCTGTCTTTCAATTCTAGCTTTTACAAAATGATCTAGAAATGAATTAATTCCTAATGTGATGAATTTAAGATAATAAAATCATATTAGAAATGGATATAAAACATCTAGAATAAAATTTCTAAAGTTATTGTAGAATTTAGAAGACTATACTAAAGTCTAGGGTTTTTTGGTTATGTCTAAAATTGTTTCATAATTGAATGATTAACTTTGCCTATTTGAATCTTCTTATTTATAAGTGGTTATTTAATCTGAATATTTAGTACAGATATGTCAAATGTTTTATTTGATGTTATTAGTGTTTGCTTGAAATCTCAATAAAGGGGGTGAAACCCTATATGAGTGGAAAATTGGAAGTTTGTGAATAGACACCATGAAATCCAACAGAAGTGATTCTCTTTCATGGTATAAATTTATTTATTCAAGCTTATTCTTGATACATGATATTTCAGTGAATGGCATGAAAAACATATTTTAGTTCATACTAGGGTTTCATTTACATGTTTGGTTGTATGTGAGTTTTTAGAAGCAGTCCTTTTATCAATTGCAGTTTATGATGTATGAATTTCTTATGTGAGTCACGTGATTTGTGAATGAGGTAAATGAAACCCTAAGGATAGGGTATACAGTGAATCAAGTATTTTCATCTTAGTCTTTTGTAGTATGATATGTAGTGTTGTTGAATAGTTGTATTGACCATGTCCCTACTTAGTAGGTAATCGAGGATTATAAGACCCTAAGAAAAATTTATAGATGTTAATGGGAAAAAAATATCAAATATAGATGTGCATGATCCTTATTCATATGCATAGTTGGAAATACAAATAATTTTATTAGAAATCTTAATGTGCAATACTTATAACTTGTGAAGCTCAATGCATTAAGTTTGATAGCATGTTAATTAGAAATGTGATCAGAAAATCAATGATAAGTATAGAAGAAAGATGTAAGATTTTTAGTATTTTATTGGTAGTTCAGATTATTCTAAAAATTGGAGGTACACTCGATAACTTTTATGAGAAGATCTCTTAAAATTTTTAGAAATTTAAATTGAGTGATAGACATGTTTATTAGCTGAGTTTTATCAGTAAACTTCGGTCGAACATAGTGAAATACAAAATCCCTATCAATATAGTATTTGATTTTTATTATTTTATTGGTAACTCCAAATTGTTTGAAATGTGGACTATAGGTCTGAACATATATTTAAGACATAATAATAAATTTTCAGATTTTTTGTATATCATGTAAGATGTGAAATAGTTAACGTATAAGTTAACTTTTTTGACAAAAAATAATCTTGAAATAAAATAAAATATAATATGTGGGGGGGGTTAGTTGCAATTGACCCAAGCACCTCAATTGATCTATATAAATAACCTAACACACTAGTATATCTCATTTTGATCCAGATTAGAGAAATGAAATCTTAGAGAGAGAGAGGGAGACTTAGGGTTTGGAGGAGGAAATGAGAGAAGATACTGATCTTGGGTTCTAGCTTCCTAGAAGTGATGAAATCAAGTAAGTTTATGTCCTTAAAATAGGTTTTTATGGTGAATATCCTCTCATATGTAAAATTTCTGTGACTCCTCTAATTTGAATCAAAAGGATATCAAATCACCACCCTTTCTCTTTCTTTCTCTCCCATCTTCATTTCCAGTGTTCTTGAGCTGAAAGGAGGAAGAAACCGACTGAATTCTCAAAGTTTGATTTGAATTTAAGGAGAACAATTCTTGGGATAAATTTTTATAGTGTTTAGAACCTGAGGTGACTGAGTAAAAGAACATTTTATTCAATTTCACTTAATTAGGTGATTCTAGTTGAAATTCTGAATTTTCCTTAAATCACGGTAAATGAAAATTTATCGTTCTTGAATTTTATTTTGCATAACATTTCAATTCATGCTTTAAATATGATTTACAAATATTCATATGATGAAGTGGATATTGAAATCCATGTATGTTGAATATTATAGGAGTTCTAAATTAATTTTAGAATTTCTAAAAATATGAAATTTTGAATTATTCGATTGTTTGAACAATAATCTAGTTGAAATCCAGATTTATGCTTATATGTTCTTGCTTATGTGATTAGTATATTTAATTGGACATGTTTGATAAATCTAATTTGATATGTGGTTATGGAAACCCACCCTAGTATGCTTTTAGAAGTATAGATATCTAATTTAGTAATAAATTGTTGATTGAAATGATTGATGTGATATTTTGGGTTTCTAGATGAATGTAATCTTATATTCTTATATGTTTTATTTGTTAGATGCAAAAACCTCTAGTGAGATCATTGTTATGAAATGCATAGATTTTTATGCTATTTCAAGTAAATAGAAAAGACATTCCCCTAGATAGGGATGTTATTGATGTCATATATATAAATGTGAGACATGTTGAATGAAAATGTTTATATTAGTAGACGTGATATCTGCTTGAAAATATGAGAAATGTTATATGTGCATGAGAAATGAGAAACCCTAAGAGAAGGGTGATTAGTATGTTAAGAATTTCAACAATGAGAAGCCATAAGAGAAGGCTAATCGGTATGTTATGCATTCAACTAAGTAACATTAGTGAAATAAGTTCAGTAGTCCAAGTGGTTAGTAAAATACAGATTTAAAAGAGACCAGTCTAAGAGAAACATATAATCACAAAATTACAGTAGTAGTAGAGGCCCTGAACATAGTAGAATCCTCCTTGTAGGTCTGTAGTAGGATGGCTGAAATAGGCTATGAACTATCAGATATAGAAAGAAGTAGCCCAAAACTGAGTATCCAACACCAACTGTTTGGGTATCAATGGTACTTTAGTTAAGTAGCAGAGTACCCAATAAGAACTAGAGATCCCAACGATACTATTTAAGTAGTAGGAGTATCCAACAATATCTGGAGATCTAGTGGTACCCACCAGTTGGAGTATACAACCCTTGTAGACCTAATCCTTCTGGCAGTTACTCCATATTATATATTAGCTCTCGAGGAACCACATTATGTGAGGTAGAGTCTCTTTAGCCTGGAGGAACCCCACCTCAGTACCCAGGACAAGGGGCCACAAATATATGGCCACTGTTTAACCGTTGTTATCCCTTAGGAGGATCCCTCGTTGTGAACCAATGCAGAAGTAGCAGTATTAAGGTCCCTCGATTTACCTTAAGACTTGTACGGTAAGTCACACAATAGTGGCTTTTACTTGGATGTTACAATCTAAGTGATTTTAGGGGCAAAGTAAAAAAATGAGTTAAACGAGTTCAGTTGAGTTCAAATAAAGAGTTTAGTAGTCAGATTAGTCGATTATGTTCAGTTGGTCAACATAGTAGTAGTCTATTCAATAGTCAAGTCAAGTCAGAGTTAACAAAATATCAGGAAGAGAATAATGAGGAATATGTTTTAATATATGTTATTGCTAGTGATGCATGCTAAAATGTTAAGTGTATATTTCTATATAGCATGTCTTCTGATTTGCATTACTTCTTTACTTGTTAATTATTTAAGGATGATAAATGCATAATTCAATGCTTTGGACTAGTTTACTATTTTGCTCATTCATTGAGTGAATAGGCAGCTCACTCTACTAATTTTTTTTGAGGAAAAGTGTGGTTTGAACATGTTGATGCATCAGAGTAGAATTTCCACAAGAAGTTAAGTATGAGATTAGTCAAGTTTAGTCGGTCCATGTCACTCTAGGTCCTTGTAAAGAAATAAGAGAGATGTAAATGATGATGTGTAACATTGTTTCTCTATTAACAATGTATGTATCCAATTATCAAGTCTTATATACTTAGATGTGAGAAACATCATGAATGTTTAAATGTGTATCTTTATTGTTGAAATAAGATTAGAGGAATCAAGGTTTAAACTTTCTTGTAAAGTTAGTTTATGTGATTGAATGTGAGAAAACAAATAGTATGCAAAAAAAAGTTAAGCGTGATATTTGTATTACATTTAATCCTCAATTTATGCCCTTATCTCATGATTAGTAGTTATTGTGAGATCTAGATGTAACAAGCTAAGTTGTTGATAACACCAAATTTTGTGATGTTTTAGACGGTTATTCTATTATCAAAACTACCTTTTTAACTGTTTTCCTCTCTGTTTATATGTACTTTTGCAATAATTGGCCAAACGACGCTCTTAATTCAATATTTCCGTATTTTGCAGTGTTTTCCTCCAATTTTGACCCATTTATCGTTTATAAGGCCGTCCCGGCTCACAAACAAGTTCCACCTGCATCGACCTTCCAGATGGCCGATACGATCACTGCCCGACAGGGTAGCACCACACACCGACGCGCGACATAAGGATGCCGCGCAAGAAGAAACTAGAGGGCGATACGTCTTCTACCCGACAGGGAGCCGAGCTCGCCATGACAACAAAGCTTGTCGCGCGGCACATGCCACCCACCGACAGGCGCCGCTCGTCACGTGACCGACAACCGACAATCCTTGTGACGGGCGATACCGATTTCGGCCGTCCACTGACTACGCAAAGACAAGGAGGACACGTGGCGCCCTGTGCACCATAACTTCCCCAACTGCTGCCTATAAATAGTAGCTACATGAAGCCGAAAAGACAGGTTGGAACCTTGCGCGAATCTTCCCAAGGAACGCTGCAAGAGCAAGAGCATCGTGCCTCAGTGGTTGTGATGGGCGACACTAGGTGAGCATTTCGCCATCCCGAGAGGGAGGGAATGGTTCACTTAGTGTCATCCTGAGCACCACTGTAGGCCGATATCGACCAACATAACGCAGATACTGGATACAAGTGACCGATACTATACACACCTCACTTTAGCCCAGCACGATACTAACCCCGATACGTGTCACCCGCCGTGGCGTGTCGCCCGAGAGGGTGCCGCCCGACATGACTGTATCGGGCCAGGGTTCTCGCACGATACAACCGGCTTGTTACCTGTGCCGCCTGAGAGGGTGTATCGCCTGACACGGCTGTATCAGGCAAGGGTCCTGCCCGGTATCGGGCCGGAGGGTCAACTGTAGCCTGTCGACCTTCTATATCAAGAGGGTGACATTTATCCTTTATTTCTGTCATTTATTTCTTTTACTTATGCAATGTAATCAACCTTTTATATGTTAATAGAAATAGAAGAGTTTAATTATCTGCTGCTTTATGCTTGGTACCCTGGTTGGATGAATGCTATGTTTAATATCCGAACTCTAGCTTGTACGTTGGACCGCGTTTCGATTAGCTACCGAATCGTGTTTTCCCGTTGCAACAACCTTGAGAGAGGTGTTGTGGCTCTAGTGTTTGGTCCGATTCTGGAGTACGAGAGTGCCCGGAATTGGAGTTGTTGTAGTAACCTTTCCACTCTAGCCTAAGTCCAGCAACCTCAAGAGTGGTGTTGATGCTTGGTTAGAGGTACCCGCTCTGAGAGGAGGGGTACATGATGTTCCTGCTGCCGCTTGTTTTACCGAAGTTTTTCTCCTTGGTACCTTGCTTTAGCTTCAGTATTATCTCTCCATTTCTGTTGCACGAAAAATCCCTAAAAACTGCTAAATGCTTAAAACCTAAGTTTTCCTTGTAACTCCAGTTGGAGATAGGGTTTTCTTTTTCCTTATCGATCACATTCTGCTGTTCCCTTTTGGGAATTTTATCATCTCTTATCCTTGCCGGAGTGTAGCGTATCGATTCTGAGTTTTCAACACTGCCACCCTTGTCCCTGTGTTAGACCTCGTATATCTACTTCGACCCCGTAAACAAAGTTGCGGGGGCCTAGAAGGATTCAGGTTATAAATGTAAAAGCTCGACTACCTCAAATCCGCCTCCAATTATGGGGACACACGATTTAGGCCGGTCAACTTTTTGGCGCCGTTGCCGGGGACAAGGCAAAACGGCACTGTTGACGAATCCGAATCCACTAACTACACTCCCATGCCTCAAGCTTAGAATTGAGCTTGACAACACTCTTTTCTTTCTTTTGTTATTATCATTACTCTTTGCCTGAAATGAATATTTTAGATTATCTAATTATAGGTTTTCTAACTTGATTCTTTTCATGCTATTTCAGGTACTCAGAGGAAGGGGGTTTCCATTCACCTGAGCATTGACATAACCTAACATGCCTCCTCACATTGAACAATCTCTTTCTGAGGGTAAACGTCAAGGCCAAGATGAGAGTCCGCACCAACCTAACTTGGTTGGTCAGCTTTTCACTTTCATAAAAAGACAAGACACTATCATCAACCAGCTGGCGCAGGGTGCGCTTCCCAGCCCTGGAGCTCTGAATTCCATGTAACACCAGATGGCAAGTTTGCAGTTGTGCTAGAGTGAGGTCGATCGACGGTTGGCCCAGATGGCCGTTATGATGAAGGACCCTACAGGAAGGACACTCTCTTGCCCTGAAACTGCCAGAATGGCAGTACTAAGATCTGGGAAGACGATGGAGCGCACTGATGAAGCTAGACCAGAGCTTGAGCCAAGGCTTGAGGGTGCAACTCCAGTAGAGGATGAAGGTAGACAAGCAGAAGCTCGAGAGCCTGCATAGAAGTTTTCTGATGAGCTACCTGGTGGGAGGAATCCTTATGCTCCCAGGCTACCGTTCCCGTATAAACTGATAAAGGCAAATCTGAAAAAGCATCACAAAAGGTTCATGGAATCGATCAGGAAACTGCATCTTGAAGTTCCCTTTCTTGAAGCCTTGGAAGAAATGCCGACCTACGCCAAGTTCCTCAAGGATCTTATCATGAAGAAAAGAAGAGGAGGAAGGGTTGAGACTGCGCATCTAGCATCTGCTTCCTCAGCTTTCGCGAAGCCTGACTTGCCAAACAAAAGAAGAGACCCTGGAGCTTTTACGATCTTGTTTGCCATCGGGGACAACGTTGAGCGAAAAGGTCTTGTCGACTTAGGGGCAAGCATCAGCCTCATGCCCCTGAGCTTCACGTAAAGGTTGGGTTTAACCGACATGGTTCGAACCAATATGAGGATTGAACTGGCAGACCATACCTTCAAAAGACCTGTCGGCGTTGTTGAAGATGTGTCGATCAGGGTTGGTAATTTCTTCATTCCATGCGACATAGTAGTCATTGACACCGTGGAAGACCCCTGCTGTCCAATCATCTTTGGACGTCCTTTCCTGGAAACGGGAAGGGCGTTGATCGATGTTTCTGAGGGGATGATCACATTGAGGGTTGGAAACGACCATCTGGACTTCAAGCTGAAGGAGGCAATGAAAGGTCCTTCCCTGTCAGAATCCGCATGCTTTGCGGAAAGCTACGATAAATTCTGCAAGGAGATAGAAGAGGACATCCAGATAGTGGACCTCCTTGCGAGGGCTATAAGCTGTCAGGATTCCGACTTTGAAGATCCAGAAGTTACAAAGTATCTCGACCTTTTTGGCCCGTCTGACGAAGATCTGCATGAATAGGATGACGTGGTGGAGTATGTGAAGTATGCCTCTCTCGAGGGAGAGCCTCAAGGGAAGGCATCCAGAGCAAAGCCTGAGTTGAAAATGTTGCCTGAAGGTCTGAAGTATGAGTTCTTAGATAAAGAAGAGAAAAACCCCGTCATCATCAATGCCAATCTTTCAAGAAACCAGTTGGACGACTTCTTAGGGAGTTGAGACTCTACCGGGGGGCTATAGGGTTTTCGATGGAGGACATCAAAGGCCTTAGCCCCGCCTTATGCATGCATCACATCAATTTGGAAGAATCCGCCAAGCCTCTGGCTCAACCCCAGAGGAAGCTGAATCAGATGCTCAAGGAGGTGGTTAAGAAAGAGGTAATCAAGCTAAGGGATGCGGGGATCATTTACCCAATCAGCAATAGTAACTGGGTGAGTCCGATCCACGTAGTACCCAAAAGGGACAGGATGACAGTGGTAAAAGGAGAAAAGGGGGACGAGGTGGCGGTTAGGACCGTCACCGGATGGAGAATGTGCATCGATTACAGAAAGCTAAACCAGGCTACTAAAAAAGATCAATTTCCGCTACCTTTTATTGACCAAGTTCTTGAAAGATTAGCGCATCATGACTTTTTCTGTTTCCTTGATGGCTTTTCAGGATTTTACCAGGTACCCATCCTGCCTGACGACCAAGAGAAGACAACATTCACCTGCCTCTACGACACTTATGCTTTTAGAAGGATGCCCTTCGGACTCTGCAATGCTCCCACCACATTCCAAAGATGCATGATATCAATGTTTTTAGATTTTCTAGAAGATATCGTAGAAGTTTTCATGGACGATTTTTTAGTCTATGGAAAGGACTTCGATACCTGCCTAAAGAATCTGTCCTTGGTTCTACAAAGGTGCAAGGAGAATAGCCTGGTTTTAAATTGGGAAAAGTGCCATTTCATGGTACGAGAGGGCATTGTTCTGGGGCATAAGATCTCAAGGAGTGGAATCGAGGTGGACACCAGCAAGGTCGAAGCCATATCCAAGCTTCCTCCCTCGAAGTCCGTGACGGGAGTGAGGAGCTTCCTCGGTCACACCGGCTATTACCGCAAATTCATAAAAGACTTCTCAAAGATTTCAAAGCATTTGTCCAATCTGCTGGTAAGGGATGTTGAATTTGTTTTCTCTAATGACTGTCTCAATGCTTTTCAGGCTTTGAAAAATGCTTTGGTATCCCCACCCATCCTCCAAGCGCCAGATTGGGATTTACCGTTTGAGCTGATGTGCGACGCTAGCGACTATGCAGTAGGAGCAGTCCTGGGGCAGAAGAAAGATAAAAGGCACCATGTGATCTGCTATGCTAGTCGCACGTTGGACGAAGCTCAGGTAAATTACACAACCATAGAAAAGGAGATGCTCATGATTGTCTTCACATTCGATAAGTTCAGGTCGTACCTCGTTGGAGCAAAGGTCAAGGTATATACAGATTATGGGGCAATAAAATACCTAATGCAAAAGAAAGACACAAAGCCCCGTCTGTTGAGGTGGGCCTTATTGCTGCAAGAGTTCGACCATGAAATTATCGACAAGAAGGGCACAGAAAATGTGGTCGCCGACCACCTATCGAGGATCGTAGCTGAAAGACAAGGGGGACCTCCGATCAACGACGACTATGCTGATGAGGCTCTTATGTTGGCTGATGCTAAAGAAGAAGACTTACCTTGGTTTGCAGATATCTGCAACTATCTTGCTTGCGGAGAGCTGCCTCCTGACAAAAAGAAGTCGTTCGCGGATGCTAAAAATTACTATTGGGATGATCCCCTCCTCTTCAGAAGATGCGCTGACAATTTATACAGGAGGTGCATCCCCGAGGAAGAAACCACGAACAATCTGAAAAAGTGCCACACCTCCCCCTACGGTGGACACCTGGGTAGGGAAAGAACGGCTGCAAAAGTGCTACAATCATGTTTCTACTGGCCCTCACTTTTCAAGGATGCTGCACAATTTGTAAAAGTCTGCAAAGAGTGCCAGTCTACGGGGAATATAGGGCAGAGGAATGAAATGCCGATGGCAAATTGGATCGAAGTAGAGATCTTCGACGTGTGGGGGATTGATTACATGGGGCCGTTTCCTCCATCCAGGGGGTATCAATACATACTAGTGGTAGTATACTATGTATCGAAGTGGGTAGAGGATGTAGCAACCCAAACATGCGACGCCAAGTCTGTAATCAAGCTATTCGAGAAGACGATCTTTCCTCGGTTCAGAGTCCCACACAATGTAATAAGTGACGGCGGGTCGCACTTCGGAGAGAGACAGTTCGAAGCACTCCTGCATAAGTATGGAGTGAAACACAAGATCGCTACACCCTATCACCCACAGACCTCAGGGCAGGTAGAGGTTTCAAATAGACAAATTAAGCAGATCTTGGAGAAAACTGTCAGCCGAACGAGGAAAGACTGGTATATGAAACTTAACGACGCACTATGGGCCTACAGGACCGCCTATAAAACGCCCATTGGAACCACCCCCTACATGCTGATCTATGGGAAATCCTGCCATCTACCTCTAGAACTGGAACACAAGGCCCTTTGGGCAATCAAATTCTTAAACATGGACCTTGAAAAAGCAGGAGAAAAGAAATTGTTGCAACTTCAAGAGCTTGAAGAGTTGAGGATGAACGCCTATGAGAATGCGAAAATCTACAAACAAAGGATGAAGGTGTGGCATGACACCCACCTAAGGAGAAAAGATGTAAGCGAAGGGGATAAAGTTTTATTATTCAAGTCCTCCATTCGTCTTTTTCCTGGGAAGCTACAAATGAGATGGTCGGGACCGTTCACGGTATCGAAGATATACCTATCAGGAATGATGGAGCTTTACGACAAAGACAATCCGACCAAAGTCTTTCAAGTAAATGGACACAGGGTAAAGAGGTACTATGAAGATGAAGTTTTCGTCAGGAGGGCAGAGATTAACTTGAAGGATAGGGATACTGTCGAAGGCTAAAGATGAAGACCCTACACCGGTCGAGCTGGCGACACAAACTTCAGCGCTCCTCGGGAGGCAGCCCGAGTTTTATTTCTTCCCTAGAGTAGGATGCATTTTTCTTCCTTGTAAAATAAACATTATGGACTGTAATAAGGCCTGAGTCAGTGTACGCACCGGGTGTACCGACTCTTCTGTTTTATGGGCCACCACTATATTTCACGAAGCTTTGAGGAGTAATACCTTCTGAGGTCGGGAGCTTAACCCTAAGCCGATGATGTTTTACCCCTCAATCGCTTTTTCCTCGCCTTGTCTTTGGCCGCCTGTTATTTACCATATCGGGCAGCAGCCCAGCTGGCGCGCAGGACCGCTTGTATCGGGCTGTAATCTCTTAGGCATCGCAAAGGCCGTGACGGATGGCATTCCTAGGCAGTGTGCACCGTATCGTACATGCGAGTAATTGCCCTTAATGGGACTGATGGGACCGTCGTTTCGGGAATGGCATGTCTCAACGGCCAATGCGTGCCCCAGAACTGCCCATTTTACCCCCAGCTAAGTTTACTATATATAGTAAGGAGGGTTCAACGTGTCGGGCTACTACACTTACTCTTTCAGCCACCTGTACCACATGCAGTAATCCACCTTTTACTCGCAGGTCGGGCAGCTCGCCTTCACCCTCGTGTCGGGCGAGAGCTTTTAAGAGAAAAGGTATAGCCCGACAGTCTGTTTGCCGACACGGGTTTCATATTGCGCGCCGCGTATCGGGTTGACGAACTCAGTCGATTTTTCTTGTATCGCCCGACACAGTGAAGCACTACACATCGACCGATAGTGTTTGCCCAATACGCCATAACGGGCGACACATTTTTCTGTCACGACGTCCTGTCGGGCAGTTGTTTCATGTGACCTTATCGCTCGATATCCCCGTGTCGGGCAGCATGTTCTGCCACGCAGTTCTCCCCGTATCGTCCGGTCTCGTATCACTTCAGATTTTTTTTTGATGAACGATACCCGGGCTTTACAACGGGTCTAGTTCTATCGAGATATCCATTTTTCTTACCTAACATTTAATTGATCTATGAACTTGATAACATGTATGGATAATACACAGCAAACCTCTAGAAGAGTGGATGAACACCACAGAAGAATCGACACTGTGGCCGAAGCTGAAGCAACAACAGTTGGACAGAAACGCCAGAATCCCGATACAACTGGGGCACCACCCGCCGAAAGGAAAGCAAGAGACCATTTCCTTATCACAGTCTGTCTTCTGCGGTGGTTTAGGACCATCTCCAAAAGAGAAAGATAATAAAAATAGAGAGGACCTCTGGCTGCACCCTCCTGGGAAAGAAAATGGACTCAAGTGGACTGAAACTGGGATCGAAGATCAGTCCTTTTGTTCATGTTCACAACGGAAGTACCATGATTAAGGGGAGGCCAAATAATTTTGAGAGCTTTGCACTTGTTCCGGCTACATCAAGCTGGGAACGGAAATGGAGACTGCAAATAAGAAGAATGTATTGCAACTTCTCAAAGGCACAAGTGCAACCACCAGCTAACCTTCACTGGGCTAACATGACCTCAGCCTGTCCTCTTCACTACTCTGGGACAGAGAGTGGAGTAAGTTTGGGGGGGGGCACCCATGTACCAGTGAGGGAGGTATAAAATTTTCTTCTTCACCTCCACCCTTGGTGTCATTCCGTTCTTCTCTTATATCATGTGTATGTACCCTTGTTAGTACGAAATGCCATGCTCATATAAAAATTTTGAAAATTTTTACCTGATGCGACTTCTTGCCAGTTTGTTTCTATGTGCTTAACGAGATGCAAGTTTTGTTATATCTTTCTGATAATACTGCCTCAAACAAACAAAAGATTATGTTTTTTTGTGCCAAAAATTTCGAAAAAAGTAATAATCTCACAACAGCTAAGAGACGAGTATGGAGAAGGAAAAAGCTGCCCAAACAGCAAAAATACCTCTTGTTTTCCCCTTACCCAACAAAAATCCTAAAAAGAGAAAGAAACCTTATGAGGGTGAATAAAAGCATGAGAGTTGTGCCCAATAAAAGAAAAAAGAAAAAAGAAATATATATATATACACACTTGTCTTCCAAAAGTACCCATCTTTAGGCATGGTAGATCCGAGGCAGTGGTACGTAGAATGTGAAATCACTGCTCTAAAGCCAACTGGCTTGGACTACAGGGACCACTTGCCCCGACCCTTACCTGGATGGACTGATGGGAAACAAAAAAAACCCCAAAAAGCCCCAACCTACCCAACACACAACTTTCTGCCCCAAAAATAAGCTGTTTGGTGTGAAAGCTAACTTCGGAATCATGCACCAAAGTCTCGCTGAAGCTGTAGAGAAATTTTTTTTACTGAAATAATAAAGCAGGAAACACAAGGTCTTTTGTTCGTTGTGGGACAACATTATCTCTAAAGGCATCGCGATTCTTGTTTTACCTCTTGAGCTGAAAACTAAACCGAGCAAGAAGAAGCATCACAAAATAAAGTTTAAATATTAATTGAGGAAATCAAAACACTAAGTTTGGGGGAGTTGATAACACCAAATTTTGTGATGTTTTAGACTGTTATTATGTTATCAAAACTACCTTTTTAACTATTTTCCTCTCTGTTTATATGTATTTTTGCAATAATTGGCCAAACGACGCTCTTAATTCAATATTTCTGTATTTTGCAGTGTTTTCCTCCAATTTTGACCCATTTATCATTTATAAGGTCGTCCCGGCTCACAAACAAGTTCCACCTGCATCAGCCTTCCAGATGGCCGATACGATCACTGCCTGACAGGGTAGCACCACACACCGACGCGCGACATAAGGATGCCGCGCAAGAAGAAACTAGAGGGCGATACGTCTTCTACCCGACAGGGAGCCGAGCTCGCCATGACAACAAAGCTTGTCGCGCGGCACATGCCACCCACCGACAGGCGCCGCTCGTCATGTGACCGACAACCGACAATCCTTGTGACGGGCGATACCGATTTCGGCCGTCCACTGACTACGCAAAGACAAGGAGGACACGTGGCGCCCTGTGCACCATAACTTCCCCAACTGCTGCCTATAAATAGTAGCTACATGAAGCCGAAAAGACAGGTTGGAACCTTGCGCGAATCTTCCCAAGGAACGCTGCAAGAGCAAGAGCATCATGCCTCAGTGGTTGTGATGGGCGACACTAGGTGAGCATTTCGCCATCCCGAGAGGGAGGGAATGGTTCACTTAGTGTCGTCCTGAGCAGCACTGCAGGCCAATATCAGCCAACATAATGTAGATACTGGATACAAGTGACCGATACTAGACACACCTCACTTTAGCCCGACACGATACTAACCCCGATACGTGTCGCCCGCCGTGGCGTGTCGCCTGAGAGGGTGCCGCCCGACATGACCGTATCGGGCCAGGGTTCTCGCACGATACAACCGGCCTATCACCGCGTGCCTCCTGAGAGGGTGTACCGCCCGACACGGCTGTATCGGGCTAGGGTCCTTCCCGGTATCGGGCCGGAGGGTCAGCTGTAGCCTGTCGACCTTCTATATCAAGAGGGTGACATTTATCCTTTATTTCTGTCATTTATTTCTTTTACTTCTGCAATGTAGTCAACCCTTTATATGTTAATAGAAATAGAAGAGTTTAATTATCTGTTACTTTATGCTTGGTACCTAGGTTGGATGAATGCTATGTTTAATATCCGAACTCTAGCTTGTACGTTGGATCGCGTTTCGATTAGCTACCGAATTGTGTTTTCTCGTTGCAACAGCCTTGAGAGAGGTGTTGTGGCTCTAGTGTTTGGTCCGATTCTGGAGTACGAGAGTGCCCGGAATCAGAGTTGTTGTAGTAACCTTTCCACTCTAACCTAAGTCCAACAACCTCGAGAGTGGTGTTGATGCTTGGTTAGAGGTACCCTCTCTGAGAGGAGGGGTACAGGATGTTCCTGCTGCCGCTTGTTTTACTGAAGTTTTTCTCCTTGGTACCTTGCTTTAGCTTGAGTATTATCTCTCCGTTTTTGTTGCATGAAAAATCCCTAAAAACTGCTAAATGCTTAAAACCTAAGTTTTCCTTATAACTCCAGTTGGAGATAGGGTTTTCTTTTGCCTTATCGATCACGTTCTGCTGTTCCCTTTTGGGAATTTTATCATCTCTTATCCTTGCCCGAGTGTAGCGTGTCGATTCTGAGTTCTCAACACTGCCACCCTTGTCCCTGTGTTTGATCCCGTATATCTACTTCGACCCCGTAAACAAAGTTGCGGGGGCCTAGAAGGATTCGGGTTATAAATTTAAACGCTCGACTACCTCAAATCCGCCTCCAATTATGGGGACACATGATTTAGGCCGGTCAGTTGTCAAGGACCATTAAGTCAGTAATTTAGACTCATAAGTGTGGCAAATAGGAGATGATATGATTATAGCTCTGGGGATTTGAGTATTTGGATATCCTGGCCTGGTATCTGAGTATTTGGATCAACCAATATCAGGCTACTCTGTCTATTATTTCATGTATGCCTTGTCTAGGTATGTATTGGGAGGATGGTCTAGAGAGAAATCATAGAAGTATTAGTGTTAGAAGAGCAAAAACATAGAAAAGAATAAGATCATAATGATAGAATGTGATCTAACTCTTGTTATATAATTCTATTTTGATTTGAGATGAATAGAAATGCTCTTAATTTTATGAATAGAAATGATCTTAATTGATAATTACCTTTATTATTAATCAAGTATGTTCAGATATTGATTTTCTCTTTATAAATATCTACTTGTTTATGGTCCCCTCACTAATGTAAGAAAATGAGTATATAAAATTGTTGGGCCACATAGCCTAAGAAAAGAAAGTAGCATGGTCTGAAATTCAATATTTTATCAAAGGATTAATGGTCAAGAAATTGTATGAGTTAGATGTTTGGGATGCTTGTGTTGTTATCCATATAAATGTATTCTAGTATCTTAAAACTTAGTAAAGAATTGGATAGCTGTGATCATAGTAATGAGTAATTTAAATTCCTTAACAAGAATACAATAAAGGAACTGATTGTTTTGAAGTTTAAACATCATGAGAGATATCTCATGTAAGAGTAGTGATGATACATCACATGCTATTGATATTTAGTTGTATAATTAGAGAAACTCTAGTACAAGGAAAAGAAGATGATAGTATACAAGAAAATTTAGGAATATTTGAATTTTGAAAGAGGAATGAACTTTCAACATAGTAAATAAAGAATAACCTAAAGATGATATATTATAGATGAAGGATACATCTTACGATGTTTGGAACTTGGTAACTCAAGACAGGTTCACAGAAACTTGACCTTTGGTGGCAACAAGGTTGAATGAGGAAACATTGAAATAAATACAAAGAAGCTGAAGTAACAATTAATAAGAAATTTAAAGCATGAGAGATGTAACTCAGAAATGTGAGTGAAAAGTATGGGGACGAATCAGATAATTGAATAATAGACGAACTTAAAAAAGTGCCTTTCAAAAGGGAAATGGAAAGGATGAGAAATTCGTTGGGAGGATTGATAGGTGGGGAGGCTATACGAGATGCAAGTTAAATAAAAGTTAGGCATGACAAGAAGTTCTTGCTAAGTTTTGATTATTTGAATACTCAAAGTCAAGCATTTATTCATAATATAGTGAAAGAGTAAAGATAATTAAGAAGATACAAGTAATGATAGGTACAAAACAAATGAATGAAATAGGTTATTTTTCTTTAGTGATACTCGAATTTGTCTAAGAATATAGTTTTTGAAAAGTGATCCAAGAAAAGTAGATTTTGACTATATGGATTTAATTGTGTATGAATGTATGCTAATTAAGTGAAAGGGTTGTGATCCCTGTAACTCAAGCATCAAAATTTCAACTCAATAGTAGAATTGTGGTTGCTCTAATCTTGCAGCTTGTGGGGGGCTTCAAGATTGAGGTACATGAACAACAAAGTAGTTTCTCTATATTTTCAATTGTGCTATGATACTAAAATAGGGAAATGATTGTATAGTTGATACAATATAGAATGATATACATACAAATAATACACCTCAAATGCATGTAGCAGATTGAAATAAAGTGCATCATTAATAGTTGTACATGAATTAGGTGTTTTCTTGTTGATATTGAGATGATTTGTTACAAGTTGATTAGAACTTAAAAGAATAATTGAGAATTCAGTATTCAAATAAGACATACGAGAATAAGAGAAATACTAGAATTTAAATGCACAAGAATATATTGAATGAAATTATCTATATATATTTGTATGTTTTGAGGATGAAACTTTTTAAGGGGGAGAGATGGTACTGACCATGCCCCTACTTAGTAGGTAATTGTGGGTTATAAGACCCTAATATCATTTTTCAAATGTTTGATGGGAAATTAATATCAGATATAGAAGTGCACGATCCTTATTTAGATACGTAGTTGGAAATATAAATGATTTTATTTGAAATATTAATGTATAATACTTCTAACTCTTGAGGCTAAATGCACTAATTTTGAGCGCATGTGAATAAGAATTGTGATAAAAAATCAGTGATAAGTATAGCAACAAGATGTAAGATGTTTTAGTATTTTGTTGGTAAGATTATTTTGAAAAGTGGAAGTTTGCTAGATAACTTTCATGTTAAGATCTCTTAAAATTTTCAGAATTTGAATTGAATGATAAACATGTTTATCAACTGAATTTTATTGATAAATTATCTCGAACATATTGAAATACTAAATCCTTATCAGTATAGTATTTGATTTTTATTATTTTATTGATGACTCTGAATTGTATGAGATTTATATTGAAGGTTTGAACATTATTTCAGACATCATAATAAATTTTCAAAAGTGTTGGATATCATTTAAGATGTGAAATATTTAACGTATCAGTTAACTTCTCTAACAAAAAATTCTACTGAAATAAAAAATATAATATTGGGGGTTTAGTTGTAATTGACCCAAACACCTCAATTGATCTATATCAATAACCTAACACCCTAGTAGATCTCATAATCTGTGATCCATCCTAGAGAAGGAAAATCTTAGAGAGAGAGGGAGAGTTGGGGTTTGGAGGAGGAAATGAATGAAGATGATGATCTTGGGTTCTAGCTTCCTAGAAGTGATGAAATCAAGTAAGTTAATGTTCTTTAGATACACTTTTATGGTGAATATTAATTCCTATGTATAAATTTTGTCCCTACTATGATTTGAATCAAAAGGATATCAAATCACCATCTTTTATCTTTCTTTCTCTTCCATCTTCATTCGTAGTGTTCTTGAGCTTCAAGGAGGAAGAAAAGGACTGAATTCTAGAAGTTTGATTTGGATTTAAGGAGAACAGTTCTTGGGCTATGTTTTTAAGGTGCTTAGAACCTGGTGTGAGTGGGATAAAATTCTTTCAGTCAATTGCACTTAATTAGATGATTCTAGTTGAAATTCTCAATTTCTCCATGTATGACAGTAAATGAAAAATTATTGTTCTTGAATTTTAGTTTACATAACATTTTAATTCATTCTCTAAATATGATGTAAAAATATTCATATGATGCAATGGAAATTGAAATTCATGTATTTTGAATATTAGAGGAGATTAAAATAAATTTGAGAATTTATGAAAATATAAAATTCTAAATTTTTGAGTTTTTGATTCACAATCTAGTTTAAATCTAGATTAATGCTTATATGTCCTTGCTTATGTGATTTGTATATTTAATTGGATATGTTTGATCAAGTTATTTTAATATGTGGACAACTAGAGTTTCTAATTCTACATTATGTATCTTGTGAAAAGCAAGTAATTAATGATGTAAACCCAACCTAGTATGCTTTTACAAGTATAGATATCTAATTTAGTAATAAATGGGTGATTGAAATGATTCATGTGATATATGGTTTCTAGCTGAATGTAATATTATATTCATATATATTTTTATTTGTGAGATGCAAAAACCTCTATTTCATATCCTTGTTATGAAACACATAAGTTGTTAGCTATTACAAGTAAACAAAAATGGCATTCCCCTAGATAGGGATGTTATTGATGCCACATATAAATGTGAGAAATGTTGAATGAGAATGTTTATATCAGTAGACATGATATCTGCTTGAAAATATGATAATTGTTATATGTGAATGAGCAATGAGAAACCCTAAGAGAAGGGTGATTAGTATGTTAAAAATTTCAGCAATGAGAAGTCCTGTGAGAAGGGTAATCAGTATGTTATGCATTCAGCTAATTAACATCAGTGAAATAAGTTCAGTAGTCCAAGTAGTTAGTAAAATACAAATTTAAAAGAGATAAGTCTAAGAGAAAGTTATATTTTGAAAATTACAATAGTAGTAGATGCCCTGAACACCATAGATTCCTCCCTATAGGTCTAAACATGATGGGTAAAATGGGCTATGGACTATCAAATATAGGAAGAAGTAGCCTAGAACCATGTATTCAACACCAACCAATTGGGTATTAGTGGTACTTAAGTTGAGTAGCAGAGTACCCAACAATAATCGAAGATCCCTATGGTACTATTTTAGTAGTAGGGGTATCCAAAAATAACTGGAGATGTAGTGGTACCCACCAGTTGGAGTATACATACCTTGTGGACCTACTCCTTCTAGAAGTTACTCCATATTGCGTGTTAACCCTTGAGGAACCATATTACGTGAGGTTGAGGCTCTTTAGCCTAGACGCACCCCTATGAGTATCCATGATAAGGGGCCATAGATATACTACTAGTGTTTAGCTACCATCATCCCTTAGGAGGCTCCCTCAATGCAGATCGAGGCAGAAGTAGCAGTTTCAAGGTCTCAGGGTTTACCTTAAGACTTATATGGTAAGTCACGCAGTAGTGGCTTTTTCTTGGATGGTACAATCCAAGTTAGTTTAGGGGTAAAGTAAAAGAAGAGTTGAATGAGTTCAATAGAGTTTAGATAAAGAGTTCAGTAGTCAAATCACTCGGTTATGTTTAGATGGTCAACATAGAAGTAGTCAATTCAATAGCTAAGACAAGTCATAGTTAATGAAAGATCAGAAAGAGAATAATGAGGAATATGTTTTGATATATGTATATTGTTAGTGATGCATGCTAAAAAGTTAACTGTATATTTCTATATAGCATGTCTTATGATTTGCAATACTACTTTACTTACTTCAATTATTCAAGGATGATAAAGGCATAATTCCATGCTTTAGACTATTTTATTATTTTACTCATTCACTGAGCAAGTAAGCTCACTCCTCTACTCATAATGTTTTAGGATCCTTTGATGAAATCTTGGATTTTAGACCATGCTACTTTCTTTTCTTAGGCTATGTGGCCCAACAATTTTATATACTCATTTTCTTACATTAGTGAGGGGACCATAAACAAGTATATGCACATTACATGCTTGGAGTTCATATATTACTTTTATCCATTCTTATCATTTTCCCATATTCAAATAAATTTATGAATATCCTTATTACTTGCATATATTTTCATTTCCAATAGGCATTCCTCCTCATTTTACTTTCACATAAGAAAACATAGAGGAAGAGGAGAGTTCAAGTGTTTTAAATTGTGTTCTTCAAATATCCACTAAATTATTATTTCTTAGTAGCTTAATATTCTTATCTTATTGGATCTAATCATTTCTTATCAAAGAAAAAAAATTGACTACTTGACATTTTCTTTCTACTCATATTTTCCTCATTATTATTTAAATATGAATGTATCATTTGTGTATCATCAATGTTTTGATCAGCACTCCATTCCTTTCATCTACTACTAGCCTTTACTTACTTACTAATAGTCAAATCTGATATATATATATATATGTATATATATGTATATATATATATATATATATATATATATATATATGGCTGTTCATTCGTTGCCCGGTGGGTAGCCAGATTTTCGCTACCCGCTGGAGTAACTCGGGTTTAAAAGAATAACTATATGGTACATTGGAGTAACTCTTCTGAATCAAAAGAGTAACTGTACTGATATATAGAGTAACTCTGAGAGCAAAAGAGTAACTGCGCAAAAAATATACAGTCAGTAATATATATGGACGGGTTTTTTGATTTGGGGGGGGGGAAATGAAATTATTTTTTGATCAAATTTTTTGGAGAGCTAGATAAAATGCTCCTCTACAATTGCAAAAAAAATATTTAAAAAAATATCAGGAAGTGTGAAAAAAATATCAGGAAGTGTGCAAAAGAGTAACTACGCAGAAAATATAAAGTTAGTAATATATATGGATGGGTTTTTTGATTTTGAGGGGGAAAATGATAATATTTTTTGATCAAATTTTTTGGAGAGCTAGATAAAATGCTCCTCTACAATTGTGAAAAAAAACTAAAAAAATCAGGAAGTGTGAAAAAAAATATCAGGAAGTGTGCGCGGGTAGCTACCCACTGGGTATTAAAGATGATCCCTATATATATATATATATATATATATATATATATATATATATATATATGCAGATTCATATTTCCATGGTCAGTATAGTTCTCACTATTCCTATGAATTAAACTTCAGAGTCAACATTTTCCTAGTTAACTTCCCATGATTAAACTTAGCACATGACTTTCTCTTCCTCTCGATTCATACAAATTATGTAAGACCAAAACATTCATCTTAATATTATTATCAATCCATATACAAGTGACTTATTCACTTGTTGGACATCATATTCATCCTTGTTCAACTTATATAGCTACAAATTAACTATTTAAGCATGATAGTGTAATTTTGACCAATAATTCAATAAAAACATCTATATGAAATGGAAACAATGATGAATACATTGAATTTTTCATGGGATGTATGTTTTCAAATACCCAACTTGTAATACATCCTTTTCTCTATACACTATGATAATTGATTTTCTTTGTTCTTGTTATTTCATCTAAATTTATAATGTTGGCCTCACATATTATTGATTCTTCTATTCTGTTAAATTTCTCTTTCTTCCATCCTTCTATGAATTATTCCTCCTAAATGAAAATTTCAATTTGTTCCATTTCTCTTTTCATCCTATGTTTCCTCAATTAATTAATACATAACTATGAATCTCAATTATTGATTTCATTCTTTTGAATCCATTTTCTTTATTGAATTTCTTCTATTTATGCTTCTTTTGTCTTGTTTGTTAGCTCATATATAGAGTCGTGTCATAAATTGACAATTCGGTCTCCTAACACAGATTTCAATCACTTCCCTTTTCTTTTATTTTACCACTACTTCTCTCTTTATTAAGTCTAGTTCAATAATCCTACATTTATTTAAACAAGTCAAGCACTTCCTTCATTAGTCACTCTACTTGTTGAATTGAGGATCAACTTATCGGTTAGTTGAAAGGCTTCCCAGTCGGTTCTTGTCATTTTAGATTTTCTCATTACAATAACATTTCAAATATAGTCCAACACCATGATGAACTCTTCTAACCTACTTTAGGCATGAATTGTTGTATTATGTGATCTATGCACATCCACATCTTAGATCACCTTTTTATCCTCTTCTTTATGATAGGGCATATGTTGATCTATCACTATTCTAGTTATTCACTTGACTACTAGTTGCAAATGACTTTCCTTAGTTATTCCAACATTTTTTTAAATTCCAATATCTTAGTATTCTCATATCCTCATATATACTAATATTACATCATCATATCTTATTCTTATTCAAATACTATAGGAGTCATTATATCTCACTAACGCATCCTTCCAGCTGAACTAGGCTGAACATGCAGTCTTGAAACCAAGAGCCCGACTCTGATTTATCTCAAACATGTGAAAAGAATATCCACTTAGGTAAACTCATTTAAAGAAGATTTTTGGTCTTCATGATGCAAAAAATACTAACAATATCTGATGTAACCTCATAGTGTGCATCAATCTTAAGGAACCATATACAGAATATTTAGATTCATAAAATTAAGAGCATTTCTATTCATCTCAAATCAAAATAGTAGTATATAACAAGAGTTAGATCACATTATATCATTATGCTCTTATTCTTTTCTATGTTTTTTCTCTTCTAACACTAATACTTCTACGATTTCTCTCTAGCCCATCCTCCCAATGCATACCTAAACAAGGCATACATGACATAATAGACAGAGTATCCTGATATTGGTTGATCCAAGTACTCAGATACCAGACCAGGATATCTAAATACTCACATCCCCATAGCTATAATCATATCATCTCCTATTTGCCACACTTATGAGTCTAAATTACTGACTTAATGGTCCTTGACAACTTAGCTTGTTACATCCATATATCACAATAACTACTAATTATGAGATAAGGGCATAAATTGAGGATTAAATGTAATACAAAGATCACCCTTAACTTTTTTTGCATACTCTTTGTTTTCTCACATTCAATCACATAAACTAACTAGGACCTAGAGTGACATGGACCAACTGAACTTAACTGATTTGATCATTAGCTCTTGTGGTAGATCTACTATGGCATTGAGATTCTTCAATCCACATCGTTTCCCTAAAATTTGTGAGGTGGAGGGGTGAGCCTACTCACTCAGTGAATGAGTATTTCAAAGAATCAGTTTAAATCACATAAATATCAAAGTTATATTATTGAGCAACTGAATTTAAAGTAGAACAATAACAAGCTACATAGGTGATAATCATTCACAATCATATATATATATACATATATATATATATATGTCAAGATGTTCTAGATATCTATAAAGAGCAAATCAATATCTGAACATACTTGATTAATCATAAAGGTAATTACCAATTCATAAACATACAAATGACAAGTTACTTTCGATAACTATAAGGAATAAATGAATAATAGCTCACACTTGATTAATCTCTCTTTCATCTTATAATTCCCTGAACCCACTTGAAGTGTACCATGACATGTCAAAGCATTGCAACAAGATATGATTTCACAGTACAAGACTTAGAAGTATGCTTGGGTTCCTAAGTCTGTAGTCTCAAGTAAGACCCTATATGTAGTAGGTCTTGCCACGTTCGGCTCTCAAAAACTAATGGGAGCAGCCAGATATCTGGACTCCTCCTCTAAACCTGGATACTCAGGAGGGGAGTCAAAATAAATTGGCTTGTTGTGCAATAGTGGTCCTACCAAAGATGACCACTAATCAAAACAACTTTGCATTAGTAGTCCTACCAAAGATGACCACTGACTAGTAATATAGGTACCACCACCATCCTTAGTTGGTATTGGGTACCACAAATCTATAAGGAGTCTGCCCTCACTAGCCAAGATCCCTACACCCCACTGGTGCGCTCCGTTTACCTCGATTTGGAATAACTCCAGTCTGGAAGCCATTTCCTCCCCATAGTGCAGGCATCCTGTGAAGGATTTTATAGTGTGCAAGACATCTAATGTCTAATTTACTCTTTAATTAATAATTCATTATTAAATCAACTTTTCTTAATTTATCCTTCTAAATAGTTCTTTTCATAAATTATCTATAACATGTACGTAGACTGAGCTATTGTTACACCCAGATCTAACAATAACCACTAATCATGAGATTAGGGCATAAATTGAGGATTACATGTAATACAAAGATCACCCTTAACTTTTTTGCATACTCTTTGTTTTCTCATATTCAATCACATAAACCAATTTTACAAGGAAATTTAAACCTTGTTTCCTTAATCTATTTTCAACAATAAAGATGCACATTTAAACATTTATTCTATTTCTCACACTCCGAGTACATAAGACTTGATAATTGGATACATACATATTTCATAGAGAAACAATATTACACATCATCATTTACAACTCTCTTATTTTTTACAAGGACCTAGAGTAATAGGGACCAACTGAACTTGACTAATATCATACTTAACTTTTTTGTGGCAATTCTACTCTCATACATCGATATCTTCAAACCACATGGTTTCCCTAAAACATTGTGAGTAGAGGAGTGAGCTTACTCGCTTAGTGAATTAGTAAAACAATAAAATAGCTTGACATATATATATGTATATATATATATATATGATTGTGAATGATTATCACCTATGTAGCTTGTTATTATTCTACTTTAAATTCAGTTGCTCAATAATATATCTTTGATATTTATGTGATTTAAACTGATTCTTTGAAATACTCATTAACCGAGTGAGTAGGCTCACCCCTCCACCTCACAAATTTTAGGGAAATGATATGGATTGAAGAATCTCAATGCCATAGTAGATCTACCACAAGAGATAATGATCAAATCAGTTAAGTTCAGTTGGTCCCTGTCACTCTAGGTCCTAGTAAAGAAATGAGAGAGTTGTAAATGATGATGTGTAACTTTATTTCCTTATTAGCATATATTGTATCTAATTATCAAGTCATATGTACATGAAAGTGTGCTAAACAAATTGAATGTTTAGATATGAATCCATATTGTTGAAATCATATTGAGAAATCAATTTTTAATTTCCATTGTAAAGTTAGTTTATATGAATAGATGTGAGAAAACAAAAAGTTTGAAATAAAAAAAGTTGGGAGTGATCTTTGTATTATGTTAAGCCCTCATCTTATGTCATTATCTCATGATAAGAGGTTATCGTGGGATGTGGGTGTAATAACATTGTATCATATCTTAGGATGAGTTATTAGGGACCATCAAGATAGAAAGTCAGAGTCATAAGTGTGGAAATTAGGAGGTGATGTGTTAAGAGCTCTGGGAAGTCTAAGTAGTTGGATACCTTGGCCCAATATCTAAATACTTAGGTTGACCCGTATCAAGCTACTCTATCTGTTCTTCTCTAGATGCCATGTCTAAGTTTGCAGAGGGAGGATGTAACATACTAAATCTTGCCTCTTGACCCTAATCATATGCCTGAGAGGATAGAAAGTTTGACTCTTTGGACTTAGCCAAACAAGGATGAAGATATACCTAAAAGTAGTTAATTATGACCCTAATATGTTAATGCATGAATAAATCACCCAAACATAAATGCATACAAACAAATATGACCTAATGATCTCATTTTAATTCTTAGACCAATAAAGGATACATAAAATATATCACATGAGATAAAGGATAAATATATATAATTTCATGCACAATAATGATATATAACCCTTTTTGTTATAATGTGTAGATATGGGACACAATTGGATGAATAATAGTAATAATGATGAAATAATATGTTAACTAAAACAATAATGGGCCACAAATATTAATTTAGTATAACTCATGAAAGGAAATCTTTAAAATGAAATCTAGTGTGAAAATCATGTTCCTTGGGTCCCAAGTAGTTTGGGATTCAAGTTTCACCTTATTTGCACAATAATAATTATCCTAATTTCTTTTAGAAAAGGAAATGAGTTTTTCTCCAAAATATCAAATAAATCATTAAATGAATTCAAAAGTGGAAACAAATCTCAAATTTTTAATCTACATGTTAAAATTAGCCTATGTGTTAATTTTCATATGATTTGGACAATCTTAAATATTCTAGTGAAGTTTGGGAGTGATAAAGTGCATAAAAGTACAAAAGATTAAATAATGTGATAAAAAATTTAATGGATGAAATTAATGACAAATTCATACCCAACATACTTAAGTTTACTTGAGGGTGAAGTTTCATCAAAATTGGATAGTTCTAGTATCATTAATGCATGATGAAAGAGAAAATATAATTTTCTTAATTCTTATATTATTAGTTTCCAAATATGAAAACGAATGCCAAAATTGAAATCTGCATGCCTTAATTAGCCTAGATGCAAAATTTCGTATTAATTGGACTTTGTTTGGACCCTCAATTTGATTGGGAAAGAAAGGACATAATTAATTGATCACACTTTGTTTGATTTCGATTTGAATAAGGTTTCCTTTATTCTTCTGTCGGCGGGCCTTCAATTTTTTTTAGGTATGTGGATCTTTATAGGCCGTCTATCTAGATCTCATGACTGCAGTCTTCTTCCCAACCTCCGTTGCCATTGTTCTCCACTCAAACTGGGAAACCAATTTCCTCATGATTTTCTTTCTTAGATTTCTCCCTCAACTTCACACCTTTCTTCTTCCTCACCTTCCTCACTCTCCCTTGAACCCATAGACTATATAAAACCTAGGGTTTGTGGCACTCCTCACTCAGACTGCTACCTCCTCCCATCATCCCATGTTTGTCCCCCATTTTCCCCCTCTTTCCCTTCTCCTCATGGTTGTAAGCCTTTAGACATTTAGTAAACATGTCCATGACCTCCACTGCATTCCCTAATATCATTTCCCATCGCCAGTTTGGCCTCTTCTAGTATTGAGGCTTTTCACCAACTCCAGCTTCATTCATTGGAGAACTCAGGCTGGAACTGGTCTTTCGACCATTGCAAGGCAAGGTCACTATGCGAGATTGGTTGCACATGGACATGTGAAGACCTCTTGCTCACCGAATGGTCTAATTTTATGGATAACTCTCTTTCCCCCTTTTTGTGCTTTTGCTCATTATTTTTGCAATCTTGATCCTCTCTATCACATTTTGGCTTGAACGCCTTCGATTTCTCTTTCGTTGCCTTTGTGTGGTTTGGTTGAAGATGAGGAGATGTTTTCGTTCTCAGATTTTCCCATTTTTTGCCCATGGCCAGGGAGCCTGCTTCTCACGGCCATGGTAGTTTGCAACAAAGGAGTAGCAATCTCCCAATGGCTTCTGCTTTTTGTCCATTGACTCTCTTTTCCTTTTGTTTTTGTGCTGAGGGTATGACCGTCACGACACTTGTATATTTTTGTTCATAGTGGTGCAATAGCTTTTATGGGATAGGGTCTAGGTCACTGAATTCAATTGATCCACCAAGGTAGGACGTGCCCAAGTGTTCAACTGTATGATCGACGTGGAATTTTCTTGATTTCTCATTGGCCAATATTTCTGAAATAGATAACTTACTCTATGGTCATCAGAAAATTACGCAAAATACTTGATGGATTCAGAAAATTATTCTCTACCCAACATTACCATTTTATCACCTAAATCCAATATAATAAATATGTGATTCTCAAAGATTTTCCTAATTGATTAATAATTCTAAAATTCATAACTAATAATTTATAAGTTGGAAAAATATAGTAAAATATGTTATAAACTCATAAATATATAACCTAAAATATGACATCGTTTTGATAATCAAATTCACTATTAGTAAAATGACAATTTTAGGGTTTGAGTAATTAATGTAAACCTAATCCTAGATCTACATATATGCTTAATAGGTGTTTTGGAGATCTAGGCTTCGACCTAGGGTTGACTTTGGACTTGTTTAGGCTTTGAAGTGAGGTATGTTTGCATCCCCAATTATTCTATATTGAGCAATCATCCTAAATTATTACTCTTTTGATAGTCCACACAATATCCTCTTTTAAGAATTTAATTCCATGTGAACAATTCTACTTGATTCTGATATTACGATCATCCTATTTCTTGGACTTTCTCTTGAATCCAACTTATGCTTTATTCTTGAGAAACCCTAATTTTTCCATTTATGTGGTGGATGTTTATATTGTCCATTTATGTGATGGCAATCTTGTTTATTCTGACTATACTTTTGAATCACCTCTACATCAATCATTTTATGTGATTCAATAGCCCTAGAGTAGTGTAAGTATATTGATTTTTGGGTTGTGTGCCCATGTATTATTTTTAGGATGAAGGTTGTGTGCCCCATACTTGGGTGGTTATGCCCATTTATATATATATTGGGAGTCTGGAAGTATGTCATTCTCTATCAGGTTTTAATGTTGTGAGCCTTGGCCACCTTTGTTATTTATATTGTTCTAGTGCTATGCTTATCTCACATGCATGCATGTTGATGATTATTATTGATGGGTTGTGAGCCCTAATTCTTGACATGTGCTTGTGTGGCACAACTTTTATTTGTTGATTATATGGCAAGTATTCAATTGTTATCATATGATTTCAATTCATTCCTCTTGATACCCACATGGGTAGTTCTTTACTTTCTCTATGGGAAAACTTGTATACTTGTTGTATCTTTAATTTATATGTTGTTCAAATCCATATCTAGTATGCACTTACCATATTTTGCTGATATCTTCTATTTTCTCCTCTTGCTGGGGTATGATTCCAACCCCAAGTGTAGGACATGGAGGACATGGCATGCTGAGATGGACCTAACTTAAGGAGTTGATGCTTGGAGACAAACTTGATATTAGATTTCCCTCTACTAGATCCTTATGATGTAATATCCATGTAAACCCAATATGGGAGATGATGATGATGTACTTTTATAAAATTGATTATAATCATGTTTTGTATTTCGTTGCTATACTTTGGTTTTTTGTATACCATCATTTGAGATTTGAAAATTTTACACCTATTCTAACATACCTTTGTGTGTGTTTAGAATGTATGTTTTATTCCTCAAATTTTAGTAGGGAGTGGATCCCCTATTGGGTCCCACTCTTTATAAAGGATGGGCTAGAGAGACCCTAGAGGGTTAGAAGACCAAAAATTAATGAAGGAATTAGATCATAAAGATAGAATGTGATACAAATTTTATTTTATATTTTTGTTTTGATTGGTAATCAATAGAAATTCTTTTATATATTATAATTCAAATATTTAGTTTGTAGAAATATATATGGTTCTTTAATATTATTTTACAGTATGAAGTTACTTTAGTTATTATTTACATTTTTCATGAAGCAGACCATTGATTATCTCTAAATGTGTTTTCCCTAAGTGGGTATTCTTTCCACATGTTTGGGATGAATGGGAGTTGGTTAATCCTGAGTAGCTCTTGGATTCATAACTACAAGTTCAGCTTGGTCCTACTAGTAGGATGCGTTACTGGAATACAATGACTCCTATTAAAATATAAGATAAGAGACATATATATATATAGTCAAATAATTAAAGTATAGAATAATTACATAGAAGTGAAGAATTTACAGAGGAATTAAAGTAATGAGAAGTATATGAACATATAAATTACAAGATTAGTATAAGGAATTCAGAAGAAATAAGGAAAGTGATTGTAATGATGAATTGATTAAGGAAAGAGGGTTACATGATATAATAGGGGGCATGGGATGTGTCATTATATTATGAACTCTAATGCATTCATCCTTGCTACCTTTTGAATCAAACTCTCTATAGAGTAACAACCCAGTTATAGATTCAAATAGTTCTTTATCATGAACTATAACTAGTTTACAAAAGAAGAATAAAGGTGCAACTAAACAAATGAGCAAGTCATATAAAGGTAAAATATATTGAAAATAGAAAAAATTAATTTAAAGAGAAACTATGTTTGACCCATGCATGCATCGTTTGATTTGAAATGAAGGACATGTAGTGTTTTATAAACTAGTAGGAAGAATATTAATTCACATTTTCACCTTGATAATAGTAAAAGGATAATAAGAAATATAGATGTATGGAATATGGAATCATACACATGAGTGAGAAATATGATAATTAGAGATAAGGTAGAAGTTAAAAATAATAGATGGAAGAGTATCATACAATAAGAAAATGATGGAAAATAAAGAAGGGCTTGGAACATGAGGTAGTAAAATAGATTATAAAAGAGAGAGATTGTGAGAAATGAGAAAATGCTAAATAGTCTAGTTTCCTTGATGATAACTAATTAACCTGGACATGAGAAATGTGTTAAGTAAATGCTTTAAGATAAGAATTCTAAATCTCAAAATTAGCTTCTCTTTTATATCTCCCTTAACATGAGAAACACATGAATGAAGTGACAAGAAAATGTATTCTATATGATACATAACCATTATGAGAGGTACACATATTCAATGTGATTATGGCATATTAAAAGATGCCCCAATGAGGTACATAAAGAAAGTAACTTACTAGAAATGTCAAATAAGAGAAAAAATTCAAGTGATAAAGATAAGGTAGACTTTAGTAAACTTCAAAGCAACTAAAGTTTGAATTTCAAGATTAAAATCATGTCATTACAAGATCATGTTATTGACAAGGATCAAACCTAGAATGTTTAGGGTTCTAATAGTTCAAGGGATGACACTAGTGATTTGACCTTTAGTGCTGACAATAATATAAAACAAGATCCTGAGATTAGCAATATTAGAAGTAAATTAGCAATGATAGTAATCCATGATTTAAAGGTAGAAAATGAGAAAGTTATATAAACAACATGGAAATGACTAAGAATAGAGGATGAGAAATAGATGTGCTACGTAAGAAGTGTGATTTGAACAAAATAAGAAGTGCAACACGAGAAAAATGTGATCAAAAATAAGTTCTTGCAGTGATAGCAAGAATGATGAGTAATTCATTCTTACCTCAAATATTTTAATGCTAGAGGTGTTTATTTAAATTAATCAAAATGAGAAGGATAAGTAACAAGAAATAAGAAATAATGAATAAGATAGAAAGTAGATATAACAAATGTCGCTTAATAATACATGAATTTATTTTTAGTAGTATAATTTGATTAAGGCATATCAAGAGATGGAGATTTACTTTACTTATGATTTCAGTTGTACATGCGCAAGCATTATATTTAATTGCAGAGGGTGTTATAGTTTTAGTCATTCATACCAGTAATCCAACTCAGTATTGTACAATTATTGTTAAATCTAGCATCGCAATTTATGAGTGTCTTGCTATTGGATTAGGACAATAATAAACTTCAAACAACAAGGTGAACTTTTTTAGTATCTCAGATGTGATACTAACAATAGTATAGATTGAACCATATAAATTGAGATAATTAGATCGAATTAACAGTACTAAGGCAACACCTCAAGAGAGTATGACATGATTAAAATGGTTGATTTCTCTTTCTCTTTCCTAGTCATTTACAGTGATAAAGGAAAATCTTTCTCTATCATTGAAGAGATTTGTTTCAAATTTGTTGTGGTTAGAAGAGAAACAAAGGAGACAACATTCATATATATATAATACAACAATATAGTGATATGTCATAAGCTTAAAAGAAACCTTAAAAGTACTTTTATGCATATTAATGTTTCGAGGATGAAACCTTTTTATGGGGTAAAAAATTATCATTACCACGTCCGAGCTCAATTGGTAAATTAGGGTTTACTTGGATCATTGCATGCTTAATTAGATTGATCATTGCTTAAACCTAACAAATGATGGTAACTCAATTATGATGTGCTAAAACCTAATGAAAACTCTAAGCATGATTTTGTTTTGAATAATTAGGGTTTTATAAGTATAAACCCTAGTTAACTAGAATTTGGGTTCTGCCCACCAAGGTCATGCTGGGAAACACAGGCGTGGTGCAATAGGGAATGACAACCATGATAAGAGTGGAATGAGATAAGTGAGAGAAGGGATAGTGAAATTAGATTTGAAGACTTGGATGGAACGGCTATGGAGGGCACCACAATCATGTAGGGTTGATGGTGGCACTGGCATTCTGGGCACACAACCATTTTGGAGAAATGGAAGTGTTGGTCATTTTTATACTCAAATATAATTGCATATTGCACCAAAAACATGCTAGGTCCTCCTTTTTGTGGTTGTGGTATCTTGAAAGGCTGTTCCAGGCATCTTTAGGGCATTATTCTCTTCAACCAACCATTATTGCAAACTACAATATAGTAGTGTAGTGTTTGATTTTTAACTATTTATCCCTATCTTGGAATGATCTGATATTTTTATGGATGTCTAAAACTTTGTACCAGACGACATGCTAAACTTCCATTATTTTTGAAGGAGATTTGACCTATTCAGTAAATAATTTATAGTAACATTTTTATGATAGAAAATTTTGTTGAGATAAAAGAAAGTGAAAGGTAGGGTTAATTTGCAATTGACCCAAACACCTTAATTGCTCTATATGAGTAACATAACACAATATGAGATCCCATATTTTGTGATTCATTCCAGAGAAATGAAATCCTAGAGAGAGGGAGAGGGAGAGGGAGAGGGAGAGGGAGAGGGAGAGGGAGAGGGAGAGGGAGAGTTAGGGTTTGGTTGGAGAAAGTAACGAAGATGGCAATCTAGGGTTTTCTCTTCCTAGAGTTGATGAAATCAAGTAAGTTTGTTATCTTTAGATATCTTTTCTTGGTGATTTTTCTCTCAGATGTCAAAATTCCGCCCCTCCTCTAATTTGGTTCAAAATGACATCAAATAACCCTCTTTTCTCAATGTTTCTCTACAATTTTCCATTCTGCAGGGTTTCTAAGCTTAAATGAAGAAGAAAATGATAAATTGCTTGAGGTTTGACATGGATTTAAGATTTTTAGATGTTGGGCTATGTTTTAAGGTGTTTCACACCTTAGATGAGTGGGGCTTCCATTTAACAGTAGATTGCTTGAAATTGGATTAAAACCATTATAATCTTCAATTCTTTTGTATGGGACTATAAAACCTAAATCTACCTTTCAATTCTAGCTTTTACAAAATGATACAAAAATGGATTTATTCCTGATGATGAATTTTAGATAGTGTAATCATATTAGACATGGATATAAAACATCTAGAATGAAATTTCTAAAGTTATTGTAGAAGTTAGAAAAATATAACGAAGTCTAGCATTTTTAGTTATGCTTAAAATTGTTGTATAACTGACCGAAGAACTTTTCCTATTTGAATATTCTTATTTATAAGTGGTTGTTTTATCTGAATATTTAGTAAAAATATGTCATTTGATGTTATTAGTGTCTATTTGAAATCTAACTAAAGGGGGTGGAGCTGTATATGAGTGGAAACTTGGATTCACAAATATACATCATAAAATCCAACAGAAGGGATTCTCTTTCACATTGTGAATTTATTTATTCAAGATTATTCTTGATGCATGATATTTTAGTGATGACGTGAACACCCAAATTCAACTCATACCAGGGTTTCATATACATGTTTGGTTGTATGTTAGCTATTGGAAGCCATCTTTTTATCAAATGTAGTTTACGATGCATCAATTCCTTATGCGAGTCATGTGATATGTGAATGAGGCAAATGGAACCATGAGGATAGGGTATTCAGTGAATTACATATTTTCATTTTAGTGTTTCTCAGTATGATATATGTTTTTTCTCAACAACTCAACGTACGTACATATTACATATTATCTATGAAAAGGACTATTTATAAGGTTAATCTTAGAAAATTTGATTTGATGATTGAATCATGAATTTAAAGAGTGAATTAGACATTAGGTGACATGGACTCTCTAGAATCCTTCATAGGAGGCCTGCACTATGGGGAGTAAACAACTTCCCACTGGAAGTAGTCCAAATTGAGGTAAGCCAAAGTATACCAGTAGGGTATGGGGGTCTAGGCTAGTGAGGGAAGACTCCTTATAGCTTTGTGCCATCTAATACCAACTAAGGATGTTGGTGATTTCTATGTTACTCGTCAGTGGTCATCTTTGGTAGGACACCTGATACAGAGTTGTCTTGATCACTGGTCATCTTCGATAGGAACATTGACGCACAACAAGCCATAGTGCTTTAACGCTCTGCCTAAGTACCCACATTTAGAGGAGGAATCCAGATCACCAACTATTCCCATTAGACTTCAAGATCCAGATGTGGCAAGGCCTGGTGAAGATAGGGTCTTACTTGAGACTACAAATTTAGGAACCCATGCATACTTCTTAGTCTTATATAGAGAGATCATAGCTTGTAGTGATGATTTCACATGTTGTGGTACACTTCACGTGGGTTCAAGGCATAATATAATGAAAGAGAGATTAATAACATGTGTGCTATTATTGATTTATTCCTTGTAGTTATCTGGAGTAACTTGCCATTTATATGTTTTTGAATTGTTAGTTACCTTTATGATTAATTAAGTATGTTCAGATATTGATTTACTCTTTATAGATATCTAGAACATCCTACCATATATATGATTGTAAATGATTAGCTCCTTTATATATTGTTACTATCTACTTTAAATTTAGTTGCTCAATAATATATTTTTGATATTTAAGTGATTTAAATTGTTTCTTTGAAGTACTCATTCACTAAAAGAGTAGACTCACCCCACTACTCATAATTTTTTGGGAAACCATGTGGTTTGAATAATGTCAATACCAGAGTAGATCTTCCACAAGAGCTAATTATCAGATTAGTTAAGCACAGTTGGTCTTTATCACTCTAGGTCCTAATAAAAAAGAGAGAGTTGTAAATGATGATGTGGAAATTTTTTTCCTTATTAATAGAGTTTGTATATGATTATCAAGCCATATGTACATGAAAGTGTGAGAAATATAATGAATGTTTATTTATGTATCTATATTGTTGAAATCATATGGAGAAATATGTTTTAATTTCCACTGTAAAGTTAGTTTATATGCTTGAATGTGAGAAAACAAAGAGTTTGAGTTCAAAAGAAAGTTGGAACTAATATCTGTATTATGTTAAATCCTCAACTTATGGCCTAGTCTCATGGTTAAAGTTTATTATGGGGTGTAGTTGAACAACTTGCTATCGTAGCTTAGGATGAGTCATCAAGGACCATTAGGATAGAAAGTCAGAGTCATAAGTGTGGCAATTAGGAGTTGATGTGTCAAGAGCTCTGGGAAGACTGAGTATTTGGATACCCTGGCCCGGTATCAAAATACTTAGGTTGATTAATATTAAGATACTATATCTATTCTTCTCTAGGTGCCCCATTCATGATGTAGAGGAAGGATGGTCTACAGAGAACCCTTAGAAATATTAGGGTTAGAAGACCAAAAAGTAATGAAGGAACAAGAGCATAAAGATAGAATGTGATACAACACTTTTTTAATATTGTTGTTTTGATTGGAGATCAATAGAAATTCTCCTATATAGTTGAATTTAGATATTTAGCTTCTATAAATATATATGGTCTTTAATATTGTTGTATAGTATGAAGTTACTTTACTTATTATTTCCATTCTTTATATCAATTGGACCAGATATTATCTTTAAATGAGTTTACCCTAATTGTGGATGAATACCCTTAATATGGAAATTAGGGGTTTCTAATGGTTAAAGGTGGAATTAATGATAAATAGAGTTCATGTGTGAATTAGATAATAATGAACTATGAGTAGTTAATCCGGAAGAAAACAAAGATGATAATTGGGCCTAATGATCTTGTCGTGAATTAAAAGGATAAAAATGGTAGCTTTAAGGTAAAATAGGCTTAATGGACTTAATTGATGGTTCATTGTGCCTTTAATCCGAAATTAAGGTTACATGTTGTTAAAAGGGTAACCTTAATATCTTTCATGAAGAGTAGATGAGAAAATTAGGGTTTGAGAGTAATTGTATAAAATTAGGGTTTAAAATAGTATAAATGAAGTGAAACCCTAATTGCAATGGAAACCCTAAAAGTGGACTAGAAACCCTAGGAAGTGAGCTAGGTTTAATAGATCTTGATGGCATGATCAATAATAGGAAATTGTATGCATATTTTAGGATCTCATTGTGTGCTTGCTTGCCTATTTGGATTTCTTGCATTGAATTGGATTAATTCTGTCTCAAATCATCCCGACAGGTATGTGGTTAATTATGGTTAATCACATTAGTTTCCTGAAGATTTTCCGGAGGATTAATCGCATTGAATGCGATCTATCAGTTTGGATGTTCATACTTGCAAATCATAAAGTCACTATGATTATCACAATGATAATAGAAGTGTGTATTCTCGCACCTACTTGCCACCCTAATGGATGATGCAAAAAGGCCAAGCCCAGGAGGGAAGACCCATGGGAACCATGAGTGGTGGCCCCAGGCACCAAGCTTAGGATTAAGAAGGTGGCCTATGATATTGCATGACTAAAGGGCACCATGAAGGGTGACCCCAGGCACCAAGCTCGGAATTGAGAAGGTGGAATTAAGTGAATGGCAAAAGAGAAACCCTAAGGAGGGTATTCCAGGGTTAGGGGAAAAACGATGGAGAATGTCACACCGAAAGCATAATCTGGCTTGTTAATTAACTTGATAGCCATATTTGTGAAATTTTGGTTGTCCCCACATACAGACATATTTTGATATGATGACCGACGTTTTGTTTGTCGACATTTTAGGTACAAGTTTGAAAAGGACAAATAGTAAAGTGGCATATGTTGAATTAAATAATAATTAAAGTACAAAGGAGAATTAGTTAAAATAGACTCCAGATGTGGATAGAAATAGATACCCAAGTTTTTGAAAAAGGTATGCAAAGTTTTAATTTATACCAATTTTCAGTTTAGTTTGGTAGAATTTCTAAATTATTACTGATTAATTGTTGAACCTTTGATCCTATTAATTGGGATAATGACTCTGACCTTCAGGTCTCCCTTAATTGGGGGTTACCAGGAGGCGGGGTCGTTACACTCTTGGTTTCATAACTACAAGTTTGACCTAGTCCGGCTAGCATGACGCATTACTGGGATCTAATGACTCCTACTAACAATGTAATAAGAGTAAATTCTGGATAAATTGAACTATAATTGTAGTGAGAATATACATACACTAAGATACTGAAATATAGGGGAAAGATTGAAACAATTAACAATCAGATGGAATAGATATCTATGATCAAGCTTTGAGGCCTCAGGCAAGAAACTCTAAATTGGGGATAAAGGAAGACAAAATACAAATTCAAGGCACAAATTATTATATATCATGTAAAAAGAAAAAGAAAAGAATGGACAAAGAAAATTTGAATAATGTAATTAATTGAGGTTTTTTATTGAATTTGAAGCAAAGAAAAGTAAAGAAGAAAGGAGTTAAAGAATACTAAAAGAGACACAAGAGATGGAATCATTGTGAAAGCCTCATACTAGTAAAGTATGTCAAGTAAAAAGACATAATAGAAAGAAATCAAAAGAAAATGACATAAGGTTGGAAATAAAGATTATTGATCAACATTACATGAAGTCCCAAAATATGAAATATAGGCAAGATAAGATATATATATATATAAATATATATAATAATAATAATAATAATAATAAAATATTCAAAGTATAAAATAAGTACATAGAAGTGAAGAATTTTCAGAAGAATTAAATTAATGAGAAGTAGATGAACATATAAATTATAAGATTTGGATAAAGAATTTAGAATAAATAAGGAAAGTGATGGGAATGATGAGTTTGATTAAGGGAAGAGGGTAACATGATAGAGTAGAGAGCATCAAATGCATCATTATATTATCAACTCTAATGCATTCATCCTTACCACCTTTGGATTCAAAGTCTCTGTGGAGTACCAACCTAGTTTCCATCAGATATAATCAATAACTTTTTTCTCATGAAATGAAACTAGATCCCAGAAGAAGAATAAATGTGTAGATAAACAAATGAAAAAGTCATATAAGGGTAAATTATATTCAAACTAGAAAAGTTAATTGAAAGAGAAACTATATATGACTCCCGCATGAGTCACTTGATTTGAAATGAAGGATATGTAGTGTTTTATACATAATATGAAAATAATAGGGAGAATATTGATTCAAAATTTCAACTTGATAGTAATAAAAGGATAATAAGAAATACATATGCCATGGAATATGTAATCATTCACATGAGTGAGAAATATGACCATAGTATAAGTTAAAGATAATAGATGGAAGAGTATCACACAATAAGAGAATGATGGAAAACAAAGAAGGATTTGGAACATGAGGGAGTAATATCTATATTATTTTGTAATAAGGAGGAGTTCTCTAGCCTGTGTGCCTGCTCATTGGCAACTCTGTGTGTCTCCTTCTGCCGTGTGCTTGCCTATTTTCTCCCGCTTTTCATATTTTTTTATCATTTTTTCTTCTAACTATTGATAACTAGTTTGCCGGTAAAAATTAGCATATGGGTACGGAGCTTGCATTGGTGTTTTGTTTGGTAGTGGTTTTTGATTTCCCGATCATGCAGTCAAGTTGTCTACATTTCTCATGGAACACTACATAGGTATGTAGACATATTATTGAACCGAAACCTTTCAAAAGATAATAAATTCAATTTTCACATGACACCCATCATGGGTGTGTGCTTATTTTCTTACCATTTTTAAGAGCAAAGATAATATAGACATTTACATACTTCTAAGTTAGAAGGAGTAAAATGACAATTAATTGAGTTATCTAATTTTAGAGGTTTGTATGTATTAGTCGTCAAAAGGCACATGTTCAAAAAAGATATATAATTTTTGAGAAAAAATAATTTGGTTTCCACACGCTGCTATGTTGTTTAAGAGAAACTGCTCCAATGATTTAAGTGAAGCAACTTCAGTGTACAAGCTGGATGGTTTCAATGAAGGAATAAAATTTTTGTTGTACAAGTGAAGACACTCCGATATACAAAGGAGAGATTCTAGCATACAACTAGACATGCTCCATTGTACTAAAGGAGGCACTCTAATTTACCAATATTCAAAAGGATTTGATCCAGAATCATCCAGCTTGTGTGTCTGCTCGTCATACCTGGCTGCTTGCTTGGTTAATTGTGTTTTTTTTTCTTCTTTTTCAAGTCTTTTAATTGAATTTGTTATTATCCAAGTTTCATTATCTATGTTGTTGACCCCTTATCAGTGTGTTTGTATGCTTCATCAATATGTCTGGGAGCTCTGTCTGTATGTTTTAGCAGCATGTTTTACCAATTTGTCTACATACTTCAGTAGTCTATTTGTGAGCTTAGCAGTCTAACATATTTATTTATTTATAATTTTTTATGCACAAATACTTTTGATGATCTCACATTTTTAGGTTGAAGGGAGCCAGATAATAGCTGATCCACTTGTTCTCTTTAAACAAATGGTATGTAAATTATTTATTATATATTAGATACATACCTAAGAAGGGGAGCACATGTAACTTTGGTAATGAAAAACTACCAGGTAGGAGGGAGTCAACCAATAATTAATTGATTTATTCTCTACTGGTGAGTTTTCGGTAAACTATTGTGAGTATTAAATTAAATTATTTTTTAGAGTAGAGACAATTTTAGTAGTTACACATACATGTTGAAGGGAATTAGCAGGACAGTTAACTGGGTTGTTCTCTTTTAGCTATTGTATCCTAATTATTGTGAGTACTATATATTATTTTGCAAAGCATATGATCATATGCTACAAATTGAAAAGAGTCATATGACAATTAATTATCAACCAACACATGCTCAAGACGGAGAGAACATATAACTTTACTATTGACACACTACAAATCAGAAGACATCTCCTACAAAGTTAGTTAAATTATTATCTTTTAGCCAGTACTTAATTACATAGTCTATTTAGTTCCTATACTTTTGATTAGATTGTTTTTTTGCTACTTTATATTTTTTCCTTCATCAACACATGAAAAAGAAGAGAAATACAAATGATAATGATAATGACACGCTAGAAGCTGGAAGAAGTTAACCCGTTTTTAATCAATCTACTATCCTTTATTGGAATGTATACAAATTAATATGAGTGCTAATCATAAACCATGAATTTAAAGAAAAAATAATTGAATGCTTATTATTTTTCAATTTGAATAATTCTGAATTGAAAAATTGATTTTGGTTATATACTCTTTGAAAACTAAGATACTTTTGGCGAGAACATTTTAATTGGAGCAGACGTGCTTAGCATGTGTTCTCTGCTAGTAGATTATAAAGTAGATAGATTGTGAGGTATGAGAAAATGCTTAATATTCTTATTTCCTAGATGCTAATCAACCTAGATATGAGAAATGTCTTAAGTGAATGCTTGATGATAAGAATTCTAATCTTCTATTTTGAATATCCCCTAACGAGAGCAATGTGGGAATGAAGTGACAAGAAAATGAATTCTATATGATACATAACCATTATGAGAGACACACCTATTAAATGTAATACTGGATATTATGGAACGCCTCAATGAGGTACATAAAGAAAGTAACTTATTAGAAATGTCAAATAAGAGAAAAAAATTCAATGATAAAGATAAGGAAGACTTTAGTAAACTTAAAAGGATCTAAAGTTTGAATTTTAGGAGTGAAATGATGTCATAACAAGATCATGTTATTGATAAGGATCAAACCCTAGAATGTTTAGGGTTGTAATAGTTCAAGGTATGACATTAGCGATTTGACCTTGAGTGCTAATAGAAAAATAAAACAGATTCTGACGCTAGCTATATGAGAAGTAAACCAACAATGATACTAATCTAGGATTAAAGGTAAAAAATGAGAAAGATAGATAAAAAATGGAAATGACTAAGAATATAGGATAATAAATAGATTTGAAAAGTAAGAAGTGTGATTTGAAAAAAAGAATAAGTGCAACATGAGAAAAATATGATCTAAAAAAGTCCATGCAATGATAATAAGAATGATGAATAATTCATTCTTACCTTTATATTTTAATGTTGGAGATCTTTATTTTATATGATCAAAATGAGAAGAATAAGTAACAAGAAATAAGAAATTATGAATAAGAAAGAAATCAGAGAACCAAATGGTTATAAATAATACATGAATTTGTTTTTAGGAGTATAATTTGATGAAGGCATATCAAGGGATGAAAATTTGCTTTACTTATTATTTCAGTTGTACACACACAAGCATTATATTTAATTGAAAAGGGTGTTATGGTTTTAGTCATTCATACCAGCAATCCAACTCAGTATTGTACAATAATTGTTAAATCTAGCTTTGCAACTTATGTGTGCTTTGCTATTGGAGTAGCACAATAGTAAACTTCAAAATAGCAAGGTAAACTATCTTATATAACTCAGATGTGATATAGAACAATAGTATAGATTGAGCCATATAAATTGAGATAGTTGGACCAAATTACCAGTACTAAGGCAACACCTCAAGAGAGAATGACATGATTGAAGATGGTTGATTTTTATTTCTCTTTTCTAATCATTTATTGTAATATAGAAAGATGCATGTCTGTCATTGAATAGATTTATTCCAAATTTTCTAGATTAGAAGAGTAACAAAGGACTCAATGTTGAAGACAACATTCATATATGAAATACAAGAATACAACGACATATACAATTTTAGAAGATTTAAAGAAACCTTTAAAGTACTTTTGTGCATATTTAAGTTTTAAGGACGAATTTTTTTTGAGGGGAAAAACTATTATTACCACGTCTGATCTTTATTGGTAATTTTAGGCTTTACCTGGATGATTACATGCTTATTTAGATTGATCATCACTTAAACCTGATTAATGATGGTATCTCAATTATCATGTTTAAACCTAATGAAAACTCTAGTCATGGTTTCATTTTGAATAATTAGGGTTTGATAAGTATAAACCCTAGTTAGCTAGAATTAGGTTTTGCCCACCACAGTTGTTCTCGGAAACACGGTCATGGTATAAGATGGTAAAAATACTAAGAATAGAATAGGAGAAGTGAGTGAAGTGATAGTGAAATAGGAGTTGGAGACTTGGGTGGAACAACTGTGGAAGGAACCACAGGTTGTAGGATTGATGGTGGCATGAGTAAACTAGGCCACATAGTCGTTTTGGAGAAATGGAAGTGTTTTCCATTTTCATACTCAACTTTGATGGAATATTGTCACCATGATAGTCATAGGTCCTCCTTGTCAGTCATGGTAGCTTGCAAGGCCATTCTAGGGGTCTTCAGGGTATTTTTCTCTTCAACTGACTATTATTGCACACTATAGTACAATAATATAGTGTTTGATTTTCACTTATTTATTGGTATCTTGAAATGATTTGAAATTTTCACTAGAGCTCTAAAACTTTAGAAAACATGCTAACTATTCATAATTTTTGGAGGTGCACTGACCTATTCAGTAAATGATTTACAGTAGCATTTTTATGATAGGAAGTTCTACTGAAATAAAAGAAAGTGAAAGGTAGAGTTAATTTTCTTTTGACCGAGGCACCTTAATTGCTCTATATGAGTAAGAAAACACACTAGGAGCTCCCATATTTTGTGACTCATTCCAAAGAAATGAAATCCTAGATAGAGAGAGGGAGAGTTAGGGTTTGGTTGGAGAAAGTTGCAAAGATGGTGATCTATAGTTTTCTATCCATAGAGTTAATAAAATCAAGTAAGTTGTTATCTTTATATATCTTTTCTTATTGATTCTTCTCTCACATGTCAAGATTCCTCCCCTCATCCGATTTGGTTCAAAATGATATCAAATCACCCTTTTTATCACTCTATCTCTATAATTCTTAATTCCTAGGGCTTTCGAGTTGAAATGAAGAAGAAAATGATGAATTTGCTTGAGGTTTGACATGGATTCAAGAATTTCAGACGTTGGGCTACGTTTTTAAGGTGTTTGACCCTTAGATGAGTGGGTAATTCCATTTTACAATACATTGCATGAAATTGGATTAAATCTACTATAATTTTCAATTCTTTTATATGCGACTATAAACCCTAAATATGCCTTTCAATTCTAGATTTTATAGAATGATCTAGAAACAGATTAATTACTGATGTAATGAATTTTAGATAATTAAAACATATTTGAAATGGATACAAAACATATAGAAGGAAATTTCTAAAGTTTTTTGGATTTTAGAAGAATATACCAAAGTCTAGGGTATTTTGTTATGTCTAAAATTGTTCTATAACTGAATGAAGAACTTTTCCTATTTGGATCTTCTTATTTATAAGTGGGTTTTTATCTCAATATTTAGTATAGATATGTCAAATATTTCATTTGATGTAACTAGAGTTTTCTTGAATCTCAGTAACGGGGGTGAAACCCTATATGGGTGGAATGTTGGAAGTTCACAAATAGACATCATAAAATCCAAGAGAAGTGATTCTCTTTCCCACTATATATTTATTTATTCAAGGTTATTCTTGATGCATGGTATTTTAGTGAATGACATGAAAACCCTGGTTCAGTTCATACCAATATTTGATATACATGTTTGGTTGTATATTAGCTGTTAGAAGCAATTTTTTATTAGATGCAATATATGATGCATTAATTCTTTATGTGAGTCATGTGATATGTGAATAAGGCAAATGAAAAACTAATGATAGGGCATTTAGTAAAACCAGTATTCTCATCCCAGTGTTTATCATTATGACATGTGGTGTTGCTCAGCAACTTAGTGTCTGTACATATTACAAATAATCTATGAAAAGAACTATTTATATGGTAAAGGCAAGAAAAAGGTTATTTGATGATTGAACCATGAATTTAAAGCGTAAATTTGACACTATATGACCTAAAGACTATAGAATCCTTTATAGGAGGCCTACAATGTGGGGAGGAAAGAGATTCCCAATTAGAGGTAGTCTTTGTTGAGGTAAGATGGAGAGTACCAATAGGGTGTGGGGGTCTAGGCCAGTGAGGGAAGACTCCTTATAGTTTTTTAGTACCCAACACCTATTGGGGATGCCGAAGGTACATGTGTTACTAGTTAGTGGTCATCTTTGGTACGACCATTTATGTACAGTTGTGTTGATCTATGGTCATTTTCAATAGGACAACTGATGCAGAACAAGCCATAGTGCTTGACTCTCCTCCTAAGTACCCAAGTTTAAAGGAGGAGTCTAAATATCTGACCACTCCCATTAGCTGCCAAGAGCCATATGTGGGGAGGCCTACTGTAGAAGGGGTCTTACTCAATACTGCACACTTAGGAACCCAAGCATGCTTCTCAGTCTTGTACAAAGAGATCTTAGCTTACTGTGAATCATTCATGTGTCATGGTACACTTCATATGGGTCCAAGGCATAATAAGATGAAAGAAAGATTAATAAAGTGTGTGCAATTGTTCATTTATTCCTTATAGTGGTCAAATTTGATTGGATAAACATTGAAAACCATTGATTAAAAAATAGAAAAAAATAAAATTTAGATGTTCATCCTGCTCAAAAATGTGTGAAGTTAATTCATGATAAAAAGTTGGATCGTAGTAGCTGTATCAGTGAGATGGCAGAAATTGAGGAATGCCATATAATAAAGATTGTCTAAATGGTGCAAAGAAGAAAAAAATGTTCCTAAGCAATTAGAGGAAAGATAAAACTTATGCTATTTTTTTTAAAATGAGATTTATTTTAAGTGCGAAAGAAAAAGGAAATTTGTGTGGAAAAGAAGGGTATCTGCCCCACAATTCCTACACTTGGATCCCAAATCCTAAGTTTTGGGTTCTAAATTACATGCACCTTGCCGATTGCAGTTGCTTTATGGAGAGTATTGTAGGCATGTCGAGTCTTATAATTGGTGTTGTGATCCGATGACTTGGTGGACTAATCCTTGTATTGAAAAGTCTAGAACTGCATGGAGGTGAAGTCCTCAACATTGGATAGATTCAGTACCTCCAGATGTAAGTATCTGAATGTGTATATCTAGACATGTCGACGCAGGGTAAATTGGTTTCTTTCAACTCCAAATTTAATATGGATGATATGAAAATTCATCATTGAAGATCTGAAACCCCCAACCAAAAACTGAACATGATGTAAACCTAGATGAATCCAATTGCAGTTCAACCACCCCAAGCTTGTCATTTTCTATGGGGTCTGGTCATCTTCATGTTCTGTAGCTATGTTATGATGATTTGTTCATCCCACTCTTTTAATGCCAACCAAACCTTGTAATGTGATGGTGGTGAATGTTAGTTTATGCTTCTCTAATTCCTCATCGTCAATATACTCACTTCCACAATTTGAATAGTCTTATTCATCCTCCTAAAACAAATTATTCAAGACCATTTTAGCTATGTTGTTTGAAACAAAGTGACAAATCACAATATGAGAGGTATCACCTTGGTCTAGAATAAGGGTTGCGTGAGGCTACTCAAATTGATCCTCAAGCTGTGTGGTTGCTTGGATACCCTGAGGAGGATATAAGTGATCATCATCAAACCATTCATGTAGATGGTATGTACCCTCCATTGCTTTCTCATCTGAATCATTTGGATAAAATGAAGGGCTTCCCTTTATGGGTGAGTCTTCATAGAAAAATCCTGGCCAGTCTAGTCAGTAGCCAAATAGGAAGGTGAGATGAGTTCCACACCAGGCTTAATGGGGTGGTATTGATGACTGAGGTCTTAATGATTGTTCTCTGATGTTTGGAATTGTGTTAAAACTAAATTGATGAGTTCTTGAAGTATCCTACCTCATCCAACATCCTATTCGTTAAGTTGTTGGACTTGGGAGGAAATGATTTCAAGATTCACCAATTTTGTCATGCATTGTTGTTGGAAATCCTCGGTATCAAACTAATGAACTTGGATAAATCCTTGTTCAATAGTTTAAATCATATTTTTGTTGTGGTCTGTGATCTTGGTGGTTATTTGTAGCTGATGATCTTGCTTTTCAAGTAGATCCTGAAGCATATCAGCTTGGTCCTGGAGATGAGGTGCTAAGGACGACATGAGTGCATCAACATTTTTCCTCCCTAGAACCACTGCTATGCTCATACCTTGAATCCACAAGAATGAAGAGGTCTTAGGGTGACCATCGTTCTCTATGGTTGAGGTGTCAACGTATGAAGATGATGGAGAAGAGTATAACTCAACTAGTTTGAGTGCACAACTTTCAATTATTTTCCAACAGTCAGGGTTGCAGAAAAATTCAAGAGGATACATGGACAAGATTGCTTTCCGTGTTGAGGCAAGGTCTATGCCCAGGAAGGTATAAGAAAAAAGAAGACTATTTCATTATGTATGAGCAAGTATGTGCAAAATAAAAGAACTATGCATATATTTACAAGCTTATACTGACAGAACAAAATCTTCGGGCGTGTAAACATGAAAAACCATGTCCCCAACAATAACACTGAAAGTTGATTTCAACTCAGGGTAGATGCTGGGAACACCTCCCCAACTCAAGAGCTAAGGGGCTTTCTATCCCCAACAATGACGCCAAAATTTTATCAGTCCCAAATCACGTGTTTGAAAAGAGGCGGACTTAGAAGGATTAGACTTTAAATTCATAACCTAAAACCTTCAAATACCCCCACAACTCAATACGGGGTGAAAGTAGATATACAGGGTAAAACACATGGACGTGGGGACATTTAGGATGCCTAAGATCTCACTCTTAGTTGGTTAAGCAAAACCAATAGTTGACATATGTAAGGAACTAGAACGAGTATAGAAAAATGGAACAAAATAAAACAAAGTAAAGTAAAGAAAATAAAGTATGTTGAATCCTACTAATTAGGATAAGGAGTTCATAGCTATGTAACCATTGGTTGTGAAGTTTATACACTTATTCTTGGGCATAAACAACCCTCGAACACCTTACCAAGCAACTAACATTCAAATGTAGTATGTATCATTGAAGTTGCTCTTGTGGGAGTCATCCCACTCGCTCTTGCACATCGTGCTAAAACCTCATCAATGATCTGAAACCTCTCTCAAGGATAGCATATTAACATCTTGAATATTCTAAATACCCTTTCAGGTCTAGAATATTCGAAGATGTTAGGAACAATAGAGAATCTTCACAAAATACAAACCATGAATTCAGTCGCATAGAGATGAATTTGATCAGGTTCAAATGAACCCGACCAAATTCAATTGAATGCGAGTGAATTCAAGGTTTTGTGTCAGATATCTCCAAATTGTATTCTATATATGTCCTCCCTTAGACATCCTCCTTTTGGGTTTCTATCCAAACTACCTTCTCTACGTGTTTTCATAGAAAATCTCTCGATCTGGTAGAAATGGAGGTTCAAGTAAGAAAGATATCAATTAAACCAACAATCATGACCAGAAAGAGAAGATAGAACATAAATGCACTACATCATGAATAAACTACTTACTTAAGGTAGAACTATATAAACATGCCCAAAATGGGCTACATAGTCAAGAAAGAGATCAACTAGACATGGATAGGCTTACTTGGCACTGAACAAAGATGGAAAAATATTATTTGTACATAAATTAAGAAGAGCAGTAGAGAAAAGGGGAAAAAGAGATTTAGCCCATGGAGGAGAGGTGACTCTGGTTCCTTATCCTTCAGAATGACTAGATATCATCCTTGAGGTCATTTGCCTTGATCTTATGGATTCCTTAGCCACCTTTCTCTTTGATTCTTCCCCAACAACAACTTGGATGGGTGTATGGAGGTGGAAGGTGCTAGAAATGGTTAAGATGTGGTTGAATGATGGTAGAAATGGATGGAAGGTGGATAATGTATTTATAATATGATGAAAAACAATGATGGATGGAGGAAAACTAAAGGGATGAACATAGGATGAGCTCTTTAGCCCTTTCGGGCCTTGGAACCCAAGGATGGAGCTCTGGGAACCAAAGGTTGGAGATGTTGAAGGCACTCTGAAAAGTCTGAGCCAAACCTACATACCCCTTGCTAGGTAGCAAGGGGTGGGTGCTTATATGGGTACGTAGAGCATATATGTGAGTGTAAATGTTTCCGATCAAATTCAGTTGAACTCAACCAAATCTGTTCCTTCAGTTTGCAAGAATGGCTTGGGATGGACCATCAAAAGGCATGTCTTTAGGGGATTCCATCCAAAGATGGACATTGGAAGATGTGCCTTCAGTTGATGCCTTTGGAAGGATTCATTAAAAAGATAAGCCTTTGTAACCAGCCTAAAGAAGGTGAATCGTTGGAAGGTAGCCTTCCGAAGATGTATCTCTAGCTATCTTTAGAAGGAAAAGGATGATGTAGGAGGGGAATGTATTCGACCAAATTTAGGGAAACTCAATCAAATTCATTCCTTCAGTAGGTGCTCGTGGTAGTGCTCCTTCGACTGGGTTATTGGCCTTCATTTGAGTCCTTCAAAACGGACCATCGGAAAATGATGAATTGGAAGAGGGTTCAAATGAAAGGCAGCATCCAGAGAGGGACCTTTAGATCTATCCTTTGATTTGTGCCATTAGAAGACACCATTGGAAGATGGTTCTTCCATTTTCTCCCGAAGAAAAAAATTCTATGGAGCACCGATGTGTACTGTTGCAAAATGGTGGGGAGAAATTCAATCAAATTTAGGGGAATTCAACCACATTCATTGGGCATAATATGGTGAATTGATGTTTTATTAAGTTTGTTGCCTGCAAGTCCCAAAATTGGCAAGTTAAGCAACTTTATTTTCAAAAAGTAATAAATTATGAAAATATAAGTATCTAGAGTTATTTTGGACATATTAAGACTATAATGGCATGAAATTATAGATAAATACTAAATATTAATGCTTAAATTTGGGTGTCACAAATATCTTAGCCCTTATGTGAATGTTAGTTAGTAAAGGAAACATATTTGACATATTTCATGAACTTACTCACATGGTAGAAAATATACATGTGATTGTGTTAATAGGTTATGTTGATTACGAAATCTTTTTCCACTTAAAATGTTGTATTTGTATTTCACCCTATATATGTTAGGGGTTACCATTGAGTTATTCATGTTATATGCATTAACTGTATACATTAAGGTATAATTCCATCTCTATTTGGTCAAATCTAAAGAACCAATAACAATAACCTCCTAATCATGGAATAGGGTAAGATGCTAGGTTTCTATCTATTACAACACTCCACTCCTTAAAAGGGTTTCGTCCTTGAAATCACATCATCCATTTATTATCCACCAATACTCTCTACTCCTTAAAAGGTTTAACCTAATAAGCAAAGATAAACAACATCAAGGTATCAGGGTTACATATGCATCTTTTAGTTGTGAACACTTTTTATATCATTCATGCATCCAACTGACATGTCATATCCACCTAGGGGTTAAATTTTAGGTCCTTCTGCTTCTAACGTAATAATGGTAAGGTTCACATATGCATCTAAAATAGCCATAGGGTACAAAAGAGTAGGTCTACTAAACCTTTAGTACAAGAAACATTTTTCCTAGTCATTGCTCCAACTCTGAGCTAGGGCTTAGGATTTTTAATTATAGGGTTTCTATCCAAAATTCATACATATCTCTATTGTGATTTTTTTCAATGAGAGCTCGATAAAATATAGAAATTATTGTTTTTGTACATATATTATTATAAAGAAAATAATTTGATTGAATAAATCTTGCGATATAAAACTCAATATTGGGACCAAAATCAAAGTGAGAACCAAGTCAAAATTTTCTATTTAAGATCTCCATATCCTAGTACTTCAACATTCTCATAATATAACTCCATCCTCGAGTCAAACCTCATAACATCTAAAGATACATGCTAACACTGATCTACATCATAGGATATGGGCAACTAAAGTCTCATCACATTAGGGTTAACAACTTAAGATCCTCATATGTACTTCATCACTTTACATATCCTTCATTTATCAACTCATTTGGGGTAAACATATCACCTAAGTTTTTCACTTAAGGTAAGGGATCTACATGGAACTTATGGGACAAGATAAGAATCTCAAGGGAGATAAATTGAAATAGTTAGATTCCAACCACTATGGCTCGGATACCATCTTGTAAGGAGTGGGACCTGAGAGAGAGGATCCACTCCCTAGTAAATTTGAGGAAGAAACCATCAAATCCAAATACGCTAACAAGTATGTTGGGAAAGGTGTATTTTTTTCTTATCAAATGAATGGTATACATAACCAGAGTATAGTAGTGGAAATAAATGTAATGACTATATTCAATTTTACAAGTTTACACAATAATCTTTAACTTGGAGTTTACACGAAAGAAACAACTTCAATAGATAGGTAGAGGGAAGTCCAAACTATATTAAGTATATCTCCTAAGAGTTAACTTCCCTAATCCAATTCCAAGTCACAATGTTAGTTCCACCATGTCCTTTACCTAGGGGTTGGAAGCATACCCCACACGAGAAGATAAAGTAGATGTTGTCAACATAAAAATTGGTATGTGCATAAAAATATAGATTTGAGCAACATTAGGAAAAAGGACATAAATATAACAATGCTTCCCATCCAAGAGGAAAAGTACCATCCAAGTGGATACCAAAAGAATATGAATTTAAAAAATATGATAATAAACAATTGCCGACCAAAAAAAAGATAATAAACAATTACACTTGCCATTAATAAAAAATAAGATGTTCCACAAAAGCACACATAAAGAAATTAGGGCACATAACCTATCAAAAATAATAATCAACCTAAATACACATGAGGTAAACATAGCACTAGTGAAATATAAATAAAAATGGTGGATAGGGCACATAACCCTAAGACCTGATATAGTAAGGAACATAGAAAAACTCCTTAATAAATAACGTGGGCACAAAACCCAGGTGTGGGGCTCATAACCTCCATCCCAAAACATAAATGGCACATAAATCCATAAAACCAAAGCACTTATGCAACTCTAGGGCTAATGAATCAAAAGCATACAAAATACATAGGCAAGTGAAAATATAGTCATAAAAATAGAATTACTTAGATTGTCATCACATAAATGGAAAATATGAAACATCCACCAAAAAAGTGGACAAGTTAGGGTTCTTCTCACAATGAGGAACAACTTGGTTCAAATTTCATAATTAGGGCTTCATCATGAAGCAATATACACTTTAGAGTCCAACATGAATTATGAGTAGTTCAAGAATAACAAGGTCTCAAATTTATTAAGATTAGACCAAAATAGGCCATCAATTCAAGAAAGAGAAATTCCAATAATAAGATACCTCAATGAGGCTAATGAGAGAGATAAAGAGGATTAATTGCTCAATATGGAATCAGGGCATGCAACAAACATCTAGAGGGAGTAAATTAGGTTAATTTCTTAATGTGATTAGGGAGATGCAACATACCTCGAGATGTGTGTATATTGTCAAAGTCCAAACCCTAGATCCAAGTCAGGGTTCTTATCACCTATTATTACATTCAAACATCAATATTATTAATTAATTAGTGTATTTTTAAACCATAATATATAACTCTAATTATTTTTGGATTTAGGTTATTAAATAGATTCAACTAGGGAGAAAATATTTTTTTGTTCCAATGAGTATTTTATTGTAATTTTATGATCTACAAATTAATTGTCATGAATTATTGAAGTTAACACCATTTATTGAATTTCTTGAGAAGTAATAAAAATAAAAATATGAGAGTACCCTCACATCACGAATTGCAAGATTGATGTGTGATAGGGTAAATTGGTAGTTTAGACAATAATCAAACCTTGCACATCAAATGTCAAATAAAAGGTGAAAAGGACAATATCACCTATGAAAGTGTGACATGGCAAATTTAAACAAAGGGCAACAATGTAAAACACCAGACATTCATCTTCTTTGTTCATTCACAAGAAGCAAAACAAGAGCTCAAGAACAACTTGACAACAAGAATCCAAGATCCAATCTTTAGCTTGGATGCCCCATCAAAGAGCAACATCAACATTGGAGTCCTTGCTCTTGGTCAGACTCGTACAATGCCACATGGCTCGTGAGAAAACCCAACATCACCCATATCTCTTTTCACCATGGCCAACAAGGGTCAATAAAACTGAGACACAAATGTCGGGGTGCAAGGAAAACATGAAGAAATCCAAAGATTCAGAAGAAGTTCAAAGTTACAACAAGTCAAAAGCACAAGAATCACAACAAGACGATGTTAGGTGTGAGAAATACTAACTCTAGGAACAAAAAAATTTGTATACAATGGAATAGAGGGAAAATTACCTTGTTGTGAATGGCAAAACGTAGTGCATAGAGAGCTTCAAGAAAACCAACTGAGGGCATTTGGGAAGCATTTTGACCTCTTAGTCCTATTAGAGGTGACGAGGAATGTTGGGGGTGGTCAAGTTCTTGTCGCATATGAAGATGTGTTTGGTGGAAGCAACTTGGGGTTCCACAACAACAGTAGACATAGGTGAAGTGATTCTATGAGTACTTCAGAGGTTTTTGAACAGATCAATATGCATAGGAGGAAAGAGAGGGGGATCTACAACTCTAAGGGAATAACAGGGGAGACATAGGGGTGTCAAGGAATCCAAAAAGAGGTAGAAAAGTCATCTCTATATAGAAGATGTCAGGGTTAAAGAAGGACATCAAAAAAGGGTCATGAAATCCTTGGAGAAAGAATAGAGGGAAGAGACTGAGACATGACAGAGTGATCTGAGAAAAAAACTTGAGATAGGAAAGTAGTTGTTGTTTGTAGGGAGAAAAAAAGAGTGAAGGTAGGAGAGAAAAGGGAAATTTTTAGATCCAAATCTAATGGCCCTGAGAACTTGTGTATCCAGTCAAAATTTAGAAACCAGAAAGGAAAGTGTGACACACCATTAATTCAAGAGGAAGATACTAATTAAAATAATATAGCTTTCTATAATTGCATGTTAGTACTCTAGTCTGTTATATTCCAGTTAGTGTACTTACCAAGTTTTAATTAGGATGAAAATTGACACATGCACCAAATAGGGCATGTAGAATCCAGAACTACCATTACTTTTAGGGTAAGTCACCATATTATTTAATATCTTATATATTAACTTATATTTTCATTCCTAAAAGAGGTTAAGACACCATGATTATTTTTATAATGTGAAACTTAGCACTCAAGATAATTGGGACCCATGGATCACATTTCTACTATATGATTTTACTTTTGAGACTTCCTTTTATAAGTTATAATACAATTATAGTTTTAGGCTCAACACCATTATATTTATATAACGTAACATTATTACCATCATTATCTATATTTGGATTCCATTGTCACGAAAACAATTTCTTATTATTATAATGCACAAATTTCCATATGTTATCTATTTAATCTGTTAAGTCTATTAATTCAATATTTATTCAGACAATGGTACATTATCCATATTTATGGACATGGAAACTCCAATTGTTATTCTAATGCATGTATTAAGAACATTATGCCTCTTATTGAACATATCTTATCCCTAATGTGAATATTAGTTAGCAGAGGAAACATATGTGACATATTTCATGAACTTACTCTCATGTTAGTGCATATACATTTTCTTGTGTTAATAGGTGGCATTGATTACATATATGTTATATTTGTTTTAAAGCCTATATATGTTATAGAATACCATTTAGATATTCATGGTATATGCATTATTATATACATAAAGTATTACTCCATATTTGTTTGGTCAAATCTAAATAACCAAGAATACTAACCTCCTAATCATGAAATAGGGTGAGATGCTAGGTTTTCGTATGTTATAGAAACATTGACCACAACATTAGGGTTGTGCTGATGCTTTGATGAGAAGGATATGTGATCTATTGTGACTCTTTAAGGAAAAGTCTAGGTTGTGAGCTTAAGCAACATGGCAAAGTAATTTCATATGCTTTCCATACATCTAAAGAAGCATGATAAGAACATTGTAAAACATGAACTATAGTTGGATGTAGTTGCTCTCTCTATAACCTTGGTGACATTGTCTATATGGTGAACCATGCCAAGTGTTCACATACCATAAGACATAAAAGTAAAGTCTTTTTATCTAGAAAGAGATAAATTGAAGACAAGTTAGATGGTTCAAGCTGATCAAGGACTACTATTGCACCATAGACTACCATCCATGGAAAGCCAATGAAGGTAGTAGGTGCACTTAACCAAAATTCATCTTATGCAATGCCAACTGAATTGTGAAGGAAAGAGAGAATGATTATACCATTCCAAGGATAATTTTCTATTTTCAAAGGGAGTATTTGAATACCTAATTAGGAAGATCGAAAGCATATGTTATAATAGAATATCATATGTCTGTATGTGATATACATCCAAAAGAACTAAGATGTATCCAAAATTGGAAGACAAATATGGATTTTGGGGGAATAAATAAGGATGTAGTCGAGCATCTGTGTGGATATTGAATAAGTCAACAAGTGAAATAAGACCATTAAATGACCAACAAGAACACAAAAAGACTTGCCTATTCCTAAATGGAAATGTAATCATGTGACAATGGACTTTATAGTTGGTCTTCCTCGCACATATCAAGGACATTGTTTCATTAGGATTGTTGGAAATAGAATAAATAAGGCTCAATTTTTTTCTAGAGCATATGACATAATCAACAGAGTGTCCAACACAAATACGTGTCAATTAGATAGTAAGACTTCATGGAATTAAATTAAGTATCATATCATATCATGGGCTCCAACTTACATTTAGGTCCTTAGATTGATTTCATGATGTCATGGGAACAAACTAATGTTTAGAAAAAAAGTTCACCTTAGATAGATGGACACTATAAAAGGTCGATACAAGCAATATATATGCTCAAGGCTTGTGTACTATAGTTCCATGAAGTTTGGATGGGTACCTAAGCTTGATTACATGTGCATATAATAATAGTTAGAAATCGAGTATGGTAATGGCTCTATATGTTGCGCTTTATGGTGGAAAGTGAAAATATGTTATTTGTTGGTATGACACAAGGGAGGAGCAATTATTGGGTCCTGCTATTGTGTTTCAAACCACTGAAAAGATCAAAGTAATCATAAAAAAGATAAAGTATATCCAAGACATGAAGAAAAGCTATGTGAATAAGAGGCATAGATCCCTAGAATTCCAAGTGCATGATCATGTCTTCTTGAATGTATCACTTTGGAAGGGAGTGTCCTGGTTTGGGAGGAAGGGTAAACTGACTCTCATATGTACGGGACCATATCACCTAATAGAAAGAGTTTGAAAGGTAGCATATTGATGAATGCATATTCATATTAGTTTCAGCCACATTTTTAGTCTAATTTTGCACTTAAATCCATCAATTTACATTTGAATTTGCTTCTATATAGTTTCCCTTAGTTTTATGTAAATACTTAGGTTTTTTTTAATCAAATCCATTGGTTTCCATGGCAGGATTAAGCTTTGCATCATGTGCACCAACTTAGGCCATGGTGATCCCGCTAACTGACTAGAAGGATAAAAAAATTTTGATATTTTGGATCTAATTTTCATTAACCAGTCTCATCATTGACTAAGGTTTCTATAGGTCCAACCTCCATTGACATAGACATATGACGACATGCCTATAACCCCCCCCCCGAGAGGGGTGATTTTGTTCATAAGAAGCGTGGCCGTCAACTAACAATATAATGTACTGACAACCCATTGACCGGTGAGAGTTTCCTAACGGGATCTAAGGCATAGTTTATTGACAACCACACACCAATTATCCAATAAAGTATTGACTCATTGCACAATGATGGTTTTTCCTGACAAAGACTTAGAGCCTGATTAAGCCTCTATGCAACACCCCTGACTTGAACCTAGACCAATGAAGCCACTATACATGAAGCCCAATGGAACCCCAGAAACCCATCAAATGATGAGATCGCCACACCTAAGCCCAACGAGGCTCCATCTGTGTCTGATGATTCAACAACCTCCATCGACCAATAGGATAACTACGGACAAGCCATGATGGAGCACAATCTCATCATTAGGTGGTTAGTTAGACCTCTTCATCCTGTTGGTTGATGGCTTAGCATATTCAAGGCCGATAAAGATCATGGAAGTCACAATAGACAAACTTCCTTCTTCAAGTTCAATTGATCCACTGCGCACAACTGTAGCCTATAAATAGTACACTCCTTCCTCTATTGAAGGGGGTTGGTCTTCTTCATTTCTATGTCGCAAGGTTTCTGCTCTGTGCCCAACCCTAGGAGCCTATATCCCTAAACCTTCACTCTTTGACATCTCTATGGTGCCACGACTTCACCTCTGCTCCATACCTAGCTCACTGAGTCCAACATCTAACCACAAACATGGTTGGATCTTCTTGTCCATCACCATTCATCCATATACCACCCTTCATTGGTATATTAGTTGCAAGGAAGAAGGAGAGATGAAGAGAATTGTTGCCCTAGTAAGAGTCCAAGCCACTTCCTCCTCCTTGATGGGATCCACTTGCTTCATTGGGTACAAAGACATTGTTGTTCACACCGACCTTCTTTCCTTCTACCTATTGTAGTGATGCTCTTATCTTCCTTCTCCCTTTCTAGTTGTGATATCATCACGATGAGCGAGTAATCCTTCTCACTGGGGTACATGATTAGACCCATTATATGTTCTTGCATGTCCATTTTTGATGTTCCATGGCTTGTATACAACTCTTTCAATTCAGTGTTAGTTGTTAATTGTATATTTTGTGGACTGATCACCTACTCCACATGATCTATTATATTCCTATGTTGCAAGTACTTTAATGCTTAGTTTTTGAATATGAATTAACTTGGTTGATGCTCGAATGAGAACTTTAGAAGGGATGTAACCAGAGAAGTACATACAAGACTCATGAGTAACAAGACATCAATATCACAGAGATATCAATGTGATTTCCCAAACCTAATGAGTGGATCTTGCTTGCTCCTTTGAACGGTTTTATCTAGCCTAGATATGTTATGGATTTGTTTGTGTGTGTCTCATGGTGAAACAAAATTCAACACCAGTGAAATACATCATAAATCTAAACCCAATTTTTATTTTGCACTTTTACTTTTCATTGCAATTAGTTTAACTCAATCCATTCAACTCTCGATTCTAGATGTAGTCTTGATTCAACTGGATATAAACTAACAATGTTTTAAAAATGTTGTCTCTTGGGATCTAATTCTTAACTATACTTGCTAAGACTCGTCTGCTTGCTGGTGGTATTATTGTATCTTGATTTGGTAAAAACTTAGGGATTTTAGCTTTAGGTGAATTTGTCTTGTGCCATAAAAAGCACATCAAATTTTGGATTGAAAAATTGGTTAAAATTGTAATAATAGAAACTTAAGTGTAAAATATATAGGTGTGGATGGAAAGTAGAATATGTACCCACTCACGATCCACCCTAAAGTTAAAATACTCCTCCAAAGAATACACTAATTCCAAGATGAAGGGGAAAATCATGCTAGTTGGACCACTAGCTGTCATTGTGTTCTTCCCAACATCGCTTCCTCCATCTAAAATCTAGTAAGAGGGACTTGCTTGAGAAGTAAGAGGGACTTGCTTGTAATAATAAAAATTTGTTTCTCTTGTTTGAAGAAAGAGAAAAGGATATATAGATAAATTCATTTGTTACCAAACTTGGCTCAATACAATATTCTAGGATAAAAAAGGAAGTATCTAGTTTTGGGACCAATTTGAGTAAATATGAAAGGGAGATACCAATTACTTAATTTCTACAATCAAGGTGTACAAAGAGGTCCCTCGGATACCAAATAGGGAAATAAGTATTTTCTTTCTCAAGAAAAATACTCAAGATAATTTATGATATAGATAATCCAAATATAGGATTATGGAAGAAAATCCATGAAGTTCTAAGGTATTTTGTGGCCAAGATAATTTAGTTGTAATTTGTAGAAATTGCTAGGAGTACCCAGATATTGCAAAATTATATATCAAATTGATCGGAATAACGAGTAGAATACAACTAAAATAGTATCATGACGTGGATGTGGTCCTAATTCCAATACAAGGGATAATTCATGATTAAGTAACAATCAATACATGAAAATCTTAGATCAGATAATTCACATGTTGAGTATATTAAAAACATTTACTTTGCCTTATAAATTGATATATTTGACTATAATGAGATATAATATGATGATGATAAGGATGTCAAATAATTATGGTTTCTAGACCAATAATCATAAACATGTGTAATTAGGATTTTGAACACCAATGATGTAACTTGCTATGACCTTAATGCACATAATCTGATCTAAGTGTTCATGATGCAAACATGGTAGATTTAATAATGTTGATTACACTTAATATGAATTAGCATTCTTGAGTCATTAGACCAATGGACATGGGAATTAGGATACTAAGGAAACCTAAACATAGACTAAATCATTATTAGTAATTTAAATATGATTGGTGACACTTTAGAGTATATGCAGATAATGTTGGTTGATTATATTGAATGCTTGGATATTTGGATGCATGCTTGAAGTACATGTTGCATGGTTTTTGCATGGAAATAAAGGTATGTGGTTACGCCTATGAATACTCACCTTATTGACTTTTGAGTTTTTTTGAGTTTCCTTAATGGATTGCAATTAAATTGCTTGGTTGTTTATTTACTTTCTACAATCTATAAGGCCCCTATGAGTATCATCTTATATAAATATAACTTGCACGAACCCAAAATTGTTATCTCTGATGAGTTGAATGAGCATGTGGGAGAAAGAATTCATTATGGAAATGACTAGTGATCAAGCTGGTATAGGAAGATCACTATAGGTCAAGCCCAGAAAGGAAGGCCGATATAAAACCAAGCCCAAAAAGGAAGATTTTGTGAGTAGATTGTAGGGACCAAACCCTAAAGAGAGGGTTCCCCATAAAGGCTCCCCTAAAGAGAGGGTATACCACAGAGAGTGAGAAAATATGGGCCGAGAAGTTAGAAAAGAAAATACATGTTCAATTATGTAATGATAATTGTTGCTATGGTTGTTTATGTTGTTACACCTACATGCACAATTTTTCCCCGACGTACTCAGTATAGAAATATACTGACCACATTTTTTGTTTCATGCAGTTTTAGGTTAAACTGCAATTAATATGAAAATATGGATATCCATAGAAGAAGTCACCAAAAGAAATGATGATTAAAGTCTATGGAGGATTATAGATAGACTTAGTTTATGTTGAACCTTTAGTTTCCCTTTCCATGTAACTCCCTATAGGAGGTTCTATCTTCATATTGTTATCAAACTCTTTTTTCATGCAATGAACTTTCTAAATATTATTAGTTATTTGCTAAACCTTGATCCTGAAGTTATTATAATGGCCCTTTCTGTCTTAGCCCACCATAATTGGGGATAACAGAGGGAGGGGATCGTTACATTTGGTATCAGAGCCATAACCCCTCCAGTAGGTGGGCCCACATGGGCATGTGGCATGCCAGTTTTGAGCCATGAAGCCTTGTCAAGTTGGAAAGGGCTATCTATGGTGATGTTGCCACCCTTGTACTCATATTCGGTGATTGGGAGCTGGGTGTCCATGAGCCATTATGGGTCTACACTAAAATGGGTAAGAACTATGAGGCTATATAGTTGAGCCTTGACGAGGATGTCAAGAGTCTAAGTAGGGGAGATTGTAACATCCCAGGATTTGAGGCCTCAGATACATTGATCTTAAAAGGAATGATTGGACTATCCATATCACCAAGGTGCACCTCCTTTTTCAGGGAGTCCATCACTAAAGAACTTTGTGGTTAATCATGCTCAACCTAGAGTAGTACTAGGATGGGAGACCATTTGGGAAGTTTATCATGTCTTGCACGTGAGTGAGGACAAAACACATAGTTAAGGCTAGTAGTGGTTTGTGGGGCCAATCATCATTCTTGAAACTCTACAAGAGTCTTGGGTAGGGGGCCCATGCATTACAAATGGTATCAGAGCCCAAGTTTACCATTTATCCTTTATAATTATTAATTTGATAGAATTTCATAGAGCCCAATTGAATTATTAGGGCATTTCCAAGGCACTGGTATGTAGAAAGGATCATGTTTTTGGGGGATGGTGATATTTTCCTCTATGCCATTAAGTTCGTATACAAGGACTCTGTTATCCAATGTGATACCTACCTAGATAAAATGTAGGGTTTGCCTAAAGTAATGTTTTCTCTAAGTTTCTCATTTCTAACTTCATCCAGTCTCATTTTCTTGCTTAATGGACCCTAAAAGGAAATTCACTCCTCATCTTAAGTTAGGGTTTTTGAGAAGAAGTAGGATTAAGGCATACTCCACCAACTTAACCTATATATAATGTTGAAATAATGAGATGGTTAGATAAAGAACATGTTTCATGGGCTTTTCCTTGTAAGGGTAAACCCTAGATGGAACTAGGGCTGGTTTAGGAAAATCATAAGTGGATCAAGGGATACATAAGACTCTAAGGTGTAGGGTGTATTCCCTAACCCTAACCCTAAAACCTAATCATGGTTTATGAGATAAATATGAATGAAATAACAACCATACCTAGAAAACCCTAAGTAATGGAAAGAGGAAAGAGAAAACACAATGAGTTTGGGTACCCTATTACCCGCCTACATGGTACATGGAGCAACACGTGCATGATGTATGTGATGGGTTTTGAATATGTAAATATCAGACATAAGTAATCTAGGCTACATAAAAATGAATATAAGAACCTCAATCCAACTTTTAGGGTTGGTTTCCTAACATGGGGTGGGTCAACCCAAGAACGGGGAAAAGACCTAAGGGGGAGGCTAAACCCTAAACCTGTGAGGTCAGGTTGGGTTTAGAAAGACTAAAATCCTCTTGTTAACCATCCTAATAGGAAAATATGTCCCTACACCTATATGAGTAGGAGGTAGACATGTACCTAAGTGAAAGTGAGTGACATTAGGCTAGAAGAGGAATTAGTTCTGGACTATATGCCTAAAGCCTTGTTGGAATATGTGATAGATGAACTAGATGAAATAAGTTTAGATGATATGATCTGAGTTCTATATAATGAGATAATATGGTTTATGATTATCTCAGTTGAATTTAAAATTTTGATTTCAATTTTGAGGATTTGACATAAGAGTTAAGTATGCAAGTATGTGTGCTTATCCAAGATTATATAAGCTAAGTGAAGATAAGATGTGAATCAACAAGAGCCTCAATCTCTTCTACAGGGGACCTCTAGTGTTAGGACCAGTTATAGGGTTGAATCTAGAGAGACTAAGACCTAGAGGGAGAAGGTCAAAAACCTAAACTCCAAGATATGAGAAATTATGAGAAATACTTGTTGGGATGTGTCCTAAACTAGAATACCCCTAAGTGAATGAGTTGAGTTTCTTTATGCATGATTCCTAGATGCTTGTTGTACCCTAGAGGTCCTTGGGAGGACCAAACCCTAGAGACAAAGAAAGAGGTTGCTTACATATATGTGTATATGATATGAGTACCTACCATCTAGGTGAGGAAGAGAGAGAGAGTTCCAAGATCGTGAAGAGGTAAGGAATGATAGTATATTGTGAATCCTCATGCTCGGGTTGGTGTTTCCTTGTGTAGGACACTACTGGTTGTTTATGAGAAAAGAGAGTTGGGTAAGAATATTTCATGAGTAGAGATCTTAGAAGATAATGCCATATCATGTTTTGGTTTGGTATGAGGTTGAGTGGCTAGATCTTGAGAGGTTGATGAACGATACTAATGATGTAGACTCAAGAAACCTTGACCAAAGAGGAAAGATAGATCTAGTTCATATAATACTCATAGGTTGAGTGAGCTCATAGAGACTGAGCATGACACCTCCCTCAGGTAATGGGTTAGGGAACCTGTATTGGATTTTTTTATATATGTTTGACAACCCACACATACAAGTTTGTTTATCACAGCCATAATATAATATAAGTATGAAGCTAATATAACCATGGGAGGTGATGTATGGATATGAAATGATGACAGATTTAAAATGGCTTAATAATCTCTATATATAATTGGCTAGACATATGCATGAAATATGGTAATGTCAAGTAACTAGCTAATATTAAGACAAACCTTTAATAAAATTTACAACCTACTACGAGAAAGTGAATGAGATAATATTCATGATGTATGAACACTAAATGAGGTGGTAGTTGACATTACAAATATGTGGTAATTAAATTTGTCTTCTTCAAGGTATGCATTACCTCTTACTTTGCCTACTATAAAGTATGATTATATTATGTGTGTAAAAAATACATGACATATGGTATTGGATGAAATTATTGTTCTTGTATGCTATCTTGCTTAATTTGTTGTATATATAGTCTTGAACATGAAACATAATATATGTGTTCCATTATATGCAAGCACTTCAACTCTTCGATAGTAAATTTTTTGAAAGTAAAGTACTAATTTCTTTGAAAGTAAAGTACATCATACTCTTTGGTAGTAGTTGATAGTGATCCAACTCTTGGGTAGTAGATCACATTATTTAATGATATGAATATTGGGTAGTAGATCATATGAACTTAAAGTATTCAACTCTCAAATAGTAAAGGCATGGATTACATATTGGAAAATATGCCTAAAAGACATGTTCCTGTTGTAGTAATATAAATCTTGGTTCGGGTATGCTTCTTTTATCCTTTGTTACTACCAAGTATTAGTTTTATACTTTCTTGGGATAGGACCTTCCCTAGAAGGGTGAGTTCATAAATCATTTTAAGAATTGAAGTAACCTCCAACTCCACCTAATGGTTGAAAATTTTAAGTATATGAAGCATGGAAGCACATATATTGGGTATAATACTTTGAAGCCAGGTATGCCATCTCTGAGGGACATGAGGAAAAGTCATTGCAGAAGTGGGTGATAGTATTAGACCATTCCATGAATGGATAATATCCATGAGCCCAATGAAGGGACATAAAGTAAATAATGTGTACCCTAAGAGATGAAGGAAATCTGGGTTGAAGAATTATAAAGGATATAATGTGCTAGAATATTATCATAGAAACCTCAAGAAAGATGTGTAATGACATGAATTTTTGACATATCAATAAACTCTGGGAGGATAGAGTCATGAGACAACCCTAAGGTCAAGTAAGGATGATTAAAGGTACTTAAGACTGATGGGGTCAGGAGGTGATCCTACCCTAATTGTATAAGATTGTGAGATCTGGAGATAGCCATCCATGTGTACCCAAGACCCATCGAGTCAGTATATTGGCCACCTTCATGAGTTGATGAGGTCCAAGGGGATAGTGTGAGAGGCACTCCATAAGTGCAGAAGACCCTTGGGGTTCAATAAGAAATCACTCTAAAAGTACCTATGCCCCTAGAGATCTTAAGGTAACAACTAAGGCTAATGAGATGTGAGATGTAGATGTAGAGAATACAAGAAGTCATGTAATGATGTTTGGAATAAAATCTTAAAGGGAGTTGTACATAAACTCAGGAATTATGAGAAAATCACTTTCCATGTGAGTGCATGAAATTTAAGGAAAAATGTGGAAATAAAATATGTACATGGTATGGAGTCATTGTTGAGAGTGACTCAAACACAATTTGGACTAGAAGATAGTCTGAATACACGATCTCTACTCTTGGAATGAGATAAACTCTATTTTTAGGTTACATCCAAATGCTTATTTCATCTTATTATGAGTGAGAGAGATGGGGTAGACACATGTTATGCATAAAATAGACATATAAGAATGAATACCAAGCAATGAGACTAATGACATAATTTAAGGTTTTGAGGGTGTGATGGACTAGTTTTTGGCTTAAATTTTAGGATTAAATTTATTTTAAGTTGTGTAGGATGTGATGGGGTGACTTCTAGAGTTCTAAGATATAGACTTGGATAAGAGAATTCTTATTTTTGAGATTGGAGTGGTTTTTCGAATTTATATACATATCAATGAGTTTGATGTAGTTTAGAAGCCAATTGATGTTTATCATATGTTTTATACCACTATATATGTTCCATTTTGTATTAATTGGTTGATTGGTCAAATAGTGGTAATTTGATGCAAAACTTTAATAGAATGTAGATATGATGACGATAAAGCTATGGTTTGAATTTCATAAAGTTGGGAAGTTCTTAGACAAAGCTATGTAGGTTTAAAGTTACCTAAATGATTGGTTATTTGATCATTTTCAGACAATGGATTATGGTATTATCAAGCTAAGCTCCTGGAATAATGTGTCATACGCCCCTGGCATTTGGATAGCCTACATATTGGATCTGAGATCCATTGGTCGTGTCCTTAGAGAAGCAGGTGCCACAGATTGGGCTAATTGAAAGGAGGATCTACACCCCTTTGACAGTTGTCTTCCTCGTGGCAGTTACAACATAGTCAAGGTGATGACCATACACGATTTTGGGGCATTGATGATCGTTGGACAAAGAGTAGAATATGGACAAGCAGGTGGCCTCAGTTTGTTCAGGAGAATACCAGGACCCCTCATTTGTGGTTAGTGAGTAAGTGACGAGGGAGAACAGACTTCAAGTTCCTCCCACTTCTCCTTTGTGACACATAAAATAGGAGAAGGAGAAGACTAAAAGGAAAGAGAGTATGAAAGAAGGATCTAAGAAAGGAAAAGTGGATCCAAGGATCTAAGGAGTTTATCCCTCAAACTTTAACATCCTTCCGTAGTGAGTAACCTAGATGACGAGGGGGAATTTGCTGGAGTTAAAGTATGAATCTGGAGCTGGTTGCAGAGTGTTCCCATCACATCTTGGAGTAGTGGATCCATTTTGAAAGTTGTAATGCTTCTTATCTAATCTGCAGGACGGAGTTTAGTGGCGCTATGGCATTTTGCCTCTTTTGGTCTTCCACATTTGCCACAAATGATGGAAAGCTCATGAAAGAAGACCTCTAGGGGAAAATCCAAGGTGTCAGGAAGCCATCTAGGTTTAGATGACATAGCCAGAGATGATGGTGTCCCTAGGAGTAGAAGAGGATTAGTGGAAAGTTGCCTTTTTCCTTTCCGGAGGAGAGCCCTTGCGACAACACTCTCTCATGGACACATAATACAGACACACACATGCGTCATGGGAAAGCCAAAGAACGCGTTAGGCTCGCTTCAAAGAGGGAGACACATAGACTGGACCCAAGCGTCGGATGACTCAAAAAAAGAGCAGTGCCACTTCATATCCACATGGCAACACCTGATTGGCCGAAAGGTAAGAAAATCATAGATCTTGTATAATTGATAGTAAATCAATATGATGTCAGAAAAATACAAACAAAGTATCAAATTTCTCAAAAATTTATGTAGAACGTCATTAATTTGGTGCATAAAAGAAGATATCATTCAAGATGTATAATGCTCATTTCATGCATATTAATAAGCTAATGATGGTCGGATATTATGAAACTACATCATAAACTTTATGATCATGTTTCAAACTCATGTGAAGCCTGATATAGTGAGTTTAATGCATATATTTATGTAATATGATTCATATAGCTAATTAGGGCTAATAATCCTACAAGAGAAAGGCACATTCTAGGGTTTCGACCACCACTAAAGGGAGAAGAAGACTAGAGCTATGTCGCCCTCCAAGCTCCACCAAGGAGAGGGTATCGGCCAAGACACCAATTGTATCAGCCACCACTTCCTATTCTCTGCTCCTAGCTCGGCCACCAAAGGAAAGAGAGCAACTAAGGACACTAAAGAGGCTTAGCAAGAAAGGTGGGTTGCTTATATACAAAGGGGTGAAGGGAGAGAGCATGACAAGGTGGCACCCGACCATAGCACACTTGTCCAAGGGTTATGCCACATGATAGCACCCCAAACCACTTGTCCATGACTTGCCACCCACTAGCAAAGAAACAACCATTTGTCCAAAGAATGGTGATACAAACAAGGCTAGGTCAAGAGGGGTGTGTATCGCCCAACATGGTGTCATGGCCGATACACCACTTGGCAGATACAACCCTGGCTGATACACTCATGCCCGATACACTCTTGGACGATACACCAAGCAAACAAGGCCCTGGGAAGCCCAACAACAAGCCCAAGCTTCACAAGCTTTAACGAGGCCCAAAAACAACTCAAGCAAGGCACCCAACTTATCCTCTCAACCCTAGAGGATGCAAGGAGACAGAAAGACATCTCTCAAGGTGGCAAACTTACACACAACCCTAAAACTTGGGTGAATTTCAAGTTGCACCTCAACCTCCCGACAAAGCATAAACAAGACCCTAATCACACCTCAGGTGATTAGCAAACATCAAAACACAAGGTTTAGGCAAAGCAAACAGGGTAAGTGCATGTGGTTGATCAACTTTACATGTAATGGAAAGTCATGATAAAATATGTGTTTTGTTTAATAAATAAATATGTTTAGTTCAAGTTTTTTTTTATCTTTGATTATTTACAAGTATTAGTTTTATCATATTACCAACTCATAGTATGATAGAGGTATATAAAATAACATGTAGGCATACTCAGCACAAATTTCTAGTATATTGTGTTGATGTGTATCACTTGTAATTGTTTATTTTGGTTGTGGAAATATGCTCTTGAAGATCCATGAAAGTCTATCTATGAAACTGATAGTGATTCTTATAACCCTATTATGGTTCAATCGTCCCCATGCAAAACTAGTTGTGAGGTGTGTAGTTCGAGTGGCAAGATGAAGACTACCCCCTACTTCACATGTAGTCATGCTAGGAAACATGTAGTGGACAATTTGTCTCTAAAGCTTGAAGATGATTAGAGTGGACATCCCACTTTTAATTAATGGAGTCTACTCTTTTTCAGAACAATACTACAATTGGAAATAAGGACACTTATGTTGATGTTTAAAATCATTCTTTTGAAATCACTATTGTTACGAGATATCATGATAAATGGTGGTTAGGTGGTTGGACATGGAATTATCATTTACTCTAAGTGGTGCAAGAAATGGTGCATATAGTTACTTCACATTAGATAGTTTACATAATCAACATGATTATAGTCTGCTAAGTTGACTTTCCTCTTATGAATCTAAGATGTATATGGGATTCAACCTAACATTGATGTATCATTTACTGCATTTGGTTACAACCCACGCAATTTTGAAATATAAATCACCAGATTTATCCAGAATATGGTGTTTTCTTGATTTCCATTTGGAGGTTAGGATTTCCAATCACAAATCTGAGCCCACATATTTCAAATTATTCCTCCTTGTAGGTATTTCCCTCCAATTGGGATGACCCACAAGTATGAAAACCATTCCTTAAAAGTGAGTTGAGTGTCTTAAACATTCCCCTATATAACATGATCTTCTATATTTCATGTATATGTATAAATAATACTTTATGTGTATGTTATTTACATGCTTGACTACTTGTACCCTACGTACTTGCATTCATGTGAAACTATTGATAGCTAGTTTTCATAATTAAGTGGGAGTATCAAAATTCATTTGGATATTCTCTTTCTTTTATCCTCACTCAATTTTTTCTCATGTAAGGGTATCATTTTTCTTCACTTCTTCATACATACCCAAGATTAGGGTTATTAAATAGGGCCCATGATTAACCTCTCTACATTGGGTTTTATCCCATTCAGGTCCATCATAATATCAAGATATCCCAACCCATACCTAAGTGTTTTTAGGGTTTAGCCTTACAATAGGAACAAATATCATATGAAACACCTTTATTTTGTTTTCTTAATTGGCATTACATGTACTTTGATTAGTGGAGGATGCTTTAATCCTACTTCTTCCTTGTATCCTAACTTTAGATTAGGAAATAAGTGAATTATAGGGATTATAAAGTTAATAGATGGTAAGAGGACGAAATTTAAGATGAGGGGACCTAAAGATATTTTATTTCAGACAAGAACCTTAGACTTGTCTAGTCTAGATTCACAAGGGCTCGGGAATCCTTGTTAACCAATTGTTGGTGTAGAGAAAATTCTTGCCAACCCCTGGGTTGTGATCCATTCTAGACACCTTTGTCTTTGGAAGATGCCTTAATAATTCCATCACAAATCTACAGAACATTTTACAATTATTAATTACTATAATTTATTTATTAAATACATACTCTGATACAATTTATTATGATCCCCTCCCCCTATCATCCCCATTGAAGGCATATTGAGAGGGAAATGATCATCATGAAATACCAAAGATATAGGCTTCAGATATATCCAACAATAATAAATAATTACAAACCATGATAGTGTTTCATAATAGAAAGAACATAAATTCTCCTCAAAGGAGTTATATAAATTTTCATGGTACAATACTACATCAGAGGAAACACTAATACCAGCTTATTTATTAAATCCTCTTGGTGACTAGAACTTAATGATCTTTAGTGCATTCATCTAGATCTTCATATCTTCATTCTTTAAGTAAGTCAACTAACCTAAACCACCAACAAACAAATATGTGGTTGGTATATTTCTATATTATGTATATGGATCTATACTATTGTTTGCCTATATGAGAAGGGACAACGGCATTGTTTCCCTCGCTACAGATGACGTTACAGGCGGTGGACATCAGCGCTGCCTGGAGACACTCTACACTGCCTGGCGACCATTGGTGTTGCTGGGTGTAGGTGTGAGGGTGGAAGTTGTAAAGGGATTAGGGTTAGACAAAGTTGGGGTCGACATCTGTAGTGGTGAGGGCCTGCTACCTTGTGTTGCTGGCAGTAATGACTTGGATGAGGAGGAGTTGATCACTGCTGATGTATAACTTTGCAGTGACCTTATTAATGCACAGGTTGTTCCACCTCTGTGTGCCCACAACGGCCACTAGTTTTTGGTTTGCAGACGACAATGTTCCGTTAGAATCTGGGGCATTAACAAATCTTATAGGGTGTAATGATGAGCTGAAGAAGAGGTTATGATTTGGTGATGTCGTTCATGTAGACTGTGATGGAGGCTCACAGGAAGCATGATGATAGGTAGGTTGTGGTGGTATTCTATTATCATAGCCGCCACTGGGAGCATAGAGGGGGAGTTTCGTCAAGCTATTGTAATGACCCCACTTCCTGGTAACCCTCAATCAAGGAAGACTAAGAAGTCAAGTGCGTTATCCCAAAAATAGGATCAATGGTTTTGTAAATAATAAAAAATAATTAATAAATTCTACTAGGAACTAAACTTAAAACTGGAATAAAAATTACTTTTCACATACCTTTCAAATATAGGAAACTGGAACTTCTACCCTCAGGAGAATTCTATCTACGTAAATCCTCCTTTATTATTTTAACTTTAATCTTCACAGGTGCCACATTACTATTTGTCCAATTTCAGATATTACCTAAAACACCGACAAACAAAATGTCAGTCAGTATAAATGAATATACTGGTATGTGGTGACAAACAGTCTCCCTCCTCACGCCCAACCATTATGGAAGGAAGAAGCCACCACCACCATCATGATGGGCATCACCAAGATTCAACAACTCGATCCCTATGTCTACCTTGCACCTCAAACATTCTTCATATTATGCTACATGTATGACCAAATTTCATCGTCATCTTCTACCTTCCATCAGAATCTATAATACCAAATCAGATCTAAAATCTACAGATCTTATTAACCCCTCCAAATTACCACACCATCAAGTTTGACAGCTACAATCTTCTCCTATGGTAACCAACCACGGCTACAATCGGCTTGCATCTTCAGACCATTGACAACCTACAACACCATCACTCACAACCACCACAAGGTTGCCTACTCTCCACTACCCCCAGCTCAGACGACCACCAAGATGCAAACTCACCTAGTCATCTCTGATGCACACCATACAACATCATCTGGTTGACGTGAGGTGCATGGAACACTACACCAAATAGAGCTCCAATATCCTTATTGTTTCACCCCACCCACACTACTCACATTGTCTCTGACACTCAACTCACTGCTAATTAGAATTCATTGTGGGCCTGATCCAGTAGATCCAACAATGAAGAATGATTTTCCAAACCTAAAGACCCATGATAACATTATCATCATTTTGGTTTAGACATTCTCAGTCTTTTAGTTGTGAACCTTCATCTAATTGGATTACGGGTAATAGTAGAATATATTTTTGAATAGGAAACTTAGTTACAATGAGAAATATGTTGAATCATGTACAATGATCTTTATCATAGAGTCATATATGCATATGCATGATGCCTAAAACCATAACTAGTAAACATAGACATTATATTAGACTGATTAAACACATGAGATATGTATATTTATACTTATAGATGGTTAATTTGAAAATCCTAACATTACAACTATATTCATGCCATGGGTCTAAAATAGATGAACTAAACATGTTAGGGTATGTTTGGAGGTGTGCTTTTGACTCATGAAGAATTCGATCTAATTTGATTAAATTGAAATAGAAAAGAAACATATTTTAGAAATGTCACATTTAATAAGTTTATATCTTAAGGTATGAATTTATATGAGATGATAGTTAAAATACACCACATTGCTCAGACAAATGAATGACATTCAAATTTGTAGATGGAATTCTTGAAAAAAGATGTGTTAATGAGAATGGTGCTACCCTAAGGGATGTAGATCAAAAGCCTCAAGTGAATTTGTGATAGAGGGATCACCTTGATATCAATAGTAATCGAGGGGTATATATTTGTATTTATATACATGATGGGGGTCTAAATATGAATATATATCCAACATATATGAAGGTATGTTGGATTAAAGCCCTAAATATCCTTAGTAAGAGTATTCTGATAGATAATATATATCCTATAATTAACATCCTTGATCCTACCAACTAACTAAAATTATGTTATAAAATTGTGGGATAAAATGACATGTTATACTTACGTATGTAGTAGATAATTTATAACCTAGTGGGAATCCTAAGAAACTAAAATGATGGGAAAATGTGAGATAATAATCATAGATGGACAACCTAGTCGTAAATATCTCAAAATGATCGACATTTTGATTCTAAGTCAAATAGTAATGTGTATTATACTACTTTGTAGATATCTCATCACCAATTCTTAGATACTTTGAATAATGAATTACCCCCAGAAATAAGATTAATTATGAAGATTCGATATGTACTCCTCTGTATTTATAACTGGCCATTATATGACTAAATTTTTTCACAATGAGGTAGATTTTGAAATACTTGCTCTCGTTGCACAAATCATATACTCTCAATTGGACTTATTGTTATTCATTTGAAATTACTATTATCATGTTGATTTGGGTCAATGACCCCACCTGCTATTTTTTTAGAGTTGAAAATATGGTTGATGACTTATACCATATCTTGCCACTCTATTTTATGCATGTTTGATAATCTAGCTAGATATCTATTATATGGTGCAGGAGTACAACCATTAGGCCGTGCCATTTCTGCCTGGGGTGCACTATTTCCACCTCTCTTTATACATGGGTCCGCTATTTCCACCCAGGGTATGCTATTCCACCCACTTTTTTAGACTAAAGATCCAATGGTGTTTTGGTCGTACTTTATCTATTTAGTCTAAATATATCTACATGTGAATGATTATGATTGTTGTGATATTGTGGATGTTAATTGCAAGATGTGTTCTCTCAATTGTTTAATTATACTACCTCATTCTTTTGGAAATTTCTTCTTTTGTTAATTTGCATTGGAACTTACCTAGCCTTAATGGCCCCCTTTTGTTGGGAACATCAAACTTTACTTTTGAAATAATTTAATGCCCTAGTTAATCTTCTATTATACATACTTAGCTATTGCTGATACATACCTTGTTTCCCTATTTTTTCTGGGTGTTTCCTCCACCCAGGTGTAGGTTCTTTATAGGGTAGAGACTTCGGACGATCATGATCTAGTTGGTGGACATAAGGACCACTTGAGATAGCCTTATTACCTTCTGCATATGGGCTTATGTGTATATAGAAGGAACTAATTCATTTCTTACACCACCCTTAGGGTGAGAAAGTTATGTACATGGAAACAATTTGTAATTTTGTAAATAGTTATGTTTTCCGCTGCTTAAATATTTCATGGCTCATGTTTGTACCATTGAGTGGGCCCACTACTGGGTCCGAATACTACCAGAATGGTATTAGAGCCTAAGCAGTCGGTAAGTAGACTATTTCAAGTTGTCCTAGAGTTTTCCTTAGTAGGTAGGTGGCCTTTTAGAGGTTGTTTTCATACCTAAGCCTGAGTCGAGAATTATTGAAAAGGTTTAAACCCCTTGCCAACTTAGTGATATATATCTCAAACTGCCTAGGGCATTGACATATTTTTGGGTAAATTCTTATCAAACCTACCCTCGCTTTATAGGTATAACCTTCTATATGTAAACTTTGACTCTTCTAGGAAGTAGCCTCCACCTCCCACCTTAGGAGAGGACAATTCATCTAATATAGGGAGTCCGTTGGCTTGAACTCAGATAATTGTGTGTAACCCTATTACAAGTCCATGAAACCTTTTGCCTTTGTTGTTTTCTAGCATGCCTATGACACACACATTATGTAGATTGAGCATGCATGGATACCAACTTAGAATATTGACACGAATTTTAGATTTGGAGATGTTCTATGATATCATATGATGATATGAACTAGATCTGTAAGGTTAGGCTTGTCTTTCCTACAACACAAAGCTATTTCAACATAGTTTGCTTGAGACTTGCCATCCAAGGGTTGGATACTATCCTATTTAAACTTGGGATATCTCGTAAATAAGGATTTGTTGAAGGAAGATATAGGTTTCAAATAACTATCCTTGGGAGTGCATCCCTCACATACATGTAAGGTAGGGATGATGTTATCTCCCTTGTCTTATAAAGGAATGATCACGTAGTTGGAATAGAAATAAAACTATGTGCCATGTTATTTTTCCAGAGGACATATCGAGGCATAATCATGTTCAAAATCTATAATGTATACTCTTTTTCTTGAAACTTTGGATGTACACGAACATTGAGTTTATGTGAGGTAGGTACATCTATGATTGGTCTTTAAAGAGTTGACAACTCTCCCATCTCCATCATGTAATTATTTAACCACGTGTGTGAGATGTAATGACCCTGTGGATGTAAACCAACTAGGGAAGTAGAAACCCTAATTTCTTCTTATTACAGTTTCACGATATTATATATACATGATGTTTTAGGATGTGATGGCCTAAGTCACAATTAAGAGAATGGTGCAATAATAGAGGTTGTGCCTAGTAGGACCTACTAGAAATGAATTGCATGCTGGAAGAAACTTACATCTCCTCCTAACCTAGAATGGGGATATGCCTGTTATATTCCTTGATAACATGTGTAGAGAAACCTATTTTGTGAAGATGAAGTGATGTTAAGGTGATATTATATGTTGTATGTGACAAAAAGTGGTTGACTTGGTTCTTGGATTGATTTTGGCTCCATTTTGGATTTCGATCGCAAGGTTTTCATCGTCAAAATTATTTTCATTATTATATTATATTTATAAAAAAACTTTGTCAGATTTCATCGATGATTTTGGAATCCAAGTCACCACCACAAGAGGGTTTTAGTAGTAGAGAGAGCGTTAATGAAGAAATCTTCGATGTTCCTATTCAACCTATGACCCTAGGCATAAGTGTGATATCGGATTTAAGAGAAGAAAAAAGCATAGCTACAATCTAGTCGACTGCCCTCTTGATTCTTTGTATGGTTAGATAAGTCCTTTTAAGAGGTGGAGCCTTATACACTTGGGTTTGCAGCTTAATTTAATAAATAGTTGAAATCAAGGGTATTAGCATTGGGAAATGATTAGGGAAGGGATACCATATATCATAATAGTAGGATGGATAGACCCCCCCTAACAATGTAGGTGACCATAAAAAAAAATTAAGATAATCCTAAATCTTAGTGTAGTTTTCCTAGACCATAACACAATATGAGAAGATAACAAAGACTTAATGAATGGATAAGATAAGTTCACGTTGGGTTTCATATGTAAGTGTGACGTGGATGTGATTTTCTAGGACTCACTACATTAACTCTATCTAGTGAAATAGAAACTTATAATTTGTTAGAAATTATAGCCTAGTATATTGGTCTATAAATGGGTGGATTTCAGGGACGAAATTCTCTTTAAGGGGCCGAGTGTTGTAACATACCCAACTCTGGGTATCTTACTCATCCCTCCTCTTTCCTTAGAACCATTTTATCAACATAAAATAAATCATTGTTCTCAAAAATTATATTGTAAGTTGAAACTTAGTTTCAACATGCTTCACAAATATACACTGCATAAAGGGATAAATGTAAAATAATAATAATAAAATAAATAATGAAGTTTGATCCTATTGAATACTAGTAAGAGTAAAGGATTAAGAAACTAAATTAACATAAGATATTGTGACACACTGTTGTTATTAAAAGAAATAGGTACATTAAATGAATACTTAGAATGCAAGTAATGAAATATTATAGAAGACACTTTCAAAAAGTAAAATTGAGGCCAAAATATAATTCCTCATGCCCTAATTACCATAGGCACACCCTCTTAATTAGTTGATTGAATGTACACACCCTATTATATATCATGCCATCAATTAAAACTAAGTTGGCGTTAATTAGCTCCTTGTAACACCTCATGTGCAATACTCCTCTCTATTTCACACGTGATGCCAATGTTCTCCCCCTTCTAAAATTTATGATGCCCCATTGATAACCGGTGTCTTTCCCCTTGAACAACAGCCATCCACACCCTCTCCTCTTTCCCCTTCCTCTCTCCATCAATTTTTCCTCTCTATATCATCCCTTCTTCCCTTGGCGCCCTTAAAACCTAACCATAACTTGACGACGCTCCCCTCTATGCTCCCTATGGCAGCTATGACAACAGGAGACCACCGCAACCTACCTATCATCATGTGACATGTGAGACTTCATCACTGTCTACATGAATGACATAGCCAAATCCTAACTTCTTCTTCATCTCGTCGTTACTCCCTCTGAGATCTGTCAACGCCCCAGTTTCTAACGGAGCAACGTCGTCTGCAAACTAAAAACTAGTGGCCGTCGTGGGTGCACAGAGGTGGCGCAGCCTGTGTGCTATGATGGTCACCCCCAGAGTTATAGATCACCAGCGATGAATTCCTCCTCATCCAATTCATGACTGCTAGCGACACAAGGTAGCAGACCCTCACCATTGCAGATGTCGACCCCAACTCCATCTGAACCTGATCCCTTTACAACCACTGCCCTCACACCTACATCGAGCAACGCCAAGGGTCACCAGGAAGTGTAGAGTGCCTCCAGGAAGTGCTGACGTTCACCACCTGTAATGCCACCCGCAGCAAGGGAAACAACGCCTCTGTCCCTCCTCTTTCCATGAGTGTCCCTCCTCACAACCAACCGTTGTGGTAGGCAGAAGTCATAACCTCCATCATGATGGGCGTCACCAAGATCCAACGACTGGTTCCCTATTACTGCCTTGCACCTCAAACAATGATCCTTTCTTCATCTTATGCTACCTGTATGACCGAATTCCATCATCATCTTCTACCTTCAATCAGAACCTACAATACCATATCAGATCTAAAACCTGTAGATTTTATTAACTCCTCTAGATTACCACACCGTCATGTCCGAAAGCTACAACCTTCTCCTATGGTAATCAGCCACGACTACAATCAACTTGCATCTTCAAACCATTAACAACCTGCAACGCCAGCACTCACAACCACAACGAGGTTGCCTACTCATCCACTACCCCCAGCTACGACGACCACCAAGATGCAGACTCACCTAGTCATCTTTGATGCATACTAGAAAACATCATGTGGTTGACGTGAGGTCCATGGAACACTACGCCCAATAGAGCTCTAGTATCCTTGCTGTTTCAACCCACCAACATTACTCACGTTGTCTCTAAAGCTCAACTCGCTGCTCTTTAGAATTCATCGTGGGCTTGATCCAGTAGAGCCAACAATGAAGAATGGTTTTCCAAACCTAAAGAACCATGGTAACATTATCATCCTTTTGGTTTAGCCGTTCTCTGTCTTTTAGTTCTAAAACCTCATCTAATTGGATTATGGGTAATAATACATTAGAACTTTGAATTGGAAACTTAGTTATAATGAGAAATCTGTTGAATCATCTACAATGATCTTTATCATAGTGTCATATATGCATACGATGCCTCAAACCACAACTAGAAAATATGGACATTATATTAATTTGATTAAACAGATGAAATATGTATATTTATACTTACCTAAATGAAATTTGTAATTCTAGAGATGGTTAATTTGAAAATCCTAACATTCCAAGTATATTCATGTCATGGCTGTCGAATAGATGAACTAAACATATTAGGGTATGTTTGGAGGTGTGATTTTAACTCATGAAGAATTTGACCTAATTTGATTAAAATGTAAAAGAAAATAAACATATTTTAGAAATGTCACATTTAACAACTTTATATTTTAAGGTATGAACTTATATGAGATGACAGTGAAAATACACCACATTGTTCAGACAAATGAATGACATTGAAATTTGTAGATAGAATTCTTGAAAAAGGACATGTGTTTATGTGAATGGTGCTACCCTAAGGGATGTAAATCCAAAGCCTTAAGTGAATTGGTGATAGAGGGATCACCTTGAATATCAATATTAACCAAGGAGTATATATTTGTATTTATATATATGATGGGGTCTAAGTATGAATATATCACCAACATATATGAAGGTATGTTGGATTAAATCCCTAAATATCCTTAGTAAGAGTATTGTGATAGATAGTGTATATCCTATAATAAACATCCTTGATCCTACCAACTGACTGAAATTGTGTTATAAAATTTTGGGATAGAATGACATGTTATACTTACATATGTAGTTGATCTTTTATAACCTAGTGGGAATCCTAAGAAACTACAATGATGGGAAAATGTGAGATAACAGTCATAAACCTAGTCATAAATATCTCAAATTGAACAACGTTTTGATTCTTAGTCAAATAGCAATGTGTATTATACTACTTTGTAGATCCCTCAACACCAATTCTTGGAGACTTTGAATAATGAATTGCCCTCTAGAAATAATATTAGTCATGAAGATCTGGTATGTACTCCTCCCTATTTATAACTGAGAATTATATGACTAAATCTTTCCATAATGAGGCAAATTTTGAAATACTTGCTCTTGTTGCAATTGTTGCACAAATTATATACTCTCAGTTGGACTTATTATTATTCTTTTGAAGTTACTATTATCATGTTGATTTGGGTCAATGACCCCACCTGCTATTTTTTTAGAGTTGAAAATATGATTGATGACTTATACCATATCTTGCCACTCTATTTATGCATGTTTGATAATTTTTCTAGATATATATTGTATGGTGCATGAGCACAACCATTACGGCACGATACTTCCTCCAGGGTGCACTATTTGCACCTCTCTTTATACATGGACACACTATTTCCACCCAGGGTGCCCTATTCCACCCATTTTTTTAGACTAAAGATCTAGTGGTGTCTTGATCGTGCTTTAGCTATTTAGTCTAAATATATCTGCATACGAATGATTATGATTGCTGTGATATTGTGGATGTTAATGGCAAGATGTGTTCTCTCAATTGTTTAATTATATTGTCTCATTCTTTTGGAAATTCCTTCTTTTGTTAATTCACATTGGAACTTACCTAGCTTTAATGAACCCCTTTTGTTGGGAACATCATACTTTACTTTGGAAATAATTTAATGCCCTAGTTAATATTCTATTGTACATACTCAGTTGTTGCTAATACATACCTTGTTTCCCTATTTTTTCTGGGTGTTCCCTCAACCCAGGTGTAGGTGTTTTACAGGGTAGAGACTCAAGGCGATCATGATCTAATTGGTGGACATAAGGACCACTTGAGATAGCTTGTTACCCTCTACATATGGGCTTATGTGAATATAGAAGTAACTTTTTCATATTTTGCACAACCCTTAGGGTGAGAAAGTTATGTACGTGAAAAAAATTTGTAATTTTATAAATAGTTATGTTTTCTGCTGCTTAAATATGTCATGGCTCATGTTTGTACCATTGAATGGGCCCACTACTGGGTCCTACTTACCGGAAATATGACCTAGATGATATGGAAAGTGATGATTATAGGCATGTGTCCTACAAATAAAGAAATGAAAGAAAATTGAGAACTTTATATTACATGTTCGTATTGTTTACTGCTTGATCTTGGTCACTTACTATTTTGTATGTGTAAGATAATAATAACTCAAAGGTCTCTAATTGAGTCAGACTAAGCAAAATAATACTCATGTTATGAAATGATAATGACAAATGAGAAATTAGACCAAGTAATGAATGAAACTTTAAGCATGTTGTGTATCACCTGGCACTGTAGTATTTCTAGTCTTCATAACTCATGATTGTTCACACACACACACAGATATATAAATATATAAACACAGACAATATATATATATATATATATATATATATATATATATATATATATATATATATATATATATATATATATATATATATAGAGAGAGAGAGAGAGAGAGAGAGAGAGAGAGAGAGAGAGAACCCATACATGTCATGTTTTTACAATACTCATAGTTATTATTGTAGGCTTATTATTATATAATCTATGTCACATATGTGAAAAAATATATCGAAGTTCACACTCATATACCATATGTACATGTGAGTACAAATTGTAACGGGTCAAAAAAATCCATATCTTGGTAGTAGATAGATACCAAATGAGCAATGTCCAGATGGTCTACCCAACATTTCTTAGAATGGGGATTGGGGATAGAGAGGGGTGTGGAGGCTCGCTCATAATACAATGGTTAGTGCAGATATATATATATTTATGATATATATCCTGTTAGAAATTCCGTCTTTTAATTATTTTACTCTGATTTGAATGAATATGATGTGGTAGAAGATACATAAGAACTTTTCCCGTTCTTTTCTATCTATACCTTCTCTTAATTATCAGTTTGTCTAATCAAATTTTACTTATTTTTCTCTTCTCGCATCCCCGTCATTACCCTTCTACGGTACCAATGTAGTCACTTCTCGGCATTTATATCTATTATTAAGACTAATTGATTAGATATTCCTATAAACGTTGTTCTATTATTTCACATTGATTGCTCTATTTTTTAGTACCTCATCTTTATCTTATGAGATTAAAAGTATCATATGTCAAATCATGTATGATTGTTGATCTTCATGTGTGTCATCATATTTCTTCTTTTATAAATATATCGATTTATATTTATTTATAATATTGACTTATTCGTCTTATTTTGACTCTTTTGTGTTCCATCTCCTTGCTATATGTCAACGTCCAAAAAAATATATATCAAGATAAAACTCCACAATAAGAAGGACAATCAGATTCTTGTTGGTATTATTGTTGTTTGAAAATATTATAGTTATCTATTACTTCAAATATATAAACAAACAAATGGCATATTCTAAAAGTAAAAGAAAACATATGCTAATGTCAAAATTATATTTTAATTTTTGAAAATTTTATGTTTTACTTTAATAGTTGATTTTTTATTTTAAATTTAATGAAAAAGTATACTTATGAAGGAAAGAAAACATACAACAAGCGAAGTCGTTAATCTTTTATTTTATGACAAAATTAGTGATGAAGGTAAAACAGAAACTACACTGGTTTAATAGACATACTTTTTCTAGTCCCAACATTTCATGTCGAGATTCGCCACTGAATAATGCAACTGGATCATCCGACGGTTTTAAGTTGGAGTAAGTTTGCGACTTCGGAAGCTGATAAGATAACGATAGGCTCTGTCTCTGCAGCCCCTGCCGCAAACGGATATAAATATCTTGGTTGTTATGTGTGTAGATATGTGACCTGGTGGTCACCGTTAGAAAAATGAAATATGGTAGTCAACATCTAAGGGCCCTCCTTATCTAACGAATATGATGTTTGAGGTTATACCGCCTCGGTAGTGCGATGTGCGATGTGCGATGATCTTATCTAAGGTTATGATTACGAAATGAATGTTCTTTTCTACAAAAAGAAAATCTATTCAATAGTTACCTCGATAATAACTCGTTCATCATGCCCTATTGCCGGTCTGGACGGATTCGATTTCAGTCATTTTCGGACCCCCTTCCCCTTCCATCTCTATCAGTCTATATCCTTTCAGTACAGAGTGTTACAATATCACCTCGATAATGCCGTGATACTCCTACCAAAACTCACATGGCCTTTTTGCCCATCTACACCCCTTACAATCTCTCTCATTCCTTATCCGTTCAGTACACAGTGTTACATAATCACCTACCGTGATACTCTCGTTGAGGGGCATGGCTTTTGTGCCCATCTAAACCCTTTCCGTTGTTGCTTCGTCGGAGTCCAATTCCCAAATGTTATAACATCTTCAAAAGGAGAAAAACAACCGTTCTTTGTTATGGTATTTGATACAAATGGCATGATATATCTTTGAGTTCAGTAACTTTTTGTCGAAGACACCAGGATATCTTGATTGATTTTCCTTAGATGGCATGGAGTGCTGTAGGCAAAGTTTTCAAGGGAAAACGTGATTAGTCAAGAGATGTATGTAATCAATTTTGTCACGAGCTCCCCATTTGTCAACATCATTTACTCCTATCTACTGCACTGCTTCAGTGTGCTCAAAGGTAATATCGTCGGAATTGTCAACAAAGGACACCTGCGATTTGGACGGCTTTTTGGTTCAGCTCGCGACTTGCCTGCAAAAGACAAGATACTGTATGTACATCGTGGACTCCGGAAATATATGTTGGGCATCAATAAATGAGACATTACTAAACAAATCAGGGTTTTATCGCTTCGTTGATGTTGGTACGACCGGAACATCCACTGCGTAGAGAACACTCACTCAAGTTAGATGTCTCGTGACTGACGCGTAAAAGTTTTAAGCCTCGTAGTTGTTGTTCCACCACGTAGAGAACATCCGCTCCTAGTTCGTTGGTGGAGGAGGTAAAATTCAAGACTCGCGCAAAGCACGAATGACAAAACCACAAATGCTTAAATGGGGATCTTATCTCGATCAAAATGGACTTTGAATTGAATTCAAGATCCTCCTAAATTGGCCACTATGGTCAGATGCACCATATCCTCGTGAACTTAAGAATCTTAATACATACATATATGACACTTAACAGTTGGATTAGTTTGAAAATTCTGCTGCTCTTTGTAGCATAAGTCTTAGATCGGTACCCTGCTAAGACACAAGGTAAGGTGAAAAAGCAACAATCTTTTGCGTTTGTATTGACTGGACTTCTCCCTCTTCATAAAAGAGTTTAAAAAATCTAGATATGGCAAGTCATTTACAACCTCGTTGCATCCACACAAAACATCAAGCACGGCCACCAGGTCCCAGATGAAACCATCGAAATGGACATCCGTGGTCGACGAACCATGGAGACCCATGCTACCAAAAAGTTGTTGCAACGTATTGACAAATTATTTATAGGAACAACATCCAAAATTGATCTATTTTGACAAATTTATTTACCACACTATTTTCAATTTATTTTCTAAATAACTTAGTTTGAATGGAAGAAGCTACCAGCCCATGCTACATGGCGGGCTTCATTTTGAGATACAATCTCATTTGACGTCTTCAAGAAAAAGTTGCCATGTGGCGCAATGGCCTTCAATTCTTTTTCTTTTCAATACTATGTTACAATGTATTAAATGATTCCAATTCCATAATGCTAATAATTTTTATTTTATATAATATAATGATTGTCTAAATATAAAGTAATACAATACTATTAATAATATGCATGTATATGTTTAATATATTAAATATATAACTATATATTTATATATGTGTATTTATTTATATTATATTTAACAATATATCAATTAACATCTTTCGACAATCCTCAATGAAGAGACTCGAGTTCGACTCTGACTGCCAACCCTCAGGTGCATCAAGAACCCACGTTATTGAGTATACCGCGATGCCTCCATGTACGCGGTTGGTTTCCAGGTTTACCCTTGCTTGGGTCGGGTCCAATAGTGGCCTTTCCCGGAGTAGTTCCTCGTTATAAAAAAATAAATTATAATCTTTATATTCAAAGTCATCTACAAATTCGGGAAACCATAGAGACGCATACTACCAATAAGTTGTTGTAACGTATTGACCAATTGTTTTTAGCAAAAACATCCAAATTGACCTACTTTGACTAATTTACTTACCACGCTAACATAAGTTTCAATTTATTTCCTAAATAGCTTAGTTTGAATGGAAAAAGCTACCAACCCGTACTAGATGTCAGGCTTCTTTTTGAAGACACCATTCTATTTGACATCTTCAAAGAAAAGCTGCCATGTGACACGACGACCTTCAATTTTTATTCTATTACTATGGCACCATGTATTAAATGAATCCAATACCATAATGTCAATAACTTTTGTTAAATAACGATTGTCAAAACATAAAGTAATACAATAATACTAACAAATGTATCTATATATCTAATATATCAAATATATAATTATATATTTATATTCTTGCATTTTATGGATATTATATTTAATAATACATCGATTATAATTTTGTAATAAGATTCATATACAAAATAGATGTCATCAAATATGTATATATAACCTATAATATAGCATGGCACAAAATTTAAATTATCTTATACAAATCTTACATTATTTCAAAGAAAATTTAAATGTTTCAAATAATAGTATTAGTATGTAAATGATTTTAATAAACATGTTTTATATGCATATAATTTAGAATACTTATATGTTTTTCTCATTTCTCAGTTTAAAATTACAAGTCTCTCATCACTTCAATTAGGTAGGTCCATGTATTCTAAACATTTCATATAATTTGTACAAACAAAGAAAGAACCAAAAAGTACTCTATTTTATTAAAAATGCAAATAATGATTATATATGCTTATGCATATATGAATATTTAGGTATATTAATAAAATATATTGGAAAAATAAATTGAAAAAATATCACTATTAAGTGAATGTGGAAATATTTTTTCCTATTTCTATATAGTATATGATTATGTAAACTATATGATTATCTTTATTACATATACTACATTTATAATTTTTTCTTGATACTTCTATATGTAGATAATCTACTATATTAATACATGCATGTAACTATCATTCACATATTTTCCATATGGATTATAATAATATCTAATGGAATATTTTTTCATTTACTATAGAATATTATATTATGTCTAATTGCTAGCTAAATTTAAATAAAAAATTTTATTTTGTATTGTTGAATGTATCATTTATATATAGATACTAAAATATTAATGCATAAAATATATTTAACATATCTAATATATGCCATATATATTATAATGTTAATCTTCTTATATTATTTTCTACTTAGACTTGGTGTAATATTTTCTTAAGTAGAAAATGATACTATGACAACCCTAATTTGTATAAACTTTCCATAATGACATTCCTTAGATATGTGTGCACTTATATCTATAAGATGTCAAAAGAAAAAATATAAGGGATTGTGATTGTCAACTACTATATAATAAGAAGTCGGATCATTGTTCGCATACATCCTTCAAGTAGACACACAAACCATCATTCATAAAGATAAAAGAGTCATATTACATTATTCGTTAGAAAGAGATATGAGTTCTTAGTGAAAAAGAAATACATAGGATATAGACATCCTACACACCATCTAATGATAAGATATAACTATCAAAATAGAAAATAAGATGAGAGGCAGCCATCGAGCTAATCATCTTCCATGAACTTTATTTAGTTTGTTCAAGTACTTTGAGATGCATTACTTGTTCCTTGAACCTAGAAAATACTAGAAACAAATGATTAACATAAAGTTGTTATGTGGTTGAAAAATACCATACTATGCTGGCATATTTAAAATACTTGAAGGAAAAAAGAAAATGAAAACATTAAGTTAAGGAGGAAAATCAGGTAAACCCAAGTTATTGGTCACATTTCAATGGACATGTATTACAATGGTGGACTTAACACAATCAACAATCATATCATTAGGCCTTATCCCCGTCTACCTTGTACCATTAGGGAGTTATTAGTCAACATTAATACTTTCCCTCTCTAATAGAGAGATTAATGAACCATCAGTAACTACATTTCATTTTCTTTCATTAGTGTTCAAGGCAAAAAAGTGACAATATGTATTTATATACATCCAACAAGATTATTTAATTACATACAAGAAATTACTCATAATTATATCATCCAGCAAAAACTAGTCTTATACTTATATCCACATTCCTTGAATCTCATATCTGAATTTCAACAAGCCTAGATTAAGAGAGTAGATCACCTTGAAAGAGAAATAAGATCTAAAGTCATTATGGGTTCTCATCATCCCATATTAGGGTTTTTGGGTTATTAGGGTTTGATCTCTAGTTGGGGTTATTTTCAACTTCTTATGATTAGATTAGAGATTATCTTTGACTCTTATCTTGTATTGGAGTCAAGAAGACTATATTTCAAGATTAGGGTTTCATCTAATTTATGAGGCCCATTTTATATAAGAAAGGAACATTCATTTTAGGGTTTCTATAGATGTTTAGATCATTAATAATTTCCTTTTAGGATTCACATGATCCAAGGTGTTCAAAGTTAGATCTAGGGTTTGAGAAGTCGTAAATGATCATAGGAGGTCATTACTTAATTAGGGTTTGGCAAATAAATGCATGAAAGAACACATATATATAGAGAGAAACTGAAAACTAGGGTTTTTAGATATCTATCCATACTTGCTTAGGGTTTTGGGTCATGTGAGGGTCAGGGACCCTATTAGGGTTTGGGTATCCAAAAAGGTCAGGTTGCATCAAATAATGTCCGTTATAATTATTAAATGCATATAATCAATCATTAGACTATAGGCTAGAATTTTTGAAAAAGGGGTCAGATCTAGGTACTGAGGATATTTTATTTGGATAGCATGCATTTTGTTGATGAAAATCATATATAGGTTTGCTATTTTCTAATATTCCTAGCATTTTCTAGGATATTCCTAAGATTAATAGATTTCTAATTTAATTAAATGATTTAGGTTGAGAAAACTCGGCTTAAGGAAAATAGTGGTCCTACGAGCCTTCCCAATCAAGAACACAAGCTCGTAGAAGTCCTCTAAAATTTGTATTTTGCATTCTGGCTGCCCATTTGTCTGTGGATGGTAGGTTGTACTGAAGTTCAACTTGGTACCCAATTCTTCTTGAACATGTTTCTACAGCTTTGAAGTGAACTTTGGGTCCCTATCCAAGACAATGGATGTTGGAACTCCATGAAGACGTACTATCTCCCATATATACAGATCAACCAGCTCAGATACTTTGGTAGTAGTTTTTACAGGGAGAAAGTGAGATGACTTTGTGAGACGATCCACTATAACCCATGCAACATCATATCCCTTTCTGGTCTTGGGTAGTCCCACCACAAAATCGATGGTGATGTGTTCCCATTTCTATTTCAAGATTTCCAAGACTTGTAGTAGACCACCTGGTCTTAGGTTCTCTCCCTTGATTCTTTGGCATGTCAGCCATCTGGACATGAATTCTGTAGTATCACGCTTCATACCCCTCCACCAAAACTGAGGTTGTAGGTTTTTGTACATATTAGTTGTTCCAGGATGAACTTTGTACTTTGACCCATGTGCCTCACTTAGAATCTTTGTTTTCACAGCTGACTGCTTAGGAACCCACATACAGTTCTTATATCAAAGACCACCATCAAGTCCCACACACAGATGTGCTTGAGGCTTTAACAGGAGAGAGGAGAGCTCTTCAAGATCAGGACTAACTTTTTGTGTCTCAAGAAGTCTAGACTGAAGACCAAATGGATAGAGATGTTGTTGACTTGAAGATGATTAGATAGAAATTGTGATTTCTATCCCACTAGATCCTCCATATTTCTCCACTTGGGAACAAATAAAGATGCACATACTGCCCTTTTTCTACTAGTAGCATCAACAAATACATTAGCCTTACCTAGATGATAGCCAATAGTGAAATTGTAGTCTTTCATATACTCAAACCATCAGCGTCAACACAAGTTTAGGTCTTTCTGAGTCAGGATGTATTTTAGGCTTTTGTGGTTGGTGAAGATATCAAATGTCACCCCGTACAGGTAGTTCCTCCAGATTTGGAGAGCATGAATGATTGCAGCTAATTCCAAATAATGTGTGCGATAATTAAGTTTGTTAGGTTTTAGCTGTCAAGATGCAAAGGCCACCACCTTTCCATGCTATTCTAGGACACATCCTTACCCATTTTTTAAAGCATCTTTGAAGACACAAATCCTTCATTGCCAGAAGGTAGAATTAGAACAAGAGTGGATGTCAATTTCTACTTCAACTCCTAGAAACTTGACTCATAAGAAGTTGACCAGATGAAATGCTCGTCCTTTTGAGTGAGCTTAATCAGAGGAAGTGCAACTTGGAGAAATTGGGAATGAAACAACGATAATATCTGACTAAGACCAAGAAGCTCTGAATTTTAGAGGGGTTTTGAGGAGGTTTCCAATCAAGAACAACATATACTTTGGCGGGATCAACATATATGTTACCCCCAGAAATGACATGGACAAGAAACATGACTTTATCAATCCAGAATTTACATTTAGAGAGCTTTCCATATAATTTCTGAGCTCAAAGGAATTCAAGAATTGACTTCAAAAGCTCACGATGCTTCTCCATGAAGTCCTAATAAATGAAGATATTATCAATAAAGATGGCCACAAACTCATCAAGATAAGGTTGGAAGAATTTGTTCATCAAATTCATAAATACACCTAGTGCGTTGTTCAACCCGAATGGAATCACTAGAAATTCGTAATTCCCATAATGAGTTCGGAAAGTAGTTTTAGAAATGTCAGAGTCCTTGACTTTAAGTTTATGGAAGCCATAACAAAGATCAATTTTAGAGAAAACTTTGGTTGTACGAAGCTGATTAAAAAGGTTATCAATGTGATGGAGGGGATTTTTATTTTTAATAGTGGCTTGGTTCAACATGCGGTAGTCAATACACATATGCATAGAACCATCTTTCTTTTTTTAAAAAAGAAAAGGCGCACCCCAAGGGGAAACACTAGGATGGATAAAACCTTTGTCAAGAAGTTCTTGTAATTGTTTCTTCAACTCCATAAGCTCAGTAAGATCCATCCTATATGGTGCCCTAGAAATCGAAGGGGTTCTAGGGAGAAGATCTATGGATAACTCAATATCTCTATTTGGAGGCATCACATGAAGTTCCTCTGAAAATATGTCAAGAAAATCACGTATCACCTCCAGTCTTTCTACAAGCCCGCTACTAGGGTTGGTCTTTGAGACTAATGTGAAGAAGACTACATCATTTAGAAATGAGCTTTTTATCTTTAAGAAAGGAAATTATAATATTATTATAGAATCTGCTTCCCCTAGGGATCATCACATGACAAGAATGAGGTTGAAAGATGACTACCATCTTATTTATACAGTCAATCTAGATATGATACTTGTATAGCCAATCCATACCAAGTTTAATATCGAAGTCTTCTATAGTTAAGAGGATGAAACCAAAGGGCATGTCACGATTTTCAAATCTTAGAGGAAGGATATCAGTTTTTTGTAATGTAGTGAGTATTTTATCACTAGGAGTTGACACATCAAGAATATATCCCAAGTCCCTTATATGCAGGTGTAACATAGATACCAGATTTTAAGAAATGAATGTGTGTGTTGATCCAGAATCAAATAAATCTTTAACATGATGATCATTTAAGAATACAATGCTACATAGGATAATCATGTTATGAATAATTTGAAGGCATTGAACAAGATATTAGATATATGAAAATAGTTTAGGTTACCTTCAACAAGCTGGTTGGAATTTGACTTAGCTTCCTCTATAGTCACTACAAATAATCTGGCGTTGTGGTGTCCCTGAGGGAGTGGAGCACATGTTGTAGGGTTTTCAAAGATGGATGGAGTCAGGCAATTGGCAATGAAATGACCCTCCTTCTTGCAGTGATAGTAGACCGTCTTAGTATGATGACATACCCCACCATGGAATCACCCACAAGACTTGCACTTGGGATGAGATGTACTCTATTGGTTCTGGTAGTTTTTCTATCCACCTTTACCTAAACCTCCTCCTTTTCCTGATCCCTTTTTATTGTGGCCAGGGTGGAACTTCCTAGACTTATCCTCCTTGGTGGTGGTTAACCCTAGGTATCCCATCCTTGAAGGCTTCTGCAGACCTTGATCCCTTTCCTGTTTAAGGGCCATATCTAGGGCTTCATCTATGCTCCTGGGATAGGAGGCGATGACTAGAGTTTTTAGGTGGGCAGCTAGTCAGTCAACATAGTGCTCAATGAGGTGATCTTCAATCTTAATAGGTGCATAATGCTCCAGAAGCCTAAACTTCTGGATGTAGTCAGCCATCGAGAGACCGTCCTGCTTAAGCTTAGTATACATCCTCTCCTTCCTCTTCCTCTCAGCTATAGGCATGAAATGGTCAGTGAAGAGGGTTTTGAAGTCTTCCCATTCCATCCTATGCACTTCTTCTCCTCTATTTCCACCATAGTTTTCCCACCATATTTTAGCCCCTCCCTTAAACAGGTGTGTGATAAATCAGACCTTCATTTCATTGGGTACTTCTAGGGTACAAAAGGAATTTTTCATAGACAAGGTCCAAGATTCATCCTTATCCATCAGCTCAAGCTAGTCTTCTCCCCAAAAGGTGCCATGGTTAAGTTTGATGAAATCTAGCACAGTCACCTCATTCTTCCTAGATGAACTAGTTTCAGGGGTTCCTTTTAGGGCATTGGTCTCCATGAAGTCTAGGAGAACTTTCTTTTGTTCTTCCCACCTATCCCTGGACATTTTCTTAGAATCATGTTCTTCAGGTGTTTCAGGTTCTTTCCTCTTCTTAGAGGATGATTCTTTCGAAGCCTTAGAGTTACGGGTCTTTGGAGGCATCCTGAAATTTAGGTGAAATATATTAGATATATCATTTTTTGTCATATTATATTTCATTATTCTTCTTTATTAGTTATTAATGATCTTAATGTTATTATTTGTGGAGGATACCCTAATAATCCTTATCAGTTGGTCCTTAGGACTTCTAAATAAAGTGACTCTTTTCCTAACCTTATATCATAGATATGAGAGGGAAACATTTTTATAACAAAGATGAGGAAATTTCCTATAGATGAGAAGGGTTCTTAATTAAGGTATGCCCAAGAAGTAGGAGACACTTAGGTTATCGGCCAAGTAGACTTATACTGCCATTTATGTAGCCTCATGATTGCCAAGCAAAGTGAATCAGAGACTTTAGCTAGACCCATGGCAGATGCTATCCAAATCAACTCCACCCTTCATATCCCTAACTCCAGGACTACCCTAGACTCACAATAGGGTGAATGAGGTTTCATGTGATTATGATGTGTGAACATTGGCTCTGATACCAACTGTGATCACCCCAATTCCTATACACTTTCCATAATGACATTCCCTAAATATGTGTGCACTCATATATATAAGATGTCAATAGGGAAAATATAAGGGATTGTGATTGTCAACAAGTATATAATAAGAAGTTGTATCGTTATTCACATATGTTATTTAAGTAACCACACAAACCATTATTCATAAAAATGAAAAAAAAGTCATATTACATTATTCATTGAAAAGAGATATGAGTTCTTAGGGAAAAAGAAATACACATGATATAAACATCCTACACACCATCTAATGAAAAGAAATAACTATCTAAATAGAAAATAAGATGAGATGTAGCCATCTAGCTAATTATCCTCCATGAACTTTATTTAGTTTCTTCAAGTACTCTGATATGCATTATTGGTTCCTTGAACCTAGAAAATATGAGAAACAAATGATCAACATAAAGTTGGTACGTGGTTGAAAGATACTATACTATGTTGACATATTTAAATACTTGAAGAAGAAAAGAAAATCAAAATGTTAAGTTAAGGAAAAAAATCAGGTAAACCCAAGTTATTAGTCACATTTCAATGGACATGTATTACTATGGTGGACTTAGCACAATCAACACTTATATTATTGGACCCTATCCCTTCGTACCCTGTACCATTAGGGATCTCCCCACATACCTTGTACCATTATGGTGGTGCTAGTCAACATTAATACTTTCCCTCTCTAATCGGGAGAAATGAACCATCAGTAAAAATATTCCATTTTCTTTCCTTAGTGTTCTTAGTGTTCAAGGTAGAAAAGTCACAATATCTATAGATATACATCCATCAAGATTATTCAATTACACGCAAGAAATTACTCATAATTATATCATCCATCAAAAACTAGTCTTATACTTATATCCACGTACCTTGAATCTCAGATCTGAATTTCAACAAGCCTAGATTAAGAGAGTAGATCACCCTGAAAGAGATATAAGATCTAAAGTCATTATGGGTTCTCATGAACCCATATTAGTGTTTTTGGGTTATTATGGTTTGATCTCTAGATGGGGTTATTTTCATCTTCCTATGATTAGATCAGGGATTATCTTTGACTCTTATCTTGTATTGAGCCACAAGACTAGATTTCAAGATTAGGGTTTCATGTTATTAATGAGGCCCATTTTATATAAGAAAGGAGCATTCATTTTAGGGTTTCTATAGATGTTTAGACCATTAATAATTTCCTTTTGGGATTCACATTATCCAAGGTGTTTAGGTTTAGATCTAGGGTTTGGGAAGTTGTACATGATCATAGGAGGTCATTACTTAATTAGGGTTTGGCAAATAAATGCATGGAAGCACACATATATAGAGAGAAACTGAAAATTAGGGTTTTTAGATATCTATCCATACTTGCTTAGGGTTTGGAGTCATGTGAGGGTCAGGGAGCTTATTAGGGTGTGGGTATCCAAAAAGGTCAGGTACCATCAAATAATTTCCATTATAATTATTAAATGGCATATAATCAATCATTAGACTGTAGGCTATAATTTTTGCAAAATGGGTCAGATCTAGATCCTAAGGATATTTTATTCAGGTAGCTTGCATTTTTCTGATGAAAATCATATATAGGATTTCTATTTTCTGATATTCCTAACATTTTCTAGGATATTTCTAAGATTAATAGATTTCTAATTTAATTAAATGATTTAGGTTGAGAAAATTACCTTGATCAACGGACGGATCCAACTGGTTCAACGACTTAGATTGATCATATCTCGCGATATTGGGCTTGTCTTGATCGCTGACTCACACACTCCTTCTTGACGTGGTGTCACATAGTAGGCTAGCTGGCAAAGTTGGTGGCTCGTGGTTGGTCCACCTGGGTCTGAGTTAGCAACACGTCAGCCTCCTTCCTCAGCTCCTCCTCATGTACAACATCCTACCTTGTGACTCCAGTGAGGACCTTCTCAGGCTAGCATGTGAGTGGTGGTGAAAGAAGAGCGTCTTCACCTTCAACGAGTTGCCCTGAGGGAAGGTGACTACTTTGAGTGGTGTAACTCCTCACAGACTGGAGTGCCTCCAAGTCACATCGAGAAGGTTGCCAACATAGGCGGTGGGATAGGTGAGGGAAAGGTCTGGGATCTTGGGTCCTAGCCGGGGATCTTCCCTGGAGTATGGTGAAGGTGGAGATAGTGAAGAATTGGTATGTGTTGGCTAAATGGACATCATTTAAATCCCATTGTTTTGATAATGATAAACATTTCATTCTTGTTGATCTAACGTGCTACTTGAGTGTTGCAGGAATAAAGTGGATGACAAATATTTGGAAGATCTATATGCTAAATTGCTTTAGTGAATGTAATCAATTGTAAAACTTGTACAAATATATAATGTACAAGTACTTAGACATCATGTAAATCAAACGTTAGATCTTCCTTAGCCAATCAAAACACTTAGATAGGTCATCCTCTTCAATAGTGTCACATCTGCACACTCATACACACACTTAGTATCTAGTTCAAAACATTGAAACATGGTTATTCTCGGTCGACAAACTCCTCGACCGAGACACTCTCGGTCGACAAATTCTTCGACTGAGAATGACCCAGGTAGCCGTTAGACACGGCAGACAAAGTAGTTGGGAGTTGGATCAGAACGTTATATACACTTGACTCCAGACAGTCCCTCGATCGACAAAACTTTGACCGACTGCGATCTCGGTCGACAATTCCTCGACTGAGAATGTCTCTGTCTGTACTTTTCAGAATTAATTAACTAGCCGTTGTTAGTGCAACTAATGGATACCTAACGGCTAGTTGAGCACTTAGAACCCCCTAGAAAGTGTCTATAACGTCCTTAAGCATCCATAGGCCATTCCTATAAATAGGACAAGCCATAGGACACCCAAAGTACACTTGTGCAATACTTGAACTTACATACTTGCAATTAGCAATCTATTTTGAGCTATTGAGCAACACTAGCATTGGATACTCACTCCCCTTGCTCTAAATTCGTGTCCTATCGGCTAGCATCTCCTATCCACTAAACCTACACTTCAATACTCATTGGTTAGGAGATCTACACGCTTGATATAGGCAAATCAAGCCTTGTGCTTCAAAGTGGTAATTGTAATTTCCATTCCTTTCTTGTTCTTTCTTATTGCTTGTACTTTCCTTGCTACTCCTAGGGTTGGAGGCTGTGGATTGGAGAGGGTTTGATCTTCTTGGTGAAGAAGGAGGTCTTTGGACTACTTCTAGAAGGCTGTTGCGATGAGAAGCTACTTCAAGAGGAAGGCTACTTCAAGGGGGAGCTTGAAGTTACTTTAAGAAGGCTGCTTCAAGGTTGGTGCAACTACTTCAAGGTGAAGACTGTCCAAAGGGTGTAGAAAGTATTGTAATTTTATGTAAATTCCTTGAGAGGTAATAAAATTTAATATTTTCAAAATCCCGGTTGGGTAAGCAACCATGTAGTGGATTGACTGCCTTAGTATTTGCTAAGGTTGGAACCACTCTAAACACCTTGTCTCCTTCTTATTATTTCAATTGTGTTTGTTTGAGTTAAATTACTTTAAAATAGTCATAAAATCCTATTCACCCCCCCTCTAGTGGTTTTTCAATTGGTATCAGAGTAGGGCTTCAAGGAACTCTAACAAAGTCTTGAAGAATGAGTGATGGGTTGCTCAACAACCTTAACTTGGAAGGAACACTCGTAGCTAGACCTCCAGCTTTTGATGGAACTAATTACACTTACTGGAAGAGGAGGATGCAATTTTACTTCCAAGGAATCAGTTGAGACTTATGGAGAATGGTATCAACTCCTTATGAACTTCCTCTTACGGAGTATGCAAATTGGGATGTCAATACGGTAAAGTCTGCCCAAATGAATGCAAAAGCTGTAAGTATACTTTATTGTTCAATTTCAGTTGGTGAGTTTAATAGAATCTCAAATTGTGAAACGGCTTATGAAATATGGCATAGACTTTCTATAACATATGAAGGAACTGTTCAAGTAAATAATTCTAAAATCGGAATGCTTAAACAGAAATTTGAACAATTCTGTATGGATCAAAATGAATCTATTAGTGAAATGTATGCAAAATTTTCTTCTATTGTGAATGGTTTGAATTCTTTAGGCAAAGTGATTAGTGAGGAAGACCAAGTGTCAAAGATTCTTAGATCCCTTCCTCCCAAGTACAAGCCCAAAGTGACTGCCATTGAAGAAGCAAATGACCTCACCCGACTAAGGATGGAGCAACTCATTGGCAACCTAGAAGCACATGAGGCAACCTTGGAGGAAGAGGAACGACGAGAGCATGAACTGCAACAAGGAAGAAAGAAGGATGTAGCTCTAAAATATTCAAAAATCATCACCCAAGAAAGTGATGAAACAAGTGAAGAAGAAGGAGAAGAAGCCCTAATTGTTAATGGTAAGAAATATAGAAGATTTAGATCTAACAAAATTGCTAGTTCTTCTTCTTCTTCTCCTGCTAGGTGCTTTGAATGTGGAAAGAAAGGACATCTCAAAAATGAATGTCCTAAAGAAAGGAAAGGAAAGAAAAGCTCACACAAAAAGAAGGGAGAAAAAGCTTATAAAGCTGTGTGGGATGAGTCAAGTGATAGTGAAAGTGGAGAAGAGAAGGTGGAATGTCTCATGGCAAAAGAAGATGATGATGATTCCCAAGAGGTAAGCCTTCTTGATTTACCAAAAGAAGATTTAATTGCTAGTCTACAAGAAACTCATGACAAGCATGTTGACTGCAAAAAGAAACTAAAGAAGACCATAAAAAAAATGAAGATCTATATGCCAAATTAAATGATCTTTCCGCTAAAAAGAACAATATTGCTTGTGAAAATTTGACTTTGAAATCATCTTTAGGTGACTGCAATATAAAGCTACTTAATTTAGAAATGAATCGTGATCTTCTTTCCCAAGAAAAAGTTGATTTAGTTGCTAAACTAAACAATTTTCAGACTCAACCTATTATATGTAATCATCTAGATTATGATAGTGTTGTTAAGGAAAGAAACTCTCTATTATCTGATTTAGATAAAGCAAGAATAGATATAAATAAGAAGATGGATGAGATTGCTAAGTTACAAAGAGAAATAAATGGTTTAAAGGGAAATGACATTCTTGATAATATTCTAAAAAATTCCTCTAGCTACAATGGAAGAAGAGGCTTGGGATATGGTCCAAAAGGTAAAAGAGCTCAAGCATCCAAGACTAAGACCATGTTTGTACCTAAAACTACAATTCAAAATCCTAGAAAAAGAAATGAAATTGACTCTATTTCTTGTCATTTTTGTCTACGTCTTGGACATTACTCTTTTTCATGCCCTTATAAGAAGAAGGATTGTGAGTTAGTTTGGGTCCCTAAACCTCAAACTTAGAAAACTTGAATGTAATATAGTTGAGATATGATCTAATGCTTACTCTTGAAAATCAAAATGTCTTATCTCAACTAAACAAATTGCCTCATGTATTGTTTTAAATTCAAAACTGATATAAACAGATTACTGAGTCAAACATAAACATTTTTCGGTCGACAAAAAGTTCGACCGAGATACACTCTCGGTCGAGAAAACTTCGACCGAGCAAATGCCTGTGACAGACCAAAATATACAGCAGAAATCTTTGTGAAATAGAAACTATTCCGGTCGAGAAATGATCGATCGAAGCAAAAATCGATCGAAAAATGGTCGACCGAACAGACTCCTGATCCTATTCAGTTCTAAGCTACAAAATAGCAAGTGTCTCGATCGACCAATGATGTTCTGATTAGTTTTCTTTGTTAAAACATTTTCAGTTTGTAATTAAATGTACCTAACCATAACGGACCATCACATGGGTACCAAAACCTACATCTTAATGCAGGATTGGGTGGTCGACAGTGGATGTTCCAAACACATGACTGGAAACAAGGAGGCATTTCAAACTTTTGAAGAAAAGAAAAGTGGAACAGTCACTTTTGAAGACAATGGTAAAGGTAAAATTGTTGGAATAGGTAATATTGGTACAAATCTAGAAATAAAGAATGTTTTACTTGTTGACGGCTTACACCATAATTTAATAAGTGTTAGTCAATTATGTGATAGTAGATATGATTTTCTATTCAACAAAAATTGTTGCAAGTTACTAATAGAAAATACTACAAATGTTGTTTATGAAGGAAAAAGAATTGGAAATCTTTATATTCTTAGACCTAACTCTATGAAATCTGTAGTTGGAAAATGCTTACTTGCAAATGAAAATTCTTTACAACTATGGCATAGAAAATTGGGTCATGCTAGTTCACATGTTATCAAAAAGCTAGTTAAATATGATCTTGTTCGTGGTTTGCCTAATGTATCTTTTGATCAAGCTGAAAATTGTGAACCATGTACTTTGGGTAAACAAAAAAAAACCTCTTTTAAATCCAAAAATGTACTTAGCACCTGTAGATCCTTAGAACTCATTCATATGGATCTATTTGGACCTATGCGGACACAATCTATTGGTGGCAAAAGATATTGTTTTGTTATTATTGATGATTATAGTAGATATACATGGGTACACTTTCTTGCAAACAAAGATGACACTATTCAAGTTTTTATTAAATTTTGTTCCAAGATTGAAAATCTATTACAAAACAAAATATGTACAATTATGAGTGATCATGGTGGAGAATTTGAGAACCATTTATTTGAAGAATTTTGCACATCTCAAGGCTACACTCACAATTTTTCTGCTCCATGCACTCCACAACAAAATGGTATAGTTGGAAGGAAAAATCGATCACTACAAGAAATGGCTAGGACTATGATGCTCGAACATAATACACGTAAAACATTTTGGGCTAAAGCGGTAAACACAGCTTGCTATGTGTTAAATAGAGTAAATGTTCATTCCTATTTGAAGAAAATACCATATGAAATCATATATAATAAGAAACCAAGGGTTGACTATTTCATACTTTTGGATCAACATGCTACATTCTAAACACAAAAGAGATAGAGACAAGTTTGACTCTAAATCACATAAAGCCTTTTTCTTGGGATATTCTACCTCTAGAAAAGTATTTAGAGTCTACAACACTATTTCTAGAAAAGTTGAGGAATCAATTCACATCTCTTTTCATGAAGAGCCACAATCTGAAAATCTTGAAGTAATTGATCTTACTCATCAATTAGAAAATTTATCAATACCTAATGATAATGAAAAAAACACTACTAGTAATCATCAAGTTGAAATACAACCTGTTCCTAGACTCATTAAGGATCATCCTCAAATATTAATCATTGGAAATCCAAATGATAAAGTCAAAACTCATTCTTCTTTTAAAGATGTTGCAAATATGGAATTTGTCCCTATAATTGAACCTAAAAAGGTAACTGAAGCTCTCAAAGATGACTATTGGATAATGGCAATGCAAGAAGAATTAAACCAATTCACTAAAAATGACGTATGAGACTTAGTTCCTAAACCACAAAATAAAACCATTATTGGAACTAAATGGGTTTTTAGAAATAAATTAAATGAAGCAGGAGAAGTTGTAAGAAATAAAGCTAGGCTAGTAGCACAAGGATATAATCAACAATAAGGGATAGACTTTGATGAAACTTATGCACCAGTAGCATGACTTGAAGCAATTAGAATGTTACTAGCTATAGCTGCACACAAAAACATCAAACTTTTTCAAATGGATGTAAAAAGTGCATTTCTCAATGGGATAATCCAAGAAGAAGTATATGTTGCCCAACCACCAGGTTTTGAAATACCGGACAAAGGTGACTATGTATACAAACTTAAGAAGGCACTTTATGGTTTGAAACAAGCACCTGGAAATTGGTATGAAAGGCTCAAGAACTATTTATTTGATAATGAATTTTCTATTGGAAATTCAGATTCTACTTTATTTTCCAAAACATATGCATTTGATTTTCTAGTTGATCAAATATATGTTGATGACATTATCTTTGGTTCTTCAAATGAATCATTATGAAAACAATTCAGTGATATTATGCAACAAGAATTTGAAATGAGCCTCATGGGTGAACTAACTTTCTTTCTTGGTTTTCAAATTAAACAAACACATGCCGGGATTTTTATAAGCCAAGAAAAGTACACAAATGAACTCTTAAAATATTTTGGGATGGACCAGTGCAAACATACTATCACTCCAATGGCTACCTCTACTAAAATTGATAAGGATGAAGATGGGGAACCTATTGATGATTCCTTATATAGAGCCATGATTGGTAGTTTGCTTTACTTAACCGCTTCTAGACCAGACATAATGTTTTCAGTTGGTCTTTGTGCCCGATTTCAATCACAACCTATGCATTCTCATTTTCAAGATGTCAAACGGATTTTTCGATACTTAGCCAGCACCACATGTTATGGTTTATGGTATCCTAAAGGACAATCCTTATATTTTAAAGCTTATACTGATGTCGACTATGCTGGTTGTCGACTTGATCACAAGAGCACTATTGGTAGTTGTTTCTTGTTAGAAAGAGCCTTAGTATCTTGGTTTAGCAAGAAACAAAATACGGTTGCCCTCTCTACAACTGAAGCTGAATATATGGCAACCGAATCTTGTTGTGCTCAAGTGCTCTATATGAAACAAGTGTTAACTGATTATGGTTTTACTTTTTCATCTACGCCTATCTTTTATGACAACACAAGTGCTATAAACTTAGCACATAATCCCATTCTACACAGCCGAGCTAAACATATTGAAAGCCGTCACCACTTTTTACGGGATCATATATCTAAGAATCATGTATCCCTTCATCATGTTGATACGGAAGATCAATTGGCTGACATTTTCACAAAACCACTTCCACTAGACCAATTTAACAAAATAAGGAAACAACTACTTATCACTCCCTTAGAAGATGTTTTCTTTGATATTTGTGCCTCTTAAAAATGGTTTTAATCGTGTTATTTTTGGCTTTCAAATGGATATCTTTTTCGAAAGATTTAATGGCTATCCTTTTATGAGGGATATCAAATTAAGGGGGAATTTTATGGTTTTAACGGATATCTTTTTGAAATGACAAAGGGGGAGAAATAAAATGATAACTTTGAAAAACTCAATCAATGAGTTTCATAATCTCTTGGCTTTACATAAAAAGTTACTATATTCCCTAAAGGATTGGATTCTATGTTTCATAATTCTTTGGGAATAATAAGCACACATTTCATAAACAAGAGAAGAAATTCACAAAGTAAATCTCAGGTATGAAACTCAATTCATTTTAAAGACTAGTTGATTTATATTTTGAAAATGTTTGTCATTTTCAAAAAGGGGGAGATTGTTGGCTAAATGAACATCATTTAAATCCCCTTGTTTTGATAATGACAAACATTTCATTCTTGTTGATCTAACATGCTACTTGAGCGTTGCAGGAATAAAGTGGATGACAAATATTTGGAAGATCTATATGATAAATTGCTTTAATGAATGTAATCAATTGTAAAACTTGTACAAATATATAATGTACAAGTACTTAGACATCATGTAAATCAAGCGTTAGATCTTCCTTAGCCAATCACAACACTTAGATAGGTCATCCTCTTCAATAGTGTCACATCTGCACACTCATACACACACTTAGTATCTAGTTCAAAATATTGAAACAGGGTTATTCTCGGTCGACAAACTCCTCGACCGAGACACTCTCGGTCGACAAATTCTTCGACCGAGAATGACCCAGGTAGCCGTTAGACACAGCAGTCAAAGTAGTTGGGAGTAAGATCAGAACATTATATACACTTGACTCCAGACAGTCCCTCGGTCGACAAAACTTCGACCGACTGGGATCTCGGTCGACAATTCCTCGACTGGGAATGTCTCTGTCTGCACTTTTCAGAATTAATTAACTAGCCGTTGTTAGTGCAACTAATGGATACCTAACGGCTAGTTGAACACTTAGAATCCCCTAGAAAGTGTCTAGAACGTCCTTAAGCATCCATAGGCCATTCCTACAAATAGGACAAGCCATAGGACACCCAAAGTACACTTGTGCAATACTTGAACTTACATACTTGCAATTGGCAATCTGTTTTGAGCTATTGAGTAACACTAGCATTGGCTACTCACTCCCCTTGCTATAAATTTGTGTCTTATAGACTAACATCTCCTATCCACTAAACCTACACTTCAATACTCATTGGTTAGGAGATCTATACGCTTGATATAGGCAAATCAAGCCTTGTGCTTCAAAGTGGTAATTGTAATTTCCATTTCCTTTCTTGTTCTTTCTTATTGCTTGTACTCTCCTTGCTACTCCTAGGGTTGGAGGCTGCATATTGGAGAGGGTTTGATCTTCTTGGTGAAGAAGGAGGTCTTTGGACTACTTCTAGAAGGTTGTTGCAATGGGAAGCTACTTCAAGAGGAAGGCTACTTCAAGGGGGAGCTTGAAGTTACTTCAAGAAGGCTGCTTCAAGGTTGGTGCAACTACTTCAAGGTGAAGGTTGTCCAAAGGGTGTAGAAAGTATTGTAATTTTATGTAAATTCCTTGAGAGGTAATAAAATTTAATACTTTCAAAATCCCAGTTGGGTAAGCAACCGGGTAGTGGATTGACTGCCTTAGTATTTTCTAAGGTTGGAACCACTCTAAACACCTTGTCTCCTTCTTATTATTTCAATTGTAGTTGTTTGAGTTAAATTACTTTAAAATAATCATAAAACCCTATTCACCCCCCTCTAGTGGTTTTTCAGTATGAGATGCGCTGGGGTAGCAGGGCAGTGATAGTTGACAGAGGTTGTAGGTGATGGTGTGGCTATGGTGATCGAGTGTTGATGGTTTTGAATTGAGGTGATGTGATGACCAAAGGAGGGTGGGTGGAGATATTGTTGGTCTTATATAGGAGTGAGGAGGTTCATGGTGAGAAGCCCTAATTTACTCGCCACCGCTAGGGAGAGGGCGCAAAAAGCGGGAGCTTGTTTTCTCTAATCTGAGGGCGAGGGGCGGCGTGTGAGGGGTCATCGGTTTCGGATCCACAAGAGGTGGAGGAATATCCCTCTAGGATTGTGAGATATTATCTCAGATGGGAGCAGGGAAGATCGACTTGGTTGCTAGCCTATTGGAGGCTTAACCAGATTAGGCGGGAGGTGGATGATGAAGTCAGAGTCGTTGGATCCCTACTTGATCCGCGATCAATATCATCCAATGGTTGGGGAAAAGGCCAAGTATACAGATAGGTTAATGAAGTCACATGACACATTTATGTGTCATGCCATGGTCATTTAAATCCAAATTTAGGTGTTAGTGTTAGATAAATGAAATAATATACATTATTTCCAAGGCTTATATATTTTAAACGGATTATCCAATCAAAGTGAAGTTTCAGGTAGAGGTTCATGTTATGGTTATCTAGCTATGGTGTCAAATTGAGAGTCAAATTTGAAAGTTAAATATGCACTTTGACCATGTATAATAATACATAGAATTGACCTTAATAAATTTAGGGTTTGTATTTTTTTTTAAATTGGTGACTCATTTTGGTCGAATTTGTGAGGGAGATCTTCGGGGGTATTCAGTGCATAGTTTGAGAACTTATTTATATTTAATTTGTAAGAGAGAGAAAATAGTATAAAAACTCACTCTGTCACAGACGCTACCAAATATCTAGTTATATGTCATATACTATACAATATATATTAAACAAATATTAACATATATTATATATTTAACATATTGGCAATAATATATTAATGTTATTATATTAGTTTGTATTTGCGCAATTATTATTTAAGTTATATTTGTATACACTATAGTATTAGATACAATTAGTACAAGATCATAATATTTAATAAAAATGAAGAAAAATATATTTGAAGGCGGCCTTGCCAAGTGGCAACTTCTCTTTGAAGATGCCAAATGAAATGGTGTCTTCAAAAAAAAAAAGCTTGCCAAGTGGAATGGATGATGCCTTTTCCCATATAGACTAGGCTATTTAGAAAATAAGTTAGAAACTAGGTTAGTGTGGTAAATTAGTTAATTAAAATAGGTTGGTTAATTTTTTTCCTTATTTTTAATCTTTCCACGTTATCCCATACATCCTCTCTCGGCGTCTTGCCCACCCCCCATCCTTCAAACACGCACACGATCGTCGCTGCGATAGTAGCAATGAAAGTTTATTTGTCGCTAACAGTCACTAGTGTCCTTTATCAAGAATGGCCTCTATCTTCTTCCTTACCACTATGAGCTTCTTCCACTAAGGCATCGGGATTTCTGCCATGACCTCAATGGCCACGTTTGTTCAATATTTTTGAGCTAAAGGTTCATGTTATCTCTTTCAAGGCCGTAAAATATTGGCCATTGCGAGATACATGACGTGTTCGCACAGACCATACCATCTTCGTCGGTAGGTGGGAAACATCGACGATTGCGGACAAGTTAGCTCTTATGTATAAGATTGTGTTCCACGGCGTCATTTATCTTATAAAAGAGCGACATGACAAAAACCCGCAGAAGTAGAATTTCACACCAAATTTTCTATTGAAGACTACGACGTCTGCTTTTATTAAAACCAAACCTATTTGTTTCCCGCATAGCAAATGACGGACAATTAGGTCCCATCCAAAATATATATATCATCAATTTTTATACAAAAATCACACTATAAATGTGTCATCTTCACAAATATTTGGCGCCATAGAACCTCATTTTCTGAAAGTAAATAACGTTGTAGGACTTAAATACATCATCCTTTTGTATAATAAAAATAAGGATGCAATGAAACACATGCACCAGTACATATAGCGTCAATTTTAAAAATAACGATATTGTAGGCCTTACATATAGAGTCATTTTTTATAAATAACGATGTTCTAGAAACCAGACACAATTATCTCACAACATATAGCATTACTTTACAAAAAAAAAAATAACCTTATAAATCTTACATATAGAGTTACATTTTTAATGACATTGTATTGAAAATTCTGGTATCGCTTATTTGTGGTGTCATTTAAATAAGAAACAAACGTGAGGGTGTCATATTACCCCGACTGTGTAGCAGAGTTCTCATATTGCACTCGCATAAAGCCCTTCTTTCTTCTTTTTCATTGACGACGATTCAGGTTCTTGGATGCCGCCGCCTCCGCCGAGCTTCACTTTGGATGCCGCAGATGTTCCATGTTACTTAAACTTTGCCGCCTCCATTGAGCTTCACTTTGGACACCACCGACTGCCGCAGTGCCGCCACCAACACATCGCTACCCCACCACTTCTGTTCTTCGTTCTTCTTCAACGCGCTAATGCACCGCAGTGCCGCTGCCAACGCTAGTGAATACCTTTCTTCTGCACCACAATGACGCTATCAACACGTAGCCAATACCTTTCTTCCTCCTTCCTCAACGTGCGCCTCCTTCTGTGTTCAACGCGTGCATCCTGTTGTGTCTTCCTTGAAGCATGTCTTTGATCGATTTAGACAAAGGGCCTCTGACTTCTGATATTTTTAACGCTCCGCGTAGGTATTTTTTTTCAATCCTCAATTTCGATAATGATGATATATAACTAGGTTATATAGTTTGAAAAAGCATGTACAAAATGATGATGATTGAATTAATTTGAATGAATCATATAGCAATGAATATGTCCTAATTATCAAGTTATAAAATATTTTTTTGATAATTTTTTTATAAGTGATAATTTTTAATTGAATTATAAACTATTTTTTATCAGTTTAGTATGTTAATTTTGTTGATGAATGATATTAGAATGTGTTGAATAAATGAAATGACAATAAATAGTTTGTATAATAAGTTTTTTTGATTAATGATTAATAGATTAAGGATTTTGGGTTTAAGTTCTATTTTACATCAACCTCAATTGTTTTATGGTTTAGGGGTTAATAATCTAGCCCAAATTATTTTAGAGTATATGGCTTAATAGACTACCCCAAACTAATTTTACGTGTAGGCTCAACATAGAGATTTTAAACTAATTTATAAAAATGAAAATAACATATTTATTTATTTTCTTAGAAACCCGTATAAATATTTACTCATTAGGAGTGAGCTTCAGACAGGCCCGAGTTTGCGATATTTTTCAACATTTAATATCACCTAAGATATAGATGTATAAATTATGTTTAGTTTCTAAGAAAATTTTATTAGCGTTGTTTACTCATTTTCCGGGTACACATGTGGATGTCTATATATTTATCAATCTACATCGATGTACTCAGAGAATTTAGGAGAAATATTGTTGATTTTTTTTCAAAAAAATAAACATATATTGTAACTTGTGAGATTAAGTGTTCAAAAATAGGATAGGTGTGACGCCTCGACGCGCCACAAAGCGAGATTACTCAAAACAAAGCGCGAATTATACTAAACAACTAGGTTACTAGAACACACAGAAAATTAAAACATGTTATTTCATAAGCACAAACACATAAACTTATCACATCTGAGTCCACAAAAGCCACCTATATATAACATCTGCCAAAGGATTATTACAAAACATTGTCCACTAGCTCATTGGTCACAACCTATTGCACATGATAACCTATTTATACATATACAAGTCATATCTATACATACATGGCGTACTGCCAAAAACATCATATCAATGTACCAAACCACAAAAATCTCACCAAGGACCTGAGAGTACATGGAAGACATATATGACTCTACTACAAATTACTAGAAACTCATCCAACTTTTACTCAGTTGGTGCTCCTCTTGTTGCTCGGCCTCAACAACACGATCTCTACTTCGTCGTGCACAACCACCTAAAAGATGTGGAAACCCACTGGGTGAGAATAAATATCCCAACGAGAGATACAACTCTTCACCAACACTATTATAAGAACATGTGGATTAAAATAAATTAATAACATACTTATTAGGTTGAGTAGATTCAACTAAATGATATGTATGAAACTGATAAAGTAGGTAAAGACAACTAGGCACTTACCACTGAGCAGTAGAACAATTAATATTTTAAGAAAGAATATGAAGAACATGAATAACATTTGATTTCTATTATCGCATTATAATTCAAGAAATCAGTACAAAGATAAGGCAAAGGGGGTCATCCAATGTTATTCTTTTTCAGCCCTATGCAAATATACTACACGGTTGTGTTACATTTTTTATTAATGACTTGAGGATTTGAGTCATACCACCCAAATCCAATTGACCATTGCTAAGTCGACATCAATGCCATACAAGGTCTATAGAAGAGCCAGAATCCACAACCTCTCCAAAACCTATTGGTCAGTATAAGAGAAACACCACATAAACATATCAGTCAACTACAAACAATGATATATAATCAAGTTGAAGATCGGCTCACGCATGGCCATCCATATAAAACACCTAGCCCACCTTGGTACAGGTCACGACACTAGAAAATAGGCTCATGCATGGTCATTCATAAAAAGGCACTATGCAGTTGCATTGTTGCCATCACAAATGTCTCAACACTGAGGCATGACTACAGTCATCCTCCAAAACCTATATTTTATGGACGTAAGGATATATCCTCAACTTACGCCCTTGCATATTCAATAATATGAGCTTCAAGTTTCCCGTAGGAGTTACTCATTTCACCAATCTAGCAATTGAAACTAACACTAGAAAGGATCTATGGCACATGGCAACTACATGATTAAGGTTCCACTTTATTAGTTATGTCAATTGGGTGAATTAAGGCTTCATCATACAAGCGGACACATAAACCCTAATTCATTCTAGAAGGCATAACTATACAATTTCTTCAAAATATATAAAATGTATAAGGTGTGAACTTGTCACATCAGCACATGTTACCACTGCCTTACAAGGCCATCAACATTATCACATCACTAGGGGATATCAATCCCTCATCACATCACTAGGGGATATCAATCCCTCTGATCACTGGAGGGTATCACCTCATGCTAGGCTTAAAGACTTCACTAGGTCATAAGACCCATGTCACATCAACACTCTCTCATCATGCCTCTCAAAGGCTCGCAATCATCATCCTATATTATACAAGGATCACCAAAACATTCACATAGCTATGACGTTTATCACTTGAATGATTAGAATCAGATAAAAAAGGAGAGAGAGAAAATTCATCATAATGCTAGTTCCTTCAAGCATGTTGATAAGTACACCCTACACTTGGGATTATGGATAGGGTTATCATATAGAGTTGATTAGGGTTTCATAAAATAGCAAGAAAGATCAACATTAGATATCACAACTCCCACATTCTTGGAGCGTATATGTTAAAAATTATCATCATGAGTAAGCTATAAAAGCATTCATGCAACCAAGGAACACCATCCGACCGAAAGAGAACTAAATCACCAACACAATTTGGTTGAAGAGAAAATCATCATGATTAAGTCACCAAAGAAACCATGTAAATATAGAACATCATTCGCCCGAAGAGAAGATGTGCCACCAAAGGCATTCGATTGAATAGAACATCAACTTACCATGGTCGAGGACCATGATCAAATCCAAGAGACCGAAGGGAATTGATCAACCTCAAAAGTGAGTCAGAACTTTGAATTTATAACCTGAATCCTTCGAGGATGCCCACAACTTTATTACGGGGTTGATGAAGATATATGAGGTCGAACACAGGGACGTGGTGATGTTTAGGACGCAACAAATTTCGTTCTTTAGTCAAATAAGCCAAAACGATAGTCGATGAAAAAAAATTGCTAGAACTAGTCTAGCGGGTTGTCACAAAATAAAGAAAAGAAAACAAAACAAAACAGAGTCCACAAGATTCTACTAATCAGACAGAAGGAGTTCCTGGCTGTGTAACCACAAGCTGGGTAGTCTATGCACCCGCTCTCAGGAATAGACAACCCTCAAACACCTAAGCAAGCAATCTATATCCAAACATAACACTCGTTGTGGTATCTGTTCCTGTGGGTCATCACACTCGCTCTCGTGAAGCATGACTAAAACCCATCTATTATTGTGACATCGGACCTCTCTTGAGGATGACACATCAACATCTCAGCATATTCTAGAGGTCCTCTCAGTTCTAGAATGTGCTGAGATGTTAGGAACAAACAACCGTTGAACCATCCTCCTCTCGGGCTCCGGTCCAAACTATCTTCTCACGTCTATTCCTACACGGATCTCACGATACAGGTAGAAACAACAGTTCAAACTAGGAATAGATCAACCAAACTAGCAATCAAAACTAGAGAGAGAAGATAGAACAAGCAAACATACTAGATATGAAATAAATCTACTTGCTTAAGGCAAAAGTACATAAACATGTCCAAAATGGGCTACATAGCCAAGAAGGTGCTCAACTAGCCATGGACAAGCATAGTTGGCACTGGACAAAGATGGAAGAACATCATTGTACAAGAAACTAAGGAACACAGTAGAAGAAAAGGGAAGAAGATAAGATTTAGCCCGTGGAGGAGAGGTGGCTCTCGCTCCTTTGCCTCCGTATAGGTTAGATCTCATCTTTTGGTCGTCCTCCTTGATCAGATCTGGACTCCTTGGTCCTCTCTCTCTAGATCTTTCTCAAACAGCAGCTCGGTGGATGAACGGAGGTGGAGGATGATCCAGATCTGGGTTTCCATCACTGATCTGGGTGGAAATAGGGGGATGGATGGAGAGAGAATGGAAGCCTGTTGTAGAGGGCAACGTGGAGTGAGCACCGTAGTCTTCTTGGACCTCTGTGCTCTCACGCGGTACTCTAGGTTGAGGTCCTCCTTGGGCTGGACACAAGCGGGCAGCCTTCAGGTGTCTGGACTTGATCCCCCCCTACAACTCCCCGGACCTCCTTGAGAGGTAGTGGTTTGGGTCTATTTATAGTGCTGGGTGTATATGGGGTCTGTGGTTAGACCTCGGTCGAGGTGTGTAAGCCTGCTCTGGTCACGGTCTTCTTTCTCTTGACCTGGTCACAATACTGGAAACTGTGATCGTAGTTTGGGTTGGAAGAAACCACGACTGCGGTTAGGGGGGCATGGAGGTCACGGTGCAGGGCAGTAGTGAGGTCGCGATGCCTTGCGGTCATGGTCTGGAGATGGTTGTTGTCCGCGGTTGCATAGCAGATGCATGGTCATGGTTGGCGGGTGGTCGTGGTCTTGGGTGAGAGGGCAGAGGCCGCGGGTGGAGAAGGGATTGCTACTGGACAACTTTCGCGATGGTGGAGAGCGTCATCATCGGTTGATTGACCGCTGCAGCAGTCACAGCTAGGGTAGGTAGAGGGCGACGTCAGGATGATGGCGAGGTAGCGTTGACTACAGGCGAGGTGGTGTTGAGCCGCAGGTGGAGTTGAGGAAGCAGGAGTCGCAGTGTGGAGATACTGTGGTCACGGTGTCAACAACCACGGGTGCAGTGTCAACAACTATGGTCATGGCTTGATGGGGGATGGCTAGTGCAGTAGCGCGAGGGTGGAAGAGGTCGAGGTGTGGAGGTTGAAGGTTGTTGTGATGAGGAGGGTAGGTAACAGTGTCTGGCAGAAGACCGCGGGAACGATTCTATGGTAGAGAAGAGAGGAGTATCCATTCTAGAGGAGAGGCTATGAAAATACGATCGCGGTTAGGGTTAGAGGTGTTGGGTTTTAGGGGAGGCAGAGAAGGACGCGGAAACAAAAATTTCCTCCCCCAAACCCAGCACGAGGAAACACGTCAACGTCTATATAATAGAAAAGGATGGTTTGTGGAATCATACCTTGTCTCGAGGCTTGCTCGGAGACAATACCTCGTGCCTTGCGCGGTCTTCACCTCCGGTCTTGGACGGTGTCTGTGCAGCTCCTGGTTGCACCGGGACTGACAACTCCTCCTCTCACCGGACTGTCGGGATTGACAGTTGTCCTCCTGAGCGGCAGAAACATCCCGCCTCTGAAGTAGTCCACACGGACCACCTAGAACTCCACACTCCTTGTCCCACAAGGAAGTGGAAGGAGTCACACCCTCCTGTTGACGTACTAGTCGCCAACACACTCTCCTGCCTCCAATTGCAACTGCAGTTGTCCTTCCCTTGCTGCACCACCCTTTGCGGGAAGCACTTGCTCAGGCTCTCTCTCAGTTACCAAAACTAGAGAGAACGACAACTTTGCAGAGCAACTGGTTGCACTGAGTTGTTCTTTGAGAAGCCCCCAATACCCCCTATATATAGGAGGGTCATGGGACAGGGTTCTCCATCCCGACAATGCGGGACTAAAAGCAGGAGTAGAAGGGTTCGAGATTTTCCAAAAAAAGCAACCAACTCGCAACCTGAACCGATCGGTTCACAAGTGAACCGGTCGGTTGGGGACCTGAACTGATCGGTTGGAACACCAATCGATCGGTTGGGACCCATGAGCTGATCGGTTCACTTCTGAACCGGTTGGTTCGTGGTCCTGATCAGTTCCCAATTGACTTTCCTTCTTTTGTTTCTAATTGGTATCGAATACCAATCCTTGTTCCAATCAAATTGGGCAAGTGAAACGCAAGGAAAATTCTCACCGACCTGACTTTCCCAACTTGCTCGGTTGCACCAGTTGAACCGATCGTTTCACTCTGACCATGAGCCGATCGACTTAACACTTGAGCCGACCGGTTCAGCAACCTCAGCCGACCAGTTCATCACATGAATCGATCGGTTGGGAGTTCAGATTGTGCAGAATCAGTCAATTGCGATTTCAATCAATCTGATACTCCAATCAATATGTCCAACACCTTGAACAATATGATATTGAGCTATCAATTGATTGAGTGTTTAATTGAACTACTAAACTCCTATAGTAATCAATCTAAACATTGTTTGTGGACAAAACTCCTCTTCCAGGTTAAATCCTATGTGTGTGACCCTGCATGTCCATTTCACGTTGGCAGTGAAAGTCCATAACACTTATGACTTCACAAGAAAAGAGCGGTGCCTAGTCACACATCAGTGCTACCCAAGTGAAAGTAGAAAGTTGGAGAACAACTTTCAATCCTACAATCCATGAATGGTGTTACATCGAATGTATAATTCCTTTATCACTGATATCCTGAATGAACTCAAGGCATGGAACAGTCATCCTGTCAATGTTCATTCACTTTCTTGATCTCAGAGTAGATTGAAGGAGATATGTATGACATCAATATCACATACTGATTCACACATGTGTGTGCATGCCTATCTCAATCCTACTCATCAAGTGGCCATGGATATTAAACTCCCTCAGGAGGGACAAATCCCATATCTATCACTCACCCCTCAAAAGCCCCATGTGTCAAAGCCACCCAATTATCATCTTTATAACAACCCATGTTTCAGAACTGCGTTTGATGATGTCAAAGTGTGCCCAACGACATGTGTTGAGTGTAGTGATTTTAGGTCAAAGAATCACACACACCACCATCACTGTGAGTACTGACTGTGACTACCATGTCATGGTTCCATGTGTCAAACTCACGGTGGGTCTGTCCGGTACACTTGTTCTCTAACAAGTACCTATATGTTTGGTTTGATATCTCTATATCATGACTAATGAGATTCTATCATCAACCAACACCACAATCTAGTCTTGTGTGTCATTGCTGTCTATCTACCTTCCACAATGACATCCGACTAGGGACATAACAAGAATGTACAAACTCTTAGCATATGTATGATCTCATTATTCAGGTCCTTAACCTGAAAGCATACGTCATTGAGTACTGTCATTCTCTAGACATTCAATCTGTTCTATCACAATCTCATATGACTGAACCAGAAAGAATTGGAAGCTTGCCTTTGATGTTTATCAAATCAATCTTAATGTATCCCACCAATCATCCAATGATTGGCTCTCAGGGCATACATACCAACAGACTCCCACTTGCACTGTGAGCCAATCACCTTTGAATCATATTCATAGTAATCTTCAAACATGTCCCACATGTTACTATGCTCTAGTGTGAACATAGTGAGTTATGGCAACACCTTGCCAAAGTCAGTATAAATTGCATGTCTCTCATCTCTTCGCTGTACGTCACACGTATGAGATGGAGGTGTCGTAATATGCTATCTACTATTCCTTTACTAACCTTTAGCCACATTGCATGATCAAGGATTCCATACTTATCATCAATGAGCGGAATATAAGTTCATCTCATGAACTTCCAAATCCATATAGTATCCACTGCTATTCTCTAACACACAGATACTCGACATTTCCTTTTAAACAGATTTATTGGAACACTTCCAATTAACAACAAACTCTCACTTTTATATATCCTGTATATATTTTGCGATTAATTTTCTGTCCTTTCAGAAGTTTGCATCAATGTAACTCTTTACATTGAACTCTTCCTTATCTCCATAGAACTAGTACTTCACAAGTACTTATCAAGTTGTCATGGTATTCCAGTAACCCTTACTGGAAGTAGACAGACATCCACTCGTCATGTCCCACATACGAGTTAACAAGATGAGCACATCAAATTGTCATGTCATACATACAAGATGATGAATGCATTTTATTCTTGCCATGTCCATACATGCAAGATAATGGGATGATTACATACATGATAGATCCTTATCTATTCTTAGTGTTCCCATTCTTCATAAGAATTGGACACTTGGCCTTGGGATACTGACTCCATGTAACATGGACAAGTTTTCTCCCACTGAATCTGTGCATACTGAACACTTCAGTACAGATTGCCAATGTATGCTCTCTCTTTTCAGGTCAAGAGATTTTTTGAGAACTATCTCTATAGATCTCTATTCCTATCACATAGGAAATATCTCTATCTTCCTTAAAGACAATTTCCACTTTTGGATTTCCATTCTAGAACATTTCCATTTCACATCAACATGTGGAATGTGAACATGCTCCTACTTAATCACATATCCTTTCTTTATCTTTGATATATCAGTCAAACCCTTTGACTATATCATCAAAGTAAAGACCCAATTTTTGAGTTGCTTGTAATCAATCAATCATATTGATTGGTCCATTGTAACTTATAGACTTCATTTGCATTATTGGATTCATAAACCTTATAGGTTGTGTCACGTACACATCCTTGTTTTATTCCTCATAGGAATGCGGTTTTAGTATCCATATGCCAAATGTCTTAGTCATTAAGTTGCAATCAACAAGCATCATCCTTCTCAAAATGTTATCCATGTGTCTTAACACTTAAGACTTATTCGCACTTATGGATTTCATCCCAATGGGTGCTACCATCAAGGTCATACCTTATGGTTCACATGGATGTCATTTAGGATGTAATGGTCATAAACCATAACTCAAAATTCGGTTCCTCATATTCATCTAGATAGTTGACTCATCATATGAACAACTAATCACATAGATAATTGAGGTGTATCTGTCAAGGATATAAGAACTCACAACTCCTTGTGATTCTCAATGTCCTTTCTTAGTGTGAGGGTATCCTTTTATTAAGAATAATTCAGTTATTTGATAATCATTCTCTAACTCCTTAGAGTATGATTCCTTCTTGATTTAGACATCACCATGCCTTAATCATGAGTTCACTATGATACACTATCATAATCACTCATAAGGATCTCAAACATTTGGTCCAAGTATTTCATTCATTGATCTCATCAAGAATTAACACTTTACCAAATTTGCACTTCATCTATGATAATCTTGAACACTTCAAGATATTCATATTGGTATTTCTCTAAACACCTTTTTTGAAGTATTAGCATTTACTCCAATAGGTATGTAAAACATCACATGTATTATACCTAATTGGATAATCATTCTCCCACTACCATTAGTGAAGATTGATTAATCATCTCCAAGATATTCATGTCTCTTACTGGTTCTCTAACCAAAAGAGTCTAGATTTATCCATCATATGGAAACTAGAAATGAATTTCTCATGATTGATGCTAATTTGACTATTTGAGTTATCAATAACTTTAGGTATCATTTTATCTTATGCATATCAAATGCCACAAGATAAACAAGGAATTGCCATAAGGATCCTATCTTTAAGATTGAAACATCAACTTTATTATTTGCCATCATTGTCATACAATATGCAAAAATAAAGTGTTTCTATCTATTAGAAAATATGAAATAGCAGTTCTCAACTCTATTTCATGCCCTTTAGGCTGAAATAAACTGAAAGATACTCCTATCTATGGCAGAAACACTTGCTCCAATGATGGGTACTTCTTTCTTGATCCTTTCACAAAGGCCATCACTTCTTTGCGGATCTTGCATATCATATATGACATATCCATATCTTGGTATCATATACCTCAGATAAAGAAGCGGTTCATTTCATGATACCTTAGGTGGAGATCTCCATCCCCTCCTTCATCTTCTTTTGTTCTTCCAGATATAGAGGGCAATCCCGCATACACCCTTTCCCCATGTGCCTTGAGGCTGAAGATGACTTGGATTGCTGGATAGCATCAGAACACTTCTTTGCTTTGCCCTTGTCCTTGCCCTTAAGAATTACCTTTTCTTTGATCACATCAAAGATTATGGTTTGTCTTTCTTCATCTTTGCCTCTACTATCCTCAACATGTCCAACAACTCTGTCAACGCTTGTCAAAGTTGTTCATGTTGTAGCTTATCATGAATTGTATGATTCTCGCAACATTTGTAGTATCATACCAATAGCCAACTCTTGGCTCAGAGGGAATCCTTTTAGTCAGGTTTTCCACATACCCAATCATATTGAGTGCGTGAATACCTTACTGGATCTCCTTCTATCATGACATACTAGGATAATGTCCTTGAGACATCATATGTCTCATGTTGTCTCTGCAACTCATAGTTCAGAGAACACAACATCAAGCCCTCCTCATCAATGTCATCCTCAGTATGCTTCCATAAGCATACTTTCAGCCATTGATGTGGTGGGATCGAGTTCATCTGGTTCTGGTATAACTAGGACTTAGAGCTTTCACTCGTTGATTGAGAACACTTCTCATCATCCTAACCAGTCGTGGAATTATTCCCATTTAATTTGTTGGTCTCAAAGACCGATCACAAATAAAGTGATTTGTTGATTAACCATTTCTTTTAACAAAAGGAAATATGCAATTTTATTCCAAAACTCTTTTGAGACTTATTTGATTGATTTGAAAAGTTGAAGATATAATTAGGCCTTTAATTAATTATCGCTCCCACTATTTTACTTCAAATTGATAGCCCTCACCATCAATTCGGAAGATTACAGCGTACAACCTTCTAGTGGGCAAGATCCTGAAATCCTCTAAGTCATGGACCAACTAGGGCTGTCACCCACAACATAGATCTCTCAGGTAGGCAAATTTTGCCAATTGCATCATATGCAACTCTTGATAAGATGTCATACACAACTCCTTGCCATGATCATCTCCATGCCTCAAGGTACTAGATCCCATCTAGATCACCTTGTTAAGTCCGACCCAAAGCAAACACGATTAATATGCACCCTGCTAGGGAAGACCCACACATTCATCCTTCACGCTTCCACGAGATAGACAGTGCACCACGCTAGGGCGTGCCCACACTTGGTCGATCAAGCTTTTCCATTGTGTCGCATTCGGAAGGCATCTAAAACTTAATATTTTAATGAGGGATTTGGTTTTATATACATATACATATCCAATCACCACAATACATAGTATGTATCATATACATGCTATATCCCACAAAAAACATGCACAAAATGATAAAAAACGATGATTATGGCCATCCTAATGTGATTCCTCGAGCCAAGAGGAATCATGGTCATCTAGGTCAACATCACATGCAACCTTTACAAGATGAACATCTGTGCCTTGCCATCCGAGTTGATCAACTCATCACATGAATGATCTGTACTCTTCATCCGGTCGTCTGGGTGCCACCAGCCGATCGGTTGGCTCCTCCAACCGATCGGTTTGCCTGGTCTTTGTGCATCTCTTCATGTCTGCCACCCAGTCGTCTCGCTCCTCGATCGGTTCACTCCTTGAACCGACCGTCTGGAATCGTCAACTGATCGGTTCATGCCTTGAACTGATCGTTTCAGCTGTTGTCTTGATGTCCGCCGGTCTTCGGCATAACAAGAAATAAAATCTATCCTATTATTACATTGCTTAAAAGAAGAAACCCAGAGTTACATTCGGGGGGAGAAAAGGTAGGAAAGAATCTCGAATTATTTCGAGTTACATTAGGAATAAGAGAGGGAAGATCAGTGCGCAGACCGAGATGCAAGCAACCACAAACAACCACACACAGATAGGGGTTTATAGGTCATAATCATGCTACACACACATCCACCACAAAACTCATTTAAGGGCGATGCATATCGAGTGCATTAATAATACATATCATATATGTAATTTGGGATTTAGGATTGGACATGCATAAAGTCGATATTATTCGCATCGTATGCAATAAATAAAGGTGACAAACCAAAATCGATCATATCGATATTCCTAAAATATAGAGTAGTTGACATGGCTCTGATACCACTGTTGGGTTTTAGGGGAGGCAGAGAAGGCAGCGGAAACAAAAAAATTTCTCTCCCAAACCCGGAACAAGGAAACGCGTCAACGTCTATATAATAGGAAAGGATGTTTTTTGGAATCATACCTTGTCCCGAGGCTTGCTCGGCGAAAATACCTCGCACCTTGAGCGGTCTTCACCTCTGGTCTTGGACGGTGTCTGTGCAGCTCCTGGTCGCACCGGGACTGACAACTCCTCCTCTCACTGGACTGTCGGGATTGACAGTTGTCCTCCTGAGCGGCAGAAACCTCCCGCCTCTGAAGTAGTCCACACGGACCACCTGGAACTCCACACTCCTTATCCCACAAGGAAGTGGAAGGAGTCGCACCCTCCTGTTGACGTACTAGTCACCAACACACTCTCCTACCTCTAATTGCAACTGCAATTGTCCTTCCCTTACTGCACCTCCCTTTGCGGGAAGCACTTTCTCGGGCTCTCTCTCGGTTACCAAAACCAGAGAGAACGACAACTTTGCAGAGCAACTGGTTGCACTGAGTTGTTCTTTGAGAATCCCCCAATACCCCTATATATATAGGAGGGTCATGGGACATGGTTCTCCATCCCGGTCAATGCGGGACTAAAAGTAGGAGTAGAAGGGTTTGAGATTTTCCACAAAAAGAAACCAACTCGCAACCTGAACCGATCGGTTGCAACACCAACCGATCGGTTGGGACCCATGAGCCGATCGGTTCACTTCTGAACCGGTCGGTTCGTGGTCCTGATCAGTTCCCGATTGACTTTCCTTCTTTTGTTTCTAATTGATATCGAATACCAATCCTTGTTCCAATCAAATTGGGCAAGTGAAACGCAAGGAAAATTCTCACCGACCTGACTTTCCCAACTTGCTCGGTTGCACCAGTTGAACCGATCGTTTCAACACTTGAACCGATCGTTTCACTTTGACCATGAGCCGATCGACTCAACACTTGAGCCGACTGGTTCACCAACCTCAACCGACCGGTTCATCACATGAACCGATCGGTTGGGAGTTCAGATTGTACAGAATCAGTCAATTGCGATTTCAATCAATCTGATACTCCAATCAATATGTCCAACACCTTGAACAATATGATATTGAGCTATCAATTGATTGAGTGTTTAATTGAACTACTAAACTCCTTTAGTAATCAATCTAAACATTGTTTGTGGACAAAACTCCTCTTCCAGGTTAAATCCTATGTGTGTGACCCTGCAGGTCCATTTCACGTTGGCAGTGAAAGTCTATAACACTTATGACTTCACAAGCAAAGAGCGGTGCCTAGTCACACATCAGTGCTACCCAAGTGAAAGTAGAAAGTTGGAGAACAACTTTCAATCCTACAATCCGTGAATGGTGTTACAGTGAATGTATAATTCCTTTGTCACTGATATCCCGAATGAACTCAAGGCATGGAACAATCATCCTATCAACGTTCATTCACTTTCTTGATCTCAGAGTAGATTGAAGGAGATATGTATGCCATCAATATCACATACTGATTCACACATGCGTGTGCACACCTATCTCAATCCTACTCATCAAGTGGCCATGGATATCAAACTCCCTCAGGAGGGACAAATCCCATATCTATCACTCACCCCTCAAAAGCCCCATGTGTCAAAGCCACCCAATCATCACCTTTATAACAACCCATGTTTCAGAACTGGATTTGATGATGTCAAAGTGTTCCGAATGACATGTGTTGAGTGTAGTGATTTCAGGTCAAAGAATCACACTCACCACCATCACTGTGAGTACTGACTGTGACTACCATGTCATGGTTCCATGTGTAAAACTCACGGTGGGTCTGTCCGGTACACTTGTTCTCTAACAAGTACCTATGTGTTTGGTTTGATATCTCTATATCATGACTAATGAGATTTTGTCATCAACCAACACCACAATCTAGTCTTGTGTGTCATTGCTGTCTATCTACCTTCCACAATGACATCCGACTAGGGACATAACAAGAATGTACAAACTCTTAGCATCCGTATGATCTCATCGTTCAGGTCCTTAACCTGAAAGCATACGTCATTGAGTACTGTCATTCTCTAGACATTCAATCTGTTCTATCACTATCTCATATGACTGAACCAGAAAGAATTGGAAGCTTGCCTTTGATGTTTATCAAATCAATCTTAATGTATCCCACCAATCATCCCATGATTGGCTCTCAGGGAATACATACCAACAAGAGGGGGGTCGCGGTCTATAGAAGAAAGGAGCCATGGAAGTAGAACCACGACCGCAGTTAGGTGTGGAGAAACTACGACCGCAATTTTTGAGAGGGGAAGGTATGTCATGGTCGGTCGAAGAAGAAGTTGACCGAGAGGCTGCTAGCAGTGAGTGAACAAGGACCGTCCATCGTGGTGAATGGGCTTGGAGATTGGGCCCATGTACTCTAATTTAGCCTACACAAATAGAATAAAATCCTAATTAAAAATAGAGATTGAATCAATTAGGTTATAAGGGTTTATAAGTAGGTTTAGGAAATAGAAGAAATTAATCAGAGAAAAACTGAGCCCAAGATGGTGACTCAGACAAAGATGAAAATGTATTTATCATTAGAAGATATAGAAAATAACACAGTTTCACTGGGCCTCAGAGAGAGAGAAAACATGGAGAGAGTTGTCATCACAAGTTTGGTGCCTGTTTGTCCCAAAACTGGCTAGATTGGGTACTTTATTGTCTATTTTAGCTACTTTACCTATGACAAGATAAAAGGTACTAAAACATAAGCATTATAGGGAAAACTAAGGCCAAAGTGGCACAAAACCATAGATAAATAGCATAGAGAATATGCATAGATTTGGGTGTTATCAACTACCCCAAGCTTAAAACTTGCTTGTCCTCAAGCAAGACTATGCTCAAAGGACAAAAAGATAACATCCAAATTAAGCTTGGCAATAGATGCTAAGGCTAAGAAAAATAGTTTAAAGCATCAATTCTCTTAATTCATGTCGTTTCAGAACAAACCCCCACCAATCAACCACAGTCCTACCAAAGCAAGATCAAAGAGTTTCCAGGCAAGATTAGGCAAATTCACTACAACCTATCGATACTCATGAGGGTTTGAATCATAATTATTAAACATGAAAGAATTGTCACATAGGTGATCACGCATGCCTTAATTTTCCCTATAATGCTTATGTTGTAGTACCTTTTATCTTGTCATAGAGAACATGATCACACATGGTCGTTCATAAAAAGGCATTATGCAGTTGCACTATTGCCATCACAAATGTCTCAACATTGAGGCATGACTACAGTCATCCACCAAAACATGTATTTTGTGGATGCAAGGATATATCCTCAACTTACATCCCCACATATTCAATAATATGCACTCCCAGTTTCTTATAGGAGTTACTCATTTCACCAGTCCAGCAATTGAAACTGACACTATAAAGTACCTATGGCACATGGCAACTACATGATTAAGGTTCCACTTCATTAGTTTTGCCAATTGGATGAATTAAGGATTCATCATACAAGTGGACAAATAAAACCCTAATTCAGTCTAGAAGGCATACTATAAAACAACTTCAAAAGATATAAAACATATAAGGTGTGAAATTGGCACATAATCACATGTTACCACTACCATACAAGGCCATCATCATTATCAAAACACTAGGGGATATCAATCCGTCATCACATCATTGGGGGCTATCACCTCATGCTAGGCTTAAATCCTTCAGCGGGTCATAAGACCCATGTCTCATCATCACTCTCTTAGCCTTTATTTTACAAGGATCACCATAGCATTCACATAGTTATGCCATTCGTCACCTTCATGATTAGAATCAGACAAGAAGGAGAGAGAGAAAATTCATCATAATGCTAGATCCTTCAACCATGTTGATAATTACACCCTATACTTGGGATTATCGATAGGGTTATCACATAGAGATGATTAGGGTTTCACAAAATAGTAAGAAATTCCAACCTTAGATATCACAACTCCCACGTTCTTGGAGCATATATGTTAAGCATTATCATCATTAGTAAGCTATCAATGCATCCATGCAACCAAAGAACACCATCCGACCGAAGAAGAACTGAATCACCAATACCATTTGGTCGAAGAGAAAATCATCATGAATAAGTCACCAGAGCAACCCTGTAAGTATAAAACATCATTCGATTGAAAAGAAGATGAATCACCAAAGCCACTCGGTCGAATAAAACATCAACTTACCATGGTCTACAACCATGATCAAATCCAAGCGACCGAATGGAACCAACCCACCTTAGTCGAAGAGAAACCCTAGGTTGAATGAAATCACCAATCCATGCAACTGAAGGAATCAACACATACAAATGCTCTAAGGGACCCAAATGGTCGAAGTTTTGCACCACTTCAAATGGTCGAAGGAGAATCCTAATTCTATGCAACCAAAGAAGATTGATGGTCTAATCAACCAAAACTAAGGGAACCACTTCATTCAAAAAAACTCAAACCAGACCATCTCAACATGGTACAAAACATGAAGAACATTTTTAGAGAGATAAAAACACCATCAAAACAAAGATTAACATCTTGAAAATAGAACTTTTAAGAAAGAGAACTCATTTGGGCAAGGATTTTATTCAAAACCCTAAAACCAAGCATTCCTTGTAACCAACATCAAAACCGTGATATCATAAACGAACATTCAAGATTCAAACTCATGAAAATAGAACCAAAACTTCACCTCATCCTAGAAATCCGAACCAAACTAAGATCAACAAAAACCAAGATTTAGTTACATGCAAAACTATCATCATTATTACATCACTTGATTTTTACGTAGGTGAATTGGGGTTAAGTAAGAAAGCAAGATCAACATAGAAACATGACCCTAATCAAGATATCATCATCAATAGCAATTAATCATATTTTAGAATAAGATGCATGTAGGATTAAAGTTCTACAATAGAGAGGGTAGAGAGTTATATAACCCTCCTTAGATGATGATGCAACTTCCTCCAAGAAAAAGCTCCAAAAGAAAGAGAGAAACCTTGCCTTGATCTTCACCACGACCAAACTAGAAACCACCTCAAAAGAGAAGAGAAAGAACACTCGATTAAAGACCAAAGAAGTGAAAACCAAGTTGTAGGCTGAAAGGAAAGGAAGGAAGAAGAAAATCTTCATCTTACTCAACTATTATCATGAAGAACCATGGATTCGACCTCTATGGAGAGAAGTTTTTCAAAAGACCACCATGGGCAACCATGGATTCAGCAAAGAGAAAGGAAAGGGGTAGGATCATGCAAGAAAATGAAATCAAGAGATGGATTACTTACCAAGGGTCAAAGAACCACCAAAGATCACCAGAGAAAGGTAGCTTCCAAGCTTGGATCTCCACATGCAAGGGATCGACCACCAAGCACCAAAGAAGAGCTTCTTCTCCACGAAGCATACAAGGGCCAAACTAAAGATGGAAGAGAAAAAGGTCTAAAATGATCATATGGATGAGTAGGAGAGAGGTTATATACTCAAGGATGGAAGAGAGATGAAGAGGGGGTTTGGTATTAAGATATCAGGGCTTCTCATGACATGTGTCCCCTAACGAACAAACATGCATCCACTAAATCCATGAAAGCACTTAGGTCATGAAAAAAAAGGAAGGACAACGACCTCACTAGGTTCTGGATGACCTTTGGTTGAAGGGAAAACATGGCTCAAAGCCAAACCGTCGAAGACACTCTGACAACCAAGTGTCCAAATCCTAGGTCAAGCGACCCAAAAGATAGCATCAAACCTCTCCGATCAAAGGGATCTAAAAGCACCATCAGAGCTTCATTCAACTATAGAGAAATCATAAAGGAGAAATGAGGTTTTTCACTAAAAGACCCAAAATTGAATGGTCAACACAAAGGTCTACATCAACATAGGGCATCAAGGCAAACCCTAGAAACCACTCTCAACATATCATCAGTTCTCTCCCCATCAAACCAAAGCACAAAAAGGTGCCCCAAGGCACCATCCTCTCTCTCATGATGATAAGGCACAAAGAGCTCAACATAACTATGACAAATTGCAAGATTACCCCTCAACATGGGTAAATTGCAACTAGGCCCAAAATAAGCAAACATAGCTCAAACAACATTCAAATAGGACCAAACTGAAACTACATGCATGTCACATGTTATTAAGGCATATCAAGGTATTAGATTAAGGTTTAAGCATCTTATTAAGAAAAACAAACACAATCAAGCATATTCAGGCACTAAGCCAGGTCAGGGGCCTTACAATAGGTGGCACACATTAATAAACAATACTTAGCTTCATATCAATTAATAAATAATTTAACCTATAATGCTAATATTAAATTCTCAATCATCAAATTAATTCACATTTTATTTAGAGAAGGGTTCAAAGTTGATGTTAATTTAAAAGGTTCACTCCAGAGTTTGGAAAAGGTCTCGATGAATCTGTTAAATTTGCTAAGAAACTCAGGAAACCACCCAAAGATCAAGTTCTATTGTCCTTGTAGGAATTGTGGTAACAATTTAGAATGTCTGACATAGTTGAGGAAATTAAAATTCACATCATATGAAGTGGGATTATGCAAGGCTATATTGAATGGTATTGGCATGGAGACAATCATAGTTGTAGATTAGAAATATGAATAGTTGTGTTGAAGAAGAAGGCATGGGAAAAGAAGATGTTGTCAATAATGAGCTAATTGAAAATGATATGGTCGATGAAATGCTATGTAGTTGAGAGGACAATGTTAACGATCCAACTTTCTTATTTACAAATGTTATCTATGATAATAAGAAACCATTATAGTTGGGTTGGATTACGTTCACGAGGTTGAGTGATGTGATGAGATTATACACTCTAAAAGCTAATAACAAGTGGACCGACAAAAGTTTCATGTAACTACTGTATTTTTCGTGGGGAACAAAATTCAAATATTAACATAATAAGATATATACATATCCAAATGATTGTGTGTTATTTTAAAAGGACTACATCAAGTTAAAAAATTATCCAAAATTGGTTCATCAAGTTACAAGATGACGACCGTAGATAAAGCAAAGAATGGCTCTCCTAGAATATTTCAACTAATGATGTGATTGAATCATTAATTTTTGTGTTGATGTGAATGACTTGGGGATGATCGTATCAATTCATACAAATGGGAGTGAATATGTATTCTAGAAAGTATATACAATATGTTTGCATCTTAGTATTGTAAGTTTTTATTTGTATTGTAGGTTTGAATCTTTCTATTATAGGTTTCTATAGAAAAAAGTTCATACATCTATCATCAATTTTATAAAAAAAGACCCTATATGTGTGCAGAATTTAATAGATACATTTTGACTAGTAGTGCCAATTTTTTTATGAATGATGCTATATCTTAAAAATAGCATCCTTTTTTTGGAACACCATATTCACTGTAGAATCATTTTTTTAATAAAATTAATGGTGTGTGAGTATTCGCAAAGCTCACTAGATTGAAAAAAGTGTCATTTTGGAGAAAAAATCGATGCCATAGCTTCACTATAACGTCAGTTTGTTTATGCTGAAAAACTAACGATACACTATTGCATCAATTTTTTGGTTAAAATAATTGACGATATATGCCTATTAAAGAAGTGTTGGAAGCCTGCACATCAATTTTAAAGTGACTCTATATGTATAAAAAAACTACGCTATATCCTATTTCTATAATGGTTCTAACCCCTATATGTCACTATTATTTGGATGTATTTCATCAACAATGCCACCATAGTCAATGAAACCACTACCAATACCCATTGTACCATCATGCTCTTTTTTTACCCTAGATGGCTATGAGCTAGTCATCCTCATTGGAAGACCAATAGTGCATACTACTGATGTGGAGGTGGGGGAGGGTATATTAGTAGTGGATATAGGGGTAGGTATAGTGGTTTTGTCAATATTGTAGTAGTTCTAGTGGTGATGGTGGACAGTTACACTGTGGTAATGGTGGTATTTATGGATGCCATAGTCACAATGGTGGTGCATCGGATGTTGTGAAGATTGTAGTGTTGGCCACTGGTGATGGTGGTGGAATTGGTGATAGGTCTCGTCGTGACAATGGGGTGGGTACATATCACTGCAATAGTTATGTTTGGTGTTTGAGAGGGCACCGTGAAGATTACAATGGTTCTTATGGTGATGGTGGAAAAAATATTTAGCGGGTCTACTGTAACAACAAGGCTTGGTATGGCTGCTAGAATGTTGACAAAGGAGGAACTACTGGTGTTGGTAAGGTATGCCTTGAGAGCCAATCATGTGATGATTGACATGCCATAAACCATAAATGATTTGATTAATACTCATAAAGGAAGCTTTCAATTCATTTTGTTTCACTTAGTTATGAGATAATGAGGAAATATTATAAATTTCTAAAGAATGACAATACTCAATGACATATGTCTTCAAGTACGTGAATTGGAGGAGGAGATCATATGAATGTTAAGAGTGTGTACATTCTTATTATGTCCCTGGTCAGTTGTTATTGTGGAAGGAAGATAGATAGCAGTGACACATAAGACTAGAGTGTGGGTAGGTTGATGACAGAATCACATTAGTCATGATATGGAAATATCAAACCTAACATACAAATACATTTTAGGGAATAATGTATCAAAGAAAACCACCTTGAGAGTGACTCATGGAAACCATTTTTGGTGGTCATAGTCATCTCTCATAGTGAAGGTGGTGATTGTGATTCTTAGACCTAAAATTACTCACTCATCACATGTCGTTGGGTATGCTTTGACATCATCAAACGCAGTCCTAAAAATGGGTTGTTATAACGGTGATGGTTGGGTGACTTTGACACATGGGGATAGACTGTGAGTGATAGATATGGGATTTTTTCCTCCTACTGGAGCATGATATCATGGCCACTTGATAAGTGAGACTGAGAAACACATGTACATGCACATGTGAATCAATATATGATATTGAGGTCACACTATCTCAGATAATATGCTCTTAGTTCAAGGAACATGGATTGAATGTTGATAGGATGATGATTCCATCCCTCAAGTTCATCTTGGATACCAGAGACAATGGAATTATACAATCATTGCAACACCTTACACAGATTGTAGGTTGAAGTTGTTCTCCAACTTTCCATTCACTTGAGTAGCACTGATGTGGAACACCATGAGTTTGGACAAGAAGAGAAAGAAGAAGGGAAGAACATAAAGGAAAACTTAGGTAAAGAGGAAGATATATCACTTACCAAGACTAAGGAGAAGAACAAGGATGCACCAGACGATCACAAGGTGGGTAGATTCAAACCCGAGGTCAGTTTGCAAGGAAGATCAACCTTCTTCTCCTTCTTTGGTACATCCTTCTCCACCTAGCACAAAGGGGACGAGCTCCAAGAGGAACCAAGGAAGAAGAGAGAGAATACTAGATGCATATAGAGGTTATTTGCATGCAAAGAGAGAGGTATATATAACATAGGGTTTGAGAGAGAGAAAGAGAGTTAGGTGTCATGCTAAACATGTCATGTGTCCATAATATCTCATCCATGCAAGAACCACACTCATTCATGAAAATAGGGAGACCCCATCAAGAAAAACCATGGACCAACTTGGTCTATATAAAGCAAACAACCGCTAAACATCCTTGGTGACCAACTGGTCAAAAACTCAAATAGTCGCTAATCGTAGAGGATATTGATGACCATGATGAGTGGAAAATCTCATCGAACACCAACACTAGTGTGTCACAAGAAAACAACATTGACCTCCATGACTAAGGACCAAAGGAAAACTTGGCGATCGCCAAAATAAGGTGGTCAACACCCAAGGTCAAACATCAATTAAGGGCATCCATGCATACCCTAATCTCACCATGAGATGTCACCACTCAAACCAAGGTGTGACAAGGAGCCCCAAAGCATGACCATATAAAAAATGATGTGAAAACATGTGGGGAACAACAAGAATGTGACAAATAGCAAGAAAAACCTTAGACACGGGTAAATTGCAAGTAGGTCCAAAACAAGTAAATATATGCATAACTAGCTCAAATAGTGTCCAAACTGGACCAAACTTGAAACATAAGATTTTCACATGATATCAAAGCACACCACAAGGTTTTATTAAGATTTTAAGCATCTAATTAAGATAAGAAAGCAAGTTCAACCAAAAAGCAAGGTTAGGGGTATTATAGCCATAAATCCCTAATAAGGATTCCGCCCTTGAAATCCTACACGAGCAAAGATGGGCACTTCCTATGCATATCATACTCTAACTCCCATGTGACTTCCTACAAACCATAGTGATTCCATAAAAACTTAACTAAAACTACATCCTTCTTCTTCAACTTCTTCACTCTCTTATCCATGATCAACACATGACCCTCAACATACGACACATCCTCCTCCAACTCAACATCCGCTAGATGAAACATCAACTCAGTATTAGGGTGACACTTCCTCAACACAGAGACATGGAAGACATCATGCAACTTGCGCAACTCTAGCGGTAACTCCAAATTGTACACCACCTTCTTAACATGTGCCAAAATAGGGTATGATCCCATATACCCAGTATCCAACTTACCCTTCTTACCAAATATCAGCTCACCCTTCTAAGGGGAAACCTTAAGATACATTGATCTCCAACTTGGAAATCCATTGGCCTGTGATGGTTATCAACATATGACTTCTATCTATCCTAGACAACCTTCAACTGTTTATGTATCACCTTGATCTTCTCTATAGTTTGTTGTACTAGCTCAAGACCCAAAAGCTAATACTCACCTATCTTTTACCAACAAAGTCTCCCATACTACGCTTATGGTACTATGTCTATACTCCTATGATAGTTGTTGTTGTAGGTAAACTCTATTAAACTCAGGTGCACATCCCAACTACCAAGAAATTATAGAACACAAGCGCTCAACAAATCTTCCAAAATTAGAATGGTCCTCTCAGACTGACCATCAGTCTATGGATGAAAAGTTGTGCTAAACCTCAGTTGTGTTTCCATAGTTGTATGCATACGTTCCCAAAAATGACTCATAAGTTGTGGACCTTTGTCAAATACTATGGTAATTGGAATACCGTGCAAACAAACTGTCCCATCATCATGTATCTGTGCCAACTTCTCTATTGTATACATTGTCTTAATTGGAAAGAAGTGAGCTGACTTGGTCAACATGTCCACTATCACCCAGATGCAATTATCACCTATGGCCATCCTAGGAAGACCAGCTACAAATTCCATGGTGATATGATCCCTTTCCACTACAATATTGGAAAAGGTTGTAACATGCGTGCATGTTGCTGATGCTTTGCCTTTACTTGCTGACAAACTAGACATTTTACAACACACTCTAGCAAATCACACTTCAATCTTGACCACCAATACATGTCCTTCAAATTTTAGAAAATCTTGATACTTCTAGGATGCATCGCATACATCGAGGAATGATCCTCCTCAAGAACTATCTTCCTCAAGCCCTCAACACTTGTCTTGTTATGAAAGCAATTTGTTCCATCCTATGTCTCATGGAAACCATCATACTTCATGCTTCCAAACTCTAATATGATACTTTGTATCACAGTATCATTCCACTATGCACCTCCAATCTACTACATCAAGGTAGGCTTCACTTGCAACTGTGCCATCATCCCTGCTAAAATAGAAACATCCAACTGAATGTTCATTTATCGATGTGACACCAACATGCCCCATTTGTGACACACCAAATATGACTTCCATCTCAATGCATCAGCCACCACATTTGCCTTCCATAGATGGTAGTCTATCATGAAATAATAGCCTTAGATCAGCTCCATCCATCTCCTATGTCTCATATTTAGCTCTTGCTTTGAGAAGATATATTGAAGGTTTGTAGTTGGTGAAGATTTGATACTTTTCTCCATATAGATAGTTCCTCCAAATCTTCAAGGCATGGAACACATATTCAAGCTCCAAATCATGTGTCTAGTAGTTCTCCTCATGTTTCTTAAGTTTCATGAAGCAAAAGAAATCACATTCTTGTCTTGTATTAGCACACATCCCAAGCCGTTCTTCGATGCACAACTGAAGATGATGTAACCTTTCCCTTTCTCTAGAAGAACTAATAGTGGTGCATTGGTCAACTTATCTTTCAATGGATGGAACAGACATTGGCACTTGTCATCCCACACAAAAGGAACACATTTCCTTGTCATCTTGGTTAAGGGCAACACTATAGCATTGAAATTTTTAATGAATATCCTGTAGTAGCCTGCCAAACCTAGCAAACTTCAGAATTTCATCAGTGTATCAGGTTGTTCACATTCCATCACTGATTGTACCTTTGTCAGGTCGACACAAACACATTTAGCTAATATTATATGGCCCATAAAAGATACCTTTATTAAGCATAACTCACACTTACTAAACTTGGCATACAACCTATATTGTCTCAACAATGTCAAAGCCTGGCGAAGGTGTTGCTCATGTTGTTGTATGTATCTAGGGTATATCAAGATATCATCAATAAATGTGACCACAAACTGATCTAGTTATGGTCTAAACACCCTATTCATCAGGTCCATGCAAGTTGTTGGTGTGTTGGCCAATGCAAATGACATAACCACAAACTCATAGTGACCATACCTTGTCCTAAAAGCATTCTTGGATATGTCATCCACCTTAATTCTCATCTGATGATAACCTAAGATTAGATCTATCTTAGAAAACACCATAACACCTCGCAATTGGTCAAATAGATCATCTATCCTTGATAATGGGTACTTCTTCTTTATCGTGACCTTATTCGGCTATCGCTAATCTATACAAAGCCTCATAGATCTATCCTTCTTCTTCACAAACAACATGGGATCACCCCAAGGGGAAGTGTTGGGTCTGATGAAACCCTTCTCTAACAGATCCTGCAACTATTTCTTTAACTCCTACATCTCCACCAGTGGCATCCTATAAGGTGATTGTGTGATGGGTTGTGTTCCAGGAATACTATTGATATAAAATCATTCTCTCTAGAAGGGGGAACACTAGGAAACTCTTTAGGAAAGACATCCTCAAACTCACTCACTACAAACACCTCCTAGATACTAGGACCACTCACCTTGGTATCCATAACATGAGCCAAGAAAGCCTCACAACCCCATCTAATCAACGGCTCTGTGTCATAGACGACAACAAACACAGAGGAAGAATCTTCTTATTGTTGGTACATATGCCTAGAGAGACAATCATATGATAATTATAATGACATATCTTGTAAACAATTTGATTTATAATAAAGGTATTCTTCCAATTTATTATGTTATTCAGTTATGAGATAATGATGTAACACAATAAATGTATAAAAAATGATATTAGTCAATGACGTATGTCTTTGGGTTGAGGACCTGAACGGTGAGATCATATGGATGTCAAGAGTATATGCATTCTTGTTATGTCCCTAGTCAAATGTTATTGTGGAGGGCTAATAGACTATAATAACACATAATACTAGAGTGTGTGTTGGTTGATGAAAAAATCTCATTGGTCATGATATGTGATACAAAACCAAGAACATGGATACATGTTAGAGAATAGTGTATCGGGCATACCAACCTTGAGAGTGACACATGGAATCATGAATGGTAGTCAAAGTCATCTCTCATAGTGATGGTGGTGATTTTGGTTTTTAGACCTAAAATCACTACACTCATCACATGTCGTTCGATGTGCTTTGACATCATCCACTGTGATCTTGAATATGGGTTTCCATAAAGGTGGTTCTTGTGTGCACTATGACACATGGGGATGACTGTGAGTGATTTAGATGGGATTTGTTTCTCCTATGAGAGTTTGATTTCTCGACCACTTCATAAGCGAGACTGAGAAATACATGGCCATGCTGATGTGGATCAATATGTGATATTGAGCTTACACATATCTCAGATAGTCTTCTCTAGTTCAAAGAACATGGATTGAATTTTGAAGAGGATCATGATTCCATGCCTCAAGTTCAATATCGATATCAGAGACAAAGGAATTATACATTCACTATAACACCAGTCATAGGTGATAGGTTAAGTTGTTCTCCAACTTCTCCAATTACTTGGGTAGCAATGAAGTCTTGTTAGATGCCAATCATTGTTTGTGAAATAATAATATGATTATGAATATCACGACCGACATAGTTTGGAGCCTACCAGGTCACATGCATAGGATGTGATTGGAATAGGAGTATAATTGTGGATGTGATTGGAAATGTTTTGATTACTATTTTTTTTAGGTAATCTATTGATAATATTGGAACATAATCTAACCTAATTGGTTAAAGTGTTTAAGCCAATTAATTCAATTATATTGTTATGTCGGCTGGATTATCTAGAAAAATTAACTAGATATGGATAATGAAAATTCATTAATCAACTAATGTGATTAATTGGTTAATTTCAAAATATCTTTTCATTGTCCATGAGCGGCTCATTTTAAAGAACCCACAGCCTTTTTTTTCAAGGGTTTAGGGAAACCTTGCTTCCTTTCTCTTCTATTAATAGGGGCATGATAGTCTGCTTTTGGGTATTGCATACACTCACACTGAGGTTATGATCTTGTATGTGAACCCTAGCTGTCATTGTCCCTAAGCGAGAGAGAAGGAGAGCAACCGACGCTAGCACATCATCAAGTAGAAGGTTACTCCTTCCTACCAGTATAAGGAAGCACGTCGTGAAGTTCCAGTCCATCCACATCGATGAAGTAGAGATGTAGATGTTGAGTTTCCTATGTTCAGAGGACGATCGAGGACCATTTGTGCATGCTAGGAGTGATGCACATCACCACGCTAAGGGCCATTGCTAGAAATGGTCTGAGACGAGGTATATCCTTGTCCCCTCTTTTTGAATATGCTATCGTCCATGATATCCTCAAGTAGGGTATGTGGAGAAAATTTTATTGCTCACGCTGCACTTGTCACCTCCACTAAAACTAGACAGTGGTATCAGAGCCACGTCGATCTATGACATAATTGGATTTAATTTGATATGATCAGAATTTGTGTATACCTTTTTCTGTGGTTGCATGTGATGTGAGCTTAAAATTGTTAATATGCATACCTAAACCTAATTCCACATACATCACTGACCTACTATTTTTAACTTGATGAACGGGGTCGACTATGAAAAATATGATTTTTCTTAGTGCACGAAAGTAAAATTTCACGTGGACATCTACACAAGGGCGTTGCTCCTATGTACCTTGCCTTCTTTGTGTGGGAGTCAAGAATTATTTAATGGGGAATGTCCCACAATCTTAATGTATATATATGTATATATAGATATACCTATAAAACCATACATGTCGCGGTTGAAAATCTTTTGTATGGTGAATGGATGAATGGTTATGGCCTTGACCCCTTATGGTTGTTCTCTTGGTTGTATATCGTGTGCTTGTATGTAAATGGTTGTGCATGGATCCATTGTATAAGTATTCATCTTGCATGCCAAGCCTCATCTATTATCTCCCAAAGTAATTAATTCTATTCCCTCTAAACTCCTCTCAAATGTAACTCGAGGTTCTTCTTTTTCACATAACATAATAGAGATAGGAATAGATTTAGTTTGGAAGACTTGCAGTGAAGAGGCAACTTGAAGATCTTACTCCAAGGAGCATCCATGGAGAGGCAAACTGAAGATCCAACACCAAGGGATGTCCATGAAGTTGTTCATCTTGATATTGATCAAATGTAGGTTCATATTCACAGGTTGTCATTGCAAGAGATGTAAAAGACTATAGGTGGATAGTAATCCTTAGTGGCAATAAAGGATTATAGTAGTATGGCCACAACCAATGCTTGTGTGTTTGTGGATTGCATGTCTATGGATTGGATATAGTATGTATATGATACATATTATATGTATGTGGTGTTTGGATATGTATGAGTATATATATAAAATCCCTCAACTAAAATATAAATTCTTAGATGCTTTCCATAAGTAAAAGCTTGATCGACTAAGCATAGGTTACACCAAAGCGTGGTGCTTCATTCATCTTGTGGAAGTGTGATGGTTGATATGTAGATCTGCCAAAGCAGGGTGCATATTCTATCATGTTGGTTTTTGGGTCATGTTAACTAGGTGATTTTAATGAGATTAAGTACCTAGAACCATAGAGATGGAACATGGCAAGGAGTTATTCATACCATCTATCCAAGGGTTTTATGTGATGCAATTAGCAAAAGTTGTCTACCTAAATAGTCAGGTTTATGGGTCAAGTCTTGGCTCACTAGAAGATTGTATGATGCAATATTCTGAATAGATAAGTGAGGGCTATGTGCTCCGACTTTCCCTTAGGAATACTCGTTTCACCATCCAACAAAGTACTAACACTACAGATGCTTATATGGCATAGGGCAACTACATGTTTAGGATTTTACTTGATTAGTTGGGACAATTGAGTGTCTTTTAGCATCAATCAAGTTACAACGTATAAACCCTAAAAAAAATCTACACAGATAAGGGCATGATAAAACTCTAGAAGATATAAAATGCATAAGATGCAAACTTGTCACATTATCACTTGATGTCACTACAACTTGAGGCTATCAACATGTCACATAGCCATGCAAGGCCATCACCACAAATGCACTACCATGGGATATCAATCCCTCATCACAATACTAGAGGATAACACCTCACACTAGGCATTAGACTCTGTCAGGTCATAAGACCCATCACATCAGCATGCCTCATCAGACTCATAACCATCACCCTGTGTTACATGATTACCATCATAGCATTCACAAGCTATGACAAGTATTCAACCTGCAAGGTTAGATTTTCACAAGTAAGAGAGAGAAAGTATAATCACATGTTGTACATCAAGGCAAAATCAACAAGCATAACACACCCTAGAATTAGGGTTGGGGTTTTACATGTGTAGCCAATTAGGGTTTGCATATTAATATCCAACCGCCAAACCCAAATTACACCATCTCCCACTTTATTGGGACACATTAGGGTTAAGTTTATTATCAACATGATTGATTAATAACATCAAACAACACTAGGCATGGACCATCATAGAGATGTACAAATGTATCAACCTTACCATGTTACACATGTGTAGCGACCTTTCTCTCTTGTATGTGTGTCAACCATTCTAGGTGACACCATGTACCGACCAAATCAAAGAAACACTATGTTGCAACCAAAGCAAATTAATGTGTGTCTGTCAAAACAAAAACAAGGGCATAGAGCTTGCAACACCTCACATGGGATACATTATCCAACTCAAACATGAATGCTTCGACCGTGACAAAATCAACAAGGTGTCGACCAGGTAACTAAATGAGTGCTTTGACCAAAACCAAACCAAGCAGGCATTGCGATCAACTTAAGAATTGTATGTGTAGTGCCCGCCACACTTCATCCATCCACAAGTATCGATTGCAACACAGACCAAGGACAATAATCAAATAGATGAAACACGTGTGAGTCGACCAAAAACACCAAGGGAAAACATGCATGCCTGAAACACGTGTTAAACTTCTAAGAACACCAAGAGTCATCGAGAAGAATTCTCATGGAATATGGACATCAAACCCTAGAAACATTCTCCAACATGATCGAATAAGAAACTAAACTAGGAGAGAGAGACCAAGCTTCAGCCTCATGGAAACAATCCAAAAACCTCAAGAAAACATTAGGACCAAACTATAACATGGTGATAAAACCAAGGATCATGTTGCATGTAACAACTTCACTTCATCCATCACTTAGAAATCGGGTATATGAAATTTAGGTTTAAGAAAGAGAGCAATCTATAAGAGAATACTACAAAGTCAAAAACCCTAAACCATGGCAACATCATCCACCATCTTTATATTATGTTTTTTTGAGATGAAAACAATAGCATGAAAGCTCAATTAAGGTGCAATAATAGAGAGATCTATATAACCTGCCTTATAGAGAGACCAAGCTCCAAAGATCACGATCTTCAAGAGAGAATAAAGCTCCAACCAAGAGAAATCCCACAGAAAAAAGATCACCTTAAAAGAGAAGAACACCATGGTCAAAGGAGAGCTCAAGAAAGAGGTGGCAAAACTATAGGCCGAACCAAAGAAAAATTCAGGGGGAAAGAGAAGAAAGATTCCTCCCACTTGGGTACCACCATGTCAAACATAATCTTCGACCCTTATGAAGAGAAGTTTCTCTTAAGATGACCACCATGGTAGAACATAGTCTCACGAGTGAGAAGTAAGAGGAAGAGGTAGGGTGCAAAAAAAAAGATCAAGGGTTTAAAACCACTTACCAAGAAAGAAGATCACCAAGGATCACCACAAAGGAGATGATCAAGCTCAAAAACACCATATGCAAGGTTGCTCATCCTCTAAAGCTCCATGATCAGTCCTTATTTACTCCAAAAAGCTTCAAGGATGAGAAAAAGAGAGTGGAGAAGACGGAGGACCTAAATGAACACTTGCTTGAAGAAGAGAGAAGTTATATACACAAGGGAGGAGGGAGGTAAGGCAGATATGAAGTGTCAACACATAAAGGCATCAAAAGGACACATGTCCATTAAGGAAAAAACCATGAAACCACTTAGCATAAGAATGCAACAAAGGGTGATACAACCAAGGTAGGGTATCGACCACCTTGCCTTCAAACTTAACTTGGTCAAAACAAAACATAGGGTAGCGGTCGCAACACGACACTATATACATGTATCAGCCACAACACATCCTCACACAAGCATCCCTAGCAACCCAAAAGCACCTAGTTCAAAAAAAACTCACCCAAAGATGGTGTGTCAGATGAAACACACCCAAGACACACCAACATGGTCAAAACACAGGCTGCAACACTCAACCAAGCTCGACATGGTCGACACTATGCTCCACCAAGCAAAACTCTAGAAACCCTAGCATCACCACAGAATGCCACATCAACAACCATTGCCCAATCAAGGTGTCCCATAGCATCACCTTCTCCCTCATGATGCTAAGGCACAAGAAACACACTCTAAATGTGACAAATTGTAACCCCTCAACATGGGTAAATTGCTACTTGGTCCAAAACAAGCATATGTAGCTCAAACATCATCCAAAGAGGACCAAACTGAAAACATAAGATTTCACATGTTATTAAAGCATCTCAAAGGATTAGATTAAGGTTCAAGCATATTATTAAGCAACACAAGAACACTTAAGCACTAATCTAGGTTAGGGCCTTACAACCATAAACCCCTAACAAGGATTTTCCCCCGAAATCCTACACGAAAAGAGATGGGTACTTCCTACACATCTCTTCCTCAAGATCCCACGTGGCTTCCTCTATGCCATGATGATGCCACAGAACCTTCACAAACACTATGTATTTCTTCTTCAACTTCTTGATCCTCCTATCCAAGATCAACACAAGACCTTCCACATAAGATATATCCTCATCTAGCTCAACCTCCACTGGCTGTAACACTGACTCTGTATCTGGGTGGCACTTCCTCAACATCGACACATGGAACACGGATGTAACATGTGCAACTCAGGTGGAAACTCCAACTTGTAGGCCACCTTCCCAACATGTGACACCATCGGGTAAGGTCCCATGCATCTAGGAGCCAACTTACCCTTCTTTCCAAACCTCAAAACACACTTCCAAGGAAAGACCTTGATATACACTCTGTCTCCCACTTAGAACTCCAAGGGTCTGTGATGATTATCAACATATGACTTCTATCTATACTGGGCTACCTTTAACTATTGTTGAATCACTCTGATCTTCTATATTGTTGATTATACAAGCTCATGACCCAAAAGATGATACTCATCAACCTTCTACCAACACAAAGGGGATCTACAACGTCTCCTACACAATGCCTCATATAGTGCCATATCAATACTTCTTCGGTACTTGTTATTGTATGAAAACTCTATCAAGCTAAGGTGGACATCCCAACTACCCAAACACTACAAAATACAAGCTCTCAAAAGATCTTCTATAATATGTATCATCCTCTCTAACTATCCATCTGTATATGGGTGAAACGATGTACTAAACTTCAACTATGTAGCCATCACTATGTGTAGACGTTACCGGAAATGAATGGTGAACTGAGGACATCTATTTGACACAATGGTAGCTGGGATACCATCCAACCACACTATCTCATCAACATATATCTGAGCAAGATTCTCTACTGTATATGTCGTCTTCACTAGAAAAAAAGTGCACAGTCTTTGTCAACTGGTCAACTATCACCCATATGGAGTCATGACATTTGGATGTCCTAGTTAGAACAACCATAAAGTCCATCATGACATGATCCCACTTCCATTGTGGTATGGGAAATGGTTTCAAAATTCTTGCAGGATTTTGATGTTCTGGTTTAACCTACTGGCACATAGGACATTTGGCAACAAACTCAGCCACATCAAGCTCCAAACTAGGCCACCAATACAAATCCTTCAGATTGTGATACATCTTGGTGCTTCCTGGATGCGTAGCATACATCAAAGAGTGAGCCTCTTCCAAGACCATCTTCCTCAGATTTTCAACATCGAGAACTATGACTCTACTATGGTAACATAATGTCCCATCCTCTATCTCATGGAAACCATCACGCTTCTTGCTTCCAAACTCTACTTGTATTTTCTGTATCTAAGTATCACTCTGTTGTGTATCTCTAATCTGCTTCCTCAACATATGCTTAACCTGAAACTATGCCAACATTCCTACTAGCATGGACACCTCCAACTTCACATTTATCTGACGCAAGGAGACCAACATGTCTCTCTTGTGGAACACCAAGGAACATAACTGTGCCTTGTCAACAAATGATGATGAAGATTTCCTACTTAGAGCGTCTGCCACCATGTTCTCCTTCCATGGATGGTAATCTATGGTGCAATCATAGTCTTTGATTACCTCCATCTAGTGATGTTGCCTCATCTTAAACTCCTATTGTGAAAAGATGTACTTGAGGTTCCTATGATCTGTGAAGATCTGACACTTCTCACGATATAGGTAGTCCCTCCAGGTCTTCAAGGCATGTACCACTGCAACTAGCTCCAGATCATGAGTGGGATAGTTCTCCTCATGCTTCTTCAACTATTGTGAAGTGAAAGAGATCACATTCTTATCCTGCATCAACACACAACCCAGACCATTCTTTGAGGCATCACAAAAGACAATATAGCCTTTCCCTTGCTCTAGCATCACTAGCACCAGTGCACTTGTCATCTTCTCCTTCAACAACTGAAAAGCACATTGGCACTTGTTGTCCTTGATAAAAGGCATATCTTTCCTCATTAGCTTTGTTAGGGGTAATAATATAACACTAGAGTTCTTGACGAACCTCCTATAGTGTCCTGCCAAACCCAAAAAACTACAAACTTCTTTCAGCATCTTTGATTATTCCCACTCTATTACGGATTCAACCTTCTTGGGGCCCACATGAACACCCTCAATAGATATCACGTGTCCAAGAAAGGACATTGCCCTCAGAAACTCACACTTGCTAAACTTTGCGTACAACCAATGTTGTCTCAACAAGGTCAAAGCCTGACGCATATGTTGTTCATGCTATTGGTTATCAGCTGTATATCAGGATTTCATCTATGAATACCACCACAAACTAATCAAGATAAGATTTGAACACACTATTCATCAAGTCCATAAAAGTTTTTGGTGGATTGGTTAGCCCAAATGACATAACCACAAGCTCATAATGACCGTACCTCATCCTAAAAGCTGACTTTGGTACATCATCTTCCTTGATCAGCAACTGGTGATATCTCGACCTCAAGTCTATCTTGGAAAAGACTATGGCACCTCATAACTGGTCGAATAGTTCATCAATCTGTGGCAAAGGATACTTATTCTTGATCATCACATTTTTCAACTACCTATAATCAATACACAACCTCATGGGTTCATATTTCTTCTTTACAAACAACACAAGAGAACCACAAGGATATGTGCTCGGTCTGATAAAACATTTCTCAAGAAGCTCCTACAACTATTTCTTCAACTCTGACATCTCAGTTGGTGCCATCATGTACGGTGTTTGTGCTATCGGCTGGGTGTCGGGTACCAAATTGATCTTAAAATCAATCTCTCTAATAGGGGGAGCACTTGGAAACTCACCTGGAAACACATCGTGGAACTCACAAACAATTGACACCTCTTGGATACTCAGACTCCTCACCTTGGTATCCACCACATGTGCCAAGAATGCATCATATCCCTACCTCATTAGTTTCTCTGCCACCATCATTGACACAAAACAAGTTAGAAGAATCTTCCTATCTCCTTGGAAGACCCACGACACATCACCATCGATAAACGTCGCCACTTTGGAACTACAATAAAAAACCACCCGATACGTCTTCAAAGCATCCATTCTAAGGATCACATTGAATCCATGCATATCAAGTGGTATGAGGTCCACTTGAATGCTATGTCCTAAAAAAGAAAGGATACAGGAAGGACACACCTCCCATAGCTCGGCGGAACCAACCAGTGGGGTTTCTAAATGAAGGCTATGAGATCTATGAATAACAGGAAAAGAACAACTATCAATCACTTTTCTAGTGATAAAAGAGTGTGTTGCACTGGGTCAATTAAACCAGATATAAAGCAAGAAGAAGACAAATCAGAATAAAATAACTCCATCTGACATGTCATAACTCATGGGTTGACCACTCCTTCTGACTGACTCATCACGTAGAATCGAGCCATTGCCTATTGTCGTCCCTTTCCTTTGCGGGCTTGCTTGGAAGAACCAACCTACAATGCTTGTCCACGTCCCCTGCCACTACCACTGTTAAACTATTATCATTACTGTGAACCTTGTTGACCCTGGCTCAATTTTTGGGTAACATCTTCATCCTTCATTGGGAAAAACCAATTTGTATGCCCAACCTGTCCACACTTGAAGCAAGTCTTGCTCTCATACCAGGACCTAGAAAACCCTATCATCAATACTGATGCAACACTATGGACTCCTCCTGGTGGAAAGCTCTGGCCTCTGCCTCTACTGTTGGTATGTATGCCCTGAGAGCCAATCATGGGATGATTGGTGGGATACATTGAGATTGATTTGATAAACATCAAAGGCAAGCTTCCAATTCTTTCTGGTTCAATCATATGAGATAGTGATAGAACAGATTGAATGTCTAGAGAATGACAGTACTCAATGACGTATGCCTTCAGGTTGAGGACCTGAACGATGAGATCATACGAATGCTAAGAGTTTGTACATTCTTGTTATGTCCCTAGTCGGATGTCATTGTGGAAGGTAGATAGACAGTAATGACACACAAGACTAGATTGTGGTGTTGGTTGATGACATAATCTCATTAGTCATGATATAGTGATATCAAACCAAACACATAGGTACTTGTTAGAGAACAAGTGTACCGGACAGACCTACTGTGAGTTTGACACATGGAACCATGACATGGTAGTCACAGTCAGTACTCATAGTGATGGTGGTGAGTGTGATTCTTTGACCTGAAATCACTACACTCAACACATGTCGTTGGGAACACTTTGACATCATCAAACGCAGTCCTGAAACATGGGTTGTTATAAAGGTGATGATTGGGCGGCTTTGACACATGGGGCTTTTGAGGGGTGAGTGATAGATATGGGATTTGTCCCTCCTGAGGGAGTTTGATATCCATGGCCACTTGATGAGTAGGATTGAGAAAGGCGTGCACGCATGTGTGAATCAGTATGTGATACTGATGTCATACATGTCTCTTCCAGTCTACTCTGAGATCAAGAAAGTGAATGAACGTTGACAGGATGACTATTCCATGCCTTGAGTTCATTCGGGATATCAGTGACAAAGGAATTATACATTCGCTGTAACACCATTCACGGATTGTAGGATGAAAGTTGTTCTCCAACTTTCTACTTTCACTTGGGTAGCACTGATGTGTGACTAGGCACCGCTCTTTGCTTGTGAAGTCATAAATGTTATGGACTTTCACTGCCAACGTGAAATGGACCTGTAGGGTCACACACATAGGATTTAACCTGGAAGAGGAGTTTCGTCCACAAGCAACGTTTAGATTGATTACTAAAGGAGTTTAGTAGTTAAATTAAACACTCAATCAATTGATAGCTCAATATCATAATGTTCAAGGTGTTGGACATGTTGATTGGAGTATCGGATTAATTGAAATCACAATTGACTGATTCTGCACAACCTACACTCCCAACCGATCAGTTCAAGGGTTGAACCGGTCGGCTGAGGTTGCTGAACCGGTCGGTTCAAATGTTGAACCGATCGGCTCAAGCCTAGGATGAACCGATTGCTTCAAATGTTGAAACGATCGATTCAACTGGTGCAACCGAGCAACTTGGGAAAATAGGATTGGTGAGAATTTTCCTTGCGTTTCACTTGCCCAATTTGATTGGAACAAGGATTGGTATTCGATACCAATTAGAAACAAAAGAAGGAAAGTCAATCGGGAACCGACCAGGACCACCAACCGACCGGTTCACTTGTGAACCGACCGGTTCAAGGGTCCCAACCGATCGATTGAGGTGTCAACCGACCGGTTCAGGTCCCCAACCGACCGGTTCACTTGTGAACTGATCGGTTCAGGTTGCGAGTTGGTTGTTTTTTGTGGAAAATCTTGAACCCTTCTACTCCTTCTTTTAGTCCCGTATTGCCCGGGATGGAGAACCCTGTCCCATGACCCTCCTATATATAGGGGTATTGGGGGCTTCTCAAAGTACAACTCAGTGCAATCAGTTGCTCTGCAAAGTTGTCATTCTCTCTGGTTTTGGTAACCAAGAGAGATCCCGAGAAAGTGCTTCCCGCAAAAGGGAGGTGCATCAAGGGAAGGACAACTGCAGTTGCAACTGGAGGCAGGAGAGTGTGTTGGCGACTAGTCTGTCAACAGGAGGGTGTGACTCCTTCCACTTCCTTGTGGGACAAGGAGTGTGGAGTTCCTGGTGGTCCGTGTGGACTACTACAGAGGCAGGAGGTCACTGCCGCTCAGGAGGACAACTATCATCCGACAGTCCGGTAGGAGGAGGAGTCGTCAGTCTCGGTGCGACCATGAGCTTCACAGACGCCGTCCAAGACCGGAGTTGAAGACCGTGCATAGCGCGAGGTTTTGTCGCTAAGCAAGCCTTGGGACAAGGTATGATTCCACAAACCATCTTTTCCTATTATATAGACGTTGACGCGTTTCCTTGTTCTGGGTTTGGGGGAGAATTTTTTTTTTGTTTCCGCTGCCTTCTCTGCCTCCCCTGAAACCCAACATCTACTTGGTGACCAATGTGACTGACTTGTTGATCTTTGTTGTGATGATAGTGTATAAATACTAGGATTCTTAAAGCCTCCCGAAGTCGACCCTTGATACAGTGTAGGCCTCTTCTTGACCTTCGTCACACACTTCTCCACCACTGATCACTCTACCCCCCTGAATGACTCCAAAAACATGGCAAACTTCTTTTCTATTCTCTAAAGTTGATATTGGAGGCGTAAACTCAGTACTCAAACCATTATCAAACCGCCAAGTTCTCTCCTTGTACATTGTTTCCATATGGGGGAAAACCTCAAAAACTCCATGAGATTAGCTTCATACTCATTGACCGTCATAGATCCCTGCCAGATCTTCTCAGACTACATGATCTTCTTGTCCAAGTAGGCCTCTGGAACGTACTGACTCACAAACTCCCTTCAGAACTCTTCCCAACTGATCATGACATTGGGCCTTTTCTCCTCCTCAATGGCCCACGAATGGCCAACACTCTCCTTCACCAAATACACTGCATGCTTCACTTTATCCTCTTTGGGGATGTTGAAGGCCTTCTCCAACTTGATCAACCACAAATCTACATCTATCGAGCCTGCCATACCCACATACTCCACCGCCCCTACTCACCTCAACCTTTCAATGGTCTTCCCAGAACATGAAGATTTCACATTGGGGACTACTACCCTTGCTTGTGGTGGGGGCATTTTGTCTGCCATATGTGTCATTGTAGCGATGACATGAAGATTTCACATTGGGGACTACTACCCTTTCTTGTGGTGGGGGCATTTTGTCTGCCATATGTGTCATTGTAGCGATGATATGTCCAAACATGGACTAAAAAGTAGGATTGGCCACCACAATTGGGTCAAACTCTCAGGCATAACATCAACCCTCTCCTATCTCCTGGCACCACCACTTGGTGCATCAACACTGCTCTCGGAAACATGTTCTTTGTATTCTCCAACCATATTTTCTTCTATTCTTCTTCTTCTGTAGAAGTAGAAGTTACCATAAGATAGACTGGAGGATACCAGAACTGACACAACCCTAGTCCTATGTCCTTGTAGACTCAGCAAACCTAAATCTTTGATACCAACCAAAATGTCATGCCCAGATGCGCCACATATGATATTACTCAAAAATATGCACTTCGGGTTTCCCTTAGGAATACCCATTTCACCATTCAGCAAACGCTGAAGATGGATCTATGGCACAAGGCAGCTACATGATTAGGTTTTTACTTGATTAGTTAGGCCAATTGAGTGTCTTTTAGCATCAATCAAGTTACAATGTATACACCCTAAACAAACTCTACATAGATAAGGGCATGATACAACTCCTGAACATATAAAATGCATAAGATGAAAACTTGTCACATTATCACTTGATGTCACTACCATTTGAGGCTATCAACATGTCACATAACCATGCAAGGCCATCACCACAAATGCACTTCCTTGGGATATCAATCCCTCATCACAACACTATAGGATATCACCTCACACTGGGCATTAAGCCTCTTTCTGGTCACAAGACCCATCACATCAGCATGCTTCATCAGGATCATAGCCATCACCCTGTGTCACATGATTACCACCATAGCATTCACACACTATGACATTCATTCAACCTACAAGGTTAGATTTGCATAAGTAGGAGAGAGAAAATGTAATCACATGCCATGCATCAAGTCAAAATTAACAAGCATAGCACACCCTAAGATTAGGGTTAAGGTTTTACATACATAGCTGATTAGGGATTTCATTTTAAATTTCCAACCACCAAACCTGAATTACACCATATCCCACTTTCTTGGGACACATTAGGCTTAAGTTTATTATCAACATGATTGATTAATCACATCAAACAACACTAGGCATGAACCATAATTTACATGAACAAGTGTATCAACCTTACCATGTTACACAAATGTAGCGGCCTTACTCTCTTGTATGTGTATCGACCATTCTAGGTAACATCATGTAGTGACCGGATCAAAGAAACATCATGCTGTGACCAAAGAAAATCATTGTGTTTCGGTCAAAACAAAAACAAGGGTGCATCGCCCACAACACCTCACATGGGATACATTATCCAACACAAACTAGAATTCTTCGACTGTTACAAAATAAACAAGGTGTCAACCAACCAACCAACTAAACCAGGTGCTTTGACCAAAACCAAACCAAGTAGGCATTGTGATCAACTCAAGCATTGTATGTGTAGCACCTGCCACACTTCATCCATCCACAAGTATTGACTGCAACCCAGACCAAGGACAACAGTCAAACACATGAACCAATTGTGCGTCAACTAAAAACACAAAGGGAAAACATGCATGCCCGAAATAGGTGTTAAACTTCCAAGAACACCAAGAGTCACCGAGAACAATTCTCATGGAATATGGGCATCAAACCGTAGAAATGTTCTCCAACATGATCGATCAAGAAACTAAACTAGGAGAGAGAGACCAAGCTTCAACCTCATGGAAACCAATCCAGAAACCTTAAGAAAACATAAGGACTAAACTATAACATGGTGATAAAACCAACGATCATGTTGCATGTAACAACTTCACTTCATCCATCACTTAGAAATTAGGTATATGAAATTTAGGTTTAAGAAAGAGAGCAATATGTAAAAGAATACTACAAAGTGAAAAACCCTAAACCATAGCAACATCATCTACCATCTTTATGTTACATTTTTCTAAGATGAAAATAGTAGCATGCAAGCTCAATTAAGGTGCAATAATAGAAAAAGGTAGAGAGTTATATAACTCTCCTTATGGAGAGACAAAACTCCAAAGATCACAATCTTTAAGAGAGAAGAAATCTCCAAAAAAGAGCAATTCCATGGCCAAAAGATGACCTCAAAAGAGAAGAACACCATGTATAAAGGAGTTCTCAAGAAAGAGATCCAAAAACCCTAGGCCGAACCAAAGAAGAAGAAAGGGGAAAGCAAAGAAAGCTTCCTCCCACTTGGGTACCACCATGTCAAACATAGTATTTGACCCTTATAAAGAGAAGTTTCTCTCAATATGACTACCATGGTAGAACCATAGTCTCATGGCCAAGAAGGAAGATGAAGAAGTAGGGTTCAAATAAATGAGATCAAGGGTTCAAAACCACTTACCAAGAAAGAAGATCATCAAGGATCACCACAAAGGAGATGATCAATCTCAAAAGCACCACATGCAATCTTGCTCAACCTCCAGCTTAAAGATCAGTCCTTTGTTTCTCCACAAAGCTTAAAGGGTGAGCACAAGAGAGTGGAGAATAAGGAGGACCAAAAAGAATACTTGCATGAAGAAGAGAGGTTATATATACAAGGGAGGAGGGACGTAAAGGGGATATGAGGTGTCAATACCTAAGGGCATTAAAAGGATACATGCCCATCAAGGAAACAACCATGCAAACACTTAGCATAAGCATGAAACAAAGGGTGATACAACCAAGGTAGGGCATCTACTACCTTGCCTCCAAACTCAACTTGGTAGAAACAAAACATAGGGTAGCGGCCGCAACACTACACTATATACATGTATCGGCCGCAACACATCCTCACACAAGCAACCATAGAGACCCCAAAGCACCTAGGTCAAAACAAACTCACCCAAAGAAGGTGTGTCAGTTTAAATGCACCCAAGACACACCAACATGGTTGAAACACAAGCTGCAACACTCAACCAAGCTCAACATGGTCGACACTATGTTCCACCAAGCAAAACCCTAGCATCACCACAAATGCCACATCATCAACCTTGTCCTAAGAAAGGCACCCTATAGAATAAACTTCTCCCTCATGATGCTAAGGCACAATAAACACACTCTACATGTGACAAATTGCAAGATAACCCCTCAACATGGGTAAATTTCAACTTGGTCAAAAATAAGCATACATAGTTAAAACATCATCCAAACAGGACCAAACTAAAAACATAAGGTTGTCACATGTTATTAAAGTATCTCAACGGATTAGATTCATGTTCAAGAATCTTGTTAAGTAAATAAAGAACACTTAAGCACTAAGCTAGGTCAGGGGCCTTACAACAGGATAGATATGATGTCTCTAATGTGTTGTTCAAGTGCAACATTGCAGATGGAGATCATGTAGGTCCCCATGTACTCAAGCTTATTGGGTATGTGGAGAACTATTCTAGAATGGGATTTCCCTTAGGTCAAGAGTTGACCACATATGTGATTCTGCAGTCCCTACTAGAGTCATACATCTAGTTTGTTTTGAACTACAACATGACAATTTTGATAGGCCGTTGTCAGAGTTGCTTGGCATGTTGAGAACAGCTGAAGTGCAAATGAAGAAAAACAAGGCCAACTCTGTGATGATAACCAGCAAAAAAGGGAAGTCAAAGGCCAAAGGCAAAGCTAAAAAGAGTTCTAAAGCTAGTCAGAAACCCAAGTATTCTACACTCAAAGCAAAGGGAGGGGTGAACAAGGGAGGCAATTGTCACCACTGTCACCATCTTAGACATTGAAAGAGAAATTGCCCTCTCTACTTGTAGGAACTGAAGAAGAAGAAGGAGGGGATAGATATTTCCACTTCAGGTATATACATTGTTGAGATAAATTTGTCTAGTTCTTCATCTTGGGTATTGGATAGCAGATGTGGATCTCACTTATGCTCGAATATGCATGATCTAAAAAGAAGTAAGCCTTTAAGAAAGGGTGAGGTTGAACTGCATGTTGGAAATGGAACAGAGTTGCTTCCACTATAGTTAGAACCTATAATTTATCTCTACCCATGGGGATTGTAATAGAGTTAAAGAACTGCTATTAAGAACCTACCATAAATAGGAAAATTATTTATGTATCTTGTATGGACAAGGATGGATATGGATTTCATATAAAGAATGGTCAATGTTAATTATAAAAGATGATACCCTTTATAGAAATGCCCCGATGTCCTATGGTTTTTATGTATTAGATCTTGAGGCAAATGTTTATAATGTAAATACCAAAAGGTTAAAACTTGATAACTGAAACAAAACATATCTTTGGCATTTTTGTCTAGGACACATCAATGAGAAACACATATCTAGACTCCATGAAGATGGTTATCTAGAATCTTTTGATCTTGAATCAATAGAGACATGTGAGTCTTGTTTGTTGGGCAAGTTGACAAAAAATCCCTTTACTGGCAATAGTGAGAGGGCTAGTGATCTATTAGGACTTGTACATACTAATCTATGTAGCCCTTTTAAAAATAATGCTAGAGGTGGTTATCAGGAATTAGTTTACCTTTACTAATGACTTCAATAGGTATGGTTATGTTTCCTTAATGAAACATAAGTTAGAAACTCTTGAAAAATTCAAGGATTTCATGAATGAAGTAAAGAACCAACTTGGTAAAAGTATAAAGGCATTTCGTTCTAATCGAGGTGAAGAATACTTGATCTAAGAGTTTGAGGACCTTCTATGAACCCATGGTATCACATCGCAATGGCCTCTACCTAGAACGCCACAACACAATGGTGTATTAGAAAGAAGGAATCACACATTGCTAGATCTGGTGCGATCAATCATGATTTTTGTCGATCTTCCAACTTTTTTCTGGGGTTATGTTCCTAAAATCACATCATTTGTGCTTAATAGTGTACCTTCTAAATTGATTCAAAAGACAACATTGAGATATAGACTGGGAAGCATCCCAAAATGTCTTCTATGAGGATTTAGGGATTTGATGCTTATGTCAAGAAAATATTTCCTAAAAAGTTTGGCCCTAGATCAAATAAATGTCATTTTGTTGGTTATTCCAAAGAAACCAAGGGATACTACTTGTTTAACCCAACTGACAACAAAGTGTTTGTTTCTAGGTATGCTGTATTCATAAAAAATAATATATATTTCCAAATGAATCATTCAGAGGAAATTAGAACTCGAAGAAGTTCAGGACCAACAAGAAATCATTCAACCTATAGATGTATAGAAGGAATATAGAGAGTCACAAGCCATTATGGAATCTCAAATTCCTCATTTGACACATGAACCTCACAGATGTAATAGAACACACCTTGATCCAGATAGATTTGGTTATCTACTGACTCAAGAAGGCAATGAGTCGGTCATTGATGATGAGCCAACTGCCTACCTAGAAGTTGTTAGGGGATCATAGTCTAAGAAATGGCTTGAGGCCATGCTATCTAAGATGGAATCCATGTACATTAATAAGGCATGGACCTTGGTGGATCCACCTGATAGGATAAAACCCATAGGGTGCAAGTCAGTCTTCAAGAAGAAGACCGACATGGATGGTAATGTACAGACTTACAAAGGTCAATTGGTTGCAAAGGGTTTCTAACAATTTCAAGGTTTTAAATATGATGAAACCTTTTCTCCAGTTGCCATGGTTAAGTCCACCAGGATCATGCTTTCCATTTCATATTATCATGACTATGAGATTTGGTAGATGGATGTTAAGACTGCATTCCTTAATGGAAATCTTTTTGAGGCTGTGTATATGACACAACCTGAGGGTTTTATTAATCCAAAGGATGAAAATAAAGTATGTAAGCTACCAAGGTCAATCTACATATTGAAGAAAGCATCTCAGAGGTGGATCCTTGATTTGATGAAATAGTCAAAGAGTTTGGATTTAGTCAAAATGAAGATGAAATGTGTGCTTACAAGAAGGTTAGTTGGTGCATGATTATATTCCTCATATTGTATGTGGATGGCAAACTATTGATGGGGAATGACATCCCTACTTTATAGATGGTAAAGACATGGATAGGAAACACATTCTCAATGAATGACTTAGGAGAAGCATCCTACACTCTCAGAATCAAGATCTATAGAGATATAACTAGAAGACTTCTTGGACTAAGTCATAGCACATAGATTGACAGAGTATTGAAGAGGTTCAACATTGAAAACTTGAAGAGAGTCGACTTTCCCATGTCTCACAGTGTTACCATCTCTAGAGCTCAATGTCCCAATTATTATAAAGAAAGGGAACACATGAATAAGATTCCACATGCTTCTACAATTGGGTCTATCATGTATACAATGTTATGTACTCACCCAGATGTCTCGTGTGCTTTGAGCATGACAAGAAAATATCTGACAGATCCCAGTGAAGGTCACTGGACTGTTGTGAAGAACATTCTCAAGTATTTGAGAAGAACTAAGGATCAATTCCTTGTATATGGTGGAGAGAAAGAGTTGGTGGTAAAGGGTTACATCGATGCAAGCTTCCAAACTAACAAAGATGATTATAGATCACAATATGGATTTGTGTTTTGCTCAACAATAGATTTATGAGATGGAAGAGTTGCAAGCAAGAGACATTTGTGGATTCTACAATAGAAGCTGAGTATATTGTTGCATCTAAATGCAGTAAAGAATGTTGTTTGGATCAAGAAGATTGTTTCAGAACTTGGGGTGGTTCCAAGCATCAATGAGGCAATCGAGCTATATTGTGACAACAATAGAGCTATTGAGAAAGCTAAGGAACCTAGATCACATCAGTGCTCCAAGCATATATAAGACAAACCCATCTCATATGAAAAATTGTACAACGAGGAGATGTGAAGATTTACAGAGTACCAACCGAGAGCAATGTGGCTAGTGGTATGTATGCCCATAGATCCAATCATATGATGATTGTAATGTCATATCTTGTAAACAATTTGATTAATAATAAAGGCAATCTTCTAATTTATTCAATTATTTAGTAATGAGATTATGATGTAACACAATAAAAGTCTAAAGAATGATATTACTCAATGATGTATATTTTTAGGTTGAGGACCTTAACGATGAGATCATACAAATGTCAAGAGTATATGCATACTTGTTATGTCCCTAGTTGATGTTATTATGGAAAGCTAATAGACAACAATAACACATAAGACTAAAGTGTTTGTTGGTTGTCGATAGAATCTCATTAGTCATGATATGTTATATCAAACCAAGCACATAGATACTTGTTAGAGAATAGTGTATCAGACAGACCCACCTTGAGAGTGACACATGTAACCATGAATGGTAGTCAGAGTCATCTCTCGTAGTGATGGTGGTGATTATGGGAGGTTCTTAGACCTGAAATCACTACATTCATCACATATCGTTTGGTGTGCTTTGCCGTCATGCACCATGATCTTGAATAAGGGTTTCCATAAAGGTGGTTCTCGTGTGCACTATGACACATGGGGATCACTGTGAGTGATGTAGATGGGATTGGTCCCTCCTATAAGAGTTTGATATCCTGGCCACTTGATAAGAAGACAAAAAATACATGGTCATGTTGATGTGAGTCAATATGTGATATTGAGCTTACACATATCTCAAACAGTCTACTCTAGTTCAAGGAACATGGATTGAATGTTGAAGAGGATGGGGATTCCATGCCTTGAGTTCAATCTGGATATCAGATACAAAGAAACTATACACTCACTATAACACTAGTAACAAATGATAGGTGAAGTTGTTCTCCAACTTCTCCAATTACGTGGGTAGCAATGAAGTCTTGCTAGATACCAATCATTGCTTGTGAAATCATAATATGATTATGAATATCACTACCAACGCAGATGGGAGCCTACCAGGTCACACACATAGGATGTGATTGGAATAGGAGTTTAATTGTTGATGTAATTGGGAATATTACGAATAGAATTTATTACTAAATCATTTAGGTAATCTGCTATAATAATATTAGAATATAATCTGAGTTAACAGATCAAAGAATTTAATCCAATTAATTTGATTTCACTGTTAAGTTGGCTAGATGATCCAGAGAGACTAACTAAATATGGATAATGTAAATTAGTTAATCAATTAATGTGATAAATTGGTTAATTTCAGAAAATTCTTTTAGTTGTCCATGAGTGACTCATTTTAATGAACCTGCAACCTTTTGTTTTCCCATGGGTTTAGGGAAACCCTACTTTCTTTCTTTACTATAATAGGGCTTGACTATCGACTTTTGTGTAATTCATACACTCATGATGATGTTACACTCTTGTAGGTGAACCCTAGCCATCATCATCCTCAAGAGAGAGAAGGAGAGCAATCGACGCTAGCACATCATCAAGTAAAAGGTTCATCCTTCCTATTGGCGTAAGGAAGCATGACGTGGAGTTCCAATCCATCTGAGTGGACGAAGTAGAGACGCAGATGTTGAGTTTTCTGCATTCAGAGGATGGTTGAGGACCGCCTATGCATGTTAGGAGCAATGAACATCAATGTGCCAAGGGACATCGTCGAACTTACTCTGGGACGAGGTATATCCCTATATCCTCTTTCCAAATATGATGTTGTCAATGAGATCATCGAATAAGGTATGTGGACAAAATTTTATTGCTTCCACTGCACCTATTGCTTCCACTAAAACCCAACACCTATCTCCTTAGAAGATCCAAGAAACATCTCCATCAGAGAACGTCACCATCTTAAAATTACAGTCCAATACAACCTTGTACTTATCCAAGGTATCCATCCCAAGGATCACATTGATTCCATGCACATCAAGTGGCATAACATCTACTTGAATGATGCATCCCATAAAAGAAAGAACGCAAGATGGACACACCTCCCTCAATTTAGTGGAACCAACAAGAGGAGTTTCTTATCGTATACTATCAAATCTACCACAAACAAGCATATTACAACTATTTATCACCTCTCTGATGATAAAAGAGTGTTTCACACCCGGGTCAACCAAAATAGATACAAAAGAAGAAGCAGATAAGTCAGAGTGAAAAAGTTCCATCTGACATGTCACAACACGTAGATTGACCACTCCCTCCAGTTGACTGATAACATTGAATCTAATCATTTCCTATTGTCGTCCACACCCTCTTACCGTTGGCCCAGAAGATCTTGTCTATGATTCCTGACCGCATCTTCTACCACCACTACTCTTGAACTATTGTTGCTGAGAACCTTGTTGACTCTTCCTCGGTTGATGTGTCACTTCTTCATCCTTCATAGGGCAAGTCCACATGATATTCCCTACTTGCCTACACTTGTGAAAAGTCCTTGAATCATAATGTGGCCTAGACGGTCCTTTTATTGACAAAAACATCATGCTACGTGCTCCTAATGGTGGAAAGATATAACCTCTACCGTTGCTTGGGGATCGCTGTGATAGCACACCTAATCTTGGCTCAGAATAGATGACCTCTTCTGTGACTGAGGTGAAGAAAACCTTGGCTTCTTAAGCCTCCAGATGAATTTCCTTGAAACTGAGATGGCCTCTTCTTAGTGTCGATTTCATACTTCTCGATAGCAGACCTCTAAATCTTCCTCACTGGCTCCACAAAGGTAGAGAACCTCTCTCTATTCTCTAAAGTACTAGATGTCATAGAAAACTCTGAGCTCAAACCCTTCTCAAAATTGTGGTTCCTCTCCTTCTTCGTCGTTGCCATATGAGGATAGAACCTAAAAAAGCTCCATAAACTTGACCTCATACTCATTGATCGATATCGAGCCCTAGCGTATCTTCTCAAACTGGGCTATCTTCTTATCGAGATACATCTCCGTAAAGTAACGACTCACAAATTCTCATCAAAAATCTTCCCAACCGTTCACAACTCTAGGTCTCTTCTCCTCCTCTACGGCCCACCAATGGCCAACACTACCCTTCAAAAAGTTAATGGCATGCTTCACCTTGTCTTATTCTAGGATGTTGAGGATCTTGAACGCCTACTCAAGATCTTTCAACCACATATCATCATCAGTCCGGTCCATCGTACCCGCATACTCGATCGCTCCAACATGTCTCACTCTCAAACATCTTCTCGAAACCTTGGGATTCCGCATTAGGGACAGCTACCCTTGGTTGAGGTACATGCACTCTATATACTAGAAGTGTAATCATGGCCATAAGCATGGACTAGAAAGATAGAATGGTCATGGTTGTCGGGTCAAACTGGGGCATCGAGGGTTGTTCCTGCCCCATCTTAGGCACTCTATCTTCACATGCCTACCTCCTAGCGCCACCTCCTAATACGACATAACTACTCTGAGTAAGTTCTTCACATTCTCCAAACATATCTGCATAAGCATTAGCTATAATCAGATATGTTGGATTACGTAAGAACAAACATGATGCACACAATAATTGTCATTATTTTGATTGCCTAATTTTGATTGATTTCATTTCCAATTGTTGTTAATTGTATATTTTTATTACATATTTCACCAAACTAGTGTAAATAATGTATGAATTCATTCTAATATTTTTTCATCTAATTTACATGTTTCAATTATTATTATAATTATTTGATTTAACTTATTGCTTATTTTACTGCAGGTAATTATTATTTACTGGAGAAAGTCGATACCACGAACATGCTACTTGGTGGTACAAACATGGCATCGAAGTACAAGTATATCACTATTCTAGATTGAGACAGAAAATAACTTTAATTATAAAAAGTTGGTGGTATTGACTTCCAAGTCTGTGGTTCTGACACAGACAACGAAGACCAAGATTAATTATATTATTTCCAACCATCATTGTTAAGGTTCAATACATTTAGATTTTCTCTTAACCTAAACATATATAACGACCAGAAAGGTTACCATTAGAAGGGAATCATTGAGATCCATCGCATGGGAACAACACAAACAATGAAAGGATGGAGAAAAATGAAGGAACCCTACCCCGCAGACCTTAGAGGCATTTTTGGAGGTGGAAATGACAGAAAATCTTCTCCATCTTCTTCATATCTATTCTTTTGCACTGTCTCCAATTTGTTGTATCTTGAAGTTCATGTTTTACATCTTTTTGATTTACTGTGATACCATGCCATCTATTTTCAACTAAAAACATATTCCTTAGGACCCGAGAGTAGCCCGACGGTGCATTGTATGTGACATTATTAATTTATATATAAGTTTCTTCCTGATTGCTAGACATAATACTATGATTGCATAAAGAATTAATTGTGCCTAATCAACATAGCTAATTTCTCATATCCTTAATTGCTTTGAGAGATGGATTTATGTTTAAAACATTCATAGTATTACACACTTTATACTGTGCTTCGAGAGTGGGGTTACGATTGTGAAGGGAATTGCCCAGAGGATTCATTAAAGCACCTAACTAATAGTTAAATTGCTAAAAGAGTGGGGTTTATATTAGATTAGGTAGTGAATTACACTGTGAGAGCAGGTAATTCTTGCTACAAGTCACTTGGTCTAGGATAAGGAGAAATAAATATTAGTAAATGATGTTAAATGTAGTGTACATTATGGTAAAACTAAAAGTCCTAACAAATTCATCCATTGTTAATCACAACAACCTTAGTTAGATTTAATTTTTTCTTAGCTAATTATGCAACCAATCAACCCTTTTTTTGGGTCTAGATGATTTAGTTTCAGTAAGTAGTAGTCTCTGGTGTATGATTCCCTAAGTTTGATAACTTGGGACTCTTTTGTCCTATATTACATGACATGTGCACTTGCGAGTGTTGAGACCGACCACTCCAGACCATTGTATTTATTTTCAATTTTTTTTCTTTTTTATTTTTTTTCTCATTTTTCATTACATAAACTGTGTGATTAATTTAGGCATTGTTTATATTTCATCTAGATATTTCTTTATGGTTATTCTTCTTTCCTTTTCAAAAAAAAGTTTGAAAAAAAGAGGCACGTGACTCCTATTTGTCCTGAGCATGGAAATGCACATGTAGGTTATAGATGTCTAAGTCATCTCCATCACATAGGAAAACCTTCATGGAAATTCATTGTGGGCATATTAGGATTATGGTTCAATTTGTTTTAAATTTCCAAAGTCCTAAATCTAATGGAGGTTGGCGTAGAGTAGATAAAATAGAAGAAGTTGAGGTTGATGATAAGGAATTAGAGAGAGAGGAGAACATAAAGGAAGAAATTTTAGATTCACCTCTACCACATCCACACCCTCAACGCCTAGGATTGATTTTCTATATGATTGGGGATCTGATGAGGAAGGTGATGAGAATAATGCAAATAAGGTGGAAGACAATCTTGATGCATATGTTTGGGACATGATTGAAGGATCCAGAAGGTGATTTATTTGATAGTGATCTTAGAGAGGAGTAAGGGAGTGAGGAAGAGGATATTGAGAGTGAAAAGGTGGATGAATTTTCCATTACCCATCACATAATTCCTTCACCACAAGATCCATCTCTTCATTTCCTTATGGATGGTCCTATATGGGATATATATCTAGATGATAATTTTCAAAAATTTTGTGAGGATATCAATGAATGTGGGGAAAATGAATTATTAGAACATGAGGAGGCACACAAATTCACAATTGAAATAACCCCTCCATTATGTGCAGATAGGAATGATCCATTGGGGATGGTCATAGAAATTAAGGAGTAATCATCATTATACCTTTCAGCTCATGGATACCTATTTCTACATGTGCTCCCATGTCAAGATTTCGTTGTGATTCATGTTCCCTGATCATTACAATAATAAATGACTTTTGAAATGGAATGTCGCCCCTACATGCTGGTCTTCTAACTATTATTTGTTTTTTTATCCTCGTTGCAAGGAACCAGATGTTTAGAAGGAAGAGGCAGAGAGAGTTTCACCCTCCTCCATGACCACATGATTATTGTTGATTGACATATGTTCAGCCTAGGGTGTTAAACAAGGGTGATTGTGGGAGGCAACCCTCCAATTGGGTTTATTTTGTTAAGCTTTCAATTCTATTTTTTTACATTCATGTTTGTAGATTTTTGATATCTAATTTTGATGTAAATAAAAAGGGTGCCTTGGTATGTGTATTCAGTGTGTAGGAATGCATTGAGTTGGTACCGCCGACACTCTTTCAATGGCACTGAGTCAATTATTGATTGTATAGGAAATGATTTTACAGACTTAGTGGCACCGATCAAATGGTTGGTACCACCGACATTTCATTGATGTGTTACAAAAAATTTGTAACTTCAACTTGGTACCATTGACTTCATAGTTGATGGCACCAACACAAATTGGTTTAGCAATTTGCAGACTATTGGAAGGAGAGTTTGAGGAGGTTTTTCTTCATTCTATCACCTACACTCCTCAAATATGAGCTCATAGATGATATCAATCACTTCATTGAGCTCGAGGTCTTATTGGAGGGCATGTTCTTATGTGGATCCCACTCACCCATCTTTGGCCCTAGATCTCACCTCACATATTTGTACAACCATTCCATTTGTCTTCCTTTACTTTTGACATTGGACAATGTCATATTTAAGATTAGGGGTCGGAATGGAACGACAATTCTATCATTATATCTTGCATCCTTTACTTTTTATCATATATCTACATGTTTTTGAGTTTGGAAAAAATAAAATTTTCAATTTTTAGGTTCCACTCCGATCTATTGTAGTTCTGGAAGAAATTTAAAAATTTTGTTTAGATTTAGCCATTTGTTGATGATGTGGTATCAATTATGAAAATGATTAAAATATTAATATTCTTTCATTCTTTGCCTTTAATATAAAAAAATCTATGTTTAAGAGTGCATTAACTGGAGGAATGGTTTGGGTTATTCAACTTGAATACACACTAAATGAATGAAAAACCTAACTCAACCCTATGGATTGTGTTCTAACAATAATGTTTGAGTCCAAACCAACCAAACATTAACATGATGTTTAATGTGAATTATATAAATAAACTTTAAGGTTAAACATTTACAAGTTGATAGGAGAGGGACATATCATGGTTGGGAAATACACTATCTCTTAGTCATGCGATCTCATCCACCTTCCAATCATCTTCATTCACCACCATAGGATGATCAAGTTTAATCCAAGTTATTTTCCTCTTGATCACATTACATTGCATGATAAGAAGCATATAGTTAGTTGATCTTCTATTTCATAAGAAAAGAAAAAATCATATAATCTCAATTGAGCATTTATAGTTTGCATAACAGAATTGCATGTATTTGCATTTGCATTGCGGATTTTGAAAGGTGTTACATGTTTTTTATTTTCTACGATCTTCTCTCATGTAAGAGTGTAAAAAAAGTTGTATATCCTTACTCCTTCTCCAAATTAAAAAAAATTTGAAAAGCCCAAGCATGAACTAGGGGCAAGAAATAAAAAAGGAGTTATTGAAAAAAAGAAAAGTGGAGAAAAGAAGGAAATGATTTTTAAGTTCAGCTCCATATTCTCTCTAAGAAATAAAGAAGAGAATTATGGATTATTTGTAAACACTTTTCCACATATACTCATCATTAGGATGTTACATCCATTATATGCATCATTTCACCAACCTAAAAAAGGCAATAGAAGGCATACATTCACATTTCATCCATCATATAGGTGCATCATATTTTACTTCTTGCATAAATAAATTGGAGATTTCTTGTGAATCCTATTATCATGGCCACCCATTGCTCTGCATGGTAGATCGTTGATATGATTATTTCCCTCATCCATGTTTATTTGGGGATCTATTTCCAAATAGTTTATTTAGGTAGATCATGGAAATGTAGATAGGGAGACACATGGTGCATAAAGCACGTGTCCTACTGACCATGATATTAACTACTTTATATTGATAGTGTTTTTCATTGATCTTATTGTCGACATCTTTTATGAGCATTATCGATTGCTATAGAGTAGTTACCAGTCCAGTGGTTGGTGAGGACCAATTTGAGACTGATTGGTGGAGCGTGGTTAGGAAAAGTAATTCATAGGTACTTGTCTTCTTGTTGACTTTTTAAAACAAATCCAAGAGTAGTATTGCTCGAGGATGAACAATATTCAAGCTTAGGGGTGTGATGCAGGCATAAATTGTCATTATTTTGATAGCCTAATTTGGTTGATTTCATTTCCAATTACTCTTAGTTGTATATCTTTTATTATATATTTAACCAAATTAGTCTAAATCATGTGTGCATCCGTTCTTATATCTTTGCATGTATTTTACATATATTTTACATATTTTAATTATTATAATAATTATTTGATTTAATTCATTACTTTTTTATTGTAGATAATTATTATTTACTGGAGAAAAGTCGATACCACCGACATGCTACTCGATGGTACTGACATGGCATCGAAGTAAAAATATATTATTGTGGTAGTTTGAGAAGGAAAAGAACTTTTATTACAAAATTCAGTGGTACCGACATGGGTACTGACGACAAAGATTCATTGTATTAAATACAACCTTTATTGTTATGTTTCAATACATTTAGGCTTTCTCTTAACCTAAACATATATAACAGCTTGAAATGGCACCATTAGAAGGAGATTATCGAGATCTATAGCATGGGGATGACACAAATGACGAGGAGGGAAAAAAGTGAAGGAACCCTACCTGACAGACCTTAAAGGCATTTTGGTGGCAGAAATGATGGCAAATCTTCTCCATATCTATTCTTTAGCCTTGTCTCCACTTTACTGTATCTCAAAATTCATGTTTTACATGTTTTTTTTATTTATTGTAATATCATGTAATCTATTTTCGACTAACAACATATTCCTTAGGATCGAGGAGTAGCCTGGTGTTGCATTGTATTTGACATTATGAATTGATATATATGTTCTTCCTAATTTTTGGACATAATACTTGATTGCATGATGAATTAATTGTGCCTGATCAATATAGCTAATTTCTTAAATCCTTAATTGCTTCGAGAGAGGGATTTAGGATTAGAAAAGCCATAGTATTATATAATTTGTACCATGTCTTGAGAGAGGGCTTACGATTGTGAAGGGAATAATTCAGAGGATTCATTAAAGCACCTAACTAATAGTTAAATCGCCATGAGATTGGGGTTTATATTAGATTAGGTAGTGAATTACGCTGCGAGAGCGGGTAATTCTTGCTACAAGTCCCTTCGTCTAGGATTAGGAGAAATAAATTTTAGCAAATGATGATAAATGAGATGTACACTCTAGTGAAACTAAAAGTCCTATGGAATTAATCCATTCTTGATCACAACAACCTTAGATGTAATTTGTGTTATTAGTTAATTAAACAACCAATCAACCCTTTTTCTAGGTCTTACTGATTTAGTTTTAGTAAGTAGTATTCTCTAGTGTACAATTCCCTAAGTTTGACAACTTGGGCCTCTTTTGGCCTATATTACACGACACATGCACTTGCGTTTTGTACGTGTGGTTTACACACATCAAGACACAAACCTAAGTCCTATGTCCCTATAGACTCAGTGAACCTAGAGCTCTGATACCAACCTGAACTGTGACAGCCAACACCACCCCAATGAGATTACTCAAAACAAAACACATGATCAATACTAATTAACCACATAGCCAGAAAATAGGGTAAACTAAAACTGATTTAGACATTACCATCTTATTCAAAAACATTTATGTAAAGGCCAAACATCTTTTATTACATCACCTACCATATCGGGTATTTACATATGTGCCCAGTGGCCTCAGCCACAACCTATATACAAAAGATACATGATCTACTTATACATGTTATACACAATACATGGGTACACGGGCAAAGTATGTGTCAATATACATCATTTACAAAACATACCCTGGTCAGACCTAAAAGTACAAGGATGACTCTAGGACTCTACAACTACTATCCAACCTTTTGCTCCTACTGCTCTCCACACTGCTCTTTCTTAGCACTACGATAAAGACCACACCACTGATGACCACCTAAAAAGATGTGGTGACCCACGAGGCGAGACCCATGTCCCTGTGAGAGATATAACTCTCAACTAATGGTTATTCATTACAACAAGTATTATTAATAAATAGGATAAGTAGATTAAATGGGCTAAGTAGGGTGAGCATATTAAATACACTAAGACAATTAATTAGATAGACACAGCAACATGTAAAACTAGAAAGTATATGGATGAACATTAAGATTATCACATACTACATACAATTACTTTCTCTTACTATATTATATAGCAACCAAGCAGTATTAGAAACAAGGTAAGGTTAACATCCAATGTGAATCATGTTTAAACCTAAGTAGATATACTGCATGGCTAGATTACATCTTTTATTAAGCCATGAGGAGTTCAAGGTATACCACTTAGACTCCAACTGACCATTCCTAAGTTGAAATCAATGTCATACAAGATCTAGGAGAGTCAAAATCTAAAAATTTCATCCTCACTCTGTCGGTATGAGTCATCTGTAGCGACATATAAGTCCAACTACAAAATATCCTAGTCCTCCCTTGGTATATAGGTCATGATACAAGTAACCAGAGTATCATAACCCAAACAACCAAGGTACTACAATAGTTGTCCTTAATCACATCACATATATTAAATCATAACCATCTAAGATACAACCTCGACCGTTCCCCTACCAAGGTATGACTGCAACTGTCCTTGTGAACATGCATATACTCAACAGTATATGACCCCGAGCTTCCACCAAAAGGAGAACTCATTTCACCATCCAGCAAATCCTAACATTGGAATGGATTTATAGAACAAGGTACTACATGAGTAGGGTTTCACTTGATTAGTTAATGTCAATTGGGTGATTTAAGTCCGCACCAATCAAGTTACATACAAACCCTTAAAGGGTTCTAAAAAAATATGGGTAGATTGCAACTTCAAAAGATATAAAACGTATGAAACATAAAGTTTATCACATCATCATATGGTACTATTTTATTTACATACATGAGTCCATACTCATTATCATACCATCACAAGATACAACTTCTTGTTACGTCATAAAGAGTATAACACCTCAATTAGGCACAAAACCATGTCAAAGGTCATAAGACCATCACATCATTCCCTGTAAGAACCTCATTATATTTCCTTACTTGATCAAGTCTCATCAACCTTCACCATACATGTAAGACATAAGTTTGGTATAACATTTCTTTTAGGATCTATGATGTTCATAAGATAGAAACTTAGGTTACAACAACATAGAGTGAGAAAGTACATCCTTCATCATACTAATCACATAAGGAAGCTATGTATGATTTATCATTGTTACCAATTCATATTAGGGTTAGGTTTAGTAAGGTGTGTTGGATGAGGCTTACAAAACAACACTCAAGGGTAAGCCATATCTCTAACATCTCCATCTAACATGAAAGCATCAAGTCAAACACAATAATTAACCATAGGGTAGGAAATATTATTGACCATCTAGGTCAGGGAAACTTAGATACTAGTTAGGTTAGGGACACCTTAGCAACAACAAGGGTTAGATTCCTTAGAGACCATTAGGGTTCATGATCATGGCGACCAACATATATCAAAATTTTTATTGACCATTTAGGATCAAATATGGCGTCGACCGCTAGGTTTAGAAGTCCTTACAGACCGCTTGAATCAGTAAACATAGCAGCCACAGAGAGGTGCAACCTTATCGACCATTAAGAGACAAAAATCTTAATTGACCGCATAAGGTACAAAAACTCAATGACCATTAGATTACAAAACTTGGTGACCATAGTAGGTTCAAATCTTAGTGACAACATATATTAAATCTTTGGTGACCATCAAGGACATACAAAAACTTAGCTCCCACTAGGGGGTGCAGAAACCTCATTGACCACATAGGTACCAAAACCTTGGCGACCACATAAAGAGAACAAAATCCCATCAACTACATGAGATTAAAATAGGTTGGTTATCATAAATTTGTGACCTAATTGACACTCATATTGGACTAGTCTCATTTACAAAGTTACATATAAGACAAAATAACATATAAGACATGATAAGATTTAGACTATGATCGTAATCCTACTCTAAGGAGGATTGTGTTGGTCTGGGTCAGGAAATTAGGGAATACCAAACTGGCCCCATTTCTACAAAACATCACACGGATATATCATGATTGAGTGGATCTGAATAACTCTAAAGTGGCAGACACATGGAACTAACAAGAGAAACACTAAATACTAGTTGATTTGGATTCGACTTGTGCTAAATATGGAGTTCGTCACCCTTTTTTATTTCTATAATATACATTTGAAACCTGTGAGGAGTCCATAAGTTCAGATAAAGATTGTTAATAGTTTTTGTGTTTTTGAAAAAAATTAAAAAAAAACTACCCGCATCATTATCCTTGTTCCCTATTCACCTAGACATAACACAACACTCAAGCTCATGTTTGGAATGCATGATGGGAAACCAATCATATTGAGGAATGGGTTAGTGTGGATGTGAGTTGAGGGAGGGAGGATACAAAAAATGAAATCCTATGTTTGTATCACCCTAAGATTGAATTAGCATCCATTGGCACTAGCATATTCTATATAGCCCCCTGCAATGTAACTATCCATTGTAGACCTCAATACATTAGAATCATTCATCAATCATGAGCTCCTTCATTGGCCGAGAGCTCCTGGGCCCTGTCCCTATAGTACAAAATTTTTCCTTCACAATTGCATATTGATTTTTGATAGATTCTTGTCAAAATTAAGGCAATAATCGATCCTCTTGTATTTGCATCCAATTTGTTGCCACCCATTGTGGAGGGAGATGACATGCCAATTATGGTCAGAAGTGATGGAGGTTTCCCTATGGTGCGATAGAGTTCCTTGTGGCATCCACAAACCTACATAAAACGAAGGTGTTGGCCATCAACCGAGACCTACAAGGGAACAAATAAATATACGGACATGCATGTGTGTATTTTTAATCCACCACATGTGGGATGTGAGTGTGATGAGAATATATTTTCTATTCTATTTTACTCGACCCAAAAGGTTGTTGGGTTTTATAGAGGCGACAACCACAATAGAAGCAACAATAATTTTTTTTCTTCACATACCCTACTAGTAGATCTCTTCAATAACATCATATTTGGAAGGAGGGTGTAGGGATATACCTAGTCCCAGAGTAATATGATGACGTCCCTTGGCACAATGATGTGCATCAACCCTTACATGCACAGACGGTCCTTAGTCGTCCTCCATATGTAGGAAACTCAGCATCTGCATCTCTACTTTGTCTACGTGGATGGACGAAAGCTCCACGCCGCACTTCTCAAGCTGTCAGGAATGAGTAGCCGTCTACTTGATGACGTGGTAGCGTCACTTACTCTCCTTCTTTCTCACTTTGGGACGATGACCTCTAGAGTTCACATATAAAAGTGTGTCTCCTTGGGCCTCTCACACAAAAACCAACCATCATGCCCCTATAAATAGCAGAGAAAAGGAAGTAGGGTTTCTCAAAACCCTTGGGAGAAGGTTGTGGGGCCGTTTAAAATGAGCCACTCGTGGACTATTAAAAGAATATTCTGGAATAAATTAACCAATTAATTATATTAGTTGATTAACTAACTTTTAACGTCCAACTCTAGTCAATGACTCTGGATAAGCCAGTTGACTTAACAAAAGAATCTAATTAATGCCTTAAGCACTTTAAACAATTAACTCAGATTATATTCCAATAGTATTCTAATAGATTACCTAAAGTTTTAATAATTAGTTTGTTTCGGTACATTTTCAATCACATCCACAATTATACTCTTATTCTAATACATCATATGCATGTGACCTTGTAGGCTCAAAATCACATTGGTAGTGATATCCATAATCATATTATGATTTCACATGCAATGATTGGTATCTAACAAGACTTCATTGCTACCTAAGTAATTGGAGAAGTCAGAGAACAATTTAACCTACAATTTGTGATCGGTGTTACAAAAAATGTATAGTTCCTTTGTCTCACATATCCATATTAAACTCAAGGAATGGAATTGTCATCCTCTTCAACGTTCAGCTCATGTTCCTTCAACTAGAGAAGACTGTATGAGATATGTGTAAGCTCAATATCACTTATTGACTCACACCAACATGGTCATACATTTCTCAGTTTCTCTTATCAAGTGGCCAGGATATCAAACTTTTTTAGGAGGGATAAATCCCATCTACATCACTCACAATCATCCCCATGTGTCACAGTGCACCCAAGAACCACCTATATGGCAACCCTTATTCAGGATCATGGTGGATGATGTCAAAGCACACCGAACAACATGTGATGAGTCTATTTATTTCAGGTCTAAGAACCACACTCATCACTGTCACTATGAGAGATGACTTTATCTCCCAATCATGGTTTCCATGTGCCACTCTCAAGATGGGTCTGTCCAAAACACTGTTATCTAACAAGTATTTATGTCTTTGAGTTCTCCATGTTGAACCTCTTCAACACTTTATCAATGTTTATGCTCTGAATTAGTCCAAGAAGACTTCTAAATCTGTCTCTTTAGATCTTGATTCCTAGGATGTAGGACACTTCTCCTAAGTCTTTCATAGAGAATGCATTTCCTTGTTAGGTCTTTACTTTTTGTAAAGTAGGGATGTCATTCCCCATCAATAGTATGTCATCCACATACAATATGAGGAATACAATCATGCTCCCACTAACCATCTTGTAAACACATGGTTCATCTTCATTTTGACTAAAGACAAACTCTTTAACTGTTCAAAGATTCCAGCTCAGATATGCATGCTTCAATCCATATATTGACCTTTCTAGCTTATAAACTTTATTTGCATCCTTTGGATTTATAAAACCCTCATGGTGTGTCATATACACATCCTTAAGAAGATTCATGTTAAGGAATGTAGTTTTAACATCTAACAACAACATCTCTAAGTCAATCAACACATTTGACAGACCTAGAAGCAAATCCAAAATATTTGATTTAGGATTACTTCAAACTTTTAACTTATTTGTCTATCATGGTACATACATAAGTCAACTACTATATCAAAATACTTCAACCAGATAACAAATTTCTTGTCTTAGACTTAAATCATTCTAAAGTACATTGAAAACATGTTTGGTCTCAACTTTATATGCACACAGAGCATACTTAAAAAAATTTCAAGATCAAGCCTAATATCATTGAGTTCATTTTTTTGTCTTCAATTATTATAACCAGTTTAATTAATCAAATGAATTATTATGAAACAATAGTTAACCTCAATATTGTAGATCACTTTTTATCTTCGTCAAGTCTACATAAAACAAGCCTCAAAATATATTTCATATCATTTCCTGGACTTTAATATTAATGGAATCGTTATAAAGATCCAATGTTTTTGGAACAACATTCACCTCACCTGAAATAAGAATTTTGTCCCCAAAATTAAACTCACATTATCTTTAAGGAAGAATGGGTAATAATCCCTATGACATTACAAGTATTTTTGTCTCAAGTTCTTCCGATTGGAGCATAATTTTAGGGTTAGATTAAGTCAATCTTACTTGGATAACTTCTTGTACATCAACTTTCTAGATCAAGTGAGAGCTTCAACCTCATTAATATTTTTAGTGATGGGAGCACATATCTGGGGAATATGAGTATTTTATGCCCATCATACCTAAAAAATAATACTACATCATCAACTATTGTGGATGAGCTCCATAAGATCTGATCACCCATGGTGAAGTTTACTCTAGTCAATGAATCAACTTTCTTCAAAATTGTAACATATTTCTCATTTCTAGGTTTTACATGAAAAAATTAAGATATATTACATAAGAGGTTATTATAGAGAGCATGTCTCATTCATATTTATATAAATCTTGGGCTCATCCCTCATCTAGATCCTAAGGTCATGATAATATTGTATTCTAGCCTTTTCTCATACACTAAGTCATCCTTACAACATCTAGGTTTCATATAATTATGAGAACCTTATCTCCAAAAAAGGGCTCATATCACCTATCTAGGAGTAGTCTATATTACAAATATATATTGGAGTAACTATTAAAAGTCAAAGCCTCACCTTCAATGTGGCTTCAGACTTCTTGGACATAGGATCCTCCTTCTCTAGGTCTCAATTAGTAAAATCTCTCTTTTCTCTAACCCTATATCTTATTCTTCATAGAGAAATTATACTTATGTTGGTCCTTGCATCATATAACATATATCATCGTGCTTATATCTTACATGTTAATAGGAGTTTGACTATGTTGATTTTGCATGGCACATCCAAACTACCACTAAATCTATTATTACAAGATGATATTACCGATGTTTTACGTCCATACCATGTTCCCAACCCCCCAACAGTTTCTTCAAGAACTATAACATGTTATCACACCCACCTTAATAGTTTTAATCTATATCGCCATCAACGTTATATTAGATGGTCATGCAAACAATCTGAGGCCGACACAAACATTACTGTGAGCACCAAATATATAATGCATGCAAATACCCCAATATTTAGTACCTACACTTTAGTGAACTAAGTTTTAGGATGAAGTCTAAATGAAGAGTTCTTTCTAGTTCTGGCATAGATATTGTGAATGCATATTATCATTTAAGGTGAAGGAGGAAGAATCCCAACCTCTACTATGGTGATTTTTATATGCCACACACATTTTTTAACCACAAGTTATGCTAATTTAAGCTCATTTTGAGTGACTTATTCCATAGGAATCATATTTATTTCTCAAGGGAGGTCTTAAATGCCACCGTTGTTTGTTAATGCATAAGGGAGTGTTGTTCTTAAGGTTCTTGAGTTACAAGTGCACAATGTCCCTTATAGATTCTTATCTTACTCATAAGCTATTAAGGGTGATCTTCGCGAGATCCACACAATCTAGCTAGGACGTAATAACGTAAAAGATCTACGTATATATTATTTGTTCCTAAGTTATACTTCATTAACAATTTATAGAAGACATTTTGATAAAATATGATATTTTTTTGTCCTCGATATGTATCCTTGGCATCAAATCCTTTGAATTTATAGGGATGGATATGTACTTACAGACTGATTTTATCTTGTCTCTTAGGTTCATTTACCTATATCTTCCCCCACTAAATCCTAGGGTTGACTCAAGTCTCTACCATGCACAATAGTACTAAAATGATTCTTATATGTCATGGATCAATGTGTATTATTAATGATAATTATCTATTTATAATCTTATGTTGTCATTATTTCATGCCTACATTTAAGGAGCCTACATGCATCCCTTAACATATACCTTTAGAAATATCAAATCCGCTACTACAACATCATGTATATTTAGGATCGGTCCCTCTAATACATCCAGGACTACCTCAACCATAAAAAAACATGGTGTCTCATTTCATTTACTTAGTAGTGGTCTAGTTTAGGATTCTCTGATATCAAATGTTCTCATATTTCTAATAAAATTTATGATATTGAGGTCTCTATACTTATTCCTTGGCCCCATGAGATTGGAAGTATATGTATACCTTAGGCATTTCTCTTTAATAGGGATGACCCACATCTTGTCCTAACACTATTACTTCATAGAGAGTTTGAGTCTCACATTGATCCTCACATACTGTCTAACTTAATTGTAGTGCAACTACAGGCATGCATGCACCACTACTAGCATGCAACATTGTCAACTAAACTTAGGTAACCAAACTTAGATATAATTTCACAATGCTAGGTTATGTATGTGAACATATCATTTAATAGCATCATGATATGTTATCATAGATATGTCAAGCTAGACTTACATCCTACAAAATCATCATTATTTGATCTTAGTTTTTCTTGGCTTTCTACCTCATCAGATCTTTACTAAGCCTCTATAAATTCCTTATCTAGGAATCACTAATGTGACCACATGTTATTCTATTTCACTCTAGTTGGATGAAACTTGTTACAACCCTTATTTTTCATTCCTAGAGGTCTTAGTGGTGATGAAAATTGTAATATTAATCTTATAGCTTTTCTACTTGTGTCAATTAATGCTTGAACAATTGAATGTTCAACTTTTTAAAGGAAAATTGTTTTGTAAAAATTAAAATTATGCATATAAGGAGGTAAAAATGATATAGAGAAACTTTGCATATGCATGTTTGAAAAAGTTTCCTAACTTAAAAAACATATGGATCAACATATGCATAGGTGACCAATCACTAGGTTGTTTCTTTGACCAGTAGGGCCAAAGATAGACAACACTGACTCAAGAGTGGGTTGCTTCAATTGGCAGCCAGGCCGCATCATCCATGTTTCATAGGTTGAAGCAAGGTGCTATGAATGAGCTGCAATGATTGATGTATGATGGTTGATGGGACTGATTCATTTCATTCATGTACACTTGAAGTGTATCATGCATGCATTAACCACATACATCAACTGATGCAAGGATTGAATGTAGTTGTTTATCACAAATGAAACAACACTTTATCATGGTGCTCCCACCAGTGGTTATTACAATTGTTGCCTAATGCCGCCAAAGAAAACAATTATAAAATATGACAAGTGGAGAAATACTTGATGAAATATGACTATATCTTAAGGATAGACTTCTAATACAAGTAGCCAGCTACCTAAATCCTAAAATCAGAGTGTTAACGATTAAGAGGGTGATTCTAGGGCAAAAAAGGGGAGAAAAAAATACTGGATGAAGAACTAAAAACCTAGATCAAATTGATTAAGTGAAACTTGTTTTGGATTGTAATTTCTTTCTTTGTCTCACTTCTCCTTGGGATAAATTGGTAGCATGCCTGGTTTAAGACTCTATCTCTTCCCTTTGAATCTTACCCTCACTGCATAGTAGGCATTACCTAAGACCATAAGCTTGATGGGTTGTTAGAAGAGGCTAATTTGGAGATTCTCACAAAGATTAGGGATGAGGTAGACTAGATTCATGCTTAACATCTAGAACCTAAGTTGAAATGAACTGAAAATATTCATAAACTCATGATTTTTACATAGCATAAGAAAAAAATTAAAGAATGTTTCATATTGTGTTCTACATGGTCTTTTTAGCACATCCTAATTCAAAATTTGTACGCATGGATGAATGAGATGTCTATAAAATTGATACATCTTCAATAACCTATGGATTTATAATGCATGTAAGTGATTATTATTGATATTAAATTAAAATAATTTAAACTATTTATGTAAACTTTTTTATTAGTTTCTTAAAGGCTTCTATCTATGACTTCAAGATAATCAATGCATATATTTTTCCTATAAATATTTGTACTTTTAGTTTAGTCAATTCAAGATGATACAATGTAGAATGTTAATTTCTCACTTATGGTTAAGTACATAGAAAATGAACAATGTTTTAAATACATAGTTAAGATGAGAAATGTATAGTAGATGAACAATAATTGGAATAAAAAAAACTAGACTCCATATGCTCTAGACACCATGGAATCTATTATGTAGGTCTTTGTAATGAAGCATTATACATGCATATCAATTTAAAAGTCAAGCATGAGGTAGTCAGAGTGTACCTATGGAACAGTGGGGACTAATGCCAACTAGGATGGTCTCCATAAGATAGCTAGGCAATAACCATTAATCAAAGATTCTAATTGTACCTTATACAACTTAGTTAGTCAATTTTTCTCAATTTGTCTACCCTCATGTATCCAATGATGTAGGTATTTAAGCCCAGTATTGTGAATATACGTGTGACTACCCAAGTTCTAAAGATGATTTTAGTTTGTTCACCCAACTATATGGTTGGTTAGACCAAACATGGTGAGTCTTATTGCAAACAAGGGAGCTTAGAAAAGTTGGAGTCCTTAGTTTACTCTAGGTCGTGTACGGTCTGATTGTAGCTTGTTGATATACTTTCACATGTTGAAGTGCACATAATGTCGATTTAGGGAATAATAAATTAAATAGGAGATTAAATTTTATGATATAGTTATTATTACTTACAATATTGTCCACACATCTGACATGTTGTATAGTTTACAACTTTCTATAGCCATGTATGTATTTTTGCTACATGTAGCTCAATCAAATATGCATATTCTAGATTATCCTAGTTACACAGTGATACACGCTAAGGACATAGCTCACACTCAAGTGGAACAACTTTTTCTAGCTATAGGTTCATGCTTCCAGGAAGACCCAAAAGTAATCCATCAAAGGAGTAGCTTAACATCAACAACAAACATGAGGTATCCAGAGATGAATGTTTTGATAGATAGATAGAATTTCGTCTCTTATTCTTCCTTTAGTCCTTGTAATATGAGTATTAGAACAAGAGTAGATTCGTATGTTGTATGCATGCTTCTTGTTATGGGAAATAACTAGTTTTGCTTGACAAAATTCCAAATCTATTATGAAATAGTTTACTCCCAAGTATAAAAGGTTGTTGTTTAGTAATATTGTAAGATGTTTTAATAGAAACTATATTTTTAGAATAGAAAATGACCCATTTTTAGTTAGCGTTTGAGAGTGAATGGCTAGTCTAATCTCACCTTAACGGGCCGACATCCTAGCTGATGGGTTTGGATCTCATTAGAATTATGTATTGAATATTGGGTATTGTATATCCTTGATTTTTCTACCCATTTCAAAGAGATCAAGGCAAAAAAGGGTTATATACCACCATGAAATATGAAAAGGTTATTCAATCCATGCATATATCCTATAAAGTAGTATTCCAAATTATGAAATGAAGCATTATTTTTAGAATAGATACCTTAACACTCGGTTTTTGTTTTGATAATTATTATGATTTCCAATAAGTGTCCTTTTGGAAATTTGCATCACACTAGGTCAGCATACATGCATGCTACAATGTGGTGGCATCCACAATTGTATTAATTTCATAATTCTTATACTTGTCCCTTCCTTTCATCCTTGATTTCCTTTGGAATATTCCATTTGCCCTTTGCTTAACCATGAATGTTGCCAGACTCCTTGGATTTTCCTTTTTTAATTGAGCCATCGACAAACCCTAAATAGAGTTGAACACCCTCCTTATGCAAGTCTCATGTATGTTTCAACTATAGTGCAATATCACGAGTATGATCAAAAGGTGTAGCATAGAAATAGCACCAGTGTCATAGGGATGTCAAAAAGAGATGAATTTTAAGCTTTTTTGTTTTTTCTATTACTATTTCATAACAAAGACTCTTTAGAAGTAAAAATTTCCAAACATATCTCATCACAAAGATATTTGCGTGGCTATGTTCACTAAACTAATCCTTTTTTCTGTCCTAGTTGAGCAGGAAACAAATACGAGTGAATGTGCGCTTAATTAACCCATTCAAGGGTATATAATTTAGAAGGGTGTTATTTGAAACGTTCACCACTTTCTTATCCTTATCTATGCCAAAGACTACACAGGTGTTTTCTATAGGTGGGTTCGAGTCATTTGTCCTATCTATTACCTCTTCTAGGTTTTCTCTTGAAAAAAATATTACACTGGATGTTATGATACCAAGGGTGGTGACACTTTCTTAGGATTTGAGGCATTAGTATGACTATTATGGCTAACTTATCATAATTCTATTGTGAAATAATTTACTTACAATCATAAAAAGTTGTTGTTTAGTATATCAAAAAATATTTTAGTAGCAACTATGTTTAAGTAATACAAATGACCAATTTTTAGTTAGTGGTTGAAAGTGAATGGCTGGTTTAATCTCATCTTGATGGGCCAACACCCTAGTTAATGGGTTTGGATCTCATTAGAATTGTGTAATATATATTGAGTATTGTACATCCTTGACTTTCTTTCCATTCCAAGGTATCAAGATAAAATCTTGGAATGTGTTATTTTCCACCATCAAAGATCACAAGGTTATTTGAAAACTTCTATGCAGATATCCTATAAAGTAGTATTCCAAGTTATGAACGGAAGCATGCTTTTTGTAGTAGATACATTAACACTCATTTTTTTTAAACATTACAATATTTCCATGAAGTTTTTTTTGGGAAAATTGCAGCACACTAGATTGGGATACATGTGTGCTACAATGTGGTGGCATCCACAATTCTATTAAATTTGTATTTCATATCCTTGTCTCTTGCTTTCATCCTTGCTTTCCTTTAGAGTATCCCATTTACCCTTGGCTTGACCATGACTATTGCTGGACTCCTTGGATTTCTCTTTTTTTTGTTGAGCCCTCAACAAATCCTAAGTAGTCAATTACACCCTCCTTATGCAAGCCTCATGTATGTTTCAACTATAATGCAAGATCTTGAGTCTGATCAGAAGGTGTAGCCTAGACATTAGAACCAATGTCTTAAGTTTGTCTGAAATATGGTATTTGAACTTCTTTTGTTCTTTCTTAGACTAGGGAACATGAAAAACTCTTCAAAAGTCAAAATTAGTTTCCAAACATATATTGTCACGAACATATCTGCTTGACTAAGCTCATTAAGTTACTTCTCTTTTCTTTCCTAGCTGAGCAGGGAAGGAACATGTGAGTGAATATGCGCTTAACCCGTTGAATGGTATATAATGTAGAAGAATGTTATTGGAAACATAGGTATTTTCCCACCCTAGCTTAGCAGCTCCTTGTAGCCTATAGGTGGCAAAGATCTCTTTCTTATCCTTATTAATGTCACAGACCATAAGCTTGTGTTTGGCACAGGACTGGGATTCTGGAATCTGGACTGGGTTAGTCAGGGTTAGTCTGGATTCCGGTGCTGGGGCAGTCATGATGCAGTCTGATTTTGTTTGGCAACGCAGTCTGATTCTAGTCAGCTGGTCTGATTTCAGTCTGACTGCAGTCTGAATCTGTTTGGCTGGAAGTCTGATTCTATTTGGCAGCTTAATCAGTATCTGCTTATTCTGTCATGTTCTTGCATCACTATTTGAACAAGTACGCAGAATGTGTATTTGTGATTTCACTTCAACCTAAGTTTAGAATATATTAAAAATATATTTTATTTGTGTTGTGTGGGTGTTATTTTGTATATTTATAATAGTGCAAATAAGATATAATAATTCTAATTTTTACGTAGTGATTAAAAAGTAATGAAACGTTACTGTCGTTTGTAATGACATTTCCATGTGGTATACATGTAATGTTGAACATAGTTAATTGTTGTCATTAGTATAACAAATTACATTATCGTCAATAACAGTCAAGCTACATGAAATATGAAATTGGCCTAATATATTTTGTTCATGACATAAACAAATTACATTATCGTCAGTAAAAGCAACTGATAATAATCATATTGTCATCATTAGTGAAACATAAAGGATCACTGATAATAATATAATTGTTTACGGGTGATCTTCGTCAGGGGAGAAGGACAAAAAATGGGAGCAATAAACAGCCAAACAAAAGCTAAGATTTTGACAAGGCACTTTGGGGGGACATGGTTGGATGTGGATCTTAATTAAAATAGGCCAACGTTATGGCCTCATCGTACTCATCTCATGAAACTGGGCATGGTTCCTGCATCGGCTGCTTGTTGTGTTGTTTGATGTCGTCTTTTGGCCAATCAAACAACAATGGCAAATGAGGAACATGTTGACTGACTTTGCCCTTGAGTCGATCATCGGTCCCAATTTTTCCCTCGTCCTCCTTTGTGTGATTGCAACATGGTTTTGTGCATAAAAGGTTATCTTCAACATATTTTTGAATTTTTTCCGATGACATCAAAAGTTTTTCAAATTTTGCCCTTGCCCTTGCCTTTGCACGTGATGTCAACATCTAAAATTAATAAAAACAAATGTATGAACAAATAACAGAATTCGTAAATTAATTGTGGCATTAACATAATAATGAAGTAGGAAATTTGATCGCATTATGGTAGCAACATATAATAATGTAACACATAAGTAGAGAATGTAAATTGTTGCGATGCAAAAACACAACTACATTTAGCACATATGTTACAAGTTCATTTGTTTATTTCAATCGTCAGTGATAAAAAAAATCCCTGGTGGGTAAGTGCGACACGTCGTCAAGAAGTTGTGTTCAATCCCTTGTTGCGCGGCCAATGTGGGGGGAGGCAATAAATCTCCCAATATGAACATATTATCTCTTACAAACTCTCTCTTGATGTATTGCCATCGCATTTGCAACTCAGGAAATGAAATGTAAGGGCCTCATGTTATGTATGAGAACTGGTGCCATGCCTCCATCCAAGCCTGTGTAGAGTATACTCCATTTACACATATACCCACGTGATATTGGGTTCTCATCAAACCCCTGAGAACCATATCAAGCTCGGTAGACCACATAAAAGACAGTGTCGGCGGTTGGCCAGCCATATAACAGATTCTGTAAGTAATATATTTTTCAAAAGTAAGGGCGTATATCACAATTAATTGTATTATTTGGTTCGAGCTAACGTTAAGAAAAATTTCGATTAATAACATACATCATTAATAAAACACTCATCAACATGAAGAAAATGTTCATGACACTTAAAATGTAATATGACGATTATAAAAGTACCTAAATTAAACAAGTGTATGATGTTCATAACATCCATTGATAGTCATTTGAGGTGAAGGGATTTGCCATTCAATGTAATATGACGTTTACAAAAGTGCCTAAATTCTGAGAAGACAATGTAAATGCATTTGCCATTCAACGTTATGGAGTCATTTGAGGTGAAGGGATGTCCAGAAGCAGACGACAATCTTCTTCCAGACTCGCAATGTTGCGTTCTAAAACCTGATGCTCATACTTTTTGTTAGAGTATAATTCATCGTAGTTGTAATGAATTTCAACGAAGTCCTTCATGTTCATCGCCTAACCCCACACTGACTTGCACTCAAGTAACATAATCTCCGCTTTCAATGAATCAATTGTTGGGGGGAGATCGACTGCCCAATGGAAGTATCTGCATCGGTCTTTTCCCTAAAATATAGTATGAGGTACAAGTTAATGGCAAAGAATGCAGAGCCTCGACAAGGACAGTCTATTATTTATTGATGATGTACTATTACACCTCACGAGTAGGGCATATGTAATACATTTTGCCCGGCCTTTGACTCAGAATGGCAAAGTCATTTAACCCTGCATCCTCTGTGTTAAGCCGTAAGGTGGCATTTAGCCCACAATCACACCTCGGAACCTCAGATGGAATCATCGACATCTAACAAAACAAAATTGACGATTAATAGAAAAATATTGGGTTCATGACATAGTTTTCAAAGATAATATGAAGACCATTTGTTCAGGAGTAGCTTATTTTTGTAACAGACAAGTGCAGTTAATTTGGACATATCATAATATAGTATATCTATGACGTATTGTATCCATCTTCTTATGTTGAAGAGTCATTATCGCTCGTTATTTGAAGTTTGTGGCAAAGATATCGACACCTCTCCCGCATACTTGAAATTTCTTCTTGTAACCTATCCGTGTCTGCTCTTGTTGAACAGACAAATGCACAATGTTCTGACCATAACTTGTGTTCGCTACGTGCATATGCGAGCTGTGATACCATTGCATCCCTAATTGCAGTCAGAGTAGCCACTGTAGGTGGTACTTGCTGTGCGGGCAACCTCATATGGCATCTGGTTGGTACAAGACACCTACCACATGTAAAATATGGCCTGTGGGGATTGTTGTCTTCAAACCGTCCATTTGCCGCATATGTGGCATCCATGTACACTCGTACGGTGCAGTGCATACCACATGGGCACGACGGCATGTCATTTTCCATTTCTAGATAGAAAACCTAATGAGACATAATTTCACATTGTTTATAAGTAGGCAAAATTGTAGTGAACGATATAGTTTGAGAACAAAAGTTGGCCGTTAAGTTACAAAAAAAAGGGAGTAAGTGAAACATGTTGTACAACATGTTTGAATGTCTGGAAGTTAGAAAAAAAATGTATAAATCACTGATTTGCCCACATAGAATTGGCAACAGTTTCACGTAAAACATCTTCCTCTCTAGCATCAGCCTGGCTTGTTTGTTGGAGAGAACTCAATTCGTTCAAGATGTCAGTAGTAGTATGAGGCTCATCCAAGTTTTCATCCATCATAGGATCGCCATCATTTTGGCGTCGGATAAAATTGTGAACGATACAACAAGCCATTACAATTCGAGACTGAGACTGCATGGGAAAAGTCACTCCTTTACGAAAGTAGGAAAACCTCTTCTTCAACACACCAAAGGCTCACTCGATAACGTTACGTAGTTGAGCATGTCGGTGGTTGAACATTTCCTTTTTGCTTGTGTATGACCCTCTGTTACCCCGATACTCTGCTACATGGTAAGAAACGTTTCGATATGGTGCATAAAATTGGCTGGTCTTGGCGTACCCTGCATCAACAAGATAGTACTTCCCAGCGGGTACTTTAAACCCGCCTGTGGTTGTAGCTGCGTGAAGTACCCTTTGGTCAGCAGCAGATCCCTCCCAACCAGTCATGATATATGTAAACTCCATTGAGAAGTCTACTAAAACCATGACATTCATGGAAACATTCCCTTTTCTATTCCTATATCGGTTCTGCTTTTCGCGCTTCACCAAAATGGGGATGTGTGTCCCGTCAATTGCCCCAATGGCATCCTAAGACAAGTATATAAGAAATACACAAGTACATACCACACTCAACGATGACGATAGTGGTTATATTAACAATCGAATGGACAATGGTCAACTAAGTGATTGTCATACCTTGAAGTAAGGGTAAAATCTTGAACTCTCGGCGATGCGGCGGTGTGGAGTTGTGGATGCAGTCGGCACACTACTACAGAAACAACCTTTGGCGTCGGTTGTTTAACCCCCTTTGGCGTCGGTTTCTGAGCGACGTCTATGTGGGCGCCGCTAAAGGTCGAACACTTCGGCGTCGGTTTTTTAACCGACGCCTATAATACATATAGGCGTCGGTCTTTTAGTAGATAACCGACGCCAAAAGGGTTCGCGCCATAGAAAACAGCGTCATCTAGGACACATTCTGCGTCGGTTATCTACTAAAATACCGACGCCTATATGGACTATAGCGTCGGTGTTTACTTGGTAACCGACACAGAAAGTGTCCTAGATGACGTTGTTTTCTGTGGCGCGAACTAGTTTGGCGTCGGTTATCTACTAAAAGACCGACGCCTATATGTATTATAGGCATCGGTTTGACACGAACAGCCGACGCCATTTCCAGTACGGCTGTTGCCACATTAGGCGTCGGTTTTGTTCAGAAATCCGACGTTGTAGGTCTTTGCTGACAGTTTTCTGTAAATAACCGACGCCTATATCTATTTTTTTTTCATATCAGTTTGCAGGCCTGCTGTGGCTGGTCAGTAGGATGAGAACCTGCAGTTCAGTTTTCTGAACTGCAGGTTTACAACATCCATTGATATCAGCCTACAAACAAGCCACAAATCTACAAAAGTCCCAAGGAAAATTTCACACAAGTAGATACATTCAGACATCAATTCAGTTCTCACATTCACACATATAGAAACATTCAAATACATGTATTAACATTCAGAAATATTCATTTACAAAGTATCATTCATTATCGCTATCAACATCCCAATTATATCTTACAGTTGCCACTGCTTGTATGGCTTTTGCCCATTCTTCTCTTATTTCATTTAATGCTTCCATCGTATATGGAACATGTATATTTTTTAAGTGTTTACCTATAGTGTTATCAGTTTTAAACACCTGCAAAGAGAATGATGTATATATATAAGTAATAATATAAAAATAAGATTGATATATTTCATACTAACTAATGAGACTATATATAATACCTCATGTATGGTATCGATGTCCAATGCGGCATGTTTGATAATCATCTACATAAATCGCATCACATAGTATGCGCATGCCCAGCCATTGTCTTGTGTAGCACACTATAAATTGAAACATACAAAATAATACAACCAAGCACAATTCACATCAATAATATATACATTGGAGTCGGGAACTTACTTGTACGTTCTGCCAATTTATTGGCTGGTTCTTTTTCCTTGGGACCGTTCCTCCAACCATTTTGAATGCATCTAAACCCCTACATGTTAATATAACACAGTAAATTACATAAGTAAATAGTAATGTAATAACAGATGTTAACAGATACAAAAATGAAATATTTCTCACCAGAATAATGGCATTCTCATTATGTGTCCAATTTTAGTATTTAATGTACTTCCCGCGGGATCTAGATAATAAACAGTGAACGTCCCGGGGACAATAACTAGTAACTCCCAATGTCTACCGCTAGAGGTAAAAAGTTAACAATTAATAACTCAAAATGCACAATAAAAATGGAATTTTCTTAAGTCCAAATTATAAATAAAGTAAACTTACTTGACATTGAATGAAGCTATTATCATCTTCTTGTTTTGCTGACCGAAAATTTTAAAAGCATCTATACAGTATTGTTGAACACTATCAGGGTCTTTAGCTACCATACTAATCAATGATGGAATCAAAAATCCCACATGATCAAATGCAAATTGTTTGCAATGATCTTCGACTAAGTAGCTGCAAAACATGTATTACATATGCATTAATATATAAGAAACCAGATCACCGGATCTTACACAAGGTATATGGATGTATAAACAAGATCTCACCTTATCCATGTCTCTATCATTGATGTATTCAGCCAATCATACATAAACAGCTCAATAATATCTTGTATAAATAAAGAGCTATCGTATGATTGACCTGCATAATCTGCATCTAAAGAAACAATTATCGGGCAATGTATATTATGTGCCCATAGCCAACATGCCATTCCCCTACAAGCAGGACCTAACGGGTATGTTAGGTCAGTTGGAACCCAAGTTGGTAATGCGGGAAGTGGAGGTGGAGGCCTAGGTGCTCCTGGTGTCTTCTTTTTAACCTGTATATATAATTTCAGATCAGTTGACATCATATATACACATTAACAGTCTAAATCAATGTAAATTTATCTTACAATTTCAGTAGTGTAGATGACATCTGCTTTGGGCCACAATATGACCCCGCCTTCTGCCTTAGCAAGTGTATCAATATCCGGGTGGGGATATGGCAATGTAGCTTCCCTCCAATCGGGTAACACACGTAATGGGCCCACACGAACGTAGCCCTGTGGCATTGGAGTCCTGTGAAACCTTTCCCCAGGAAGGGACGGGTAAGCCTGCGCCTCTGCAACAACATAGTCTTGTATTCTTAAGCGGCATGGCTTCAATGCCTACAAATTTACATAAAGAATGTTATACATATATACATATCATCTTGAAAACTTATCATCTTGAAAAGACTAGCTACAATGTCATAAACAATACTTACAGCAGACGTGTTAGGCGATGGGTCTCCAGGATTACTCACAGTCTGTGCATCAAGAGAAGAGTGGGTCGCCATAGGCTGATTGGAAGCCTGAGATGCCTGCCACCGCAGCAATTCTTCCTTGACCTTCTCAGCAACTACATCGTTGACCTTCTTAGCAACTATATCCTCGACTCTCTTATTCTCCTATACATGGATAAAAGAAACATTAGCTTCTTATTGTTGAATTTCCTTTTGCAGTAACATTCTAAAAAAAGAATAGGTTACCTCTTCTTGAGAAAGTCCCGCTCTGGGTTTGCGTTGGGATGGCCCAAAGAATGCTTTGATGCCCACACCAGCGCCTGCACCCCTAACACGTCCAGGATGCTCTGAGTTACCCAGAGCAACTGTCAATTCATCCCTTGTGCCCTGAGGGATGAACGTGCCTTGTTTCCTCTGCTCGTGCAGCTCCCGCTAATCATCATCAACAGAAATTGGTAATTTAACACCACAAATAATCAATATTCAAACGATTGCTCTAAGAGTTGTATTTTACCATTTCGCAGCCGCCTCAGTAGTTACGGGCTTCTTTATTTCACCCTTCTTGTTTTGCTTCCCAGCTATCCAGATATCATGGCGAGGCATGGGTGTGGCAGACTCCTGAGTAGCCGCAGACTCCGCATGTAGTCTTTGGCGAATGCTTGCATAGCCTTTTGGACCCATAGTGTGGTCATGCACATTCAGTGCACGCCTTGCTTTTTGTGCATCACTGAGGGCCTAGTTAGTATGAACATTAATGATTAGGTTAGTATCACTAAATTTTAATCTTGAATAGGTGAATACAATGTATATTAATTAAATTGGGAGTGACGCCTAATACCTTGAATTCTTCAGATTTTCTTGAAGCAACAAAATTGTCCCAATCTTCTTTGTCCAAGAAGTTTCATTGTTCAAGGGCTGACTTCTTTTTCTTATCACCCTCTTTTATGTATTCTCTGTTCAGATTTGTCCTATAATTCCTAAGCATCTTTCCAGTGCGTTGCATCACACTTTTACGATGCAACTTCTCATCCAATGCAAACAGATTCTGTAAAATAGAAATGTTATTAACTAGTATCCAAAATAGAATTGCAAATAATAGAATTTATAATCTACAAAATAGAATTGCAAATAATAATAACTCACGCATAAATCCTTCCATATCAAGTCTTTTTTCCCCTGAGGAACTTTATGCCATTTATCATACTTAACACCACAATGGCTCCGAGTGGTACACCCAAGATAGTTTACAAAATTATTGTGGTTCACTCCAATTGCATTTCCTCCATTATCAAACTCCACAACCAATTTGGATCCACTGCCACTAAGCGCTATTAACTTCTTCAACAGAGTGATGCCCCTTTTCTTATTAAGTGTTTGGTGTTGCGCATCAAGTTGCTCCAGTGCTTCAGTGGGTACATGTGCATCATCAACCTAAAATTTGAAAAAAATAAACACACTGAATTAGCCCAATATAGAAATATAAGATATATGACATAAATAGAAGATAATGAATTTTATAGAAATACAGGATATGTTTTTAGAACTTACATTAGTATCCTTGCCATGCTCGTCATGGACAGCATGCTCATCATGGACTTCATGATCATCATGGACATCATGCTCATCATGGTCAGCCATCTGAAAATGTCATTAAAAAGGCAAACATTTAGCATTTGTATAAACTAGAAAAAGGCAAACATTTAGCATTTGTATAAACTATAAAAGGCAAACATTTAGCATTTGTATAAGCATACATGTCTCTAAAATTGTGATCTTTTATCAATTAACAATCCTTCATTGTGATCTCCGCGCACATATAAGTCATCATTAGCTTCAATATTTTGTGGAGTTGGCAACCCAACTGAGAATGGACTGGAGTCATCATACTTATCATAGTACTCTTCTTCATCTATAGGATCTTCATAAACTAAGCACAGCCTGTGTATAACGGTATCTCAGCATCATGCACAATGTTTCTAAAGATAGGAGGTGGATCGGTGTGCTCTACCCTACAACTATCCAGCATCGCATCAACGATGTCTGCTAGAACTGGTTCGTTCACATTTACGTCATCGGAGGCAATTTCTTCTTCCACCCAAGCACTGCTATCGACATCTACTGGTTTCGATTTTGAAATCTCTCCATGCCAGTGCCATTCTGTATAGCCTTGTACAATCCCGTTGCACATGACATGACTTTTGATTTCCTCACCAGTGTTCACTTTCAAGTTGTTACCGCAATGCCTACATGGACAGTAGAACCTATCTGTAGGTTTTTTCCTATGTTCCTCGGCAAATCTAATAAACTGATCAAGACCAGATATAAACTCTGGGGTGCAACGATTACGAATGGACATCCATGATCTATCCATTCTATGATCAGAGAAAACAAGTATATATTAGGAAACAAGTATATATTAGGAAACGATTAGGGTATTAACTTACATCCTACCTAAGTGTATAATGTGATGTCATTCTTATATATAACAAATGTGTACCACCTATCCCATCCTTGAACACCTAATCTCACTAATAAGTGTATAATGTGTATTGGGTTTTCAAGAAAATTTCGGCAGCATTTCCCCACTGTTCTCTAAGTACATATATACTTAGAGAACAAACGGGGAAATGCTACCAAAATTTTCTCGAAAACCCAATACACATTATACACTTACATCCTAACTGAGATTAGGTGTTCAAGAACAGTCCCAAACCGGGGACTATCCAAGATTTACTCCTAATGAGTAAATCTTGGACGGGTTTCTAGGCCAACAAATACATGTGTTGTCATTCTTATATATAATAAATGTCTATAAACTACAGGCAACATGGTTAATCCTAATCAACAGAGCATTATTAAATAATAAATCAAGAAATCAATAGTTTCAAACAAAAGGTCTAGGAATCTTTACTAGACATTATATGTATCCCTAATCATCATATTTAACATACTACATTATTATGAACATCCAGATCAGATTAAGATCATACTATGTTATAACCATTGGTTTAATAACCCTATTTCCGCATGTACATGTTTATCAACTTTAAAACCCTATAATTCATGAAATCATTCTAATTCAATTTAATATGTTGGGATCACATAATTATATAATGACATCAGAATATATAGAAGAATCATAATTAACATGATTAACAACATGCTCATCAAACTAGGGTTTTCGAGAAAATTTTATTCACAATCTATGCATTTTTCTGATCAAAACCATATACAATATGTCTATAATTGGAGCTAGCATTTATTTCCTATATTATTGGCAATATTAATGTGTGAATCTGACCTGGAGAGGAGCTGTGGTCGAACCTGGAAGGTAGGGCTAGGGCTAGATGAGTTACGGCCGGTCTGGAGAGGAGTTGTGGTCGAACCAGATGACGACACAGAGTGGGCGACGACGATGGCACGTGGCGGCAGTGCGCGACGATCGATGAGCAGGCGGAGAAGATGGTTGCAGCGGCGCGACGGCGGTGGAGAAGCAGCTAGCTGTCGGCCTGGCGGCGGCGGAGTGGAGGCACTGGTGGCGGCATGGAGTCACCGGAGGAGAAGGCGGCGTTCTCAAATCAGCATTGGCGGCAGAGAAGGCGGCGCGGTGGCACTGTCGTGGAGGAAGATGGTGGTGGTTGCGGTGGAGTGGAGGGTCGGGCGACAGCAGAGAAGAAAGGGCCAGGGAAAATTTTAGGCTATGAAACAGAAGAAAGGGGAAGAGTCGGGTGATCCTGGGATATTAAGTTCACCAATAGCGTCGGTTGTTTCAAACAACCGACGCTAAAGAGGTTTAGGCGTCGGTTGTTTGAACCAACCGACGTTCAATTGGATGATATTTTCACGAAATTATTTGGCGGGAACCACTTTCAGCGTCAGTTATCAACGGATAACCGACGCTGAAAGTGACACTTTTCGCACAAAGTTTCATCACACATAGGCGTCGGTGGCTATTTAAATAACCGACGTTGTATGTGACACTTTTTCTTTTCGCTCGAAAATTGGATTTCACGGGAGCTTTTAGGCGTCGGTTTGTTATAGTCAACCGAAGCTGAATACAAAGTGGTACCCGTGTCTGGCTGGTCTTCGAATATAGATGTTGGTTTGCCTAAACAATTGATGCCTTATATTATAGGCGTCGGTTTTCCTTAATAACCGACGCCCATAAAAGCGACACTGAATGCTATTTCTGTAGTAGTGGCATGAAAATATATTCGTTGCACAAAGAACACACTGCATCCAACACCTCGTTAAACTTTTTACTTATGGTCTCACCACTGTGAATGTAGTCCTCAGCAAGAACACGGTGGTATGGCCATGCCCAACCATTTGAAGGAATTAGCAAACTACCTCCACTGATGACACACCTCTGGTACTTTTTAACAAACCTCAGTCCTCAAGTTTGTCAACAAAGGCTAAAACCGTATTGGGTAGCATACGGTAGAGATCGTACACCCTCCTTTCATGGCCGGTTATTATTTCTAAAACCGTTTGATGGCTGCTCCTAATACTAACCGATCTCGGTATTGGTTGGTGTGTGGGTGTTGTTGGTATATGTATGCCCGTAGAGCCATCCCAAGCGATTGCATGGAGCCGGATATTAATTAATCAATTAATGTGATTATTTGGTTAATTAATGAATTCCGGAATATTCTAATTAATCCACGAGCATTTTAATTAACGCAACATTTCTGTTTACTGATGGGTTTAGGAAACCCTATTTCCCTTCGTATCCTGTTTAAAGGAGGATTGACGGCCGATATCTATATAAGATGGATAGACGCTTTTAGTTTACGCTCACACACGTAAATGTATCTGTCGCCGTCCTTAGGAGAGAAAGGAGAGAAACGCACCGCTAGCACACCGCAGCAGAAACACACTCCTTCCCGCTGGCTTGAGAAGCGCGACGTGGAGTTCCGTCCATCTGCGTGGATGAAGTAGAGACGCAGACGCCTTGACGCCTGCGTTCGGAGGACGTCGACAACCACCTGTACGCGCTATGAGCGGCGGACATCACTGCCGCAAAGAAGCGCCACCGGATCAACCTTCGATAGCGAACGGGAGAGAAGTTCCGTCCGTGTCGACAAGCAGTGTTGCACCGTCGTGTAGCGGGACATCGCCGGACTTGCTCCGCGATAAGGTATATCCCGCAAACAATCCTTCCAAATACGTTTTTGTCGACGAGATCCTGTTTTGGGTTGCGTGGATTTTATCGCTTCCGCCGCGCATGTTTTCTCCACAAAACCCAATAGTGGTATCAGAGCAGCGTCAATCTACGACGTATTTGGATTAGTTTCGATATGATCGAATCGCTGTATACTGTTTTTAAGTTGCATACGATGCGAATTAAACCTGTTAATGTGCAAATCTAAACCTAATTCCACATACGCCGCAGGCTACTATTTTTGACGTTTTGGATGGGGCGTTGCCCCTGTGTACCCCGCAAAGTATGCGTGGGAGTCAAGAAATCATTTAATGGGGAATGTCCCACATTAAAAGTACTGCAATTTTAATATGTATATACGTATATGTAGATATACCTATGATAGCATACACGTCGCCTTTAAAATCTGTTTTATGTGGTGAGTGCATGCACGGTTATGGCCTAGTATCCCCTTCTGTGAATGTTGTGAATGAATGTGGATGTCAATCTTGTGGATATGTTTGTTTGTGAATTCTATGGATGTATAATGGTTACATATGGATCCTTTGTATAAAGTATCTGGCTTGCATGCCGAGCCTCATCTCTTATTTCAAAGTGTAATTAATTCTTTCTTTTTATATTTGTACTCACATGATGTAATAGAGATAGGATTAGTTTTAGTTTTTGTACAATTGATGTAAGGAGGCCACTTGAAGATCCAACTCCAAGGAGTGTCCATGGAGAAGCACCATGAAGATCTAATTCTAAGAAGCAACCTGAAGATCCAACTCCAAGGAGCGTCCAAGGAGAAGCAACAAGAAGATCCCATTCCAAGAAGCAACTTGAAGTTCCAACCTCACGAAGCATCCATGAAGTTGTTCATTGTAATGTTGATCATTACATGCTTACAGGTTGATTCACAGGTGTTGCATGAGATGCATAAGACCATAGGTGGACCGTAATCCTTTGTTGCTCCAAAGGATTACAATAGTATGGCCATAACTGATGTATTTGTGTTTGTGATTGCATGTCTATTGTTTGTGATTGTGGATATAGTAGTATATTATACGTACTATAAGTATGTAGTGTTTGGATATGTATATGTATTAATAAAACCCCTCAATTAATAATATTAAGTTTTAGTTGCCTTCCATAAAGCAACACACATGAAAAGCTTGATCGACTATGTGTGGGCACGCCTCCGCGTGGTACACTGTCTATCTCGTGGAAGTGTGATGGTGGGTGTGTGGGTCTGCCTCCGCAGGGTGCACACTCATCATGTTGGCTTATGGGTTGGACTTAACTAGGGAACCTTGATAGGATCAAGTACCTAGAGGCACACAGATGCATCATGGCAAGGAGTTGTGCATGATCATCTATCCAAGAGTTGCATATGATGTAATTGGAAAAAGTTGCCTACCTTAGTATTTGGTCTTTGACGCCAGCGTTGGCTGGGCATTGATCCAATTATTTTGGGTCTTGGCTCACTAGAAGGTTGTGCGTTGCAATCTTCTGAGTTGATAGTGAGGGCTATCAATTTGAATAAAATAGTGGGAGCGTAATTAATTAAAGGCCTAATTAATCTCGTTTATCAAATCTTTACAAATCAAAATGTTTTGGACTAAATGCAAAATTTTCTTTTGTAGCAATCAAATGGCAACCAACACTCACACTTTCTCGTTGTGATCGGTCCTTGAGAAGGACAAACTTACCGGAACCAACTTTCAAAACTGGTTTAGGACGCTGAGAATTGTTCTCACACATGAGCGTAAGCTCTATGTCCTTGAAACAGCAGAGCCAGAGGAGCCCACCGTAAATGCGGCCAAGGCTGAAAAGGATGCTTACAAGAAGCACCTTGATGATGTCGTCGATGTCAAGTGCCTGATGTTGTGCTCAATGAACTATGAGTTGCAAGAGCAACATGAGAACATGAATGTCATGGAGATGGTAACACATCTCAAGAACATGTATCAACATCAAGCAAGACAGGAGAGATATGATGTCTCAAAGGCTTTGTTCAAAAGCAAGATGAAAGAGGGAGACTCAGTTGGCACCCATATACTCACCTTGATTGGGTACGTGGAAAGCCTATCCAAGCTGGGATTTCCCCTAGGTCAAGAGTTGGCCACTGATGTGATTCTACAATCGTTTCCTGAATCATATAGTCATTTTGTCATGAACTACAACATGAACAATTTTGATAAGCCGTTGTCAGAATTGTTGGGCATGTTGAGGACAGCTGAAGCACAGATGAAGAAAGACAAGCCCAAGTCTGTGATGGTGATCAGCAAGGCAAAGGGAAAGTCAAAAGGCAAAAGCAAGGCTAAGAAAGGTTCTGAAGCCGGGCAGAAGCCAAAGTCATCCGTGCTCAAAGCTAAAGGTGGGATCTCCAAAGAAGGCAGTTGTCACCATTGTCACCAGCCTGGACATTGGAAAAGAAACTGTCCTCTCTACCTGGAGGAACTGAGGAAGAAGAAGCAGGGGATAGATATCTCCACTTCAGGTATATACGTTATTGAGATAAACTTAAATACTTCTTCATCATGGGTACTAGATACCGGATGTGGATCTCACATATGTTCTAATATGCAGGATCTGATAAGAAGTAAGCCTTTACGAAAGGGCCAAGTCGAGTTGCGGGTTGCTAATGGAGCAAGAGTTGCTGCCACTGTAGTTGGAGTTATTAGTTTATCTTTGCCTACGGGCCTTGTAATAGAATCAGAGAATTGCTATTACGTACCTTCCATTAATAGAAATATTATTTCTGTATCTTGTATGGACAAGAGTGGATTTGAATTTCACATTAAGAATGGAATTATTTCTATATCGAAAGATGAGATCTTTTATGGCAATGCCCCTATGTCTTATGGTATCTACTTGTTAGAACTTGAGACTAGCATATATAACGTAAATACTAAAAGGTTAAAACTTGACAACTCAAACAAAACATTCTTATGGAATTGTCGTCTTGGGCACATAAACGAGAAGCACATATCTAGACTCCATAAGGATGGTTATCTAGACTCTTTTGATTTTGAATCATTAGAGACATGTGAGGCATGTTTATTAGGGAAGATGACCAAAACTCCTTTCACTAGACACAGTGAGAGAGCCAGTGATCTGCTAGGGCTCATACATACTGATGTATGTGGACCTTTCAGATCAAATGCTAGAGGAGGCTATCGATACTTCATTACCTTCATTGATGACCTCAGTAGGTATGGCTATGTATATCTTATGAAACACAAGTCAGAAACTCTTGAAATGTTCAAGACTTTCATGAATGAAGTAGAGAAGCAGCTTGGTAAGAGTATTAAAGCACTCCGTTCAGATCGAGGTGGTGAATACTTAAGCCAAGAGTTTGAGGACCTTCTGAGAGACCGTGGTATTGTATCACAATGGACTCCACCTGGTACACCACAACATAATGGTGTGTCAGAAAGAAGGAATCGTACATTATTAGACATGGTACGATCAATGATGAGTTCAACCGAACTTCCAATGTCGTTCTGGGGATATGCTCTTGAAACTGCAGCGTTTACACTTAACCGTGTACCTTCCAAATCGGTTCAAAAGACACCATATGAGATATGGAATGGGAATCATCCCAATTTGTCTATGTTAAAGATTTGGGGATGTGAAGCTTATGTTAGGAAACAATTTCCTGAAAAGCTTGGACCCAAATCAGAAAAATGCTATTTTGTTGGATACCCCAAGGAAACTAGGGGATACTACTTCTACACACCAACTGACAACAAAGTGTTTGTTGCTAGGACTGCTGTATTTCTTGAAAAGGAATTTATTTCCAAAGGAATTAGTGGGAGGAATGTAGAGCTCGAAGAAGTTCGAGACCAACAAGAAAGTAGAGAACCTGAGGAGGTACATAAGGAACATGAAGACTCACAAGTTGTTGTGGAATTTCAAGTTCCAAATGTAACACAGGAACCTTGTAGGTCTAGTAGGACACGACTTGAGCCTGAGAGATTTGGATTTCTCGTGACTCAAGATAGTGACGAATTGGGCATAGCAGATGAGCCAACTTCCTATGTAGAAGCTACTAAGGGACCAGAATCTGAGAAATGGCTTGAAGCCATGAGATCTGAGATGGAATCCATGTACACCAACAAGGTATGGACCTTGGTGGATCCACCCGAAGGGGTAAGACCCATAGGGTGCAAGTGGGTCTTCAAGAAGAAGACTGACATGGATGGAAATGTTCAAACCTATAAAGGTAGATTGGTTGCTAAAGGATTCCGTCAAATTCAAGGTGTTGATTATGACGAGACCTTCTCACCAGTTGCCATGGTTAAATCCATCAGGATCATGCTTGCCATTGCAGCTTATCATGACTATGAGATTTGGCAGATGGATGTTAAAACAACATTCCTGAATGGGAATTTACTCGAGGATGTGTACATGACACAACCTGAGGGTTTTATCAATCCAAAGGAAGCCAATAAAGTCTGTAAGCTACAAAGGTCAATCTATGGATTGAAGCAAGCATCTCGTAGTTGGAATCTAAATTTTGATGAAGTAGTCAAAAAGTTTTGCTTTAGTCAAAATGAAGATGAACCTTGTGTTTACAAAAGGGTTAGTGGGAGCACAATCGTATTGTATGTGGATGACATACTATTGATGGGAAATGACATCCCTACTCTTCAGACAGTAAAAGGTTGGCTAGGGAAGACTTTCTCTATGAAGGATTTAGGCGAAGCATCTTATATACTAGGGATCAAGATCTATAGAGATAGATCTAGAAGGCTTCTAGGCCTAAGCCAGAGCACATACATTGACAAGGTGCTAAAGAGGTTTAGCATGGAGGGTTCTAAGAGAGGTAACTTGCCCATGTCCCATGGGGTTACGATCTCTAAATCCCAATGTCCTAGTTCATGTGATGAACGGGCACACAAGAGTAAGATTCCATATGCATCAGCAATTGGATCTATCATGTACGCAATGTTATGTACTCGTCCTGATGTGTCGTATGCTTTGAGCATGACGAGCCGATATCAGTCAGATCCAGGTGAATGTCACTGGACAGCCGTAAAGAACATCCTAAAGTACTTGAGAAGGACTAAGGATGAATTCTTGGTATACGGCGGTGAGGAAGAGCTCATGGTAAAGGGTTACACCGATGCTAGCTTCCAAACTGACAAAGATGACTACAGATCGCAATCTGGATTTGTGTTTTGCCTGAACAATGGAGCTGTGAGCTGGAAGAGTTCCAAGCAAGAGACGGTTGCGGATTCTACAACAGAGGCCGAATATATTGCGCATCTAATGCTGCAAAGGAAGCTGTGTGGATCAAGAAGTTCATTTCTGAACTTGGAGTGGTTCCAAGCACTGGTGATGCAATTGAGTTGTTTTGCGACAACAATGGAGCAATTGCACAGGCTAAAGAACCAAGATCGCACCAACATTCCAAACATATTCTACGGCGGTTCCATCTCATACGAGAGATCGTACAATGAGGAGATGTGAAGATTTGTAGAGTACCTACAGAAAGCAATGTGGCTGACCCGCTCACAAAAGCACTTTAACAGCAGAAACATGAAATACATGTTCGGTCACTTGGATTGAGATTCATGAGTGATTGGGTATAAGTGCAAGTGGGAATCTGTTGGTATGTATGCCCATAGAGACTATCATTCGATGATTGTAATGGGATACTATGTAAATGGTTTGTAATACTACATTGATCATATCAATAAAGGCAAGTTTCCAATCTATATGTTTGTGTTTTATATTGTGAGATGACCATAAAACTTATAGATGTCTATAGAATAATATACTCAATGACATATGTCTTCGGGTTGATGACCTGAACAGTGAGATCATATGTATGCTAAGAGTATGTATTCTTGTTTTGTCCCTAATCGGTTGTTATTGTGGAAATATCCATAGACATCAATAACACATAAGATTAGAATGTATGTTGGTTGATGGATGAATCTCATTATCCATGATATGGAGATATCAAACCAAATACATAGATACTTGTTAGAGAACAGTGTATCGGATAGACCCACCTTGAGAGTGACACATGGATACCATGATTGGTAGTTAGAGTCACATCTCATAATGATGGTGGTGATTGTGGTTCTTAGACCTAAAGTCACTACACTTATCACATGTCGTTCGGTGTACTTTGACATCATCCACCGTGGTCCTGAATAAGGATTTCTATAAAGATGGTGCTTGGGTGCACTGTGACACATGGGGATGACTGTGAGTGATGTAGATGGAATTTGTCCTTCCTACGGGAGTTTGATATTCTGGCCACTTGATAAGCGAGACTGAGAAATGCATGGCCATGCTGATGTGAGTCAATATGTGATATTGAGCTTACATATATCTCAGACAGTCTGCTCTAGTTCAAGGAACATGGATTAAACGTTGAAAAGGATAATGATTCCATGACTCGAGTTCAATCCAGATATCAGTGACAAAAGAACTATACAATCACTGTAACACCAGTCATGAATGATAGGTCAAGTTGTTCTCCAACTTCTCCAATTACTTGGGTAGCAATGAAGTCTTGCTAGATACCAATCATTGCTTGTGAAATCGTAATATGATTATGGATATCACTGCCAACGTAATTTGGAGCCTACCGGGTCACACGCATATGATGTGTTGGAATAGGAGTATAATTGTGGATTTGATTGGAATTGCTCCGAATCACATTGATTACTAAATGTTTATGTAATGGATTAGAATGATATTGGAGTGACTGGCTCTAAGTGCAAGTGGGAGTCTGTTGGTATATGTATGCCCGTAGAGCCATCCCAAGCGATTGCATGGAGTCGGATATTAATTAATCAATTAATGTGATTATTTGGTTAATTAATGAATTCCGGAATATTCTAATTAATCCACGAGCGTTTTAATTAACGCAACATTTCTATTTACCGATGGGTTTAGGAAACCCTATTTCCCTTCGTATCCTGTTTAAAGGAGGATTGACGGCCGATATCTATATAAGATGGATAGACGCTTTTAGTTTATGCTCACACACGTAAACCTAGCCGTCGCCATCCTTAGGAGAGAAAGGAGAGAAACGCGCCGCTAGCACGCCACAGCAGAAAAACACTCCTTCCCGCCGGCTTGAGAAGCGCGACGTGGAGTTCTGTCCATCCGCGTGGACAAAGTAGAGACGCAGACGCCTTGACGCCTGCGTTCGGAGGACGTCGACGACCACCTGTACGCGCTATGAGCAGCGGACATCACTGCCGCAAAGAAGCGTCGCCGGATCAACCTTCGACAGCGAACAGGACAGAAGTTCCGTCCGTGTCGACAAGCAGCGTTGTACCGTCGTGCAGTGAGACATCGCCGGACTTGTTCCGCGATAAGGTATATCCCGCAAACAATCCTTCCAAATACGTTGTTGTCGATGAGATCCTGTTTTGGGTTGCGTGGATTTTATCGCTTCCGCCGTGCATATTTTCTCCACAAAACCCAACAGGTGCGGCATCTGAATTTCGCATGATATTGTGGGAAATTTGGTCAGCTATTTGGTAGGATATTGCGTTAGCAATATCATTAGCCGTACCAGACATAATATCCAGTAGTTGTAGAATGTCATCAGTTGTTTCATATGGATGAATATCGATCATCACGTCTATAATTAAAAGCGATTATCCGCATCAGGGAAATATCGAGATATTGCAGAAATGAAATTAGGGCTATAGCGACAAAATAGCAAATACTGACCAAATATCAAATAGCAAGATAAACCATTACATAGTACCATAGTTTAGAGATTGTTCCCAACGGAATAAAATAGTACAACAATTTTCGATAAAGTTCATCAAATAAAAGACATGATACTGATATAGTTCTTAATAAATTACACAACCTCAAAAGTACGGTGGAGATTGTGGCGTGAAGGGTGATTGTGATGCAGAAGTTGCAGAAGCTGTGTTCTTCATTTCCCACAAGTCTTGCAACCAAATGGTAATTTTTTGTGGGGTGTCCATAAGGCCTAGGTAAATGTTATGGTTAGCTGGATCTTTTATGGCGTGCACAAGAGTGGTAAAAACTGGGACAGGGGTGTCAGGGTAGCTTGCATGAAAGTGGTGTAAAATGGTTTGGTATTCGTCTTTATCATTAGACCTAGCAGCAATTCCGATGCCCATCTCATGTACCTTGGCAAACACCTTTGTGAATTCGGACACGACATCATTAGACAGGACACAACTGTCCAGTGAGCTTGACGCTCGCTTCCTACGTCTGATCGTAGTGGGAGTCCTTGCACCAACACCTTGGTTGTGTGATCCGCCGTTGGTGTCCTCACTTTGCGTCCCAGAATTAACCATGTCTTCAGTGAAACCGGTTGGACCGGTCAGTTCTGGGCTGACAAATGAATCAGATGCATCTAGGTCAACAACAACATCATCTTTATATGCAACATCAGAAGGAGGTTGTCTATCGGTTGAGGACATTGCATGATGGCCCCTAGCTATGTTCCTCCCCCCATCAGCTCGACATCGTGGTAGTGGTAGAATGGTTTGTTGATCAATCTCACTAGTTCCCTGTTTGCCTAAAATAGGGGACAACTACTAATTAGGTCAATATTAACAAGTTTAATTTAATATATAATAGTCAGGGGAGTGTATATTATTAGACATATCGCAATTGCCTCCCTCCACTCTGGGGTGTCAGGAAATATTGGCTTGTGCCTGTTGTCATCCCATCCAACACCACTTTTGTTGGTCACCAGTTCTATCTTTGCATAGTCTCTCCTGAGGTTCTTCCAATGAGTTTTTAACTGATCCAATGTACCCTCGTTCCTCCCCATCCTGATATGCCAATCACGTAGCGTCTCCCTCCACGCATCCCTAGTAAATATTCCATCGACGCACCTACCCATGTCATATTGTCTCCTCAATGCCGCAACCATAGCCTCATCCAACTCTTTCGACCATACAATACGGAACCTCGGGTCGGGTGTAGCCATAGTACAAATGACACTGCGATATATCACTTTAGTATGGCTGTTTAAACAAAACTGTTATACGAACCTACTATGAGACTACACAGTTGAAAGCAATAACTTGTATTGAAAGCAATAACTTGTTTAAAGCAATAACCCATGTCATATTGTCTCATCAATGCCGCAACCAGACATAAGATCCAAAATTTGTACAACAAATTTGAAATTGTTGTTAACTTTGAAATGGTTTTAGCAAACACATCATCCAATATGTTCATTACAGGAAAACTACATAAATAGCAAGCATTCAACATGACATTCACATTAAACGTGTTCGTATTGCTCATCATATATACCTGGGAAGCCGAATTGAAGGTTGAATAGAGTTGCACGGCCAACGACAGGGTTAGGGACGGTACATACAAGAAATTCAGAGGGAATACAGATTAGCTGAAATAGTTGGATTACTTGCAATATAATCAACATAATACTAATGGGTGTACATTTTGGTCGTACATGAAAATTAAAATCATTCATTCAAGCTAACATTAAAATCATTCATTCAAGCTAACGTGAATGATCAAAATTAGGGTGTCCCAGTTCTAGTTTTGAAAAGTTGACATAAAAAAAACCTACATGAATGATTCAGACCTCAATGTAGGGCTTATAGCACATACTTGTTCCAACTTAAGCAAATATATTACATTAGATTTTTGTACCTGAACAACTAATGACCTATCAAACATAATACATTATACATATTAACATGAAAACACAACTGAAAACACACTGACAGATATAACATAAATCTACTTCTCGGGTTTCTTCCATGACCAAACAATATGATAACACAATCATGCCTAAAATATAAACATGTCCTTGTAAATGAGGTTACTAGTAGGGAGAACTCATTAATTAAATTTTCAATATAAATAAATAACAATTATTTTGTTCCTATCCCATATGGTCGACCTATTTCATTTCAATGCAGAATGTTGTGCTCTACATTGCTGGTGTATTGATGTTTATAACATGATTAACAAACATCACCATAATTCAGGTGATCTATAGTCGGCATTCAGATATATGTTTCAACATCATATTATTTTTAATGGAAGAAATAGTGACCAATCAAATTAGGGTTTATACAATGAGCACATAATAGTGACCATTTTAAATGGATAGCACAAAATTAGGGCTTATACAAAAAAAACCCTTCATTATTGATTCAGACCTCAATGTAGGGCTTGTAACACATACTTGTTCCAACTTAAACAAATATATTATATAAGATATTTGTACCTGAACAACTAATGAACTATCAAACATAATACATTATACATATTAACATGAAAACACAACTGAAAACACACTGACAGATATAACATAAATCTACTTCTCGGGTTCCTTCCATGACCAAACTATATGCTAAGACAATCATGCCTAAAATATAAACATGTCCTTGTAAATGAGGTTACTAGCAGGGAGAACTCATTAATTAAATTGTCAATATAAATATATAACAATTATTTTGGTCCTATCCCATATGGTCGGCCTATTTCATTTCAATGCAGAATGTTGTGCTCTACATTGCTGGTGTATTGATGTTTATAACATGATTAACAAACAACACCATAATTCAGGTGATCTATAGTCGGCATTCAGATATATGTTTCAACATCATATTATTTTAAATGGATGAAATAGTGACCAATCAAATTAGGGCTTATACAATGAGCACATAATAGTGACCATTTTAAATGGATAGCATAAAATTAGGTTTATACAAAAAAAACCTTCATTATTGATTCAGACCTCAATGTAGTGCTTGTAATACATACTTGTTCCAACTTAAACAAATATATTATATAAGATATTTGTACCTGAATAACTAATGAACTATCAAACATAATACATTATACATATTAACATGAAAACACAACTGAAAACACACTGACAGATATAACATAAATCTACTTCTCAGGTTCCTTCCATGACCAAACAATATGATAAGACAATCATGCCTAAAATATAAACCTGTCCTTGTAAATGAGGTTACTAGCAGGGAGAACTCATTAATTAAATTGTCAATATAATATATAAAAATTATTTTGTTCCTATCCCATATGGTCGACCTATTTCATTTCAATGCAGAATGTTGTGCTCTACATTGCTGGTGTATTGATGTTTATAACATGATTAGCAAACATCACCATAATTCAGGTGATCTATAGTCGACATTCAGATATATGTTTCAACATCATATTATTTTAAATGGAAGAAATAGTGACCAATCAAATTAGGGCTTATACAATGAGCACATAATAGTGACCATTTTAAATGGATAGCACAAAATTAGGGCTTATACAAAAAAAACCTTCATTATTGATTCATACCTCAATGTAGGGCTTGTAACACATACTTGTTCCAACTTAAACAAATATATTATATAAGATATTTGTACCTGAACAACTAATGAACTATCAAACATAATACATTATACATATTAACATGAAAACACAACTGAAAACACACTGACAGATATAACATAAATCTACTTCTCGGGTTCCTTCCATGACCAAACAATATGCTAAGACAATCATGCCTGAAATATAAACCTGTCCTTATAAATGAGGTTACTAGCAGGGAGAACTCATTAATTAAATTGTCAATATAAATATATAATAATTATTTTGTTCCTATCCCATATGGTCGACCTATTTCATTTCAATGCAGAATGTTGTGCTCTACATTGCTGGTGTATTGATGTTTATAACATGATTAGCAAACAACACCATAATTCAAATGATCTATAGTCGGCATTCAGATATATGTTTCAACATCATATTATTTTAAATGGAAGAAATAGTGACCAATCAAATTAGGGATTATACAATGAGCACATAATAGTGACCATTTTAAATGGATAGCACAAAATTAGGGCTTATACAAAAAAAAACCTTCATTATTGATTCATACCTCAATGTAGGGCTTGTAACACATACTTGTTCCAACTTAATCAAATATATTATATAAGATATTTGTACCTCAACAACTAATGAACTATCAAACATAATACATTATACATATTAACATGAAAACACAACTGAAAACACACTGACAGATATAACATAAATCTACTTCTCGGGTTCCTTCCATGACCAAACAATATGCTAAGACAATCATGCCTAAAATATAAACATGTCCTTGTAAATGAGGTTACTAGCAGGGAGAACTCATTAATTAAATTGTCAATATAAATATATAACAATTATTTTGTTCCTATCCCATATGGTCGACCTATTTCATTTCAATGCAGAATGTTTTGCTCTACATTGGTGGTGTATTGATGTTTATAACATGATTAACAAACAACACCATAATTCAGGTGATCTATAGTCGGCATTCAGATATATGTTTCAACATCATATTATTTTTAATGGAAGAAATAGTGACCAATAAAATTAGGGCTTATACAATGAACACATAATAGTGACCATTTTAAATGGATAGAACAAAATTAGGGCTTATACAAAAAAAACCTTCATTATTGATTCAGACCTCAATGTAGGGCTTGTAACACATACTTGTTCCAACTTAAACAAATATATTATATAAGATATTTGTACCTGAACAACCAATGAACTATCAAACATAATACATTATACATATTAACATGAAAACACAACTGAAAACACACTGACAGATATAACATAAATCTACTTCTCAGGTTCCTTCCATGACCAAACAATATGCTAACACAATCATGCCTAAAATATAAACATGTCCTTGTAAATGAGGTTAGTAGCAGGGAGAACTCATTAAATAAATTGTCAATATAAATGTATAACAATATGGTTGACTTATTTCATTTCAATGCATCCATTTTTTCTTGGAATATCCCAAAAGACGAGATACTTTTTTGCTCTTATCTGGTTCATTACACAGAAAACGTGTTCGTATTGATCAGGAGAAATACATGGTCAGCCAGCAGAAATCAAGGTTGTGTTCATATTGATCAGGAGAAATACATGGTCAGCCAGCAGAAATCAAGGTTGAAGATAGGAGCACGGCTCAGGGACGGTACATACAACAAATGTAGAGGGACGGTACACATAAGCCGCTAGCCTACTGAAACAAAGAAGAGGATCGGCGAAGAGGGTCGGCGAAGACATACCTCTCAAGCAGCTGGGTGACTTCTGAGTACAGGGGCTCGGCAGCGGCGGCTTCAGAGAAGATTTTGTGGAGGATACGAATGTGAACAGGGAGGAGTTCAGATATGAATCGCAGCACTATATAGCAGCAGCGTCACCGCTTGCCCTTGCTAGGGTTTACTGGGTTTGCACACAGTGAAAAGGGGGGCTTTGATGGGAGATGACAACTTCAGATGATGCTTGATTCTCGGCGTCTAGACTGGCGGTGTAGGTCGGCGATTGCAGACGACCCACCGTACCCCTCCGTCGGCTTGATTGACCGACTGTTGCGTCTACGCCACTGTCCAGACTTATCTATACCGCACTGCCCTGCCATACGAAATGATGGGCTGCTGCATGTCTTGGGTGAGGTGGGAGAGGGCGTCATAACTGCTGGGAGGGCGTCGACTTCTCGGGAGAGGTAGCAGAAGAGAGAGCAGAAGAGGGAGAGGGGAAAGGCGAAGGGGCGGGGAGGCGTCGGGGGGCGATGACACCATCGCAGAAAGGGCGAGACGAAAATGAACTGAGATCGCGAAAACCGGATTATGAACCGGAATCCCGCCCCTCGTGGGACTGGGAGAACCCGCGTTAGGGGATTCCGTTATCCCAAAATGGAGCTTTTTCAGGATTGCGAACCAAACAAAAATCAACCTCAAACCGGCACTTGTTTGGCAGGGTTGGCACATAAAGACAAGGCCAAACCGGGTTTCGGTCCCGTGCCAAACGCAGCCTAAAGGTGTTTTCTATTGCTGGGATCCAGACGATTGTCCTATCTATTACCTCTTTTAGGTTTTCTCCTGAAAAGGTATAAGACTGGATGTTATGATACCAAGGATGGTAACTCTTTCTTAGGATTTGAGGCGGTAGTATGACTATTATGGCTAACTTCTCATAATCCTAGGGTTTTCACAGTCTCCACATTCCTGTTGGTAACGCATACAGTAATTTGTTAATGCTGTGACTACACACCCAATAGTGACGGCGTTGGCTCCGGTGTCTAGTCACCAGTTTAGCCTATTTTGTGCTCTCATATCTCCCTATAGCAACTGAGAAATCTCTCAACTTTATGGTGCATGAAGCATCTCATCACCTTATCAGGAATTATTCTTTATAGAAACAAGACACATTTGAATGGGACTCTCGACTCTACTCCTTCCGAATTCTCGAAAATATATATCAGGGTCATGGCAGACTTTAAGGTTTGAAAACATCGTCCTACTACACTAATGTACCGCGCCAAAAGTGAGCACCAAGCAATCAAGAAATGCTGATGTTTTCATCTTCTTAAACACTGGTTAAAAATAATGTCAACTTCCCAGCAGGCATCTAGCTTTCAGTTTTTTTATTCAGATTTCTGGACCTTCTAGGCCATGTTTGGTTTCCTGGATGTTGCGGTATTGGATTGTATTTTAGCATCCATCTATAAAAAATGTATGTTTGGTTTATAGGATTTCGGAAATGCGGCTAATTCTGAGATTTCGGGACATAATAGGAATTCTAAATTTTGGCTTCCATCAAAATTCTCATGGACGTCAAAATCCAGTTGTGACTGACACGTGGACCTCAAAATAAGTTAAATCATGTATTTTATAAATCCAGGAAATCAAACATAAATTTTGTGTTTGCGGGATTTTGACAATACAATATTTTGAGTATACAGGATGACATAAATGCAGGATTCTTAAAAATCCAGCAAAGCCCTAAGAACCACAAATTACAAAAGTTAATATCGAAAGAGACACGTGCAGCAGCCCAACAAAAGATCCGACTGGCCTTTCGAGGACACGTGAGCAGTCTTCCGCACGATCGACTTAATTGCTTATACTAGTTTCAGATCGCCAGGTCAAACTGCGTTTTACCGATTCCGGACTTGCAGTCGATACTAACAAAAGAAAGATAGGCTGTAATCACTTGCGTGAAGGAAAAAGATTCCAGTTTGGATGACCAATTCATATTCCTCTGAGTGGGGACGAGGACGATCAATGGCCGAGAAGAGAGGAGGATCTTGTTTCAGTGGGCCGTGAGTGATCTGTACGTGATGGTGATCGCGCTTCTTCTTTATTTGCTCGCGGCTGAATCAGTGAATGAATGAATGATGCAAGTAGTATTGGCGATTTTATTTTAATAGTTTTTGCCCCCCTGGATCACAAAACCCAGGCAAAGGTTAACAAACGCGCGAACACAACAGCTTGCCTTATAGTTACCGCACACAATTTTTCATGCCGTTAATTGGTCTTGATTTTCATGTACAATACAGTTTGACATTACTACCACTTGTGAGAAATTTACCAGGTGAAGGGAACCGGTACCGCCCTACATCTACAACCACAAAGACGAATTTTACGTCTGCATGTAGAATATAAAGGATATGTTTATACTACAAGGAAGTGCAAATTTTCATTTCTTATGATATTTAAAAACTGATGTTTTATGTGCAAGTTATAGAATATAAAGGATATGTTTATACAACAAGGAGGTGCGATGAGGGAGTTGTTTATCGCCTTTCCCATTTTTCTCATAATTGTCTTGATTTATATTACAAAAGTTTCACAGTATAACATTATTATTCAAAGATTCTATTATGACTCTTTTTTGGGCTTTTTTCCTTCTTTAATACGTCCTCGGTTTTCAGCATTTTTTTCATAAAATGGGATAGAACCTTGTTAAGTCATATCTTAAAGCTTCGTAATCTATATGTCATCCCATGCTAACTTCTAAATCATGACATTTGTGCTACAAATGTTACTTGGACATATAAAATGAGAATTTCAGATAAAAACAAGGCATTTAATAAAAGGAAACTCAATTTAGCAACTTGTCGAGTATGAATCATAAATTTGAATCTCAAAAGAAAAAATATACGGCTCGCTAAGTGTGAAAAGAAGAACAAAAAAGATGTTTGGCGAGAAATAGCTCAGGTGCCACAACTCAGTGAACCTCAACAAAGAACATTCAAGTTTGACCCCATGTGAGAGCCATTTTTAAAAATTGTGTATATGTCGTGCTAGCCGGTCAACTGCGATCTTTGAATGATTTCCAAGTAGAGGGGACACACCACAGTCGTAACAACTTACCAAAAAAAATTACATAACTAATCATATTTAGATTTGATAGGATGACAATTTCACATAGAAAATCCTTGTCATGATTAAATTTAGAATTTAATAATATGATTAAATAAATCCTATGCACTACAATGTTAGTGACATCTATCATAAAAAAATAATAAAACAAAGTGATAGATGCAGACATCATAAACTACCATGTTTAGGGTCTTGTAGAAGAAGAATACACTATCGCCAAGTACTTTTAATATCTATAGACTAAGCTCAACGTTTATGTGTATTATTACCAAATACCATCACATAGGTTAAGATATACCATAGGTATCACTATTTTAGAAAAAATGAGTATTGAAATAGAGGATACAATCCTTATGACAAATAAGTTCTCAAAGAGTATTATATAAAGGATAGTTGATACCAACAATGACATTTAGAAAAAAAAAGTATACATATTGGACATTACAATTTCATATACAATGATATTATAAGAGGGAATTCAATGCCAAACAATTCTAAGATTTCTTGCCTCATTTCAAAGAATATATAGAATTTTAGAAGGAGGGATATCTAAGCATCTCAACTATTCACTTCAATTAGTTTGATGTTTACTTAGTCAAGATTTATGATATGTTCCATTATTATACTTAGATTCTTATGCAAGATAAAAAAATAGTGGTTAGGGATATGCATAATTTGGTTATAAACGATCAATCAAATGATTGATTTGATTATGGTAAAATTTTGTTTGGATGATTTGCTTAAATTGGCCAGTTTGATTAATTTATTTTGGTTAATCTGTTAAGTGGTTTATTGTACGATTATTTTTGTGTGTATTTGATTAACCATATGAACTGATTAATCATAAAATATCCATAGAAAATTACCTATGTATATATATACCTTTTTCTGAAGTTTATATATATACCTAAATAATTGTACTTTGATTTTGACAAAGACTCTCCATTTATATCTCAATCACTTTCTAGTGACACTTTGTATTTTTATTAATAAAAACCACTCCTATGCTATTGTAAATTAATGATCATAGTCTAGTGTATACTATCAAGTAACATTGATATACAAATGTGATTTGGTTAACTAAACTAAACAATAATCCGAAACCAATTAATTGTAACCAAATTATACAATTCTAATTTTGTTAGGTTATCGATAGATATATAAAGCCATAATTAAACTGACTAACTGAACCCAAATTAACCATTAACTAAAAAATTAAGAAAAGGCTCACATGTAGTTGTCTATCAAGTGGCCAGGGAGAGACGTCATGACTTTCTCTATGGCTGGGAAAGAAACAAGGAATATTATTTGGTTTCTCTAATATATTATACTACACCATATTTTAGACAAAGATGATGAACCTAATATAACCATTGATGAAATTACCTAAGATTAGTCTCTAATGGATTATGACTTGATGACAATTGCCTTTCCAAATGTTCTAAATGAGTCTCATAATGACATCAAGACCTTATCTAAGAGGAGATCACTTAGGGTTTCTTCAAATCTGTCAACTCACATGCATCATTACTGGTACATGCATGTTTCATTTAGTAATAAAATTCATAAAAGTTTTAATAATATTTAAAAGAGTTTTTTTGTAATAAATAATATCATCAAGGAAAATAGGTTTCCCAAATGAACAATGGAATTAAACTTCAAATGTTAACATAAATCAATGTCATAACCAAAGGCGATAAAATTTTCACACATAAAACTTCCATCTACTCGCCAATAAATTAAACCATCACTTGGTGAAATAAAAAGATAATGCCATTTATGGGAATACAAATACTATGTATGTATGTATGTATGTATATATATATATATATATATATATATATATATATCCTAACTTGAAATGTACAAAAAGTAACTAATAGTAATTGAGGCTAATAGTCAAATATTTATAGGCTTCATAGGTTAAATAATCACCGGATCACTGCAGGATGGTTGAAATGGAGGAGTGCAACTGGAGTTTTATGCGATCAGAAGATCCCTCTCAGGTTAAAAAGTAAGTTTTATAGAACAGCTATACGACCATCTATGCTCTATGGGAGTGAATGTTGGGCGGTGAAGAAACAAGGTCTCAACAAGATGAACGTGGCCGAAATGCGTATGCTGAGATGGATGTGTGGGAAGACAAGAAAAGATCGTTTGAGAAATGACTGTATCAGGAATAAAGTGGGGGTGGCGAGCATTGAGGACAAGTTGTGTGAGGGCCGACTAAGATGGTACGGACATGTGCAACGCAGACCTACTAGTGTGCCTATACGAAGCAATGCTATTGAGCCAAACACTATAAATAGAAGAAGAGGAAAGCCTAAATTAACATGGGATGAGCTTATAAAGAGAGATTTTGAATCTCTACATCTCAATCAGATTATGACCCATGATAGAGCTGAATGGAAATGAAGGATCCATGTAGCCGACCCCAACATAGTTGGGATTGAGGCTTAGATGATGATGATGATGATGATAGGTTAAATAATCACTTCCTTCGTTCTCCTTCATACTCATGAAAAAGACTTGATTAGTTCTCTTCTCAGTAGGTTTTTGACCATTCTTGTCCTAGGGTTGTTGTTTTTCATGTGAGCATTTCATATGATATTACTTTGTCCATGATGTTATGGGTGTTTAGGTATTACATGTTCTGCCATGTTACTATGGTGAAATTTCTAGGTGGCCATAAATGTGACATGTCACATTTTCCCAAGTGATGCTTTTGGCATGCATAAAATATACTCCTCTCGCAAGAAAAGTTAGATTGGGTCCCCTGCATGATTTTAACAAACATTTTTTCTATATAAGCCCAACTAACCATCTATTTGAATGAGAGGGCCATTAGATATTGTAAATTAGTGTCCAATATAATTGTCCATGATGTTATGGGTGTTTAGGTATTACATGTTCTGCAATGTTACTATGGTGAAATTTGTAGGTGGCCATAAATGTGACATGTCACATTTTCCCAAGTGATGCTTTTGGCATGCATAAAATATACTCCTCTCACAAGAAAAGTTAGATTGGGTCCCCTGCATGATTTTAACAAACATTTTTTCTATATAAGCCCAACTAACCATCTTTTGAATGAGAGGGCCATTAGATATTGTAAATCAGTGTCCAATATAATTGTTAAAACATTTTTGGAACCCATACACTCTTCTTTCTTCAATAATATAAGGGTATATTGTTCCACTAGAAAGAATTATGGATATTATCTTCAACAAAGAGATGTTTATACATTTTATTGCACTATACCTTCTCTTTTTTTGCATGCCAACATATAAATCTACTTCTCCTAAAAGAACTTTCAGAATTCACATTGTGAATACTGGTGGTGTATCAGAGATATGGTATTGGACAATGCCTTCCCACCAAAAGTAGGTTACTCTATGAAACATGATTCCTAGGTTATGACTAACCACATTACAACTATGTGGTCATGCTAAACTTAGTGGGAAACATCCAAAAACCTAAAAAGGTGTAATATTAAAAAGCATATGTCACGAAGGTGACACCCCGCGCCACACAAAGCGAGATTACTCAAAACATAACCACAGAAGATACAAATAGATTATTGAAAAATACTAAAAATTAAAACCATTTTCACAAAACTACCAATCATTAAAAACCTTCACATATAAGTCCTTCCATGCCTCAAAGCATATACATGGCATAATTTCAATCTGTAACAAAAGAAATGTTCCAGAACATATATACATGATTCCACCACATTTGGTATACAAAAAGGGCACATAAGGAAAGCACATTCATGAAATATCTACAAAACATTCCCGAAGACCTGAGTGTACAAGTACGACTCTAGGACTCTATCAACAAATGACATCCATCAACACTTCCAATCTTATTAGCTACTGCTCTGCTTGCTCCTCCTCAACCTTTGTTGCACGATCTCTACCTCTTCGTGCTCGTCCACCCAAAAAGGGTGTAACTCTATTATTATCACAGATAAGATAAACTAAGCAACAGTATAATTACAATTATGTGAAGTAGGTAATGATTATTAATAGGAAAAACATTTACTGTCTGATTTATGAAGCATCTTAATAATTTTAAAGGAATATGAAGAACATGTATATTTCTTATCAACAACATTGTACAAAGATCAAGCAAGGCCTCAACTAATGTTTTCATATTTTGATCCTACACAATACACATGGCTAATTATGTATTTCATTATGCCTTAAGGATTTGAGTCGTACCACCAAAATCCAACCAACCACTTGATAAGTTGAAATCGATGCCATACAAGGTCTAACGGAAGAGCCAAAATCCATGACCTCACCTTCCTCAGTTAGTATGAGTGAATATGCAGTGACATCATGGGTCAACTACTTCCATCAACGTATAGTCTAGCTATGTAGATTTAGCCCACCTTGGTATAGGTCACGACGCTAATGAGTTATGACCATAGATGCACTCTTCCAGGATATGGCTTACGGCCAATCTCGTGATATTAATTATGGAGTTGTAGTCTAAAGATGCACTCTTCCAGGTATGGAGTGCATCCAATCTCGTGATATAGATTATGGAGATGTAGTCTAAAGCTGCACTCTTCTAGGTATGACGTGTATCCAATCCCGTGATATTCAGGACACAAGAAGATACCTCAACTTGCACCCCACATATTCAACAATATGCATTCCGAGTTAAACTCATTTCACCATTTAGAAAATGTTGACACTTAGTGGATCTATGGCACAGGGAAAACTAAATTATTAGATTCCATAAGATTAATTAAATCAATTTAAACATCTTTAAGCATCAATCAAGTTACAACATACATCCTCTAAAAAATGCTACATAAAGAAGGACATGACACATCACCAGAACATACTAAAACATATAAGGTGTGATCTCATCACTTCATGCTTATTTTCAACCTGTATTCATCACAAGGACTACATATTTTGGTGTAACAACCCCTCACCTCATTAATTGAGTAAACATCTCATGCAGGGATCAAGCCAACATTAGGTCATAAGACCTTTTACCTTATTTTCCTGTATCACCATATCACATGTGACTCCCAAGGCTTATTCAAATAGATCATAACCACCATAGCTCATACCTAGCTATGTACATTAACTGGTGTTTCCTACATGGTTAGAAACTGATAATAAGAAAGTAATACATCATCAACACCAATATCTCATAGGATTCATGCCATAAATTTTACATCATTACAATTAGGGTTTCACTTTACCTGATTAGGGTTGACTAGGTTGGATCAACAACCACCCTTAGGTTATCACTTTCCTTATCATTATCAGACAAGTTATAAGATAGAGGCTATAGGAACATGACCCTTATCATCATACATACAACCACCCGATAGGGTATACCATCTTATCATGTGATCCTAACATCAACATGGTGTATCATAAACACCACCATAAGGCACCGATTAGGGTTTCCACGTAGGGTATCGATTATCCCTAAGTGTGTCGGGAAACCACTCTAGGGGGGGTTATCGATTAATTACCACTCAGATGGTGTATCAGTTTGGAGCACAAGGCATATCACTTTGCCACCTCTAGGGAGTGTGACGGTCACCGCCATTTAAGGTGTGAAGGGCAACCAAACCATGTCAGAAAACACACAAAAGGGAGGATATATTTGGTAGATCAGCTTGATGTATCAGTTGAGTGCTTCAAGGTGTCGGGCCACCCTCTTAGGAGGTGTATTGTTTTAACATCTAAGGCTAGTGTCTCAGGCGGTAACACCTAAGGAGAGGGTATCAACCAACTTAGCCTGTTAGGAAACGCCATCTCAAAATAAAACGGGCGTCAGCATGCCGGGCATCACCAATGTATATGGGTCATTAGGGTTAGTGTTTGCTAGGTGTCTCAGTTTGAGGTGTATCAGGCAACATCACCAAGGGTTATGTATCAACCTCTTCCTAAGAAGAGTGTTATGGCTAGCCCCCAAACATATCAACTCCTCTAGGTACACTCATAGCCATAACGAGATAACACCCTATAAAGCATTCCAGTTTCACCATCACACATGTCAGTCTAAGTGAACAAGAGCATGATGAACTAGGCATCACCAATTCATGATGACTTGCCACAAGGGTACCAGTTGACACATTACAAGCTGTGACAGCCTAAGCATGCAGAAGGCATGAAGATCTTAATGTTACCCAAATGTGTCGACCTAAAACTTACGAAGTTGTGACGATTTTTCACTTAGTGTAACGGTCCATTGCCTTCAGCTTGTGACGGCTATGGGGCATCACAAGTCGTGGCGACCACCCAAACATATCTGCCTAGTCTACCTATCAACCTCCACAAACATATCAGCCACAAAAGCATATTGGCCTCATCATATCCTACCTTATGATGAAATTACAAGCAAGGTAGAAAGGTGCAACGCAAGTGTAGTATCTAAGCAAGGTTATCTCCAAAAAAATGTTAAACTACCCAAAAGAGCTACTAACATGCAAGCAAGAATGAGCCAAGGATGAAGAACAAGATAGCAAGTAAAAGGTGATAATAACAAAAAGGGTTTTGAGTTATATAATCTGCCTCAAGGATCACCACCAAGCTCTAAGCTCCAAGGTCAAGCTCCAGGTAGAAGAATATCCTCCAAGTGTGATCACCACGACACCAAGGAAGAAGATGAAAAGAGAACACCACAAGCTTAGTCTCATCCACCAAGCTCCAAGGGAGAGAACTCCTCAAGATTAAGATTGGCCACCAAGGAGAGAATGCAAAGATAACCAAAAGGTTTCTCTTACATGGAGAGAAAGATATATATATATACAAGAGGGATGAAAGAGAGAACAAAGAAAGGTGTCACCACCAAAGAACCGTAGATGACACATGTCCACGAAGAAAGGCCACATGCAACACCATGCAACAAGGTGATAAGTGTAACATCCCTGACCTGGGTTACACTTTAACCCTAGGTGTTTTGATTAAGAAAGATGATTATATGTTTAATCTTATCTTGTGAAAAGTAATTAGGACTCATGAGAAACTTATGTTTTAATTTTGGTCCTGTTTAAACAATGTTGAAGCAATGTTTGCTTATTTTGGACTAAAGTGCAAATTACCCAAGTTGAGGGGTTAAATTGCAAATGTTGCATGATAAGATGTTCCTCATATGTTGAAGCATCATGAGAATGAAGATGATGCAGAGGTATGGCTTGTGGTAGCCTGAGTACCAAGGAAAAGCTGATAAAGCAATGTTTGTGCATTAAAACCTAGTTTTGGTGTAAAGTGCAATTTACCCAAACCCTAGGGTTCAATATGCAAATTAACACTTCAATAAGGTCCCTAATGTTTCTTGGCAACATGTAGAGCAAATAAAATGAGAGGGGCCCCTCATTTTAATTAAGTTGGAGGAGAGAGAATCTTGATATTAAAATAATCAAAATTTAATTCTAATTGAAACCCTAATTCGATTTAGGGCAAAAATAAATGTATTAATTATAGGTCCTTCAACCAAAATTAAAATGGTTGGATTCAGATGTGCGTGGAAATCTTTGAGCCTTGCAAGAACCACGAAAATATCCAAGGGAATGGATAACTCACTCACAATTTTATAAGAAAAAGAAATATCCACTCACATATGGATATTAATATTATATGATTTAAGGTGCTTGATTTGCTTTTCTTTAAATCATGGATAATTGAGAGAAATAAGAGGCAAACAAGATAGCCTCGTTCCTAGGGAAGATGAGGGGGAAGAGGTGGCCATATTTTTGGGATTAAATGGATTTTTACAAAGCATATTCTCTCTCATTGAAATTTTTATAAAAAGACCTTTTACAAGCCAAATGAAAGGCTTTTACGACCCCACTTCTTCTCCTTGATTGGGAAACGACCAAGGGAGATTGGGAGGATCAGGAGGACGACTCCCTACCTGTTGGTAAGCTTCTTGAACTTGGTTCACCACGATTTCATGGTGGAAATCACAAATCAATGCATGATTTCTTCCTATTTCGATCTCCTCTTCAATTCTAACCATTCTTTTTCACTCAAACCTTGAGGATGAGCCTTGGAATGGTGAAAGGAGTTGCATCCACCATTTTTTCCATAAGATTGGAGATTTGGAGCTCAATAGGAGGCGGGTTTTATAACTTGAAACCCTAACTTTGTTATTGCATTCAATTCCCCATCAAATAATGATCATCTCTCTATTTACAATTATTGATTTGGTTGATTGATGCAATTTCCATGGAAATCACAGCATGTTTCATGGGTCTAGAGCTTGATGATGATGACATCATCATAAGCACACACCTCCCCAAATATCTAGATCAAACAGTTTCAATCAAATGTCCAAACGGTTTCACAAACCGTTTGGGAGCAAACAGTTTCAAACCGTTTGGAATGAAACAGTTTCACTAAACCGCATAGAAGCAAATGGTTTAAGACCGTTTGGTGATGTTGAACAGGGTTGACCATTTGGGGACTTGATCATAATGATCTAGGTTAATGACCCAGCAATTATTATTGATTAACTCCAATTGGTTCATGAGTTGAAGGTCCATCAATCACCAAAACCCTAATCGGGTTAAGTGCTGATTTGTAATTTGATTAAGTTGGCAACTTGGGTTGATTGACCCAAATGGTTTCAAAACCATTTGGGGATCACCCAAACGGTCTCAAGACCATTTTTGGGTCACCCAAGACCGTTTGGAGGTCTAGGGTTAAGATACCAAATTGAAATATAATTAAGTGATGATTTGGTGACCAATCATAGGATCCAAACCCTAATTGAATGACATGGTTAATGATGATATGATAGGAAAATGGTCTCAAGACCGTTTGGAGGTCATCCAAACGATCCCAAGACCGTTTGTAGGTCTAGGGTTGACTATGGTTAGGTGTTTGAAGATCTAAAGGTACTAAGTTGAAGTGCAATCAAATGTTGATTTGGTGATCAATCCAATGATCCAAACTTTGATTGATTGACTTGGATTTTGATGTTGACATGGGAAAATGGTATCAAGACCGTTTGGAAGTCATCCAAATGACCTCAAGAACGTTTGGGGTCAGGTCATGTTCAATTTGGATGATGGTTCAATGGTTTCAAAGTAACTAATCTTACATTGATTAATGTTGAAGGATCATCAATTCCAAACCCTAATTCAATTGACTCAAACCCTAATTGATGACCAATTGAGGGTCAATTGAGGGTCAAATTAGTTGAAGGTTGACCCATTTAACTCAATTGAAGTATGATGATAGGTCCAATTGATGATTGGTTACATGAATTCAATGATTGAAGGAATCAACATTAGAACCCTAATTCAATTTGATTAGTTGAGACCATATTTGGTCCATGCAGTTTTGAGGAGTTTTGGACCAAACGGTCTCAAGACCATTTGGGACCAAACGATCCCAAACTGGTTGAGTTTATGCGGTTTCAAAAAGGTGCTTTAGCAAATAGTTTCAAGTACTTGCTTTAGCAAACGGTCTCAAGCACCACCTTTACCAAACGGTTTCAAACCGTTTGAACTTCAAAAGACCAAGACCGTTTGGGGCTGAAGTAGTCATAATGTAATTGAGGACTCAATTGGTTAATCCACTTGGACACCTATTGTAATTGAAGATTCAATTGGTCAATTCAATTGGATACCTTATGTAATGGAGGTCCAATGTAATTGAATCTCTAAATAATTAAGATGATGAATGATCCATTGATCAAATGATGATTAGTAATGATAATCAATGAAGGTACAAAGGTTGAAATCCTAATATTACTGAAGTGATTAGTGCCAATTAAGGGATGAACCCTAATTTCTTATAGGAACAATGAGGTGGTACTTTATGTTAATCATAGTTGTATGTACTTGATTGAAGGGTTGATATGACCTAATCAAGTTGAAAATATGATAGCATGAGGCTCATACATGAATATGATTCATGAGGTGATTAAGGGTATGATTCTTAAGCAAAGAGATCATGAAACCCTAATCATGAACATAAACCCTAATTGACAGGGCTATTGAACTCTAACCCTAATTTATGGCAATTCTGAATGAAACCCTAATCCAGGATGAGGATGTAACCCTAATCTAGGGTAATGATATATGCAACTCCAATTTAGGGAAATGAGATGTAAAAACCTGATTGGAGATGAATAGTAGACCCAAGATGTGGGTAACCATAGTGGAAACCTTAATTGAGGTTGATTCCATGTGAATCCCTAATTGAGGTTGATTCAATGTGAACTAATTGAAGTTGATTCCATGAGAAACCCTAATTGAGGGTGATGCCATGAGAAATCCCTAGTTGGGATGAATAGTAAACATTAAGTATAGGCAATGAGATGTGAAAGCCTAATGAAGGGTGATGCCATATGCAATCCTAACTCTAATGAAGTATGATAGCATGTGAAATTCCAAAGCCCTAATAAAGGGTAAAGGTATGTGAAACCCTAATTGAAGTTATAATACATGAAGCCTTAATCTTGAACAACATGATGACAACCCAGAACCCTAATAATAAAATTGTGGGTAAAACCTTATAAGGGTGAAATATCATAAATGGTTGATTATAGGCAAGCTTATTGTAAGCAATGCCTTAACCTGAGATGAGTTCATATCATTAAAGATAATTGGACCATTCTTATGTGTAACCTATGCACTTCATTGTAAGAGTGATAGGTTAGTGGATGAAAGGATTAAGATGGGAAATACCTTAATCCAAGATAAGCTGATAACTTAAGAAAGTTGGAAGTAATGAGGTAAGTGATACATCAAGATATGAAAGACTTCACAGTTAGCATCTCAAAATTGATATACTTTGATAACTATGAAATCTTAATGTGAGATGGGAAACCTTAACCCTAAATTGGGTAATGGGACATGATAAATCTTAATATGATATGAATAGTAAGCCATAACCGTATTGAGGGAATAGAGGTGTTACTATTGTATTACATGAAGTAATATGTTATCGTTGCCTAGTGAGAGGTGACAAGATGTTTAATGGCCTTGTGAGCCATATGGTTAAATGTTGCCTAGTGAGAGGTGACAAGATGCTTTATGGGCCTTATGAGCCATAAGAGAAATTATGGCATAGTGAGAGGTACCAAAATGATTATAAAATTTTATTATAAGAAAGGATAATGTTTTAATAAACTTAATAAGAAGAACAACTGTATTCAATAAAGAATGTGTAATGCTATGTAGGCTAACCTCAGGGTTCAGAGCCTAAAGTAGTATGTGATGATCAATGATGAGTTAAAGGAATTAAATTCCATGAACTATGTAATCATGATTGGTTAGAGTTCAATGTCTGGCTATGAAATGAGGATTGGTTAAAGTCCAATGCCTGGCTCTGTAATCAGGTTTGGTTAAAGTCCAATACCTGGCAGAGGTGTAATGCCTGTAATCAGGATTGGTTAGAGTCCAATGCATGGCTGTGAAATCAGGATTGGTTATAGTCCAATGCCTGACTGTGAAATCAGGATTGGTTAAAGTCCAATGTCTGGCTGTGTAATCAGGTTTGGTTAAAGTCCAATACCTGGAAGAGGTGTCATGCCTGTAATCAGGGTTGGCTAAAGTCCAATGCCTGGCTGTGAAATCAGGATTGGTAGTGTCCAATGACTGGCGGTGTAATCAGGTTTGGAAGAGTCCAATACCTGGCAGAGGCTAAATGTCTGTAGTGATAACACAAGATTGGTAATAACCCAATGCCTGTAATGATGATTTAGGATTGGTATTAACCCAATTCCTGTATTGATGATAAATGAGTACATGGTAGATATATCTCTTTATCTATTTAACAGGTTGGCTAAGGCCAACAAAATGAAATAAGAATGTTTCATGGGTAACATAACAAGATGATGAGTGTCACAAGAAAAGTTTGATATGATGGTATAATATGGTGGATAAATGATATACATGTCATTCCTATTCCTTATTAAAAGAATAGATGATATATTGCTCTATCATAAATAGTTGCAATGCTTACAAAGTTGAGGATGCTTTAAACTACTTAACATCTACTCAGTTTCATATCTTTAAATTGCAATACAGTGTTTTGGCGGAGAGTTGTATCTCTCGCTGGGGCAATTTACAATTGTCTCACCCCTGTGGGATCCAATGTTTTTAGGTGGACGCAGAAAAAGAGGCAGGAAACCTTTAGCAGAGAAGGAACAACATCAACATCGAGGACAATAGTAATATCTCAGGTGGAGATACTGTCTGTCCAGTTGTATAGATAGTAGTCCTGTGTGTCGTCTCTGTACTCTCAGGTCCTCGGGATTTATAGATAGTGCTTTCATCAACGAATCAAGATTTTAGCTTGATGCCTCATGGTTTTTGTGTTGTCTATGTATAATGTTATAGGACAGCTAATGTTGTAATCATCGAGAAGAGATAGTACAAGTCATGTACCTTTAAATCAGGATGCATATAATGTTACACAATGGTTCTTGATGTAAGAGATTTCTTATGTTTGGATCTCTTTGCAAAAAGTTTTAATTTTTAGTGATTTTCAATAATCTGCTGCAAATGATTCGCTTCTGCTTAAGTAAAATCTCATTTTTATAAGTTGGATGCCACAATAAGAGTCATGTCTCACCCACCAGGTCACCTTCCTAGGTCAAGGCCGATACACACACCCACTCCCTTCACAAACCGATAGGGGAAAACCTAGAGCCACAAACAGATAGCATGTCCCTAAAAACATCCACAAACTGATACAAAGCCTCTCAAAGGATATCAAGCCCGAGATGACACCTCTAGGTGTAAGGTACACCTCAAACATGTGACTAAAACACCTCCAAGGGTATCACCACTCATCCAAGGCTCAAACAAGATGTCCACCCCTTTCTCTTTCCTATAGATGATGCAAGGAGAGAGAAGGAACACACTAGAGGTGGCAAACTTGCACATCAACTCCTATCCTGGGTAAATTGCAATTTGCACCAGACCTCTCCACAAAAAACAAGCATCAAGATCAAACAAGGAACTCAAGCCTCTAACATGCCCTAGTTACATCTCAGATGATTAGAAAAAGGAGCTAAGCAACATACTTAAGAAAAACAAATAGGATTATCCCAAAACGTGGGTCAAGGTCTTTACAAGCCATAAACCCCTAATAGGGATTTTGCCCCCGAAATCTTAAGAGAAAAGGGAAGGGTACTTCCTCCTCATCTCTTTCTTGAGCTCCCACATGGCTTCCTTAAAACTGTGATGATGCCAAAGAACCTTAACAAGAACAAGGTATTTCCTCTTCAACATCTTCACTCTCTGATCAAGGATCAACACTGGACATTCCACATAGGTCATATCCTCATCAAGTTGCACCTCCATAGGTTGCAACATTGATTCTGTATTTGGATAATACTTCCTCAACATACTGACATGGAATAATGGATGCAACCTGTCCAACTTAGGTGGAAACTCTAACTGATAAGCCACCTTTGCAACACGTGCCATCACTGGGTAAGGACCCATATATCTAGGATCTAACTTACCCTTCTTCCCAAACCTCTAAACACCCTTCCAATGAGAGACCTTTAAATATACCTTATCTCCCACTTGGAAATCCAAGGGTCTACAATTATTGTCCACTTATGACTTTTGTCTATCTTGTTCTACCTTTAGTTGTTGTTGTATCACCTTGATCTTCTCTATTGTCTGCTGTACAAGCTCAGGACCAAGAAGTTGATATTCACCTCTTTCGTACCAAAACAATGGACATCTACAATGTCTCCCATACAACGCCTCATATGGTGCCATGTCAATACTACTTTGATAGCTGTTGTTGTAGGCAAACTCTATAAAACTGAGATGTACATCCCAACTTCGTGAAAACTGAAGAAAATAGGACCTTAACAAATCCTCTAGGGTTTGAATGGTCATTTTAGATTGACCATCTATCTGCGGGTGGAAAGTAGTACTAAACTTTAATTGCATACCTAAAGTTGTGTGTAGTCACTCCCAAAAGTAACTCGTGAACTAAGGACCTCTATCAAACAGACATAATAGGAGCTGGAACACCGTGTAAATGTAATATCTCATCCACATAGATTTGGTCAAGCTTCACTGTTGTGAACGTTTTCTTTACAGGAAGGAAATGCGATGACTTTGTCAACCTATCAACGATCACCCAGATGGAATCATATCCCTTGGATGTCCTAGGAAAACCAACCACAAAGTCCATAGTCACATGATCCCATTTCTACTATGGTATTGGCAACGATTGCATCATTCCTACAGACTTTTGATGCTCACCTTTGAGTTGTTGACATACTACACATCTTGCAACGAACTCAGCTACATCTTTCTTCAAGCCTGGCTACTAATACATATCCTTCTGATCATGGTACATCTTGGTACTACCTAGGTGCATAGCATGCATGGATGAATGATCCTCTTCCAGCACCATCTTCTTTAGATTATCAGCATTAGGATCCACTATCTTGTTATGGTAACAAATTGTCCCATCATCGCATTTGTGGAAGCCATCATGCTTCTCACTGCCAAACTCTAATCCAATATGTTGTATCATAGTATTGTTTGTTTAGCTTCTCTAATCTGTGACCTGAGTGTAGGTTTCACTTGTAACTGTGCCAACAAACTGGCTAACAAGGAGACTTCCAACTTGACATTCATATGACATAAGGAGACCAACACGTATCATTTGTAGCACGTCAAAGAACTCAAATGGCCTATATCCATGGATGAGGATGACTACTTCCTGCTCAAGACATCCGCTACAACATTCACATGTCCCAGATGATAATCAATCATGCAGTCGTAGTCTTTGATCCACTCAATCCAATGATGTTGTCTCATATTCAACTCCTACTGTGAAAAGATGTACTTTAGGTTCTTGTGATCTGTGAAGATTTGACACTTCTCCCCATACAGGTAGATCCTCTAAAATCTCAAAGCATGAACCACTTCAGCTAACTCCAAATCATGAGTTGGGTAATTCTCCTTGTGTTTCTAAAGTTGTTGAGAAGAAAAAGAAACCACTTGCTTGTCCTGCATCAACACACATCCCAAACCATTCATGGATGCATCACAAATGATGATGTACCCTTTTCCTTGCTCAGGAAAGACCAGAACCAGTGCACTTGTCAGCTTCCCCTTCAACTTTTGAAAAGCATGTTGATATCAATTGTCCCAAATGAATGACACATCCTTCCTCGTCAACTTTGTTAGGGGTAGGGTGATAACACTGAAGTCCTTAATGAACCTCTGATAATATCCTGCCAGACCTAGAAAATTGTGCACTTCACTCGGTGTCTTAGGCTCTTCCCACTCTGTCATAGACTCCACCTTCTTAGGATCCACTCACACTCCTTCAGCAGATATAACATGCCCCAAGAAACCTACCTTTCTCAACCAGAACTCACACTTGCTAAACTTTGCATAAAGCTGGTGTTGTTTCAGTATGTCAGTGCCTGACGAAGAAGTTGTTCATGTTGTTGACTATCACAACTATATATATGGATGTCATCTATGGAGACCACCACAAACTGATCAAGGAATGGTCAGAACACCCTATTCATCAAATCCATGAACGATGATGGTGCATTGGTTGTCCCAAACAGCATAACCACAAACTCTTAGTGACCATACCTCATCCTAAAAGCTAAATTTGGTATGTCATCCTCCTTGATCCACAACTGATGGTACCCTGATATCAGATCTATCTTTGAGAATATAGTCATGCCATGAAGATGGTCAAATAGATCATCTATCATCGACAAAGGGTACTTATTCCTTATAGTGACCTTGTTCAACTGCCTGTAGTCTATGCACAACCTCATAGACCCATCCTTCTTCTTCAAAAACAACACTAGAGCACTCCATGGTGACATACTTGGCCTGATGAAACCTTTTTCAAGTAGCTCTTGCAACTATCTCTTCAACTCTGCCATCTCTGTTGGTGGCATCCTATATGATGTCTGAGCTATCAGTTTCTATCTGGGGACTATATTGATCTCAAAATCAATCTCACGGGGTGGGGGAACACATGGGAATTCCTCAAGAAATACATCCTCGAACTCCCTAACCATCAACACCTACTCAATATTAGGACTCTTTGCCTCAGTATCCATCACGTGTGCCAAAAATGTCTGGCAACCCTGTCTCTGATGCTTCCTTGCTACCATGGCTAATAGAAGACATGTAGAAAGAATCTTCCTATCTCCTTGGAAGATCCATGTCTCACTACCATCAACAAACATTGCTTGCTTAGAACTAGAATCCAAGACCACTCTATACTTCTTTAGGGTGTCCATTTTGATGATCACATCAAATCCATGCATGTCAAGTGGTATAAGATCCACTTGAATGTTGTGTCCTGAAAAGGAAAGAACACAATAAGGACACACATTATACAACACCGCAGAACCAACCAACGGGGTTTCTAGAAACAAACTATTCTTGTTACGACTAACAGGCAAAGATCAACTACTAAGCACTTCATGTGCAATAAAAGAGTGTGTAGCACCCAGATCAACTGAAATAGATATAAAGTAAGAAGAGGATAAATCAGAATGAAATAACTCCATCTGACTTGTCACCACTCGTGGGTTGACCACCGCCTTTGGATGACTCATAGCATAGAATCTAGTCATTGCTTGTTGTCTCCCACATCCTCAGCTTCCCTGGATATACGATCCAACTTGTAATGCTTGGCCACATCCTCATCCTCCTATGACATTGTTCTGTTGTCTCTTCTAATCCTTCTAACTCTACCTCGGTTGTCGGGTCACTTCTTCACCCCTCTTTGGACATTCTTGCCTCAGATGTCCAATCTGTCCACACTTGTGGAGAGCCCATTTCCCATACTGTGGCCTAGATGGCCCCATCACTGATGTTGATGCAACACTCTGGGCTCCTATAGGTGGAAAATCTGACCTCTTCCCTTGATGACCAATGCGTCGAGGCACTAAACCTCTAAAAAACTGGCAGTGCAGAAGGCCTCGACTTCTTAAAGCCTCCTTATGACTACCCCTGAGACTATACATACATCTTCTTGGCACTTGCCTCTCTCTTCTTCTTCATAAACTACTCTATCCTCTGAGTATACTCCACAAATATAGAAAACCTCTCTCGATTCTCCAAAGTAGCATCTAGGTAGACAACTCAACATTCAACCCCTTCTCAAAATGACAAATACTCTCATCCTCTGTCGCCACCATGTGAGGACAGAACCTCAACAGCTCCATAAACCTTGCCTCATACTCATTAATCGTCATGGATCCCTATCGAATCCTCTCAAACTAACTGATCTTCTGGTCAAGATACTTCTGGAAAAAGTACCAACAAACAAACTCTCGTCATAACTCCTCCCAACAATCTACAACGTCGGGTCTACTATCCTCCTCTATGGCTTACCAATGGCCAACACTCCCTTTCAGAAGGTACACAACATGCTTCACCTTATCCTCTTCAGGAATACCCAAGATCTTAAAGGCCTTATCCAACTCAGTCAGCCACAGATCCACGTCTGTCGGGTTAGCTATTCCCGCATACTCAACTGATCCACCAAGGCGAAGCCGCTCGAAAGTCTTCCCAATACCCAAAGATTCAGTATGGGGAATGGGTGACCTATGTTGAGGTGCAGGAATCCTGTATGCCATATGAGTCATCGTTGCCATAAACTGCCCAAAAAGAGATTGAAAGGTAGGGTTTTCTACCATGGATGGGTCAAATTGGGGGACTTCAGGCACCCAATCCTCTCATGTCGGGTTTCTTGCACCACCACCTGGTGCTGCAACACTACTCTCAGCAGCATGTTCTTCGTATTCTCCAGACATATTTAAGCTTTCTCTTCTACTTCCGCATAAGCAGAAGTGACTATAAGACAGACTTGAGGACACTAGAATAGACACAAACCATAGTCCTAGGTCCATGTAGACTTAGTAAACCTAAAGATCTGATACCAACCTGTCGCGAAGGTGACGCCCCGTGCCACACAAAGCGAGATTACTCAAAACATAAGTGTGGAAGAAAGATTAACAAATAGATTACTGGAAAATACTAAAAATTAAAATTATTTTTGTAAAACTACCAAGTATTAAAAACCTTCACATATAAGTCCTTTCATGCCTCAAAGCATATACAAGGCATGATGTCAACCTCTAACCAAAGAACTATTCCATAACATATACACATGATTCCACCACATTTGGTATATAAAAGGGCACATAAGGAAAGCACATACATCTACAAAGCATTCACGAAGACTCAAGTGTACAAGGATGACTCTAGGACTCTATCAACAAAAGACATCTATTAGGTCTTCCAACCTTATAAACTATTGCTCCTCTTGCTGCTCCTCAACCTATGTTGCACGATCTCTACCTCTTCGTGATCGTCCACCTAAAAAGGGTGTGGGAAACCCACTTGGTGAGATTCCAAATCTCAGCTGGAGATATAACTCGCCACCGACTCTATTATTATCATAGATAAGATAAACTAAGCAGCAGTATAATTACAATTATGTGAAGTAGGTAATGATTATTAATAGGAAAAACATTTACTATCCAATTCATGGAACATCTTCATAATTTAAAAGGAATATGAAGAACATGTATATTTCTTATCAACAACATTGTACAAAGATCAAGCAAGGCCTCAACCAATATTTTTGTATTTTGATCCTACACAATATACTACACGGCAAATTATGAATTTCATTATGCCCTGAGGATTTAAGACTTACCACCCAAATCCAACTGACCACTTGAGAAGTTGAAATCGGTGGTGCTATACAAGATCTAATGGAAGAGTTGGAATCCCCAACCTCACCTTCCTCAATCAGTACGAGTGAATATGCAGTGACATCATGGGCCAACTGCTTCTAGCAACGTATAGTGTAGTTGTGAAGATTTAGCCCACCTTGGTACAGGTCACAATGCTTGTGAGTTATGACCATAGCCACACTCTTCCAGGATATGGCTTATGCCCAATCCCATGATATAGATTATGGAGCTGCAGCCTAAAGTTGCACTCTTCCAGTTATGGCGTGCAGCCAATTCTGTGATATAGATTATGGAGCTATAGTCTAAAGCTGCACTCTTCCAGTTATGGCGTGCAGCCAATCTCATGATAGATATATATTCAGGACACAAGAAGGTACCTCAACTTGCACCCCTCATATTCAACAATATGCGTTCTGAGTTAAACTCATATCACCATTCAATAAATGCTGACACTAAATGGATCTATGGCACAGGGCAAACAACACTATTAGATTCCACTTGATTAATTAGATCAATTTAAACATCTTTAAGAATTAATCAAGTTGCAACGTACAACCTCTAAAAAATTCTACATAAGCAAGGAAATGACACATCACCAGAACATACTGAAACATATAAGGTGTGATCTCATCACTTCATACTTATTTTCAACCTGTGTCCATCACAAGGACTACATATCTTGGGGTAACAACCCCTCACCTCATTAATTGAGTAAAACATCTCATGCAAGGCATCAAGCCAACATTCGGCCATAAGACCTTTTACATTATCCTTTTGTATCACCATATCACATGTACCTCCCAAGGCTTATTGAAACAGATCATAACCACCATAGCTCATACCTAGCTATGTACATTAACTGGTGTTGCCTGCATGGTTAGAAACTGATAACAAGAAAGAAATACATCATCAACACCAATATCTCATAGGACTCAAGCCTTACATTTTAGATCATTACAATTAGGGTTTCACTTTACCCGATTAGGGTTTACAAGGTTGGATCAACAACCACCCTTAGGTTATTACTTTCCTTATCATTATGAGACAAGCTATAAGATAGAGGTTATAGGAACATGACCTTTATCATCATATACACGACCACTCCATAGGGTATCACATCTTATCATGTGACCCTAACATCAACATGGTGTGTCATAAACACCACTACAAGGCATCGATTAGGATTTCCACACATGGTACCGGGCAACCACTATAAGGGGGGTTATCGGTTAAGCATATACTAGATGGAAAACCAAGGTATCAACTTACCACTAAGATGGGGTATCAGTTTGAAGCACATGGAATATCAATTTGTCACCTCTAGGGAGTGTGACGGTTACCACCATTTAAGGTGTGACGAGAAACAAAACCATGTCAGGCAACACACAAAAGGGATATATCTGGTAGATCAACTTGATGTATCAGTTGAGCTCTTCAAGGTGTTGGGCCACCCTCTCAGGAGGTGTATCATTTTAACATCTAAGGCTAGTGTATCAGGTTGTAAGACCTAAGGAGAGGGTATCAGCCAACTTAGCCTGTCAGACAACGCCATCTCAAAGCAAAATAGGTGTCAGCATGTCGGGCATCACCAAGTTATATGGGTCATTAGGGTTAGGGTTCATTGAGCGTCTCAGTTTGAGGTGTATCGGGAAACATCACCAAGGGTTATGTATCGGCCTCTGCCTAAGAAGAGCATTATGGCTAGCCCTTGAACATATCAACTCCTCTTGGTACACTCATAGCCATAATGGGCTAACACCCTAAAATGCATACCAGTTTCACCATCACACATGTCGGTCTAGGTGAACAAGATCATGACGACCTAAACATCACCAAGTCATGATGACTTGCCACAAGGGTATCCGTTGACACATTACAAGACGTGACAGCCTAAGCATGCACAAGGCATGAAGATCTAAATGTTACCAAACGTGTCAACCTAAAACTCACCAAGTCATGATGATCTGTCCCTTGGTGTAACGATCTATTTCATTCAGGTTAGGATGGCTAGGGGGCGTCATAGGTCATGACGACCACCCAAACATATCAGCCTAACCAACCTATTGGCCTCCACAAACATATCTACCACAAAATCATATCGACATCATCATCTCGTACCTTCGGATGGCATTACAAGCAAGGTGGAAAGGTGCAACAAAAGTGTAGCATCTAAGGAAGGTTCATTTACAAAATAGAATGTTAAACTACCCAAAAGAGCTACTAACATGCAAGCAAGAATGAGCCAAGGATGATGGACAAGATAGAAAGTAAAAGGTGATAATAACAAAGAGGGTTTAGAGTTATATAACCCACCTCAAGGATCACCACCAAGCTCTAAGATCCAAGGTCAAGCTCCAAGATTCATGAGCTCAAGGTCGAAGAAGATCCTCCAAGCTTGATCACAACAACACCAAGGAAGAAGATGAAAAAAGAACACCACAAGCTTAGGATCATCCACCAAACTCCAAGGGAGCCCACTCCCTCAAGCTTAAGATCAGACACCAAGGAGAGAATGCAAAGATAACCAAAAGGTTTCTCTTACATGGAGAGAAAGATATATATATATATATATACAAGAGCAATGAAAGAAATAAAAAAGGAAAGGTGTCACCACCAAAGAACGCTAGATGACACATGTCCAAGAAGAAAGGCCACATGCAACACCATGCAACAAGGTGATACGAGCCATGTCTCACCCACTAGGTCACCTTCCTAGGTCAAGGTAGATACACACACCCACTCCCTTCAAAAATCAATAGGGATGAAACCATAGAGTGACAAACTAATAGGATGTCCCTCAAAACATCCACAAACCGATACAAAGCCTCTCCAAGGCTCTCAAATCCCGAGACAACACCTTTAGGTGTAAGGTACACCTCAAACATGTGACCAAAACACCTCCAAGGGTATCACCACTCATCCAAGGCTCAAACAAGATGTCCATCCATTTCTCTTTCCTCTAGATGATGCCATGAGAGAGAAGGAACACACTAGAGGTGGCAAACTTGCACATCAACCCCAATTCTAGGTAAATTGCAATTTACACCAAACCTCTCTACAAAACACCAGCATCAAGCTCAAACAAGGAACTCAAGCCTCCAACATGCCCTAATTACATCTCAAATGATTAGAGAAAGGAACTAAGAAACATACTTAAGAAAAACAAGTAGGGTTATCCCAAAATGTGGGTCAGGGTCTTTACGTAGTGACCTATTGGCTTATAACCCACTAAAACTCAGTTTTATATCCTAGCACACTCAAGATTGATCCACAAACTAGAGGATAATGTGAGTGATGTTAAGAATACAATAGGCTAGCATAAAGTGAAACAAGAGAATGAGTCTTATCATCACAACTCTCAAATAATGAAAATAACTCAATGACAATAAATGAGATATGTGCTTTTGTTTTACAAGATGAAGTCCCCCATACTCTACCAGAACTATATGTGAAGCTATTATGGGAAGCCCCTACCCAAGTACAATTTGATGATGTCGAATAATCAAACTACTTCTTGGTTCATGTGAACATTTTTTGGAACCATCTCTTGTCTCATCTAGACTCTACAAGAGACCCATTCCAGTTCCCTAAAACATGGTACACTAGGGAGATATCGACGCTTAAGGTCTAGGACTTATGGAGAATAATCCATAGATTGTTATTTTATATCACTCATATTATACTTATAAATATGGTAACATGTAGAAAACAAGTTAGTCACATGAAAACTTAGACACTATCAATTAAAACACTTGATTTTAGGTATTAACCTCTCTACTAATATCGATATATTTGATATCTCATATATCAAATATGGTTTCCTTTATTTTAATTGAAAGAGTAGCACATATATTCTAATAAGACAAACTCTTCCCCAAGAGATTTAATTGTGATCGATGTTTTTGTTACATATAATAGCTGAAAGAATAAAAAATTTCCTACGAGTAGGAATATGACCTAATCCATTCCTATCTCTTCCAATATGTTGGAACTTCAAGTACTCAAAATCCTTCTCAAAATCAATAGTATCATGGAATATCATGTAGAAAAGTTTTCCCTATCACTTCTTCTATGGATTTTTCTGGTAACCTTGATCAAGTATATTCCAAAAACAAAATTGAACAAGAAACTACATCTTTTTTACATTTATCTATGGAAATGGTCTCCATTGTCTTCACATATTTCCTAAAAAAAAATCCATTTTTTACATGATATGTAGCTTCCTCCGGTCATCACACTTATGCACTCACATGCATGCAATTATTGCTTTTCCAAGTGATGAATACACATATAATTTAGTCATTCCTGATTGTGGTGTTGTCCATTTTAAATTAGTTTTCACAAGTACACTTGTTTAGTTTATGAAACCTTTTGTTGTAGATATATGATAATATTAAATTTGTTTAGTGTGTCCGGCTCAAAAAATTTCATATTCATTAGGAGTTTGGAATAAATTTATTTTTATTAGTCTAGAATATCCACAACACAATGGTTCAGAAAGCCAAAATAGTATTCAACATACACTGTCACTCAGCTGAGCTTGAGGAGGAATATGACATGCACTCAAACATGATCAAGACCTAATATTGTGTCCAATATATTAGATTTATTAATTAACAAAATAAAATATATGTTTTTTAGGATTTCCAATACACTCTAGAACTAAGTTGATTTGAAGGCATTAAAATGAGTCCATGAAATTTTATATGATGTATATATTTCCTACATATGTTTTTTTGTCATATTTAAATATAGTTGAAAAAATTTATAGCAGTGAGAAATTATAGTATGTGATAGATTCTTATGTAACATTCATCAAATTAGGTGTGGGTGGCTATAAATAGAAGCAAAATATCCAGAAGATCCTGTATGTGTGACATTCTAACCATCACAAGAGGGGTACAATAGAAATCCACTCTACTCAAAATCTACATAAATGCATAGTAAAAAGCTCTTGAAACACTAAAATACCCACACACATAACATATTAATCAAATGAGTGAGGATGAAACTGCAATTCTTGAGCCAATTCTTTATTTCCTTCATTCAATTCACATGGAGATCTAGTGTACATAGAGAACTCTGAACAACATAGGGAAAACATAATTGCTCGATGGGGAGAAAGATCCCTATTACACTATCCTCTCCTTATCCATAAAAAAATACATAGATGAGACTTGGGGTGCCCATGTACCAATTTTATGTCATTACTAGGGATGGAAGAGCTTGAGAGAAAGAAACTGAGAAATTCTACAAAGTCGAGGAAACAAACATACTAGATGATTTTTTGGTGACCCAATGAAGATGAATAGAACAATTCATGAGGGAAAAAAATCATCATTTTAGTATCAGAATCATTGCCAAAGTAGGCAAACATTATTTAAGAGCTCAATGATAAGATGAGAATTGTTGAAAAATATAGGCAAAGTTGACATCTTAGAGTCCAAATGAGTCATTGGGAGGTGTTTTTATTAACTGGTATGGCCTATCAACCTGCATTCCTTATCATTTCTTGAAATCAAACCTAGATTGGGGATCCCATTGGTTTAAATGGAGATAACTCTTAGGAATATGGGAAATAAAATGATATTCTGAGGAAGGTTACCATTTTTTTAATTAGGAAAAAAGCACAATGCTCTAAGTCGATTATATATATAAACTAGAATTAAGTAAACATATAAGAGCTTTATTCATCCATCATTGAGAAATCATCGACACTCTTTAGAAGTTGATATATGCAAGTATTCATAAATAACCACGTACTTTACTTCAAGAAAACATGTAATATTTTCCATGTATTGTAAGTATCTAACCCAATCAATCAATGAAATGTGGATCTAAGAAAACTACATGATATGAAATTACACATAACCCTAAAGTGTCACCATGTATCAATATGATATTAATCAGGGTTGAGTCTAGGTTTTAGTTGTTGAAACCCTAATTCTCATTTATTTATGTATAATGGCTTATAAACCCTAGTATTACATCAAGGTAAATCCAGACTTGTGAATATCACTAGATATCATTATTAGTTAATTTGATTAAATTATATCATAGGATAAACATATTTCATGATATTTATCAAACTTTGAGTTGGATTATAGTTAGATTCACAACCCTAATCCTATCATATTATAGTCATAAGGGTTAGGAAACCTAATTAAGTATTAGGTGTAACCCTAACTTATATGTTAATCATATCATAGTCTTATATTAGATTAGATGTTTTTACCAATAGAACAAGATATCAACAATATATCATGAAATATAGGATTTGCATACTTCTCGACATCAATACATGATCTGACATATAATTTTGAGATACGACCAAAATGGGCATGTGAACTATTCTGGTTTGGAATATATGTATTTTCTTCTATAAATTTGATACATATATTCACTATAAACGAATTTAGCATACAATATCTACATTTCATGCAAATTAAACACATTCTAACTAATCATTGATTCTAGTGTCAGTAATGACACTCTTATCCTCACCAGACATTGGGTCAGGCCTAAACCAATGAACTCAGGCCATGTTGGCACCCCATTCCAGTGCATATGAGGCAAAGTAAAGGGAAGAGAGGACATGAATTCCCTTTACCTAAAAGTGTTCGACTCGGAGGTAGAAAAGTAATTTCCCTGGTTTATTATTCTTCCTCCCTTCATTTGTGATTCCACTTCTGACGGGTCATCGAGGAGGTCAACCACATGGTTGACTCTCCTTTCCCAACCGTTGGTGGTGGAATTGAAAAAGCTGGGACTTTGTCATAGCCTTCAAAACTCCACTAGACCTTTTTTTAATGATGTGAGGTGACCAGAGTGGTGTGGATGATGACGTGTGAAAGAGCCAGAGGTTAGAAGTAGAAGATCTAATGGCATGATGGACGAGGTGAAATTGGGTGCATGGTCTAGTTTTAGGAGTCTCAAAGGAACCATTGGACTACTTATATAGGTGTGGGTAGCTAAGAGACCTCACCAACTTAGAGTTTAGATAACCAACACCATCTATGTCTGGGCATCATTTCATCTCACCATGACATCAAGATACATGGGTTCATTGGTTTCCTCTCTCTCTTCTGAAGCTAATGAGACTTGTCTTGTGGGATTTTTACTTAGGGAGATAGAATAGTATGAAGGAGAGAACTTCCACTATGGGACTCTGGATGCAAGGTTGGTGATGACCCATATTCCATTTGATCTCATATCCATGGCTATAACACTTGATCATATCTACTTTCAGCCCCCCCCCAAAGATTCTGAACCATCCAGACTTTGGTGTGGCAATAATACATAAACCAATAATCAAGACCAGTTTCCACACTTTACTACAATTTCCATAAACTTATAGAAAAATCATATAGGTCTCTAAGATTATCCAAGTCATCCCAAAATGTAGTATTATTCTATCATTATCCTTATATCGCATCTGACAAAATTTTGGATCTAAACTATTATGGTAATTAGCCTTTCCTTAATCTTCAAGTATTTACCTAGTTTAATCACCTAGGGCATAGATAATCATGAAACTTTCCAAAAAATTAGATTTATCCTCATTAATCATGATCTCACCTCATACCAAGTATTAGGTCAAATTAAGTTTATTTGATATCTGCAACTTAGAATCCAAGAAATGAATAGATAAAATTAAACCCCCAAGACATGTTAGTACGTGGTTTACTCTAGCAGAAATTATCCTCCCAGTCTGACTCCCCCCATAAGATGCGAAGTCCCTTTTTTCTGACTAGGTTACTAAGGTGACTCATCAACAAGGTAATGAAATTATTGATGATAACAAAAAAAGATGAAAACAACTCATATAGGATGCATAGTCTTAGTGAGTAAATAAAACATCGATATGATATAATATGTTGAATACTTCTCTAATAAAGTTGGGTATATTACTGATAATTTAAAGATTATAATTTAGTAAGTAACTTGGTAATGAATAATGTAAATTTTAAGGGTTACAAATTAGAGATATGTAGTGCAAGAAATTTTCTATAATAAGAAAGTTCTCATAAAAATTTCTTATCAAATAATTAAACTATTTACTTGCATTTATGCTCATTGAATTATCACATTTTATTGTCCTTATTATTTTTGTTTGCATCCACCAAGATAAGATGGATGAGTCCATCACCATGTAGCCCACCCTGGTGCCTTAGGGTTACTAGTACCAGTTAATACCATCTTAAATCTACATCATGTTGTAGGAGGTTGTCACATCTGGAATGTAGTAACATATTGTCTTACAACCTAGTAAAAATCAGCCTCATATCCTAGCATACTCAATATTGATCCACAAACCTAGAGGATAATTTGAGTGATCTTAAGCATAAAACAACTTGGCATAAAGTGATCAGGTGAATGAGTCTTAACATAACAATTCTCATATAGTAAATATAACTCGACGACAGTAAAGGAGATGGGATTTGTTCTTATAAGACGAGGTCTCACACTCTGCCAAAACTACAAGTGAATCTATAAAGGGATGCCCCAACCCAAGTAAGATTCAATGTTGTTGTAATCTAACTAAATCTTGGTTTATGTGTACAACTTTTGGAACCTTCTCTTGACACATAGAGCTTTTACAAGATAACCCATTCTAATTTTGAAAAAAAAATCAATTAGGAAGATATTGATGCTCAAGGTGTCTATTTTGTATGGATATTTAGAGACCCACTAGATTGTTATTTCATGTCACTTATATTTTACTATTCATATGACAACATGTAAAAAACAAGTTAGAGACATAAAAACTTAGATGTTATCAATTAAAAACCTACTTTTTAGATATTAACCTTTCCAGTAGTATCCATCTAATTGATAACTCATAAAAAATAGTTATCTTTATTTTTAGAGAAAAAGTAGCACATATATTCTGATAAAACAACTATGCATCTTCTATCATATGGTAGGGTCCTTCAATTGAACAGATTTTATCAGGATTCTCATTAGACCAATGAGTCCTCAGAGCCTTCATTGGTTGAGTGGTCCATGACTCTTATTCGTTGAGAGTTCCATCGATCCTCATCAACCACTACACAATGAGGAGAAAGATCATACTAACAAAGTTAAAATCTTATAAAATTATGTAGTACTATGAAGGAAGGCATGCAATTAGATAAATGTACTCAATTTTATAATTAGGTTGTTGATTAAGGTGAAACTGCATATTAATCCATAATTGTACATGAACTTGCAAATTAAAGTAAACAAGTTTCAATTGAACTCATATTAGAGTTGTATTTTAACTGATTAAACCAAAGCTCAAACAAGTATGGGTCTGAATAAAAACTGACGTTTAGATATTTTTTCACATAATTTGCAACTAAAACCAAATACTTTGTTGAATTTACAATTTAATCCACAATTTGTAAGTAGACTTGATATTAGGGAATCTGAAGTGCAAATTGAACCACATTATAGATATCTCTTAGTTAATTGGCATCAAAACATAATAAAGTGCATAATTATGATAATAAAGAAATATTAGAGGAATATTAGGTTTAGTCTAGGTTCATGATCTCACACTGATGGCTATGTGTTTTAGTAGAATGTAAGTAGGATATACCTATGGTTGCTTTGTCATATATATGGTTTGACTTTGGCTTTAGCAATGTATATGGTTGATCCATCACATACAATTCATTAGATATCTTCAACTTGGTCAAGTGAACATGTTAAGTCAACCTTAAGTCAAAATAGGGTTTTACACGGTTATATGTATAAGAAATCTGAGTCTTCAGGTTCAACTAGGAGTTTTGTCTAACATGAAAATTTTGGGGATATGACAATGGTAGTTCTCTTTATCTAAAGAAATATTTAGACTTCATCTTAAAGAATTATGCCATGGAGTTACTTGTAGTAAGGGGATCCATTCCTAAGAGTCCATGTAACCAAACTCAAAATGGATGTCTTTGAGTCTTAGATGATGATGATGATGATGATGAAGACAATATTTTTCCTATTCTCTCAAGGATGCTAAGTTGTATATGTTTAATATGACATAATATTAGTTTGGCCTCTATATTGATATGATATATAATAGGTTAATATATACTCTACATTTTAATATGGTTTTCATATAGTATGTTTGTCCCACCATAAGACTCTACATGTTAATATGGTTTCTACAAGTTAAAGCCTTAGAGAGTTTTCAAGATTGAGTTGTAGTTGTTGGCTCTTCAAAACTATAATTTCCTAGTTTTTTTTTCTATATGATTATGTTCACCTTTCGATTGTGATATATAAAATGTTTTAGTATCTGTTACTTTTTCTAGGGTAAGTTAGGAGGTCATTTCATACAACCTACCCTCCTCTTGTAGGGATAGAGTTCAAAGGTTTTACATTATTAGATGAAAATTGAAACTTGGTAGAATTTCTACCTTTACAGGGAAAGTGAGGGGGGAGACCCACAAGGTCGTAGGGTGGTCCTGGTAGAACAAGTCCTCTTTGTAGTTTTTTAGATGATGTCTTGCTAGGGCATCAACAATACCATTAATCGCTTGATTGAACTTGTAAAGCTTCCCATCTTGATAGAATCTTTGTAATTCCTCAAGATTTTGTATCCAAGATTCAAGTCAAGGTGCCTCATGATTGCCTTCCTGAATAGCAACAAGGGCCCTATTGCTATCACTATTAATGGTTACCTTTTTATAGTTTAGTCTAAAATCTCTAGAGCTAGGTTGATAGTAGTTAGCCCTATGATTGACAAGACCTTGGTGTATCTAGTAGCTCCACTAGCCATCTTCTATCTCTATTGGTCATTATTACAATAATAGAAGTTTCATTCCCTTTGACAACAACATATGCAGTCATCTTGGTGTTGTTGTCATTCAAACCCAATCTCAAATATGAGTGAGTGAGGTCAGGATCATTGAAAGTATGTTCAACCCTATCGATATACTTGCTCCGGACTTAACAAATGCTCAAATTTAGGCATTAGGAGTGAGATATGCCGGTCCACAATGATCTCCACCAAATTGAAAACCTTCTTTTTTATCGAGTTTTAGATAATCATGTAACACATGGAAAACCTAGACATGTAGTTTTTATCCTTTATCAAGTTCATCTTTAGTCACTCTACCATAGAATTGCCCTAAAGGAAAGTCTGGTTGTTAAACAAACTACACTTGTCCAATTGGACCTGGCATGAATGCAATCTCTAAGTGCATGGATGGTTGTTTCATCATCCACTTTAGACCTAGGGCATTATTATCATCTAAAATTTTCTTTGTTTTCTCCTAGAGTTTGTCACAATTGCATCATGGAATACAAGACTCATAAAGACATGGGCCTTGAAGGGGGTTTTGAGTTGAAAAATATCTCTCCATTGTCCATTACCAAGTTCATCCTTATGTCTATGCATAAATATATATGCAGAGCTAATGGTGTATTTTCCTATGTCATCATGGATACATGCCTAATCATCATAAAGCAGGATATGTTCTAGATGGGTTGATTTAGGATCCACTCAATGCATTTAGGAGGTAGGTAATTATCCAAAATCAACCTATTCCAGTTGCCATCAATGTTGACTAAACTAGAAACTTTCATATATGTGATTTCCTATTCAATGGGTTTAGTACAGACATCAATCGGTCTACCCTAATTTGGAACCCAATTATGAACCAGACTAAGGTGTCCTCTCCATTGTTAATAACTATGATACAGTTGTCTTTGATGAACTCTTTACTAGTATTCACAACCCTTCGAGAAGTAGTGGACAATGCTCCTTGTTGGCTTTTAAATTTCATGTATTTTATTTAAACACCAACCTTCCATAGTGATTGTCAGTTAGTTACAATGTCCCAAGCATTCTTTCTAATTACCACTTTGTTCCATGTATCCATATATTTTGTACCCAGTCCTCCTTCCTTCATATTAGTGGTAACTTTGTTCCAACCCACAAGAGAAATCATGTTTGTTTTGTGTCCCCTCCCCCATATGAACTTTCTGATGATTTTAAACATGTTCTTGGAGACACTGCTTGGTATTACTAAAGTATGCATCAAACGTGTTGGTACTATGGTCAGAATAGACTGGGTTAGGCATATTGTCCATACTAGAGAAAGAGTTTTATCTGCCCAATTGTTGATCTTACTTCCCATCTTTTTTATAATGCCTACATATGTAGATCTCCTGATATAGTTATGAAGGATGGGGACCCCTAGGTACATCCAAAAGTCATATGTTTTAGCAATACCACTGAAACTACATATACTCATCCTCGTCTAATGATCCACCAATGCGGAGAAGAATATTCTCATCTTCTCAATTGAATGAGATGACCATATCCCTTTTTCAAAAGTTTTGAAGCAGCCATTGATGATGGATATCTGGTCCATAGAAGCCCTAGCAAAGGTGATAATGTCATTTGCAAAACAAACAAGGGACATGACAAGCCCTTGTTGTGGGATTTTGATTGGTTTCCATATGTCAGTGTTCTCAATGATATCAATTAATTGTGTAAGCCTCTCCATACACAAAACAAACATGTATGGGTACATCATGTCTCCTTGTCTAAGTCCCCTCAAAGCTTTGAAGCTCGAAAAGCTTTTCCCATTCTGATAGATAATAGTGGTACTACAGGATAAGGATTTCATTATGTAATACTTGATAGTGGTAGTCCAATTGGCTTTACAGATGGTATCTTCAATAAACCACCAAGGCATCCAGTCATTTCTTTAGATAGGTCAACCTAAATCACCATGAAAAGTTCCACTCCTTGCTTTCTTGTGTTATGAATGATTTCCTAGACAAGAATTATGTTGTCTGAAATCTTTCTTCCTAGTACAAATCTATTCTATTTTGGAGATATCCACTTAGGTATATGCTTCTTTAAATGTTATACATCACCTTAGAATCTAGTTTGAGGCACACATTATTGAGAGATACTGGCCTTAGTTAATTGTAATCAGTCATATTTTTTACTTTAGGTACAAGTATAATGGAAAATTCACCAAGAGCATCCGAAACGAGGTTGCCATTAAGAATGTGTCTGATTATTTTAAGGATGTGTTCAAATTCTTCTTGAGAAAATCATTATTAGTGCCATATGAATCAAGCTCCTTGTACGGGTTGAGGTCTTTTAAGGTCTTCTATATTTTGAATCCAGTAGGAACAGTAGCCAAGTCTAGTAGTTGGCTAGGTGAAACGTTTTTGAATGAGCTTGGTAGGGCATCCATGTTATCTTGCATAGGTAATGATGGCGTTGTGAACAGGGATCAAAAAAGCATATTTACCAACTTTTATATCATCATTTGACACCCAACATCCATCAGGTTGGTGTAAAGTAGATATTGTATTTGTTCTTTGACGAGTACTAACATAGGCATGATAAAATTTCCTATTGTTATCCCCATATTTTAGCTAGTTGATATGACTTTGGTTTCCACTTTCCTTCTTCCTCCACTAATAATTTATCGATCTCTAGTTCTAGATTGGAACAAAATTGGTCCTTTGCCTTAGTGTATTGCATCTCGAGCTCCTTTTGAGTAGTGTTGATCATAGTGGTGATCTTGTTTTTCTCTTTCCTTTTGGTAATCTTTAAGTTTATGTCCCAACTCATTATAGGTTGTTTTGAGATATATGGAGAGATTCATGGAAATGATCCTCATTTTTCCAAAGTGAGTGCAACTTGTTTTGAAACTCATGCTAGGAGTACCATGATTCTTTATCCTTGAACCTCAGTACATGTTTGCCATGGAATGTTTTTAGTAGGGTGACCGAATTATGATAACACACTATATGAGGAAGAGTTCCACATATAATATCACTCTTAGAACGAATCCATTCAGCATTGGCAACCACCCTATCCAATTTCTCATGGAGTTTATCCTTTTTGTAAGTGTATATGTACCCACTGTTACCTATGTTAGTGACCTACAAGGAGGAGTGCGTTTTGGAATCTAGTCATCTCATTGTAGTAAGAATATTTATTGGCTATCTTTTTGTTTGGTGACATCATACAATTGAAACCACCCAGCACAACCCAGGGTTTACTCATGTTAACACTTCTAGAATACAGATGATTCCACAAAATAGACCTACCACTAGGTCTTGGGCATGCATACACAAAGGTGATATATGTATTTCCATTGACGCAACGATGAGTGCAATATTTGGGACTTTGTATGATTTGAACATTACAATCTATTTCATTCCACAGAAACCATATTTCTCCAAAGAAGCCCCTAGCCTCGACTCTATACAAGCTAGTATATCCAATGTCTTTAATGGCATTAGTGACACCATACCCAGAAATGCAAGGTTCAACAATAGCAATAAGCTTTACTTTGTATTGCAAGAACATGTTTTTAGAGCATGTCTGGCTTTATCTGTGCCAACGACTTTGATATTTCAAATTATAGTATTAATCATGAAGAAAGAGAGAGATGATGTAACGACCCCGCCTCCTGGTAACCCCCAATTAAGGGAGACCCGAAGGTCAAAGCCGTTATTCAATTAATAGGATCAAAGGTTCAACAAATAATCAATAATAATTATGAAAATTCTACTAACTAACTGGAATTTGGTATAAAATTAAAACTTTACTTACCTTTGAAAACTTTGGAAATCTATCTATCCAGAGCTTGAATTATTCTATCTAATCCTCCTTGCACTTTATTTCTTATTTCCACAATGTGTCACTTTACTGTTTGTTCTTTCAATTGTTGTTCCTAAAACGCCGACAAACAAAACATCGGTCAGTATATCGAAATATACTGGTATGTGGGAACAACCAAAAGTTTGCACATAAGGATAACAATCTAATTATCACAATGAAGTTAATTAACAAGCCAATTTACACTTTTCAGTATGACATTCTCCACCTCTTTTGCCCTAACCCTGGCATACCCACCTTAGGGTTTCCTTTGCCAATGACTTAAGGCCACCTTCTCAATCTCGAGCTTGGTGCCCACTAGTCATGCAATATCATAGGCCACCTTCTCATTCCCGAGATTGGTGCCTGGGGTCACCACTTAAGGTGTCCATTGGTCTACCCATCTGGGCCTGACCTTTGGCATCATTCATCAGGGTGGCATGTAGGTGCGAGAATACATACTTCCATTATTAATGTGATAATCATAATGACTTTATAGTTTGCAAGTATGAACATCCAAACTGATAATTTGCATTTAATGCCGTTAACCATCCAGAAAATCCTCGGGAAACTAAGGTGGTTATTCATAATTAACCACATACCCGATCTGATGATTTGAACAGAAATATCCATGCAAATAAGAATCCAAGGAAGCAAGCATTTTCAACAAGATCCTGAAATAATCACGTAATTTCCTTTTTATTATTCATGTCATCAAGATCCATTAAAACTAGCTCGCTTCCTAGGGTTTCTAATTCACTTTTAGGGTTTCTATTGTAATTAGGGTTTCCCTTCATCTTATACTATTTTAAACCCTAATTTAACGCAATTGATCACAAACCCTAATTATCTCAACATCTAATCCTCAGTTACGGATTGAAGGCATAATTAACCATTAAATAAGTCCATTAAGTCTCTTTTACATTAAAGCTACTATTTTTATCCCTTTTAATCCATGACAACATTAATATACACATTTATCATTAATTCTATCTTTTATTCATTAGAAAACCCTAATTACTACATTTAGGGTATTTATCCACAAATTAGGAACTTTAATGCACAAAAGAGCTTATAACCATGAAAACTTAGTTCTATACATGAAATCAAATAATTAAAAGCATTAGTAGTCCTAATCACCAACATTAGGGTTTCAAGGCCCATTAAAGCCTATGTATGCACATAAACTCTAAATTAAACGAATTACGTGCAAAGTTCATCTTTTTTTATCTTAATGTATCTCTTTATGATTAACATGTTAATATCAACTTTAGTCATCAATTAAACCCTTATAAATATATTATTCATCTCAAAATAGGGTTCTTTAAACATTAAAGTATTAAAGTTGACATCTTCCAATAATTTTCGAATTACAAGAGAAATCAGGTTTCAATTTTATTTTTAATGAATTCCCCTCATTTTTCTGAGCAACTTTCATATTTTATGCGTGCTAATCCGAGCTACAAATCATTAGGTATAAATTTAGCAAAAACACTTAGTTTGGGCCAATGGGGGGCTGCCACATAGGCGCCTTCCAAGCAACACGGGGCGGCTTGCTTTAAAACATTTCGAAGTGATTGTTTTTCTCCTGGTTAAGTAAGTTGGTTCTACCGCTCACGGAGGGCAAATTTGTCCAATGCTCCTGATCGTCTTCAACCTTGAGATCCGCCACGACCAGGCCATGAACAGCTGCTTCCCGCGGTCTGCCCTTCCACCGTGAGGCTCCAGGATCGACGTCACTGGCTGCCCTAGCTCCGCCATCGTCTGCCGCACCTAGGGTGCCTCTAACTTGCCACCAAAGTGGTCTCTCCCAAGAGGAAGAAGGATGCGATCGTTGCTGCAACTGCAGCCGGTCTTGCAGTCTATTAGTGGAAGTTTTGTGAGGCTAAGGACGTCGAGATGGTAGTCGAGAAGTCCAGGGTTGATGTGGAAGCACCCTGCCTCCAACCAGATGACTCCTCATCCCCTGGTTTGCTCCAGGGTTGCTCTACACCTTTGTTAGGGTTTTGCATGCAAGAAACAAGAAAAAAGGAGATATAGTTGTGTGGAATCTCTCTCCGGACTCGAACTGGAGGGTCTATCCTTTAAATAGGGGAGTATCCATGCCCCAGATCACTTGCCCACTAAGCAATCAAGGCTACTCCTTATAGGAAAGGAATTTCCTTATTTTACAAGTATTCTTCTCTCTTTCTTTGTGTACTTTGTTCATTAAATCTTAGGAATTCAAAATTCCTCTCACCTATTCTCTTTATTTCTTGCTTTTCAATTCATAGGCACGAAATCCTATTTTCCTTTAATAGAAATTACTTTCTTTCTAGCAATACCACATAATCCATTAATAATGTCTTACATTATTCTCTTATTTTCTTTTATAGGTATTTTCTCTTTCCTCTTTATTCATTGGGACTCCTTGGATCCCAAGAAACTCTAATAATTCAAAATCCTTTTTATTGGATACTCATTATCCTTCTAGATGCATCTAAATGCATTATTCTTCATTATCATGTGTATTTCTTATTAAAATATTTCTTTTTGAGGATTTCTCTTTTATTTTCTTCATTAGTATTCCTTTTATCATTAGGAATCCTTGGAATACGAAATTCCACTAAGGATAACTCAATTATACCTCTTTTCGCTTGTTTTCCACCTTTTATCATTGTTTTCAATTTCTTTCTTAATAAAGAAATACTTAATTAATATTTTCTTTTCTTATTTATTTTCTTTGCAGCTTTGGACTCCTTGGAACCCAAGGAACCCATGTGGTATGAAATCCATCCTTGGATTGAATTCTTTTTCCTTCCAGAGGTTTCCACATCTCTCTTTTCTCAAAAACTCAATTATTCATTTATTAATTGAATTTCCTTCTTATTGGGCCCAATAGCCAATAAAGCCCACAACACAATCATCAAGGCTATTGTAAACAAAATCCATTTATTCAAAACAAATTATATCATTATTTGTTCCAATATCTTTAATGTGAGAAATTACATTCCTCACCAAAGGAACCCAAAAATTGGGGTTGTAACATCCTTCCCCTCTTATAAGAATTTTGCCCTCAAAATTCTATCAAGCAAACAAACCGTTCAGGATAAGCCTTTCATACGTCCATCAGGGCTCCCATGTGGCATCACCTTTTTCGTGGTGCTTCCCAAGAACCTTCATCATCTCATTTCTTCCATCTGAGTTCTTTCTTACATTGGTATATCGTACCCTCATAGGTGACTCGGGACATTTCAGCCTCTCAAAAGCTAAATAGGTTCAGAGCTCAACACATGGCTTGGGTACCTGACATAGTTCTCTAAATCGAACTTATGGAACACTTTATACATCATGTTATCCTGAGGGGCAAGGCTAAACACAACCATCTCCACCAATCCATCTCAAATGGAACCATATATCGGGGACTCAGCTTTCTCAGATGTAGCTCAGAGGGGTCAGATTTTCACATTATATTCTCCCACAGTGAACTGCATGTCAGTCTGCTTTACATCAGCTCGTGACTCATGTCACCCTTGGGCTCTCTCTCAACCATTGCACGATCAAGTGAATTCATCTGCACATAGTGTGGTTCTTTCCTGACCTTCGTGAGGCCTCCTTCACCAACATCATCATAATGGAGTGGTGACCAACACAACCTCCTTATAGAACTTCTTGCATCCCGATAAAGGCTATGGTGGTTATCATCACATCTTAAGAAATGTATCTATGTATCACCCTGAATGGGCACACATGCTCTCGTCAGACCCTCTAGTTTGGATCATACTAACCATTAGTATGGGGTGATAAACTGTACTAACATCGAGTGCTTCATGTATCTACTTCCACCTCATGGAAGTGAACCTTTAGGTCACACTCACTCTTGAACTTGCATCATGGTGAAGTTGAACCATCTCACTCTTATAAGTAGTTCAACTGGATCTGTCCCTTGAAAGTACTCTTTTTTTAACATGTTATCTAGGTAAGGTGATCTACCATAACCCTTATTGCATCTTGATCTTTCTTGTTCAAGGGAAGACTTACTACAACATCCATAGTGGTGAACTCCCATTCCCACTCAGGGACTCTTCATCCTCTATGTCAAAGGATCGGGTTACTGGTGTTCGTCCTTCACCTACTATCATGCATGGCCACAAGCCACATGCATCTTCATATTAAGCATCCAAAGTTCTACTATCTCTTACTATCTCTATAGTATCACGGTGTATGGTGATCTTAAAATCATGATTTCTTGAATGTCATGATTCCTCAAGATCGATTCCTCGAAAACCCTAAACCACTCTCATCAGGGTTTGAATACCTTCCTATCCAAAGAAGTGTATTTGAGGTTCTACCACCATCCTTTCATCAAAGCCTATGCTGGCTAACCAAACAACCATTAACTTGTTCAACATACCTCATTACATCTGAGTGTTAGCCAAACACGTCTCCTCTCCAGACTTAGGGTTAGCCTAACAAACTCTTCTAGTCTCTATCCAAACTAGGCAGCTATATCTCAACCAAAACATCCATTACCACTTCTTATCCTTAGGTGTTAAGTATTGTTGAGAACATACACCTCCATGTATTCCACTTATCATCTCATCTCAAACTCTAAGTTTGTCTTCATCAAGAAACTCGGAGCTTATTCTCTTGGTTTTCGTACTCAACCTTGTATCACTTGCAAGTTCCACATAGCTTCTGCTAAAAACATCCTTATTTCTCTCACTGTTTGTAAACCATCCATGTATTGTTCACTCCACAAGGGTATGTTATCATCTCTATCCTCATACCTCATAGCAACGTTCCAACTTCCATCATATTTTATCTTTGGTGTAAGGCATGTGTACTATCCTATCTCTCACTCCTATAACAAGAGGAAATAAGCATTTGGCTACAGTCCAAATATAGATTTCTTCCTATTCCAAGAGTAGAGATGGTACAACCCAACTTTCCAGTACACTTTCGAATCTAAGTTGAAACGTGCCACATATGTCTCTACTTCACAAACATCTCAACAACAAAGTTACTTCTATGGAAAACTGGTCTCAAACTTACCTGGTCCAAGCACAATCCTTGGTCATCTCCTCTAGGTCTTTAGGGTGCCGACACTTTTGGGGTCATCCCTCTTCCCTCATGCATCCAGAGAGTGCCCTACTCATCCGCCCTTTGGGTCCCATGAGTTCATGAAGGTGATCAATCTCCTAACCCATGGCCCTCAGAGAATGATAGTTGTTACCTACCGACCCTATGGTCATGTGCAACTAGGGAATTAGGAAACTCCTACTTCCATCGGTCTTATCCCTAACTGATCCTTGGGTAGACGTAGGATTCTAACATAGTACATGTTCAACTTAGAACCTTACCCAATCCTTCATCATATCTCTCTATATTCATGAATGACTTTCATCCCTTCATAGGGGTCATGGCAACGTGCCTACCTTGGTCAGGCCCCATACCGGTTACCTCCATGGTAACACATCCACATGCACTTAGAGATGGTTATCTATGGGTCTACAGATTCATTCTCATACCATGTACTTTTCAATTAGCTTCTCAAGATCCCATGAAACCTCTTTAGGTTACCTCAAAACCAAAAAAACTGGTACACAGCTTACCAAAGGGTCCCTCTCCCAGGATGGGAGGAAACTACAACTCTTGACAACAAACATCCTTAGGGTTTATCTTCACATGAGCATGCTTAACCCAGCAGCTACTAGGGTACAAGTAGACCACCTATTAAACCATGCTAGGTCATACTTGTTCTCTTTCCTCAACATTAGATCAACTTAGTCGTGAAGGTTTCATCAAACATACCCTTAACTTAAGGGGTTTCCTTTACCTCTACACATGAGGAGTACCATGCTCGAAACTATAGAGACTCAAATCTCATCATGAGAATTGGATACAATGCTTCCCTTCTTAGGCATAGGAACCCTAGGCTTCTCCTTTGGATATTCAACTGCATGCTCAATCTCTTAACCACGAATCAAGCATGTCCAAGGTATGTCATGTACTCCCATGATCCTTTTATATGGGCAATACCTCAGAGTCGAGTCCTCCTCAAGGACATTCAACTAGGTATAAAACCTCACAATAGGTTACCTCCTCCAGGTCTAAGGCACTCTTTATCTCATCCAACAGGTAGTTACTTATACCATAGGTACCAGAAGCATCATCCTCTCTCCAGGGTTTGTTTCCTCTAAAGATAACCAAGATATCATCAGCTTCCAGGAGTCACGCATAAGTCCACCACTATCATCCACTTAGGTCGCATCATCCTCAACTCCCCATTGTTCCTCATATCTTAGGGTTTTTAGGCTTCCAACCTCCTTGTTGGGTTCTTGCTTTCTCTCTCTAGAGCTAACTCCACATCCATCCATACTACTAGAGGTCCTCTCTCCATGAAGGCTCATGCTCACAAGCATACCCCTATGTGGGTGAAGCCTATGCTCAACTCATGTTTGGCTCAAGATCATCCATATCTCTTTATACTTATCTCATAATCCATCCATCGTGCCCTTCTCGCTAGGGTTTCAACTTACTACCGTTCCACTGACGTACTCTAGGTGCATGCTATCCCCTACTTACATAAGCCATATGGTTTCTATAGGTCCTTCACTAACCTCATCAATGAAGGAGCTATCCTTCACTCTAACATGCCCGACCTTTTCTAGGATTGGGTCGCCCAAGGTACTACACTATCAACTTCTCATGGCTCATAAGGATCCCAAGGCACATCTATCCAAACACCTGGTCTACCATAACATCTAACTCATCATGTTATCTCTCTCTCTAACCTTCACTTAGGGTTAGGGTTAACATCACCTCAAAGGATGTTCTAGGTCTCTACGTTTAATGGAGATCTCTACCTCCACGACTAACTCTCTTTACTTATCCTCCTGATAAGAAGGTCTAGCCTCAGGTCTTTCCTGAGGGCAATGACAACTCGTGTCATATGACCTAAGCATGTATCTATTCTTTAGTTCGCGCTTAATCTTAAGCTTATGTCCATGACATCTTATTTACATGCTTTTCATTAATTTGGTGGAGGATTCCTTAGACCTCATTGACCTTACCCATACCTCAAGAGGGTGAGGAGAAGAGAGAAAACCCTAATCATTAAGGTCCTTAATAGAATTTGAGTTGAGAAGGGATGAACAAGATGAGAGAGTCCTAAAGGTATCTCATTTCAAGTCATATCCTAAGACATCGGCCAGGCAGTCATACAATCTAGGAGTCCTCATATTCCGACTAGCAGTGCGGAGGAAAATATTGCCATCCCCTGGACGTGATCCTTTTCTAAACACCTCAGTCTTTCAGACAATCCTCTAATAACTCCCTCGGTTCTATGGAATTTGTAAAATTTAATAATTATTAAAGATTAAGTGAGGAACCTATGCTCTGATACCAATTGTAACGACCCCGCCTCCCGGTAACCCCCAATTAAGGGAGACCCAAAGGTCAAAGCCGTTATTCAATTAACAGGATCAAAGGTTCAACAAATAATCAATAATAATTATGAAATTCTACTAACTAATTGGAATTTGGTATAAAATTAAAACTTTACTTACCTTTGAAAACTTTGGAAATCTATCTATCCAGAGCTTGAATTATTCTATCTAATCCTCCTTGCACTTTATATCTTATTTCCACAATGTGTCACTTTACTATTTTTTCTTTCAATTGTTGTTCCTAAAATGCTGACAAACAAAACGTCGGTCAGTATATCAAAATATACTGGTATGTGGGAACAACCAAAAGTTTGCACATAAGGATAACAATCTAATTATCACAATCAAGTTAATTAACAAGACAATTTATACTTTTTAGTATGACATTCTCCATTTCTTTTGCCCTAACCCTGGCATAACCACCTTAGGGTTTCCTTTGCCAATGACTTAAGGCCACCTTCTCAATCCCGAGCTTGGTGCCTGGTGGTCACCACTAATGGTGCCCACTAGTCATGCAATATCATAGGCCACCTTCTCATTCCCGAGCTTGGTGCCTGGGGTCACCACTCAAGGTGTCCATTGGTCTACCCATCTGGGCCTGACCTTTGGCATCATTCATCAGGGTGTCATGTAGGTGCGAGAATACATACTTCCATTATTAATGTGATAATCATAGTGACTTTATAGTTTGCAAGTATGAATATCCAAACTGATCATTTGCATTAAATGCGGTTAACCATCCAGAAAATCCTCGAGAAACTAAGGCGGTTATTCATAATTAACCACATACCTGATCTGATGATTTGAACAGAAATATCCATGCAAATAAGAATCCAAGCAAGCAAGCATTTTCAACAAGATCCTGAAATAATCACGTAATTCCCTTTTTTATTATTCATGTCATCAAGATCCATTAAAACTAGCTTGCTTCCTAGGGTTTCTAATTCACTTTTAGGGTTTCTATTGCAATTAGGATTTCCCTTCATCTTTTAATATTTTAAACCCTAATTTAACACAATTGATCACAAACCCTAATTATCTCAACATCTAATCCTCAGTTTCGAATTTAAGGCATAATTAACCATTAAATAAGTCCATTAAGCCTCTTTTACATTAAAGCTACTATTTTTATCCCTTTTAATCCATGGCAATATTATTATACGCATTTATCATTAATTCTATCTTTTATTCATCAGAAAACCTAATTACTACATTTAGGGTATTTATCCACAAATTAGGAACTTTAATGCACAAAATAGCTTATAACCATGAAAACTCAGTTCTATACATGAAATCGAATAATTAAAGCCATTAGTAGTCCTAATTACCAACATTAGGGTTTCAAGGCCCATTAAAGCCTATTTATGCACATAAACTCTAAATTAAACGAATTACATGCAAAGTTCATCTTTTTCGATCTTAATGTATCTCTTTATGATTAACAGATTAATATCAACTTTAGTCATCAATTAAACCCTTATAAATATATTATTCATCTCAAAATAGGGTTATTTAAACATTAAAGTATTAAAGTTGACATCTTCCATTAATTTTCGAATTGCAAGGGAAATCAGGTTTCATTTTTATTTTTAATAAATTCCCCTCGTTTTTCTGAGCAACTTTCATATTTTATGCGTGCTAATCTGAGGTAGGAATCATTAGTTATGAATTTAGCAAAAACACTTACTTTGGGCCAATGGGGGGCTGCCACGTAGGTGCCTTCCATGCAACGCGGGGCGGCTTGCTTTAAAACATTTCGAAGTGATTGTTTTGCCCCTAGTTAAGTAAGTTGGTTCTACCACTCGCGGAGGGAAAATTTGTCCAATGCTCCCGATCGTCTTCAACCTTGAGATCCGTCGTGACCAGGCCACGAATAGCTGCTTCCCGCAGTCTGCCCTTCCACCCTGAGGCTCGAGGATCGACGTCGGTGGCTGCCCTAGCTCCGCCATCATCCACCGCACCTAGGGCGCCTCTAACTTGCCACCTAAGTGGTCTCTCCCAAGAGGAACAAGGATGCGACCGTTGCTGCAACTGCAGCCGGTCTTGCAGTCTATCAGTGGAAGTTGCGCGAGGCTAAGGACGTCGAGATGGTAGCCCAGCAGTCCAGGGTTGATGTGGAAGCACCCTGCCTCCAACCAGATGACTCCTCAGCCCCTGGTTTTCTCCAGGGTTTCTCTACACCTTCGTTAGGGTTTTGCGTGCAAGAAATAAGAAGAAGGGAGATATAGTTGCGTGGAATCTCTCTCCGGACTCAAACTGGAGGGTCTATCCTTTAAATAGGGGAGTATCCATGCCTAAGATCGCTTGCCCACTAAGCAATCAAGGCTACTCCTTATAGGAAAGGGATTTCCTTATTTTACAAGTATTCCTCTCTCTTTCTTTGTGTACTTTGTTCATTGAATCTTAGGAATTCGAAATTCCTATCACCTATTCTCTTTATTTCTTGCTTTTCAATTCGTAGGCATGAAATCCTATTTTCCTTTAATAGAAATTACTTTCTTTCTAGCAATACCACATAATCCATTAATAATGTCTTACATTATTCTCTTATTTTCTTTTATAGGTATTTTCTCTTTCCTCTTTATTCATTAGGACTCCTTGGATCCCAAGAAACTCTAATAATTCGAAATCCTTTTTATTGGATACTCATTATCCTTCTAGATGCATCTAAATGCATTATTCTTCATTATCATGTGTATTTCTTATTAAAATATTTCTTTTTGAGGATTTCTCTTTATTTCTCTTTTATTTTCTTCATTAGTATTCCTTTTATCATTAGGAATCCTTGGAATACGAAATTCTACTAAGGATAACTCAATTATACCTCTTTTTGCTTGTTTTCCACCTTTTATCATTGTTTTCAATTTCTTTCTTAATAAAGAAATACTTAGATAATATTTTCTTTTCTTATTGCTTTTCTTTGCAACTTTGGACTCCTTGGAACCCAAGGAACCCATGTGGAACGAAATCCATCCTTGGATTGCATTCTTTTGCCTTCCAGAGGTTTCCATGTCTCTCTTTTCTCAAAAACTCAACTATTCATTTATTAAATGAGTTTCCTTGTTATTAGGCCCAATAGCCAATAAAGCCCACAACACAATCATCAAGGCTATTGTAAACAAAATCCATTTATTCAAAACAAATTATATCATTATTTGCTCCAATATCTTTAATGTGAGAAATTTCATTCCTCGCCAAAGGAACCCAAAAATTGGGGTTGTAACATCCTTCCCCTCTTATAAGAATTTTGCCCTCAAAATTCTATCAAGCAAAAAAACAGTTCAGGATAAGCGTTTCATACGTCCATCAGGGCTCCCATGTGGCATCACCCTTTCCATGGTGCTTCCCAAGAACCTTCATCATCTCATTTCTTCCATCTGAGTTCTTTCTTACCTTGGTATATCGTACCCTCATAGGTGACTCAGGACATTTCAGCCTCTTAAAAGCTGAATAGGTTCAGGGCTCAACACATGGCTTGGGTACCTCACATAGTGCTCTAAATCGAACTTATGGAACACTTTATACATCATGTTATCCTGAGGGGCAAGGCTAAACACAACCATCTCCACCAATCCATCTCAAATGGACCCATATATCGGGGACTCAGCTTTCTCAGCTGTAGCTCAGAGGGGTCGGATTTTCACATTATATTCTCCCACAGTGAACTGCATGTCAGTCTACTTTACATCAGCTTGTGACTCATGTCACCCTTGGGCTCTCTCTCAGCCATTGCACGATCAAGTGACTTCATCTGCACACATTGTGGTTCTTTCCTGACCTTCGCGAGGCCTCCTTCACCAACATCATCATAATGAAGTGGTGACTGACACAACCTCCTTATAGAACTTCTTGCATCCCGATAAAGGCTATGGTGGTTATCATCACATCTTAAGAACTGTATCTATGTATCACCCCGAATGGGCACACATGCTCTCGTCAGACCCTCTAGTCTGGATCATACTAACCATTAGTATGGGGTTATAAACTGTACTGACATCGAGTGCTTCATGTATCTACTTCCACCTCATGGAAGTGAATCTTTAGGTCACACTCAAGAACTCTTGAACTCGCATCATGGTGAAGTTGAACCATCTCGCTCTTATAAGTAGTTCAACTAGATCTGTCCCTTGAAAGTACTCTTTTTTTTAACATGTTATCTAGGTAAGGCAATCTACCATAACCCTTATTTCATCTTAATCTTTCTTATTCAAGGGAAGACTTACCACAACATCCATAGTGGTGAACTCCCACTCCCACTCGGGGACTCTTCATCCTCTATGTCAAAGCATTGGGTTACTGGTGTTCGTCCTTCACCTACTATCATGCATGGCCACAAGCCACATGCATCTTCATCTTAAGCATCCAAATTGCTACTATCTCTTACTATCTCTGTAGTATCACGGTGTATGGTGATATGAAAATCATGATTTCTTATATGTCATGATTCCTCAAGATCAATTCCTCGAAAACCCTAAACCACTCTCATCAGGGTTTGATTACCTTCCTATCCAAAGAAGTGTATCTGAGGTTCTACCACCATCCTTTCATCAAAGCCTATGCTGGCTAACCAAACAACCATTAACTTGTTCAACATACCTCGTTACATCTGAGTGTTAGCCAAACATGTCTCCCCTCCAGACTTAGGGTTAGCCTAACAACCTCTTCTAGTCTCTAGCCAAACTAGGCAGCTATATCTCAACCAAAACATCCATTACCACTTCTTATCCTTAGGTGTTAGGTATTGTTGAGAACATACACCTCCATGTATTCCATGTATCATCTCATCTCAAACTCTAAGTTTGTCTTCATCAAGAAACTCAGAGCTTATTCTCTTGGTTTTCGAACTCAACCTTGTATCACTTACAAGTTCCACATAGCTTCTCCTAAATACATCCTTATTTCTCTTACCGTTTGTAAACCATCCATGTATCATTCACTCCACAAGGGTATGTTATCATCTCTATCCTCATACCTCATATCAACGTTCCAACTTCCATCATCTTTTATCCTTGGTGTATGGTATGCGTACTGTCCTATCTCTCACTCCTATAACAAGAGGAAATAAGCATTTGGCTACAGTCCAAATACAGAGTTCTTCCTATTCTAAGAGTAGAGATGGTACAACCCAACTTGCCAGTACACTTTTAAATCTAAGTTGAAACGTGCCACATATGTCTCTACTTCACAAACATCTCAACAACAAAGTTACTTCTATGGAAAAATGGTCTCGAACTTACCTGGTCCAAGCACAATCCTTGGTCATCTCCTCTAGGTATTTAGGGTGCTGACACTTTTGGGGTCATCCCTCTTCCCTCATGCATCCAGAGAGTGCCCTACTCATCCGCCCTTTGGGTCCCATGAGTTCATGAAGGTGATCAATCTCCTAACACATGGCCCTCAGACAATGATAGATGTTACCTCCCAACTCTAAAGATAACCAAGATATCATCAGCTCCCAGGGGTCACGCATAAGGCCACCACTGTCATCCACTTAGGTCGCATCATCCCCAACTCTCCAATGTTCCTCATATCTTGGGGTTTTTAGGCTTCCAACCTCCTTGTTGGGTTCTTGCTTTCTCTCTCTAGATCTAACTCCACATCCATCCATACTACTAGAGGTCCTCTCTCCATGAAGGCTCATGCTCACAAGCATACCCCTATGTGGGTGAAGCCTATGCTCAACTCATGTTTGGCTCAAGATAATCCATATCTGTATACTTATCTCATAAGCCATCCATGGTGCCCTTCTGGCCAGGGTTTCAACCTACTACCATATCACTGACGTACTCTAGGTGCATGCTATCCCCTACTTGCATAAGCCATAGGGTTTCTATAGGTCCTTCACTAACCTCATCAATGAAGGAGCTATCCTTCACTCTAACATGCCCGACCCTTTCCAGGGTTGGGTCGCCCAAGGTACTCCGCTATCAACCTCTCATGGCTCATAAGGCACCCAAGGCACGTATATCCAAAAACTTGGTCTACCATGACATCTAAATCATCATGTTATCTCTCTCTAACCTTCACTTAGGGTTAGGGTTAACATCACCTCAAAGGATGTGCTAGGTCTCTACGTTTAATGGAGATCTCTACCTCCAAGACTAACTCTCTTTACTTATCCTCCTGATAAGAAGGTCTATCCCCGGGTCTTTCCTGAGGGCAATGACAACTTATGTCATACGACCTAAGCATGTATCTATTCTTTAGTTAGCACTTAATCTATTAAGCGTATGTCCATGACATCTTATTTACATGTTTTTCATTAATTTGGTGGAGGATTCCTTAGACCTCATTGACCTTACCCATACCTCAAGAGGGTGAGGAGAAGAGAGAAAACCCTAATCCTTAAGGTCCTTAATAGAATTTGAGTTGAGAAGGGATGAACAAGATGAGAGAGTCCTAAAGGTATCTTATTTCGAGTCATATCCTAAGACATCGGCCAGGCAGTCACACAATCCAGGAGTCCTCGTATTCCGACTAGCGGTGCAGAGGAAAATATTGCCAGCCCCTGGACGTGTTCCTTTTCTAGACACCTCAGTCTTTCAGACAATCCTCTAATAACTCCCTCAGTTCTATGGAATTTGTAAAATTTAATAATTATTATAGATTAAGTGAGGAACCTATGCTCTGATACCAATTGTAACGACCCTACCTCCCGGTAATCCCCAATTAAGGGAGACCCGAAGGTCAAAGCCGTTATTCAATTAACAGGATCAAAGGTTCAACAAATAATTAATAATAATTATGAAATTCTACTAAATAATTGGAATTTGGTATAAAATTAAAACTTTACTTACCTTTGAAAACTTTGGAAATCTATCTATCCAGAGCTTGAATTATTTTATCTAATCCTCCTTGCACTTTATTTCTTATTTCCACAATGTGTCACTTTACTGTTTGTTCTTTCAATTGTTGTTCCTAAAACGCCGACAAACAAAACGTCGGTCAGTATATCAAAATATACCGGTATGTGGGAACAACCAAAAGTTTGCACATAAGGATAACAATCTAATTATCACAATCAAGTTAATTAACAAGCCAATTTACAATTTTCACTATGACATTCTCCACCGCTTTTGCCCTAACCCTGGCATACCCACCTTAGGGTTTCCTTTGCCAATGACTTAAGACCACCTTCTCAATCCTGAGCTTGGTGCCTGGGGGTCACCACTCATGGTGCCCACTAGTCATGCAATATCATAGGCCACCTTCTCATTCCTGAGCTTGGTGCCTGGGGTCACCACTCAAGGTTTCCATTGGTCTACCCATCTGGGCCTGACCTTTAGCATCATTCATCAGGGTGTCATGTAGGTGCGAGAATACATACTTCCATTATTAATGTGATAATCATAGTGACTTTATAGTTTGCAAGTATGAACATCCAAACTGATCATTTGCATTCAATGCGGTTAACCATCCGGAAAATCCTCGGGAAACTAAGGCAGTTATTCATAATTAACCACATACCTGATCTGATGATTTGAACAGAAATATCCATGCAAATAAGAATCCAAGCAAGCAAGCATTTTCAACAAGATCCTGAAATAATCACGTAATTCCCTTTTTATTATTCATGTCATCAAGATCCATTAAAACTAGCTCACTACCTAGGGTTTCTAATTCACTTTTAGGGTTTCTATTGCAATTAGGGTTTCCCTTCATCTTTTACTATTTTAAACCCTAATTTAATGCAATTGATCACAAACCCTAATTATCTCAACACCTAATCCTCAGTTTCAGATTTAATGCATAATTAACCATTAAATAAGTCCATTAAGCCTCTTTTACATTAAAGCTACTATTTTTATCCCTTTTAATCCATGACAATATTATTATACGAATTTATCATTAATTCTATCTTTTATTCATCAGAAAACCCAAATTACTACATTTAGGGTATTTATCAACAAATTAGGAACTTTAATGCACAAAATAGCTTATAACTATGAAAACTCAGTTCTATACATGAAATCGAATAATTAAAGCCATTACTAGTCCTAATTACCAACATTAGGGTTTCAAGGCCCATTAAAGCCTATTTATGCACATAAACTCTAAATTAAACGAATTATGTGCAAAGTTCATCTTTTTCAACCTCAATGTATCTCTTTATGATTAACAGGTTAATATTAACTTTAGTCATCAATTAAACCCTTATAAATATATTATTCATCTCAAAATAGGGTTCTTTAAACATTAAAGTATTAAAGTTGACATCTTCCATTAATTTTCGAATTGCAAGAGAATTCAGGTTTCAATTTTATTTTTAATGAATTCCCCTCGTTTTTCTGAGCAACTTTCATATTTTATGCGTGCTAATCCGAGCTACGAATCATTAGTTATGAATTTAGCAGAAACACTTACTTTGGGCCAATGGGGGGCTGTCACGTAGGCGCCTTCCATGCAACACAGGGCGGCTTGCTTTAAAACATTTCAAAGTGATTGTTTTGCCCCTGGTTAAGTAAGTTGGTTCTATCGCTCGTGGAGGACGAATTTGTCCAATGCTCCCAATCGTCTTCAACCTTGAGATCCGCCACGACCAGGCTACGAACAGCTGCTTCCCGCAGTCTGCCCTTCCACCATGAGGCTCAAGGATCGACGTCGCTGGCTGCCCTAGCTCCACCGTCATCCGCCACACCTAGGGTGCCTCTAACTTGCCGCCAAAGTGGTCTCTCCCAAGAGGAAGAAGGATGCGACCGTTGCTGCAACTACAGCCGGTCTTGCAGTCGATCAGTGGAAGTTGTGCGCGGCTAAGGACGTCGAGATGGTAGCCCAGCAGTCCAGGGTTGATGTGGAAGCACCCTGCCTCCAACCAGATGACTCCTCAGCCCCTGGTTTGCTCCAGGGTTGCTCTACACCTTCATTAGGGTTTTGCATGCAAGAAACAAGAAGAAGGGAGATATAATTCTGTGGAATCTCTCTCCGGAATCGAACTGGAGGGTCTATCCTTTAAATAGGGGAGTATCCACACCCTAGATCGCTTGCCCACTAAGCAATCAAGGCTACTCCTTATAAGAAAGGGATTTCCTTATTTTACAAGTATTCTTCTCTCTTTCTTTGTGTACTTTGTTCATTAAATCTTAGGAATTCGAAATTCCTCTCACCTATTCTCTTTATTTCTTGCTTTTCAATTCATAGGCACGAAATCCTATTTTCCTTTAATAGAAATTACTTTCTTTCTAGCAATACCACACAATCCATTAATAATGTCTTACGTTATTCTCTTATTTTCTTTTATAGGTATTTTCTCTTTCCTCTTTATTCATTGGGACTCCTTGGATCCCAAGAAACTCTAATAATTCGAAATCATTTTTATTGGATACTCATTATCCTTCTAGATGCATCTAAGTGCATTATTCTTCTTTATCATGTGTATTTCTTATTAAAATATTTCTTTTTGAGGATTTCTCTTTATTTCTCTTTTATTTTCTTCATTATTATTCCTTTTATCATTAGGAATCCTTGGAATATGAAATTCCACTAAGGATAACTCAATTATACCTCTTTTCACTTGTTTTCCACCTTTTATCATTGTTTTCAATTTTTTTCTTAATAAAGAAATACTTAATTAATCTTTTCTTTACTTATTACTTTTCTTTGAAACTTTGGACTCCTTGGAACCCAAGGAACCCATGTGGCACGAAATCCATCCTTGGATTGCATTCTTTTGCCTTCCAGAGGTTTTCACATCTCTCTTTTCTCAAAAACTCAATTATTCATTTATTAATTGAATTTCCTTGTTATTGGGCCCAATAGCCAATAAAGCACACAACACAATCATCAAGGCTATTGTAAACAAAATCCATTTATTCAAAACAAATTATATCATTATTTGTTCCAATATCTTTAATGTGAGAAATTACATTCCTCACCAAAGGGACCCAAAAATTGGGGTTGTAATAGATGAGGAAGGTTACTAGAAGTTTGAACCTAACTTACCTCTCTAATCATCCACTTCCTTCCTTGTTTTGCTTCTAGTACTATAGGGATTGATTGCTGGAGTACTTGTTGTGCTACCACATTTTCATTTTTCTTTTGGTTTTGTGCTATCACTATTAAGTTAAGTATTTCCCTCGATATTGCCTACTTCACCCTCTGTGGGTGTCATTTCTACCTCCTAGATGTTCTTTGTTGCTTCCTCAGGGATTTTTCCCATCACAACTTCATCTCCTACTGGCTTCCCAGCCGTATGGGAACTTTTATTGTTAACTGTGTTAGCATCTTCATCGGCATGTATGCTTGTGTTTCCTTAGGTATGTTGGCATTGAGTGGATCTTTTGGTGTCATGATTTCATTCATTGTATTGTCAATTTTGTTGCTTACCTTTTACTCCTCTAGATCTTTGAGCATTGTTGGGTTCTCCTTGGTATTACTAATATCTAAGTTTTAAAATCTAAATAATTGTGGATAATTAGTAATACATAAATCACTATAGGAATTTTTTTATGTGAAATAGTAACTTATATAACTTAAAAAAAGAAAATAGAGTGCATAATCATATTCCTTACCCTCAAATTAGTCTACCTATTTATTTTTAGATTTTTTAGATAATGTTTAGACCACCAAACAAATTGAGAAAGAAAATCTAATTTGAATAGCTAGAAAATATCAAATCAAATAAATCCTATTTCCAAGACTTTTTTTAATCGATTTCGGCCTAAGTACCCTTCACACTGATCATGGGCTCTATCTGAGCTATAAATTCCAGTTTGAAGGGGTATCATGTTGTCCCCTTCCTCGTAACATGTGTCGTTTTGTAAGGGAACATGAACCCTGACCAGATGTGGACTCTTCCTATCCCCAACTATCTCCTCTCTCATCCTCACCCATGATCTTATCACCAAAAAATTCCTCACAGTCTCCCAAACCCAGCAAAACCCTAGACGATCCCTAGATCTTATTATCTAGAAAATGCCCAAACTGTCATTTCTCCCATTCTTTAGCCATGACTGACGACGGCAGAAGAGATAACACCTTATAAAATTGAGGGCTCCTAAACATCACACACGGTCGTCAGAATCCTACCTAGGTCCCAATTTCACTCGTCTTAGCCCAGAGAACCCCACAACTGATTATCATCAATCTCCAACCATGCCATCTTGAACCCCCACCTCCCATCATCCCGTGCCAATTAACTTGGCATACACCATCTCTGGACCTCTACCAATATTCCCCTATACCTAGAATCCAAAGCGAGCCACCAATCCTCCCCATCGACAAAGTCACGGTGGAGGTGCACAGCTGGAGCTTGAAGAACTAGACTAGTGATCTACAAGCTTCAGAGAAGGCACATGACTCTCCCACTATGCCCTGGGAAGATTCCTACACCATCTATTAGACTCGAGGGTAAGAAATTCTTCTTTGCCCAAATCTATTTAATCTTGATTTTTCCCAATGATTCTAGGATTCCGATCATCATCATGACCAACGAACTACTTTGATGACTTTTTGGTGACCCTGTGAAGTCACTAGCATTGTAGTTTTGACGAGAACCACACCTTGTGTGGAGTTTAGATTTGGACCTTGGAAGTAGCAACTTCTGACAACCATAGCAGGCTGCTCCAGGCATTATGGGAAACGAGCCTAGGCTTATTTGATTTGTCTTGATCTCAAGAAGAGATCTATGCACTTGATTTTGTGTGTTCTGTTTAATAGATTCAGGGATAATTGATCAAAGTTGTTCCTACATTCTGTGCACGATGAACAATGTCGAATCCCATTTTACATCATTTCTCTGTCATGTAAGCTAGGTAGATAAATAATCCTAAGGTCATATCGATCATTAGATCTCTATGAAAATCAATTCAATTCTTAATTTGACATGATATTCTTTTTATCTCATTTTTGGGGTCCAAAAGCCCTTAAAACATAGAAAATTTATACTACATAATCCTTGCATCAGAAAATCTTGAAAATTTAGCCATAGACTCATGCAAATATTCTTATCCTAGAAGTAATAATATTAGCCTTTGAGTTACAATAACAATGTGTACACAATAGTGATTCTAATTACACTAAAATGGAATAATTGAATTAGAATGTAATTTGGATTTTCTAAAATTCTTGAATCAATTTCCTACACAAATTAGTAAGACTCGTGAACCTATTCTCTATTGATTAATTATATAAGTAAAATATGAGATCAGTATCCTAATCTTTTCCATCACCACTTATTGGATGTAAATATAGTAATCCTAAGAGATATTATGACAATAAGAGTAATTAAGAAAGTAGTAATCACATTAGATATATCAAAGTGACCATGAATGGGTTGATATGAATAGACCCTAATGTGACAATTTGGAATAAGGTTAATAAGGAAGGTATCATCAAAATCAAAACCTTAACTCGAACCCATCATTATGGTAAGCATAATATAAACCCTAATAATAATTAGAACATGCATAATCCTAGGGTTACCATAAGAATTTTGAACACATACCCCAAAACCCTAGTTGATAACATCATGAACCCTGGAATCCTTGTCTTGATGAAAACATAAGATATAATAGAACCTTTGGGTTTTAAGGAGAGAACAGATCCAATTTTAGAGAAAGTAGTGTGAAGAAGATTTTGGCTTACTAGAGGTAAGTTGTCCATATCCTAGAATTCATATTATATATGTTAGATTCATGGTCTAAGTATCATGTTCAACATAATCCATTAGACATGTGGTCAGATGTTACTTTCCATTATAATAAAAAATTGCCTCAAATAACTCATGTCTAGATGTTATAAATTTTTAGTATAAGTTGTTTTTCATGCATAATGGTTAGAAATCAACATGTGGATTATTAGAACTCAGAATATATGAATAGAATTTATTTTAGTATGTTAATTCCTTGCAATCATTTAGAATTTAGAATCTATTTTAGAATATCAAATTTAGATACATAATCTAGATTGTAAACTTTTCATAGTTCTTTACTAATTGAGATTCAAAATTCATAATAGAATTATTAGAAACTAGAATGGAAATAACATAATTTATTCCTAGTTTTTCATATTATATTTATTAGTCTAGAATTTATATTTTGATACAAAGTTATAATAGAATTTTGAATGTAGAATGTCAAAATAGAAACATACTTCAGAATTCCTCTCAAATAGTTGAGATACAGATTCAAAATAGAAACATAATCTGAATAGAAACAGAATCACAGATAAAACATGAATAGAAAAAGAATAGAAAATGATATGAACATAATTTATATTATATAATAAGTCCTCATAGAATAGAAATGTTGTGGTACACAGAACATAAGGCTTTTATGTCATAGAAGGTGGATTGCACCATAGAAGGCACTTGATGTCGCAGAATAGAAGACATTTTGGTGTCACCAGAAGGCATTTATGGCACAAGATTGTGTGTTGCACCATAGAAGGCGCATATTACCATAGAAGAGGAATTATTGTATAATAGTGGCCACAAAAAGATAAAATATGTAAATAAAAGATGTTTACATAAGATGTTTATAATTATATATTCATAGTTTTCATAAATTAGTTATTTATTTTACGAGATAGAATTCAATGACACTTACTCTAATCTAGAATGATTCTATTTGTGCATGGTTGGGGACGTGACATTCGTAGATAGTGAGGAGTAGTCCTGAGATCCTTGAAGGAGTTTGAAATTCAAAATAGTACAATATCTATCACTAGTGGGACATTATTTGAGGTGATCCTTCCAGATCAAGATTTTATCAATTATGTTTTCCTTTTTCTTCATACAGGAAGATGTGACTCCCAGACTCATAGTTTTGTCATGTAAACTTTACATTTTTGTTTAGTTACTATAGTTAGTTTGCATGTTATTATATGCCATAAATGTGATGTTTGCCCTAGAATTTATATTATATATGTGTTGATGCTTCCACATATGATTTTATGGTTGATAAAATGGAAAATCATTACAATATGGTATTAAAGAATTTAAATCGCCATTAGTGAATGGTATCACCAGATAAATGCTCATAGATGCCTTTTTATACAGATGGCTCCCAAGAAGAAGTTTGATCAGGGAAAGGAGCATGTAGAGGGAGAGGAAAGCTCCTATAGTATGGAGAGAAATCATGGTGTCATCAGAGGGGCCAACCCTAAGGTTAACCCTAATGCACCTCTCAATGTGCTCATAAAAGCTCTTATGGATGCCCTAACTAGTCAGAATGGGAGGCCCCAGCAACCCAGAAATCAGGAGTTGACCCTAGTAGATTTCATGAATATTAAGTTGGTGACCTTCTCTTGCAAATCTGAGATAGATGTGGTTGTTTGTGTTGAGGAGTGCCTTTTGAATGTGGAACATTGCTTCCATGATCTAGGATGTCCTAAGTAGTCCATGGTCCATTTTTACAACCATGTGCTAAAGAGTGATGCTCGTGTCTGGTGGGAGAACTTCACCAATGCCTGGGACCAAATGTTGCACTGTTGTCCTGGGAGGTTCACCACTGCCTTCTAGAACCACTACATTATAGAAGCTATGGTCGAGAAGTAGGAGATGGAGTTCAAGCACCTCAAGCAGCATGACTCTACTATCTGCTAGTATGCAATGAAGTTTCATATGCGGCAAAAATACGAAACTGAAGATGAGGTGCATCTAGCCAAGAAGTTCATGCGCGGTCTGAAGCCCAACCTTGGCTACGCACTAGTGGGGTGTGGCATCCAAACAATGTAAGATGCACTAGAAGCAGTCGTGGTGATGGAGGACCACCCAGAGAGGAACTATAAGAATTGAGCATCTTCTAGAGGAAACTATCAACATTAAGGCCTGAATAGTGGATAAAAAACAAGAGGAAATCCCCAGAAGGAACTCCACCTCAGAGAGGTGGTCTAGTTGGAGGAGTCTAGAAAGCACCTCACTAGGTCTGCCCCAAGTGTCAGAAGCCCCATAGCGAGGAATGAAATTTGGGAAGCTTGTATGCTATCTATGTGGTGATGAAGGCCACTTCAAGTTCAATTGTCCAAAGAATCGGAAGCAAGACCAGAACAATCAAATAGAGAAGCGTCAGGCAAGAGTATTTGCCATGGACATAGAAGAGGACCAAATAATAGAAGGTATAACCTGACCCTATTAGTATTAATTAGATGAAACCACTTTATGGAATGCATAGTTTAGACCTTTTTGGTATAAAAATAATGAACTAAGGGTGGTCAAGAATCACCAGTAAAGAATAAGTAAAACTCTAAAGTGGGTATCACATAAAAATTTTGAGGAATAAATTTCATTCAAGGTGGGTAGAATTGTAACATCCTAAATATTATTACCATGCTTTGAAATTTTATTTAATTTTATTATGTACATTTGAGAAATCATTAATTGAACATTAGGATCTCAATTGTAAATTAGTCATGCTATACATCCCTTTTGTCTCTGAAAAAAATTGTGTGAAAAAATGATTGACATCACTTAGAAATTATCCAAGTTTTGATATCTAAATCATTGTGGATAATTAGTAATACATAAATCACTCTAGGACTCTATTTATGTAAAACAATAACTTACATAACTTAAAAGTTAAAATGGAGTGCATAACCAGATTCCTTACCCTCAAACTAATCTACCAATTTATTTTTAGAATTTTTAGATAATGTTTAATTCGCCAAACATATTTAGAAGCAAAAGCTAATTAGAATATCTAGAAAATATCAAAATCATGTAAATCCTATTTCCCCAACTTTTTTTAATTGATTTTGACCTAAGTACCTATCACGCTGATCATGGGCTCTATCTGAGCCGTGCGATCGGGATTGAAGGGACGTCATGTCGTCCCTTTCCTTGCAAAGTGTCGTGCTCCGTGAGGGAACATGAACCATGACCATCTGTAGACTCTTGTTGCCCTCAACTATCTCCTCTCTCATCCTCACCTGCTCATCTTATCACCAGCAAATTCCCCACAGTCTCCTAAACCCAGAAAAACCCTAGATGATACCTAGATCTCATTATCTAGAAAATGCCTGAACTACCATTTCTCTGAATTTCTATCCATGATAAGAGACGACGAAAGAGATAACACCTCATGAAATCGAGGGCTCCTAAACGCCACACATGGCTATCAAAACCCTACCCATGTCCCAATTTTACCCTCTGTAGCCTAGAGAACCCCACAACTTATCATCATCAACCTACAACTATGCCACCCACAGCCCCCGCCTCCCATCATTTGGTGTCAATTAACTTGGCATACACCATCTCTGGACCTCCACTAATCTTCCCCTACACCTGGAATCCAACGCGAGCTACCAATCTTCCCCATCGACAGACCTCTGGTGGAGGTGCACAGTCGGAGCTTGAAGAACTAGACTCGGTGATCTACAAGCTTCAGAGAAGGCACATGAATCTCCGAATGTCCCCCAGGAAGATTCTTATGCCACCGATTTGACTCGAGGCTAAGAAATTCTTCTTTGCCCAAATGTGATCTATCTTTTTGTTTCCCAGTTATTCCACAATTTCAGTCATCACTGTGACCACTGAACTAGTTTAATGAATTTGTGGTGACCCGGTCAAGTCACTTGCATTGTAGTTTTGATGAGAACCACGCCTTGTGTGAACTTTGGAGTCGGGTCATATAAGCAGCAGCTTCCGACGATGGCTGCTCTGGCCATTACTGGAGATGAGATAGTGCTTGTTTGATTCGTCTTGATCTTGAGAAGATATGTATACACTTTATTTTGCATGTTTTGGTACATATATTGAGGGAGAATCGATCAAAGTTAATTATTCATTCTTTTCACAAAGAATAATCCAAGATACCATTTTACATCGTTGCCCTGACACAAGCTAGTTAGATTAGGGCTAGAACTGGGTAGGATATGGTGCGGTTATGGTCATATCCATAACCATAACCGTTTAGTTATGTGGGTATGGGTATGGGTATATACCCACTTTTTCAAAAGCTATACCTACACCATACCCATACCCACATAATTGTTGGGTATTGTATAGGTAACTAGGTATACCGTTATGAATAGACTTTCTACAATAACACATCATAAAATTTGGGTACAACAAACAACAAACAAATTAGGTGATATTGATACTAGTATGACATCAAATGCATTCTATTTTGTGTGAATATGGAAGTTAACAAGTAAATAATATGTCATCTTACAAAGGACAATCAAGAGTAACATATTGATACAACTAAATCAAAATATAAAACAATGATGATGATTGTTGGTTCTATTGGTGAATAGTACATAGTTTTACTACATTATTAATAGAATAGTAAAATCATGATTAATCTTAAACATCATGTTGGCTTGCCTTCACATTGATGAATATAGATCATTACATTCTAGTATAACTTATATTAATTCAAAACAAATTATATCATTATTTTCTCCAATATCTTTAATGTGAGAAATTTCATTCCTCGCCAAAGGAACCCAAAAATTGGGGTTGTAACATCCTTCCCCTCTTATAAGAATTTTGCCCTCAAAATTCTATCAAGCAAACAAACAGTTTAGGATAAGCGTTTCATACGTCCATCAGGGCTCCCATGTGGCATCACCCTTTCCATGGTGCTTCCCAAGAACCTTCATCATCTCATTTCTTCCATCTGAGTTCTTTCTTACCTTGGTATATCGTACCCTCATAGGTGACTCAGGACATTTCAGCCTCTTAAAAGCTGAATAGGTTCAGGGTTCAACACATGGCTTGGGTACCTCACATAGTGCTCTAAATCGAACTTATGGAACACTTTATACATCATGTTATCCTGAGGGGCAAGGCTAAACACATGGCTTGGGTATTGTATAGGTAACTAGGTATACAGTTATGAATAGACTTTCTACAATAACACATCATAAAATTTGGGTACAACAAACAACAAACGAATTAGGTGATATTGATACTAGTATGACATCAAATGCATTCTATTTTGTGTGAATATGGAAGTTGACAAGTAAATAATATGTCATCTTACAAAGGACAATCAAGAGTAACATATTGATACAACTAAATCAAAATATAAAACAAGGATGATGATTGTTGGCTCTATTGGTGAATAGTACATAGTTTTACTACATTATTAATAGAATAGTAAAATCATGATTAATCTTAAACATCATGTTGGCTTACCTTCACATTGATGAATATAGATCATTACATTCTAGTATAACTTATATTAATTTAAGGTACTTATACTTACAAAATATAAGTGCTAAAATATGCACCATTACATTCTAATATAATTTTTTATATAAAAAAACAATTAAATGGGTATATGGGTATACACAGTATGGGTACATACATAACCATAACCTTACCCAGTGAGAGGCGGATACATGGGTATAAGGGTAAGAGGTTAAGTGGTTATAAAAATGTATACCAGTGACGGGTTTAGAGGATATGGGTTTGAGGGTATGCGGGTATACCCATGTCCATTTCCAGCCCTAAGGTAGATAAATTATCCAAAGGGCATATCAGTTACTAGAGATCCATGTGCAGTAGTTTTTAACTTGACCTAATATTCTTTTTATCTCATTTATGATTGGTCCAAAAGCCCTTAAAACATAGAAAATTAATAGTAAATATTTATGCATAAAAAAATCTTGAAAATTTAACCATAGACTCAAGCAAATATTCTTATCCTAGTGAAGTAATAATATTTGTCTTTGAGTTACAATAACAATGTGTACACATTGGTGATTCTAATTAGAATATAATGGAATAATCAAATTACAATGTAATTGGGATTTTCTAAATTCCTAAATCAATTTCCTATGTAAATTGGTAAGACTTGTGAACTTGTTTTCTAATGATTAATTATATAACTAAAATATGAGGGTACACTATGGTTACTCCATACATCATCATGTATTATGTGAGAAATATTCAATGAGAATATAATGTATTATTTATATAGGTGTAAATGAGATCAGTAACATGATTTTTTCCATCACCACTTATTGGATGTAAATCTAGTGACCATAAAAGATATTATGACAATAAGAGTACTTAAGAAAGTAGTAATCACATAAGATATATCAAAGGGACCTTGAATGGGTTGATATGTATAAACCTTGAAAGGGAAATTTTGGAATAAGGTTAATAAGGAATGTATGATGAAGTCAACAAAATGAGAACCTTAACTCGAACCCATCATTATGAGACAAAGAATATAAACCCTAATAATAATTAGAACATGGATAATCCTAGGGTTTACCTAAAAATTTTGAACACATACCAAAAAACCTAGTTGATAATTAACATCATGAACCCTAGCATTCTTGGCTTGATGAAAATACATAAGATCTAATAGAACATTTGGGTTTTCAGGAAAGAACTAGATCTGGTTTCAGAGAAATTAGTGTGAAGAGGATTTTGGCTTACCAGAGGTAAGTGGGCCATGTCCTTGAATTCATATTATATATGTTAGATTGATGGTCTAAGTATCATGTTCTGCATAATTAATTAGACATGTGGTCCAATGTTCATTACTTTCCAGTATAATAAAAAATTTGCCTCAGATAGCTCATGTATAGATGTTTCGAATTTTTAGTCTCAAGTTGTTATTCATGCATAATGGTTAGAAATCACATGTGGATTATTAGAACCTAGAATATATGAATAGAGTTTATTTTAGTATGTTAATTGCTTGCAATCATTTAGAATTTAGAATCTCTTTCAGAATATCAGATTTAGATACATAATCTAGATTGTAAACTTATCGCAGTTCTTTACTAATTGGGAATTCAAAATAGAATTATTAGAAACTAGAATAGAGATATCATAATTTATTCCTAGATTTTCATATTTTATTTATTCATCCAGAACTAAAATTTTCATAGAAAGTTATAATAGAATTTTGAATATAGAATGTTAGAACAGAAACATACTTTAGAATTCCTCTCAAATAGTTGAGATACAAAATGTGAATAGAAATAGAATCAGAATATAAACATAATCACAAATAAGACAAGAATAGAAAAGAATAGAAAATGACACCAGCACATAATTTATATTATATAATAAGTCCTCACATATTAGAAGTATTGTAGTACATAGAATAGAAGTCTTTTATGTAACAGAAGGTGTAGTGCACCATAGAAGGCACTTGATGTCTCATAACAAAAGACACATTGGTGTCACCAGAAGGCATTTATGCCACAAGAGGGTGTGTTACACCATAGAAGGCTCATAGTGCCACAGTAGAGGACTTAATGTATAATAGTGGCCACAAAAGATAAAATATGTAAATAAAAGATGTTTACTTAAGATGTTTACTACAATTATATATTCATAGTTTTCATAAAGTAGTTACTTCTTTAACGAGATATAATTCAATGCCACTTACTATAACCTGGAATTATTTCCTTTGTGCATGGTTGGGGACGTGACATCCATAGATAGTGAGGAGTAGTATGTGGGATCCTTAAAGGAGTTTAAATTCAAGAAAGTAGGATATTATATCACTGGTGGGACATTATCTTAGGCGATCCTTCCAGATCAAGATTTATCATTTCTATTTTCCTTTTTCTTCATATAGGGAGATGTGACTCCCAAACTTATAGTTTTGTCATGTTGGATTTTACTTTTTTATTCGATTACTATGGTTAGTTTGCATGTTATTGTAAGCCAGAAATGTGATTTTTTTCCATAGAAATTTATATTATATATGTGTTGATGCTTCCACATATGATTTTCTGGTTTTTAAATGGGCAAGTGTTACAGTGGTCATCCACCCTAATTAGTCATCCAAAAGTGTGACCAATTCAAAGTACCCATCCCATGGCCACACCATCAAGGAACTATCAAATATATGAGGACCACTGACCTTTGGTTAAAGCATTCACATGGTCACCTCTATTTGTGAATTGCATCGCATGGTACTGGTTGGTTAGTTCAAACAACTCTAGTTGACCTGTCAACCTCAATAATAGCTTTAGGAGCTCTTCCATGGTAAGAAAGCCTATAATTCTGTCAATTAACTTAATAATGACATCATATTTATAGGGTTTGCTTAATATTTCTTATGCCTCTGGGGTGAAGAAGATCTTAGGGAAGCCTCTCTCGTGGACCACTTTGATGTCTTCATGATTAATTATCTCCTTTGGTTGACCTTCAATGAAATAGGGATCTTCCGATCCAACATTGTTCATTCCAATGACTGCTTGTGTGAATGTTTTGGGAAACAATGTATTATCTCAGTGAACATTTTGGGAAACTTTGTATTATCTCCACCATCAAAAAATATATGGTTAGTATCTCATGGGATGGAGTCAGTCTCCATCCATTAGGATTGGTCATCACCTTTTGTCGATGACCCACCTTACATCCCACTATATGTGAGGTTCAACCATGAAGACATGTGACCCTAGTTACATATTGAGGAGAGGTCGTATGAGTAGTTTATTTTTGTCCTGGATTGTTAGCGCTTTTTTGACTGTTAGGCATCAGAATGATCTTCTTGTTACCATGCTTGAAATTCAAGCGGCCATTACCATCTAGGGTTCCCTGCATAACTCTAGAATGGCCTCTACAAGTGCCTTCCCCCTCACACCCCTAACCCTCTCCATTATGTTGGGTTGATTTATTTATGTTACTTCCATTTTTTGGATCTTACATATACATATTTATATACTTGTTATTCGTTATTTGGTGTCATCTTTGTTTGTTGCCTTTCCATTGTCATCTTATTATTACAAAGTGAACTTTACAAACCTTTCCAAAGTTTAATTTCTCAGGGTTTGTTTAGATCAAACAGTGACTTATTCCAAACATACCACAACATAAATTGCATACCCTCAAGTTTATAAACCAAACATAATGGTGAAAGATCTCGGTTGATGTTATTAACCCAATATATTTGTCATACTAGTCTGATGACCTAGGTTATGGTTTGACTTCTATTAATTCATATTCAAAACTTGCGTTACCACCCCTCCCCCAATTACCCACATTAGAAGGTGGACCATATGGATAATGATCATAATTTCATTTTCCCGAGATTTCGATTTAAAAAATAAAAAATAGTAACAAATAATTTCATTTCATACTTCAAATGATACAAAAGGACTATAATTTCTCCTTAAAGGAGTTTATAAATTATACCAATACAAAAATACTACATGTGTGGGAGGATTATCACTATAAGGAGAAATATATATCATGAGCTACTATCTAACTAATTCTCCTTCTGATATTAACTTTAAGATTTTCAATTAATTCATTTGAATCTTCAATTAATCATATATTTACGTAAGGCAGCTACCTAAAACATTTCCAAACAAAGCATAGATCAATATATTTCTATTGTGTACTTGGGTGCATACAAATGTGGGCATGTACATATATATTCCACAATTAAATAGTTACAAATTTAAACCTTATAATTTCTTTTAGATAATCCAAGTCATGCTTGCCATGCAACTTTGGGTGCAATCACTTTGATGTCCATCATTGGACTTGTATGATCCACCCCTTGATAGGTCTAACCATGGATTAAAAATATCATATTTCATTATGATGCACACAAGTATTATATATGAATTGGAATTAAATAAACATCCAAGGAATTTACTAATCAATCATCAAGAAATTAATACATTAATGGAATTCAATATATGTGGGTATTCATCAATACATGTAGTTTTCCATGTATTTTTAGTATTTGATCCAATCCATCAATGGATTGTAGATTCAAGCATTCCATTTGATCTAAAATTACACATAAATCTAAAGTGTCACCTTGTATTCATATGTTACTAATCAGGGTTGACTCTAATGTTTAGGTATCGAAACCCTAATTCCAATGTATGGATCTAGTGATTAATAAACCCTAATATTACATCAAGGTAACTCCAGACTTATGAATATAATTAGATTACACTATCTTTTAATATGATTAGATTGTATCATAGGAGAAACAATTCCATGTTATTTATCAAACTTGGGATTGGATTAAGGTTAGAGTTGCAACCCTAATTCAATCATATTATGAGTCATGAGGTTTAGAAACCCTAATTAAGTATAAGGTATAACCTTGTTTTAGTTTAACCATAACATATAGATTGATCATATTGTTGGTATGTATGCACACAGAGTTGATCGTATGATGATTGTAATGTCATATCTTGAAAATGATTTGATTAATAATAAAGGCAATCTTCTGATTTATTCTGTCTCATTCAGTTATGAGATAATGATGAAACATAATGAATGTCTAAATAATGATATTACACAATGATGTAAGTCTTCGGGTTGAGGACTTGAACAATGAGATCGTACGGATGTCAAGAGTATATACATTCTTGTTATGTCCCTAGTCAAATGTTATTGTGGAAGGCTGATAGACAGTAATAACACTTAGGATTACAGTGTGTGTTGGTTGATGATAGAATCTCATTACTCATGATATATGATATCAAACCAAACACATAGATACTTGTTGGATAATAGATTATCAGAGAGACCCACCTTGAGAGTGACACATGGAAATCATGATTGGTAGTCAGAATCATCTTTCATAGTGATGGTTGTGATTGTGGTTCTTAGATCTGAAATCACTATATTCATCACATGTTGTTCAATGTGCTTAGACATCATCCATTGTGACCTTGAATATGGGTGACCATAAAGGTGGTGCTCGGGTGCATTGTGACACATGGGGATGACTATGAGTGATGTAGATGAAATTTGTCCCTCCTACATGAGTTTGATATCCAGGCCACTTGATAAGCACAACTAGGAAAAGCATGCACATGCATATGTAAATCAATATCACATATATCTCAGACAGTCTGCTCTAGTTTAAGGAATATGGATTGAATGTTGAGAATATGACAATTCCTTGCCTTACCTAGATATTAGAGATAAGGGAATTATACAATCAATGTAACACCAATCATAGAATGTAGGTTGAAGTTGTTCTCCAACTTTCTAAATTACTTGGATAGTAATGATGTGTTGCTAGATACCACTCATTTCTTGTGATGTCATAAATTAGTTATAGACATTCACTGCCACATAACTTGAAACCTATAGGGTTACACACATAGCATACACTTGGAATAGGAATTTATTTAGAATATGATTTAAATTTGATTACTAAGGAATTAGGTATTCCATTTAAACATCAATGGTTCAAAGTTAACTGATTGGACTATGAAATGATCGATTCAAGTGTTGAATTGATCGTTTATGTTGGTATGTATGCCTAGAGAGCCAATCATATGATAATTGGGATATGGCATTAGATGCCTAATTTGGTAATAATAAAGGCAAGCTTCCAATTTATTTTGCATATTCAGTTATTAGATAATGAATTACATAATAAATTTCTAGAGAATGATATTACTCAATGATGTATGTCTTCAAGTACGTGACTTGGAAGAATGAGATCATACATATGTTAAGAGTATATACATTCTCATTATGTACCTGATCGGTTGCTATTGTGGAAGGTAGATAGACAACAATAACACATACGATCAGAGTGTGAGTTGGTTGATGACTAAAACTCATTAGTCATGATATGGACATATCAAACCAAGCACACAGATACATGTTAGGCAATAGTGTATCAAGCAGACTGATAACACCAATTTTTGTGACATTTTTGCCTTTTATACTGTTATCAAAACTACCCTTTTCTGCTATTTTCCTCTATTTTATTAGCATTTTTGCAATAATTGGCCAAGCAACGCTCTTATTCCAATTTTTCCTATCTTCTACAGAGTTTTCCTCGTTTTTGTGCAATAAGGCCGATTCCGGCCCACAATAAGTCTAAGCCCGTCTCGACCTTCCTAACACCCGATACAACCCAGCCCGACAGGGGCTGGGCGACATGAGAGTGATCGGCGGAGAAGGGCGCTGCGCAAGAAGGACGTGTCGGCCGACATACCGTCTACCTGATAGGGAGCCAAAGCCGCATCGATGACCAAACTCGTCGGGCGACACAGCCACCCACCGGCAGGCGTTCTGCCAGCCACGTAACCGATAGCCAGCACCTCGTGCCGAGACATACCTGTATCGGCCGTCCACATCCATCGACCGGCGTATAAGGGAGCTACGTGGCGTTTCCAGCACCATAACTCCTTCAACCGCCGGTATAAATAGCAGCTATAGGAAGCCGAAAAGACGGGTCGGAGAGGTCGTCGTCAGACTAGTCGGAGAGTTGGAGAATTCGGACAAGACAGTTTGAGAGCCACCTTCGAAGGTAGTTGTGAGAGAAAGAGTATCGCGCCCCAGTGCTTGTGCCGAGCGACACTAGGAGAGCTTTCCCTCATCCTGAGAGGGAAGGGATGGCTCACTTAGTGTTGTCCCGGGCGACACTGCGGGCCGATACCGGGCAGCGAAGATGAGCGACACGAGTGCCCGACAGTAGACTCGTAACTCTTTGCCCGAAACGATATCGAACCCGATACGCTCCGTCCGTCATGCGTGCCGCCCGAGAGGGTGCGCCGCCCGACATGAGCGTATCGGCCAGGGTCCTTGAGCGATACAGTCAGTCGTCAGTCGGCGCTTCCCGAGAGGGGGTGCCGCCCGACACTGCCGTATCGGGCTCGGCTCCTGACCGGTATCGGGCATGAGAGCTACAGTAGTCTGTCGTTCTTCTACATCAAGAAGGCGACATCTATCTTTAATTCTATTATTTAAATTCTTAGCTTATGCATTGTATTAAGACCCTTATTGCTTATAGAAATAGAAATGCTTAATTGCTATTTGTTTAATGCTTGGTGCCTTATGATTGGGTAACTGCTGTGTTGGATATCCGAACTCTAGCTTGCATGTTTTGGATTGCGCTTCGCTTAGCTACCGAATCATCTTTCCCGTCGCAACTACTTCGAGAGTTGGGTTGTGGCTCTAGTGTTTGGTCCGGATCTGGAGTACGAGAGTGCCCGGAACGGAGTTGTTTTAGTATCATTCCACTCTAACTTGAGCCCAGCAACCTCGAGAGGGGTGTTGAAGCTCGGCTAGAGGCACCCGCTCTGAGAGGAGGGGTGCAGGGTGTTACTGCTACCGCTTGTCTTACTGAAGTCTTATCCCTTGCATTACGCCTTAAACTGCAGTTTATCTTTCTATTTTCTGTTGCATGAAAATTCCTAAAAACCGCTAAATGACAAAATCTTAATCTTTCTTGTAACTCCAGTTGGAGATAGTTTTCTTTGATTTAATCGTGACAACTTGTTGTTCCCTTTCGGGGAACTTTAATATCTCTTTATACCCACCGGAGTGTAGAGTGTCGATTCAGAGTCGTCAACACAACCCACCTTGTCCCTGTGTTCGACCCCGTATGACTACTTCGACCCCGTAAACAAAGTTGCGGGGGCCTAGAAGGATTCGGGTTATAAATGTGAAGGCTCGACTACCTCAAATACGCCTCCAATTTTAGGACGCGCGATTTAGGCCGGTCAACTTTCTGGCGCCGTTGCCGGGGACAAGGCAAATGGCACTAATGACGAATCCGAAACCACTAACTACACTCTCGTGCCTCAAGCTTAGAAATAGGCTTGACAGCACCCTTTTTTCCTTTTTCTTTTTCTTTTTCTTTTACCTTAAGCATTATTCTTTACCCCAATTATAATTTTCTAAACATGATTTTTATGCGGTTTTCAGGTACTCTGATCTACTGAACACCGAGTCTATCAACCATGCCTCCCCGCGTGGAGCCACCTTCTAGAAACGAAAGCCAAGGAAGGAGGCCAGCTTCGCCTCCACCGGAAGACAACGACCGGTATAGTGATGATGAGCGGCAAGAAGATCCAGAATCACCAGGGCATGAGGAAGAGCATCATCAGCATAGACGTCGTCGGAGACACAGGAGGAATCATGATAACCGGGAGCGATGCCGAGACGCCAGCAACAGTGACGACTCGGAGGAAGAAGAGAAAACTCTGAGAGAATTGGCTTCTACAAAGGCCAATAGATCGAGGTGCCCCATTATCATCCCAAGGTTCAATGCTACAAACTTTGAGCTCAAGCCATCTGTGATATCCATGATTCAGAATAAAAGCTTCAGGGGGAGTTCTAAGAGTGACAACCCTTACCATCACCTTGATGCTTTCAAGAATATCTGCGACACGATAAAGATGCGAGGGGTTCCCCAGGAGGTCATTTACTGCAAGGGTTTCATCTTCTCTTTGGAGGATAAGGCTCTATCATGGTACCTTGGGCTACCCCACCAAGCGCTGAATGGATGGGGAGAACTGGCTGACGCATTTGTAAACAAGTTTTACCCCACTGAGAAGACGATGAGGAACAAGTTAAAAATCACGTCTTTCACGCAAAAGCCAAATGAAAACCTCCACGATGCCTGGGAACGATATCTGGAATATCAGAGGGACTGCCCTCACCACAATTTCAAGAAGGGCTTCCTAGTCTCCACCTTCTACAATGGGCTAACTCCCGATGAAAGGGTATCGCTGAATGCGGCAACAGGAAGTGACTTCTTAGGGAAAAAGCCAAGCAAGTCTGAAAAGATCATTAGGAACATGGCTGAGTTGAAGGCCGATGTTGACTACGATAGATCCGATAGAGGGCAGGCGAAGAAGGCAGGGGAAGGAACCTCTCTTGAGTCCAAGGATTTGGAAAACATTACCTCTCAGATTCAAAGGATAGCAACAGATGTGAAACAACTGAAGGATCATGGCGGTAAGGGGAAGAAGCAAGTTGAGAAAGTCATGAAATGTGTTACCTGCGGTGAAGGAGGACATGGGGTAGACAACTGCGTCTACACCAAACCCGGCACCGACAGCGACTCCGACTCAGAAGAAGAAAGGACCGAGAATGTATCCTACATGAACTTCAAGAGACCAGACCACCCTGGTTTTATTATGACAACAAGGACGCAGCCGAAAACTCGCATCAGCTGCACACCTCGGTCAGGCCAGTGCAACCTTTCGAGAAGAGAGGGGGATCCGGGCAGTATAACAAGAATAGCCAGTTCCAACCAGTAAAAGGCAATTTCCAAGTAGCAGGAAAATACCAAGGCCCATCCCGTGAACAGGAGAAGGGGGCAAGCCAATCTGAGGTGATCGGTCAGCTGTTTGACTTTGTCAAGAAGCAAGATAGCGTCAATAACCAGTTAGCACAGAGCGCGCTGTCAAATTCGGGAGTCTTGAACTCACTGCAAATCCAATTGGCAGATATGCAAACACATCAGCGACAAATCGATCAGCAGCTCGCACAGCTTGCTGAGATTGTGAAGAATCCTTCGGGGAAGATCCCGTCCAACACTGAACCAGCAAAGTGATGAAGAATGATAAAGAAGCCAAAGACGTCTAGTTGAAGACGGAAAACGCAGCGCTCCTCGGGAGGCAGCCCGTGCTTTTATTTCCCTAGTATAGGACGTTATTTACTTTTCGGCAAAACAGACTTTACAAACATTATGGACTGTAATAAGGCCCGAGTCAGTGCATGCGCACATGTGCTGACTCTTTTTGTTTTAAGGGCCACCGCTTTAGTTTTATTTGCCAGGATGGGTAATACCATCTGAGGCCGGGTTTAGCCTTAGGCCAATGATGTTTTACCCGCCTGTCGCCTCTTTCTTTAAGTGGGTTTTACCTCGGAGTTTTGTCCCAAAAGATATTGTATCGGTCGGGCCCAGATCGGATCGGGCGGCACATCAACCGACATACAGATTGCACCCGTCTCGGGAGGGAATGGTTTTACCGCGACGTCCGGCCGCTATATATAAGGCGAAAACTTTACCGTGTCGTGCTCCCGGACTTTACCTTTTTCAGCTACCGTATCGCGCAGTACTTTTCTTGCTCTCCACTCCCGTGTCGCGCAGAGACCTCTCCCGATCCCGTGACGTGCTAAACCTTAAGGAAAACAAAGGTATCGCGCGACAGCCCTATCGCCCGAGCATACCCGATACGGACCTTTATCGTGCACGATGTATCGGGCGAGGATTTAACGTTGATTTTCTTGTCGCCCGATACTGTTATCACACGACACGCTTCTCTCGCGCCTGCCCGATACATCTGTGTCGGGCAGCGACTGTATCGCCCGTTTATTCTTGTATCGGGCAGCGCTCTTTCAAGACCCTGCCGGGCGCTCAGTTTCTTTTGACCGTATCATCCGACACAGTTGTATCGGGCAAGCTTTACCTGATCTTGTCTCAAGGCCCGATACAATCGTGTCGGGGTGTCTTTCCCCTTATTAATTTTCCTGTTGATAACAAAATAGCATTTGTTTGATTGATGATAGGGATGGCACGCACAAAGATAACTGTTAGGCTCGTTGACGAACAAGGCAGGAGGGTTGTCACCGAGCCAGAAGCAGAGGTGGCAACGGTCGGGCAGAAGCGCTTGAACCCTGAAGCAGCTGGACCCTCAACACCTGGAAAGAGGGTGAGAACAGAAGAAGCGGCCACTCCAGCTGCAGCACCTGCTCTAACAGCAGAACCCCTGGATCACACGCCGGGAAGGTTCGTGCCAAGAGATGAGGAGCACGGCTGCAGATATGCTGAACTAGGAGCCAAGCTCTACAGGCCGAGTAGGTTCGGCCACCAGTCGTCCTTCATGCAGTTGGGCATCTTCGGGAGACTGGAGGACGTACTTACTGTAGCAGGTCTGAGGCAAATCTGCTTCAGCCTATCCGCCTCCTACACCGAGCTCACTAAGGAGTTCATGGCGTCCCTTCACCGAGTAAAGAATACACCTGCTGAAGCCAGAAAGTATGGCGGAGCAGACAGACTCTAGGGGCGGCTTTACAATGCAGAGCACATCATTTCAGAGAAGCTGCTCAACCAGATTTTCTCCTCCAGTGAGGAGGAGAGAGAGAGACTAGATAACGGTGCAAGGATCACCGAAGAAGATGGGTTCAACCCCGTAGATATTTGGGAAAAGTTAACCGGGGAGTCATCTTTCAAACCCAGGAGCAAGGTGGCAGCAATGCACTCATGCTTCTGGAGGATAATGCACAAGCTGGTGGCGTGCCTCCTCTTCAGCAAGAACGAGTCTAGCAACATTTACTCCGAGGAACTCCACGTCATGTGGCACATGATGGAGGGCCGGACTATCAATCTGGGGCGTTTCTTGCTGAACAGGCTGCACCCAATAAAGGATGCCACCAAGGAATATTGCATGGGTGGCATCGTGAACCTAATCGCGGTGGGGTTGGGATACCCGCGCGAGCCGCGCAGCCTCTCAAGAACGAGAGGGGACGAGTTGATCGACCTCAAGTACCTCATGAGGTCGGGTATAATAAAGAAGGAGGGGCGGAGTTACTTCTACAAGTTCGCAAGGACGAAGATCCTCCTCCCGCTTCCTCGTTGCGCCGCCTACGACGCAGAAAAGCTAGTCTTCACCACAGCCGAGATCGAGGCTGTGGCAGCAGGCGCAAGCTGCGCTCCACCCCCAAGAAGCCAAGAACGGGAAATCCCCAGAGGACCCATCCCGCTGGGTACTCGGCAGGACGTATCTTCAACAGCTCCTGCCGAGCGGCTCACTTCCTCGGAGCCACCAACGACAGCCACAACAACAAGGCCAGTGGTGGCAAGAGAAGAACCGGCGATCGTGGAGGTCGCCGGGACAAGAACTGGAACTGAAGCGAGAGAGACAGCTGCAGTCCCTGTAGTTTCTACTGCGCCCTTAGAGGCGATTGATGAAGTACAACCGGATGTCAGCGATGAGCTATTCGCCGACATCCTACAAAGGGAGCTCGAACGAGCACTGGTGATGCCGACACCACCACCAAAGACACCTGTAGCAGTTGTTGAGGAGATCGTCGAAAACGTCGATATGGGGCAGCCTCCGTCCCCCACAACACGGTCTCCTCCGATACAACAAGAGGGCGGGACAGCACCGACACCTCGCTCAGAAGCATCCGCCGCGCGGACGATAGAAGTAGGTTCTGCCTCGTCGGGCAGACCATCGCGCGGGAGGAGCATTTCGAGGTCGAAGGGGAGACAAGCGGAAAACCCTCCTTCGCTCGGAATGATGCTGGGATAAGAACTCGATTTCTTGCGGGAGGTAACTGAAAACCATTCTACTACATTTCTTTCCCTAACCCGCAAGTTGTCATTTTTCGAACAAAGGCTGGATAGCCAGGAACGAGAGCTGCTGGCTTTGGCCAGCCTACCTGGCCGGCTAGAGACAGTGAACGCCATGCTACAACAAGTTCTCCAGCGCCTTAGTGAGATCGAGGGGAGGCTGAACAGGGAGGACGACCATCCACGCCCAAGGCGGCTGAGAAGATCATTGTCGCCTCCTGGTCCGGGCTCTCAATCCTCATCGTCAAGAGCGTCGTCAGGATCATCATCATCCACCTCCTCCTCCGGCAGATCTTCGTCAGCAACCGGAGGAAATTCATCACAAGGGCAAGGCTATGAAGCTCCAACCAGACAAGGAAGCCCTTTTGACCTGAATGAGGCCGCTCCCTCAGCCCCCTTCGACGAAGCTGAGGATAACGATGAAGATATCAGCGTCGGGGAGGGCTCTTCTGATGAATCCGAGGGAGAAGGGGGGGACATCTGCACTGCAAACGAAAGACACCTCCCCAGAGGAAGGAGTTCAAGGGATGACCTCACCGATTTTTCCACACCGACAGAGATACCCGCCTTCGAAATGACTGACTTTGACAGAAGGGTCATAGGGTATCTAACGATCAGAGACCAGAACCTACTTAACATGGTCCTGAGACCGCAAGCTGACGAGGAAGAGATACTCTGGAGCGACAGTTATTTCTCGGTGCAGCGGGAAACTCTGAGAAACATCTTCAGCGCCAAGGCCGTCGTAGGGAAGAGGTTGTTCAGAGTAATACAAGGGGCCATTATAGAAAGCGCCGACAAGAAGAAAGGCCAACATACAGTTTACGCTGCCACCCCGACCCTAGCAAGAAGACTAATGATGGGGTTGTACAATTCTACGCAGGTAGAAAGTATGTTGGATTACATTGAAGTGCACAATCCGAAACTGGTGCTGGCCCCTTACAAACACAGAAACAACTGGTTCCTATGCATTGCCGACCTCAGAAATCATGATGTCCAACTGCACTGCTGCTACAGCAAAGAGGTCCCGCACACAGGAAGTACGTTCCTACACCCAAAGGACGTAAAGCTAAGACTGCTGCCGCTACGTCTCCACCGGTTCATCAAGTATGGAGTCCAGTGCCACAACGGCGTCTGGAATTTCTACTCACTAAGGGACTTCCCAGTCCAAGAAGAGGAGGGAAGTGGAAATAGCGCATTCATAGTCCTCAGAGCCATGGAGATGATACATATCTTCGAATACTTCAAGAAACTCCAGAATAATAACTTCTACAGTCTCAGAAGCAAATATGCATTGTTGCTGATAAAGGACAAGCGCTACTTCCGAGACGCGGGGATACCAGAAGAGCTGCTGGATAGTGAACAAGAAGAAGAGTCATCTCAACACAGCATGCCTCCTGAAAAAGAAGCAGAAGAAGAGACGAACGTCTGTGGGGCAGGCAAACAGATAAACATCTTGCGACAAGTTTTCGGACACGACGAACAAGCCTCGCCCCAGAGCAAGGAGGAGTCGATCCACAACTTCGACCGTTTCTCATGCTCTACCCTCACGTAGGAACAGGTCAACGAAATCCTCATGAAGTTGGCTGACTCCAACCCTGCAGACGTAGCCTACTCGGCAGGTGATGTCATAGTCCCGATTGACGACTTAAGGGACATGGTAAAAGAGGGAGGATGTCTAGCATTATCTGTGGCGGTCGCCTACATCCAGATACTACGAAACAAGTCTGAACACGCATGCATAGCAGATCCAATGTTGGTCAACGACATTTGCCTAGCCGATGAGCAAGGGGCGAAGGAAGCTTTCCTAGCAGAGTTGGAATGCAGAGTCCCGGATACAATTCTCCTTCCAATCCTGCACAACAACCACTGGACGCTCTTAACGGTGTACACCCAACAACGAGCAGGGATTTTCTACAACAGCTCGGACAGCAACAAAGACCATCCAGTGCCTTGTACATCGACAGCGCTGACATCTCTCGAACGATTAGTACGAAAGTACTATATCGATATAGCAGCGCTGATACAACCATTCCTGGGAATGCAAGCAAGAAGCTGGCATGAACTCCAGTTCTGCCACCGCAGCCCGCAGCAAATTCAACTATCCAACAACTGCGGCGTCTTCGTCCTGGAATGGATGGCAAACGAGGCAACGCCTGATCAGCTCCTCCACATCGACTATCACAGCAAAAGAGGAGAATATGTGTGGGAGCTCTTATCTAGCCCAGGCGCGCTGATCATCTAACCCTCACTGATTAACATTTCCTTACCTCATCTACTTCACAACTCTGGGACAGAGTGTGAAGTAAGTTTGGGGGGGGGTACCATGTACCAGTGAGGGAGGTACAAAACTTTTCTCCTTTCGTCCTATCCATTTTCAATTAGTGTACATGTAATTTTTTTAGTGTACATATAAAATATACCCCTTTTTGTGTACATATAGCTTCTTACACAACCTTTTTCCTTCTTTCTAAAAGTCTTAAAAACTTTGAAAATTTTTGCTTATGATTCCCTATACTTACATATGTACAAAGTTGTTATAATAATAAAAACCTATTGTGACTTCTTGAAAAGTTTACTTTCTGTATATTTAACGAGTTACAAGTTCTGTCATATCTTTCTGATAATGTTGTCTCAAACAAACAAAAGATTGTGCCTTGCCATCCAAAAATTTTCGAAAATTAATAATCTCGCAAACAGCTAAGAGACGAGTATGGAGAAGGAAAAAGCTGCCCAAACAACAGATATCTCTTTTGTTTTCCCCTTACCCAGCAAAAATCTCAAAAAGAGAAAGAAGCCTTATGAGTGTGAATAAAAGCATGAGAGTTGTGCCCAATAAAAGAAAAGAAAAAAATATATATATACACACTTGTTTTCCAAAAGTACCCATCTTTAGGCATGGTAGATCCGGGGCAGTGGTACGTAGGATGTGAAATCACTGCTCTAAAGCCAACTGGCTTGGACTGCAGGGACCACTTGCCCATTAACGGACCCTTACCTGGATGGACTGATGGAAAACAAGAAGAAAAACCCAAAAAGCTTTAGCCTACCCTATACACAACTTTCTACCCCTAAAATAAAGCTGTTTGGTGTGGAAGCTAACTTCGGAATCATACACCAAAGTCTCGCTGAAGCTGTGGAGAGGAAAAATTTTACTTAAATAATAAGGCAAGTAGGGCAAGGTCTTTTGTTCGCATTAAGACAACATTACCTCCAAGACATCACAAATCTTGTGCTACCCTTTAGCCTTAAAGTTTTGCTGTGCAAGAAGAAGCAACACAAAGTTTAGTTTAAATATTGATTGAGGACAATCAAAAAGCTAAGTTTGGGGGAGTTGATAACACCAATTTTTGTGACATTTTTGCCTTTTATTCTGTTATCAAAACTACCCTTTTCTGCTATTTTCCTCTATTTTATTAGCATTTTCGCAATAATTGGCCAAGCAACGCTCTTATTCCAATTTTTCCTATCTTCTACAGAGTTTTCCTCATTTTTGTGCAATAAGGCCGATTCCGGCCCACAATAAGTCTAAGCCCGTCTCGACCTTCCTAACACCCGATACAACCCAGCCCGACAGGGGCTGGGCGACACGAGAGTGATCGGCGGAGAAGGGCGCTGCGCAAGAAGGACGTGTCGGCCGACATACCGTCTACCCGACAGGGAGCCAAAGCCGCATCGACGACCAAACTCGTCGGGCGACACAGCCACCCACCGGCAGGCGTGCCGCCAGCCACGTAACCGATAGCCAGCACCTCGCGCCGAGACATACCTGTATCGGCCGTCCACATCCATCGACCGGCGTATAAGGGATCTACGTGGCATTTCCAGCACCATAACTCCTTCAACCGCCGGTATAAATAGCAGCTACAGGAAGTCGAAAAGACGGGTCGGAGAGGTCGTCGTCAGACTAGTCGGAGAGTTGGAGAATTCGGACAAGACAGATCGAGAGCCACCTTCAAAGGTAGCTGTGAGAGCAAGAGTATCGCGCCCCAGTGCTTGTGTCGGGCGACACTAGGCGAGCTTTCCCTCATCCCGAGAGGGAAGGGATGGCTCACTTAGTGTTGTCCCGGGCAGCGAAGATGAGCGACACGAGTGCCCGACAGTAGACTCGTAACTCTTTGCCTGACACGATATCGAACCCGATACGCTCCGTCCGTCATGCGTTCCGCCCGAGAGGGTGCGCCGCCCGACATGAGCGTATCGGCCAGGGTCCTTGAGCGATACAGTCAGTCGTCAGTCAGCGCTTCCCGAGAGGGGGTGCCTGCCGACACTATCGTATCGGGCTCGGCTCCTGACCGGTATCGGGCAGGAGAGCTACAGTAGTCTGTCGTTCTTCTACATCAAGAAGGCGACATCTATCTTTAATTCTGTTATTTAAATTCTTAGCTTATGCATTTTATTAAGACCCTTATTGCTTATAGAAATAGAAATGCTTAATTGCTATTTGTTTAATGCTTGGTGCCTTATGATTGGGTAACTGCTGTGTTGGATATCCGAACTCTAGCTTGCATGTTTTGGATTGTGCTTCGCTTAGCTACCGAATCGTCTTCCCCGTCGCAACTACTTCGAGAGTTGGGTTGTGGCTCTAGTGTTTGGTCCGGATCTGGAGTACGAGAGTGCCCGAAACGGAGTTGTTTTAGTATCATTCCACTCTAACTTGAGCCCAGCAACCTCGAGAGGGGTGTTGAAGCTCGGCTAGAGGCACCCGCTCTGAGAGGAGGGGTGCAGGGTGTTACTGCTACCGCTTGTCTTACTGAAGTCTTATCCCTTGCATTACGCCTTAAACTGCAGTTTATCTTTCTATTTTCTGTTGCATGAAAATTCCTAAAAACCGCTAAATGACAAAATCTTAATCTTTCTTGTAACTCCAGTTGGAGATAGTTTTCTTTGATTTAATCGTGACAGCTTGTTGTTCCCTTTCGGGGAACTTTAATATCTCTCTATACCCACCGGAGTGTAGAGTGTCGATTCAGAGTCGTCAACACAACCCACCTTGTCCCTGTGTTCGACCCCGTATGACTACTTCGACCCCGTAAACAAAGTTGCGGGGGCCTAGAAGGATTCGGGTTATAAATGTGAAGGCTCGACTACCTCAAATACGCCTCCAATTTTAGGACGCGCGATTTAGGCCGGTCACAGACCCACTGTGAGACTGAAACATGGAAGCCATCTTCATGGAAGTCATAGTCATCTCTCACGGTGATGGTGGTGGTTGTGGTTCTTTAACCTGAAATCACTACACTCATCACATGTCGTCGGGAACACTTTTACATCATCAAACAAAATCTTGAAACATGGGTTGTTATAACGGTAATGATTGGGTGACTTTGACACATGGGGATTGATTGTGAGTGATAGATATGGGATTTGTCCCTCCTATATGGATTATGATATCCTAGGCCTCTTGATTAACAAGACTGAGAAAAGTATAGCCATACACATGTGAGTCAATATGTTGAGCTCACATATATATCATGCAGTATGCTCTGGTTCAAGAAATAAGATTGAATAATAATAATAAGAATGACTGCTCCGTGCGTCTAGTTCAATCTAGATATCAGTGACAGAGGAACTATACAAACACTATAACACCATACATAGATTGTAGGTTGAAGTTTCTCCCCAACTTTCCATTCACTTGGGTAGCCATGATTTGCGACTAGGCACCACTCATTGCTTGTGATGTCATAAGCTAGTTATGGACATTCACTACCAACGTGATATGGGATCTATAGGGTCACACACATAGGAACTCATCTAGAAGAGGAGTTTAATCTTGAATGATAATTGAATTTATTACTAAAGTTTTTAGGTATTTCAATTCACACAACGGATCAAAAGACTAGAATGGAAAACGATCAATTCAAGTGTTGAGACTGTTGTTTAGAGTGTCAAGTTGATTATATTGTACATTGGTTGGAATTCTACCTGACCCGGGCTGCAAAATGACCATCTGGCTTGTGCAATACATATGTTTGGCTTGGTGCGAGACGCCTGTCTCACTTGCACAAAATGGCAATTTGGTTTGGTGCAAGACACCCGTCTCACTTGCACCAAACGCCCGTTTTGAGGGTACGTCAAGATAAGTATTAATTGGAATTGAATTGCCAACATATGTGCGAAACTGGAAGGTGTGAAATGGTCATTTCACTTAGGGAAATGACCGTATTGTGTGTGAGACTTAGTGAAATGACCATCTTGTGTGTGAAACGATTGTTTTGTCACACGTAGGTTGTGAAACTTCCAGAAAAGTTGTGAAAATTCAAGATCTACTTATTCCTTCCACTCCTACTTTAGTCTCACATTGGTTAGGGACTAGGAACACTGACCCTAACCCCTCATATATATAGAGGGGTACTGGGGGCTTACCAAAGAATAACTAATACATAAACAATTGAGAATTAGTTTCTCTAGCAATTGTTATCCTCTCTGATTGTGGTAACCATGAGAGCTCAGGCAAGTCCTACCCGACTAGGGAGGGATAGCCACAGGAGATTAATAACTGAGGATCATTGTTGTGGGAGAGCATGTTGGTAACTAGTACACCAATGGGAGGAACAAATCCTTCCTGTCCATTCCTGCCAGACGACAGGAGTTCTAATTGATCTGTGTGGACTACTCTAGAGGCAGGAGCTTGTTGGCTGCTGCTAGGAGGGCAACGTCAACTCACATTCTGTGGCAAAATCTAAGGAGCCGTTGTAATAGTTGTCTGAGTCTGATGTCCATGGAGGAGCAGTTAGACAAGTCTGAGTGTAACTAGGAGCTGCACAACCATCGTCCAAGACAAAGTGCACATCTAAATCAACGAGGATTGTCACTAGACTTGCTCCATGATCAAGTATATCTTTGTGAAACCATCCTTCCCATTGCATAGTTATTGACGCGACCTGCTAGTTAATGGAAAATATGTCTATAAATTTTTTGTTTCTGTTTCCTACTTGATGTTGTGTTTACCTATAGTGGTATCAGAGTCATGTCACTTAATTATGTTTTGGCATAATCAATATGATTGGATTTTGGTTTTATTGAGTTTATTTGTTGCATGCTATGCAAATATTTAAATTGGTTGATGTTTACGTCTGTCTAATCACCACATAAAGAACTATATATATATATATATATATATATGCAATTTACATGTGTCGCCATAAAATCAGTTTTGATGGCAGATGTAAAGCATGGTTATGGCCAAAACCATAGATCTGTGTTTGCATGGTTGTGGTTTTTATTAGTGTTCTTAATCGGTATGTGTACCGAGCCTCTCTCTCCTTCCAAATGTAAATTAATTATTTTCTTCATATTTCCCCTTGAATGTAACTTGAGGTTTTCACCATAAACAATGTAATAAGAAATATGATAGTTTTAATTTACGTTTTGACGTGAGATGACAATATGCACAAGATGAAATGATCGGCTCGTGAGATGAATCAATCGACTACAGGACTGAGGAGGCCAGATGAGAGGAGGAAGAGTCGATCGACTGGTGGCCCAACCGGTTGGCTAGAGGTGTCCAGACACTGCTTGGACCTGAGAACCAGACGATCGTTTCAGAAGAGCCCAACCAAACGACCAGGAGGTGAGCCGACTGGTTCAAGAGTTGAACCGATCAACCTGGATTGATTTGAGCATAGATCATCACAACCAACAAGTTGCATATGATGTGGACCATAGTTCGTAGTAATTCCTTATGGCTTTAAGAAATTACATTAGTATGGTCATAACCATTGGTTGTGCATTTTATTTATTGCATGTTCTCATTTGTGGTTATAGCATGTATATGATATGTACTATATATGTGGTGATTGGATAAAGTATATGTATTTATACAAACAAACTCCCTCAACTTAAATATTAAGTCTTAGATTCCTTCCATTAGCAATACACATGAAAAGCTTGATCGACCAAGTGCAGACGTTGCACAAAGCATGGTGTGGCATCTATCTTGTGGAAGTGTGGTGGTAGATATGTAGGTTTGCACAAAGCATGGTGTGTATCTATCGTATTGACTATTGGTTCAGACTTAACTGGTGACTTGGAGAGCCCAAGCCCAGAGGCATGCAGATGATCATGGCAAAGAGTTGTACATATCATGTATCCAAGAGTTGCATGTGATGCAATTGGAATGATGGCCTACCTAAATAGTCATGTTGTGGGTGATCGGCAAAAGCCGACTCATGACTTGATGAAATATGGATCTTGGCCAACTAGAATATTGTATGTTGCAATATTCCAAATTGATATTGAGGTCTTATCAATTCGAATAAAATAGTGGGAGTGATAGTTAATTAAAGACCTAATTAATATCGTTAAATTATCAAATCAAACCAAATAAAAATGTTTTGAAAATGTTGCAATATTTCTTTGTAGTATCAAATGTCAAACATAAACATGTTCAAATTGCGATCAGTCCTTGAAATAGGCAAAATGGGATAAAGTTCCGTGATTGGTTACAGACTTTGAGAAATGTTCTCATCAATGAGTGAAAGCTCTATGTCCTTGATAGACCAATGCCATAGGAACCCACTCTAAATGTGCCTAAGGCTAAATGGATACTTATTGGAAGCATGCCAATGATGCCATAGACATTTGAATACCTAATGCTATGTTGTATGAGCAATGAGTTGCATGAACAACAAGAATACATGGACATTCTCAAGATGGTAACACATCTCAAGAATCATGTAAAGTAGGTATAATATCTCCAAAGCCCTAATTGAGTACAAACTGACAAAGGGACATCCAGTAGAACCCCATGTGCTCAATATGATTGGACATGTGGAATGGCTGGGATTTCTCTTAGGTTAAGAGTTGACCATGAATATGATTATGCAAGCATTGCATGAATCATATAGTCAGTTTTTCACATGCTTGGAATTTTGATGCCAAAGCAAGGAAGAATAAGGACAAATCCATGATGGTGATCAGCAGAAGTGAGTCCTACAGCAAAAGAAAGGCTAAAAAGTGTTCTGAGGCTAAGAATGAAGCCCAAGTCTTCTATACTCAATATATGGATAAGGGTAAGTGTAAAAGGAATATGTCTTTTTCACTTAAAGGCTAAAGAAAACAAAGTGCCACTATTGTCACTTGTTGGGACATTGGAAAGGAATTGTCCTCTTCATAGAGGATCTCATGAAGAAGATAGGGATAAAGATCTCTACTTCAGGACCTGAGAAGAAGTAAGATAGAACTATATGGAGCAAGAGTTGCTGCCTCTATAGTTAAAGGTTTTCATTCAAGGTCACATCATAGAATTAGTGAATTGCTATTGTGAACTTGCCAAACATCATATGTTTTGTATGACAAGAACATTATGATCTTTTATGACGATGCCCTATGTCTCATAAACTATACTTGATAGTTGTAAAGATAAATGTGTGACACATATATTGAATGACTTGATAACTCAAATAATGAATAGCTATAGCACTGTCATCTAGACCGCATAAATGAGAAATGCATTTCTAGAATCCATATGATGGTTATCTAGACTGATTTTGGTTATTGAACCAATAGAGACATGCACATCTTATTTGTTGTACAATATTAAAAGAGTATCCTCACTATATGTAGTGAGAGATTGACTATTCTATTAGGACTAGTACATACTGATGTACATAGACCTCTTTAGAATACATGCTAAAAGTAGTTACAAGTACCTCATTGACACACTTTTTTACGTGCGTAGAAATGCAAGTGTATGCGTGACTATAATAAAGGCCTTTGTGAGGCCCGAGTCGAACTCAGGGACACGTGAATTATCAGAGACTACTACTAACTACTCGCAATCAGCTAGACCGGTTAAAAAGTTGGAGGTTGTTGTAAAATTAAAAGAAAATAAAATAAAACAAAACAAAGCAATCGATTAAATGTTTAGTTTAATCAATTCAAGTGGGAATCTTTAGGATTGTGGTTTCACCGCGGGTTTTCATTGTATGAATTTCTATTTAGTCACTCAGATTTATCTCTCTATCCGGGTAGTGGTCTGATATCAGAATTGCCCACTATCGTGGTACAATTCACTACCTATGTCTAGGTCAATTCCACCGTCGTAGCAACCTATACCCTAAACTAGGTGCATTAGAGTCGATCTCTCGGTATCCACCATTAACCTTACACCACCTTGTTCAAGGGATTTGTCAATTAATGTAAATTCCATCTCTTTTCAACCATTAATTCTTCTATCAAAGTAATTAAGGGCATTTGATTATTATTATGGTGATCAAGCATAACAATATAATTGAGAAAATGAAATTATACCAACAATTTAAGAGATAAATGATGAATGACTATGATAAAATTGTCATACAATGATTTCCCGGGCTACTCCCGATCCTAAAGACAAAGGGGATTAGCCCCACATGTTCATCTCAGAGCAAAACATGGTAGAGAAAAGGGGAAACATGGAGAAAAACATGATTGAGTGGTGAAACCCCTGAACGGATAAGATCCAAGCACTCCTTGGTGTAGAATACGTGTTCTCCCACCTTTCGGTGTTGGAAAACGTCTTCTTCGGTGTCCGAAACGGCTGGGGCGTGCTTCTGGGCTTCGTTCTTCTCTCCACACCTTCTCGGGACGTGTGCATCGGCTAATGACGTGATCGTTTGCTCCTGGCCGCCGTCATTAGGTATAATCACCGAGTTAGGTCGCCAAAATATCATAGCCGTCGGATTTAGATCAATCTGAAACCAACTTGTATCTGACGGCGTCGATACCATCGACGCGAGTCGATAGTATCGACCTTGCGCGATATCGGCTGGTCTTCTTTTCTTTTCTCTGTCACGAATGATGCTAACTTGATACCATCGATGAGGGTCGATGGTATCGACTCTCTTAGGCATCACTTTTGTCTTTTTCTGTCGCTGAAACTCCTCGTGTCGATAGTATCGACTTTAGGTTCGATAGTATTGACTGCCCTCTCGCCAGCAACCTGATGGTATCTCGATACCATCGACTCTCCTGTCGATAGTATCGACTCTGTGATGCTCCTTGCGGCTGGAAACCTGTGGTCATGTCGATGGTATCGACCACTGTCGATGGTATCGACAGCAGTAGATACTTGTTTTTCCTGAAATTACAAAATGAAACCACATAAGCCAAAAAAAACATATTCTTGTAATAATTTATACTCAAAATACTGAAATAAAGGAGATTTGACATAGAAAATGATCATAGACCAAAGTAGATGAATTATGCAATATTAACCACCAAAATGACCAATACCTGCATAAAACACAAGTAAAATATGTCTCTAAATGCGACTCAAAATCATCGCATAAAACTCCCCTAAGCTTGAACATTGCTCGCCCTCGAGCAACAAAACCTTAGAATAGAATTTCCAGAACTAAAGAATAGATCATCACAACGACATTACCATATGATCCCCACCGGACATTCACATTCTGGCCCTCACTAACCACATAATGATAATTACCCTAAAGGCGACAGTAATGATCCATAAAAGATATCTACCTCAAAACTGATGAACACTATCACATAAGGCAGTTAACATAATAAAATTTGCCGGTCCAGACTTAGTGCATCTTGTGATCTCCTATTCTACGTTGCTTGTCCTAACTACCATCTACATGGAAGCAACTCTCCTTATATTCACATGTGAGGAGAAAATCACGGTGGCCTACCAATTCGAGCAACGGGTGGATGAAATGGGTGGCTCATGGACGAAATGGAAGCATTATATGGTTTCAACATGCATAAAACAAAAATGCCCTAAATGATGCATTTGCACATGAACATGCCCTAATGTCTAAGATTGGGTGGAATGATGCATGCACTAACATCCTGTCTTAAAATGAGATGGAATATCTAACTGAGCTACATCATGTATTTACTCATCTTAAAATGCAGGTGAGACTATGTTCCTTTCTCCCTCTTATTCTACTTGCTTCTCAATACTTTTTTTTTTCTTTCTTTTTCCATTTTTTCATTTTTTAGGCCCTTATATCCATAAATGATAATGAATTATTTGTTGGGCTCACTTTTTTTGCATATCTCAAATATTTGAAGCATTTATGAAGGTATGGAACAGGTTAATCACCCTTAAAGAATAAATAAGATACATGATGTACTGTATGCAAAAGAATTATGAATGCAACACCTAAGAATAATGTGAATGTATAACTATTCTAATTTTTTATTTTCATGCAAAACATGTGAGAATACTTTGCAATGCAAGACCTATCTACATGAGATGCAATCAAAAAGGTTAAAACCGTAATGTACTTCGAATTCTTATGGTGGATTGTAAAAAACAATGAGGTGGAAAGATCACAAGACTAATTGACTGAACCTTTGAAAATTATTATGTGTCCCTCCTTACTGACCTGTGTAGTAGTTAAGAGGTTTCTCTCTCTTACTTCAAATTAGAGTCTCATTATCATTTGGTCAGTTTAGGCTCACACAACCAAATCCGTCCACTTTTCATGAATCATGAGGAATGTACAGTTGTAATATTCTGTTTTAGAGTTGATAAAACCAATCATTTTCTTAAGTTATGTGCTCAAAGTTGAACAACACAAACTTGCTAACACTCAAATTTTTTATTTTCCCTTAACCCATGTACAAGCAAATGAGATTACACATGACTTAAGACATCCACAATTACACTAGATAGAATGTGGATCCTACAAACAAACTAAGATTGCAAGAAATAAATGACAAGAAACAAAACAATAAAACTAAAAGTAAGAAAACTAAAGGATAGGATAGAGTTGTTCCAACACCCCCCCAAGCTTGAATTCAACTATGGCCTCATAGTCAAAAACAATCTTAAAGGTGGGAACAGAGGTACCGATCACTCTTCTGGCGGAGGCGGGTACTGTGGGGCCGTGGGGTCCCAGGATGGGTACTGCCCCTGAAAGCTAGGATCATATTGTGGCATGGGTGGAGGTTGTGGATACCCCCCAAAGTAGTTCTGGCTCCAGTAATGATCATAAAAGGGATGTTGCTGCATCTCCATCCTATGCAACCTGTCATGAATCTGATGTTGGTTGTCGAGGAGGAGGTGTTCATTCTCAAAGATAGCCCTCTGATTGTCAAGTAACCGGTTCGTTGTCTCCTGAACACTGGTGTACACTGCTGTATGATGCTGCTGCATTTGCTGTATATCCTGCAGCATGACATACATTCCTTGCATCGAATAAACATCCTCGCTTGGCTGCGAGGGCGGTGGTGGTGGCGGAGGCTACAAAGATGAAGATGCACCCGGATGCATGCGATGACGCTTCCTAGGTGGTACTCGTGCCCAAAGAGGAGTGTAGGCCTCATCTTCCTCTTCAGCCTCATCGCCGTCATTGTCGTTGTCATCGCCGCCATCTTCATTGGAGTCCGCAATGGCTATGATCGGCCATCGGAAATGCTGAGCTCCCTCAATATGGAAGACGGGGTCGGGAAGTGAACATTCCTGATATGCTTGATTGACGTGGCAGTTTGCATACGCCAGGCCATCACGAAGAACGATGAGATTGGAGCGGTGCAGATGTTGTAGGTTCACCTTGCTCCTATTGGAGGGAGGAGTCAGCTGCGAGAAATTCAACCCAAGGTAGGAGGCCAACGGTGTGATGAGTCCTCCAAAATGAATTGGCGCCTTCTGCATACTCCTCTTTACCACCAAAACCCGCTGCAGAAAGAATGCTCCCCAGTTGCACTCTTGGCGCTTCAGGAGTTTATGCAAGAAAAACAAGTCTGTCTCCTGGAATTTGCTAAGAGACAGATCACCACGGGCGACGAGAGTGGTGCACAACATGCGGTGAAGAACCTGCATGAATGGATGCTCGAAATCCGCCACCTCCGCATTGTGGTAGCTCACAGCTTTTCCCGGCGGCACCGTCACAAGCTCAGAGAAGATGGCATTGTAGTCGGTCTGGTTGTCTGGCCGCCGGTACTGCTCTCACCCGTGATTCCAGATATAGATGGAGTTGAACTGCTTGAGGGTGAGAGTGTAGTCAATGTTGTACAGTCGGAAAGAAACACGGCCATTGATCCATTCCTGATCTGTGGTGATGATGTCGTTTGGCACGACACAGATGTCCAACGAAGCCATGAACTCGGCGACTAGCTCCTTGTATGTCAGCCATTCACCGAAGAATGGCTGGCCGTTGACATGGAACTCCATCTCATGGGGCCTTCTGCCCGTGTGCCTCGCCTGCCCTTTCAAGACGTAGGCGAGATTAGCGTCGAACCCCAGATTATATATCATGTCATGCTCGACGTAACGGGTCGGCTCGATCTTGCGCTTCATCAGTTCTTCATAAACCTTCTTGACTTCTGCGGACAGATGGACAATCTGTGGGCGTGAAATGGATGCAGTCGGTGGAGGAACGAACACTGAGATCTCCATCGGTGTCACGCGTGAACAAGATGTGTTGGCGGTGTGCACCATTGTCGAAGAAGAAGAAACAGAAGAAGGAGCTCGGTGCAGGTCAGAGAAGATTATCTCCGCTCGGTGAAGAACGTGCTCCTGGATGCTCGTCGCCGAGCTCGGATTGCTCTAGAGGATGCACGGCACAAGTAGAGGAAGAACTCATTGAAGTTGTGACGTCATATGACAACAAGCCCTCCCTTATATAACTGACGTCAGCGTTGTTGTGTGCCCGTCGATACCATCGACCCGCGTCGATGGTATAGACACGTGTAGCACAATCCATACTGTTGTTGGTATCGACGGTCGTCGATGGTTGGATGTGGGGAACCGGGTCGATGACGTGTCGATACTATCGACAGGTCTCGATGGTATCGACCCGTCCCTCGAATCGACTTTCTGGTTGTAGCGATCGATCTCCTCTCACGGATCGGTGACGTGTCGTGTCGATACTATCGACGCAAGTCGATAGTATCGACTTCTGGTTAGGGCAACACCCTCGCGAGTCTCGGCCGCCGCTTTCTGCCTGTGACTGGGTCGATACCATCGACAGGCCCGTCGATGGTATCGACTTCACTGAGACGATTTCTTCTAAAAATCTTCAGAGATCTCGATGGTATCGACTTGCATGTCGATACTATCGACCTCGACTTTGTGATCAACCTGTTGGTCTGTCGATACCATCGACGAGGCCGTCGATGGTATCGATGCAGAGCGATTTCTGCAGTCGCCAACCTATACCCTGGTCGATACCATCGACACAAGGGTCAATGGTATCGACTCTGCCTTAGTCCTGCACATTACCCAAACGATCACGGTACCTTTTTTACACTAAAAATAAAGTCAAAACAAACCAAAGTACGAATGTGAAAGAAACTAAACTAAACTACTGATGACTGGGTTGCCTCCCAACAAGCGCCATCATTTAATGTCTTAGGCTAGACGACATTAAGCTCCTCGTCAATGTAAAACTTTGGAGAGTGTGCCCAGGGGATCGTACGACAGTTTGAACTTAGCTCGATCTTGGCCAATCCCCAAGGTCAATGTACCTCTCCCAATGGCAGTGACAACATCAGTCGTTGCTTGAAACGGCCTACCCAATAGCATCTCGCAACCTTTAAGCTGTGGCATGTCCATGACGACGAAATCTACCGGAAAGATGAACCTGTCCACCTTGACTAGCACATCCTCGCACACTCCGTATCTCTTCACAATGGACCCATCCACCAACTCAATAGTTGCAGATGATTTCTTTATCTCCTTCAACCCAAGCTTTTGAAATGTGGACAGTGGAATAAGATTAATGCTGGCACCCGAATCACACTGTGCTTGTGGAAAATGTTAATCACCTATAGAGCATGGAATGTAGAAGCCTCCTGGGTCTTTCCTCTTCTGTGGTAAACTCCCATGGATAATTGAGCTCACCATCTCATTTACCCGGCAAACATCTGTGTCTTTAATCTGCCTCTTCTTGTTGATGATTTCTTTGATGAACCTCCCATAGGCGGGGATCTTATCTATCATTTCCACTAATGGAATATTGACATGGAGTTTTCTGAACATCTCCAAGAACTTCCTGTAATGTCGATGCTCCTTGTTCGACCTCAAGCTATCCGGGCTAGACACAACTTTCGCATGTGGACGCTTATGAGGTGAAATGTATGGGCTTTTCGGGGCAATCTCCCCCAAGATTGCTTCAATGTCACCCCCTGGCGTAGACTTTGGCACATTGCTCTCAACATGTTTAACTTGTAGTGGCTCCTCTCTCGCAGTGGATGTAGCTTCACCTAGATGCATGGCCTTCACCTACTCTTCTTGCATAGGTGCGGGCGTGACCGAGATGGGCGCTTGGCGGGCTTTTCTGAATGGACAATATCCGCCTGGTAGTCCATAATGACTGCGCGGATACGATATTTTTGGTGTAGCCTCCGTATCAAAAATCTTTTTGCCTTTATCCTGGACCTCTATCACCAGGGCCTCTGCCTCAGTAACCACAACTATATATTTCACTTGGTGATGTGCTTGAGCAACTTCTGCATTTCTTGCCTGACTCTGTTGATTGGCATGCTTTATGGCTGCCACTTCATTAGAAATTTGGGTCACGGTCGTCTCCAGTGCCCTCATTTGTGCTCCATGACTTTGCAATGTTTGTCCAAACTTGGTCAAAATATCACCCTGAGACTGCAACTACTTACTAAACATGCTCATCATCTCCTGATTTTGCTGCACCACTTGACTAAGCAACTCGGTGCTTTTATCTTCAGCTCTTGGTTGCGGCTTCGCATCTGGATCTTGGAGGAAGTTGTTCGGATCCTTCCATGAGAACTTCCTATCCTTCCTCCAAGCATAATCATTATTTCTATAGCCCTGTTGTTCCATGAATTTGACCTGGGCTTCTTCATCGGACTCGGTATCTTCCTTGGCAAGTAATTTCTTTCCTAAAAGATCTAGTTTATCATTCAGCTCCTTGATGGCCCTGGATTCACCTATGACTTTGACTCGTTCTAATGCATCTCTATCGCCCCAAGATTGCTTCTTTGCCATATTTTTCAAGATCTCCCAGCACGTTGTACCTGAGTTGTTCAAGAAAAATCCTGAACTTGCTGAATCTAGGTTACTTCTATCATGCTCGGAAAGAGCAAAATAGAAAAGTTTGACGTGCTTCTCCTTATCAAGCCCGTGATGCGGGAACCTCCTAAACATGATCTGAAACCTTTCCCAGGTCTCAGAGTAGGTCTCTCCGGCTTTCTGGGTGAAATTGTGGATCTTCCTGATCATGTCATTGGTCTTCTCGGGTAGGAAGAACCTCTCAAAGAATACCTCCACCATGTGGTTCCATGATTCCACATATTCATCGTCCAGATTGTGCAACCACTCTCGTGTGTTCCCTTCCAGAGAACTCGGGACTAGCTTTAAGTAGAGCGTCTCTTGTGGAAATCTGTCGATTTTAATCATGTCACAATTCTCCACAAATTGGCTTATATGCGTGACTGGGTCTTCGTTCTTGAGCCCATGGAAAGCATTCGATTTGACCAAGTTGATTAGCGTAGGGTCAATCTTGTAAGTTGGAATGTTGATCGCCTGCTTCTTGATTGGCCCCTTTGAAGCAGATGAAGAAGAAGCCTTGATCTTCTCCCATATTGTTTGTTCCTCTGCCATTTCTTCTTGTTCGGATTCTGAATCTGTTTCTTTCAAGCAGTCTTGATTGTAATCTTCCTCGTTGTCAGGTCCCGACAGTGGAACCTCCGGTGCCTGTTATGTGTAGTCGGTACTACGCATCTGCACTATACACAGTACCTGCAAAATGGTAAATTAAGTTCAGTACCGTACTAGACAACTACAAGATGTGAAAGATAAGCCATAAATTTTTGGAAATGATTTCAAAGTAATAAAAATAAAATAAATAAATGGCCTAGAGTGGCCGCTTGCAGTACTCGTAGTGCCGACAATTGTCTTGTCCCCGTCAACGACGCCAAAAACTTGACACACTTTTTTACGTGCGTAGAAATGCAAGTGTACGTGTGACTGTAATAAAGGCCTTTGTGAGTCCCGAGTCGAACTCAAGGACACATGAATTATCGGAGACTACTACTAACTACTCACAATCAGCTAGACCGGTTAAAAAGTTGGAGGTTGTTGTAAAATTAAAAGAAAATAAAATAAAACAAAACAAAGCAATCGATTAAATGTTTAGTTTAATCAATTCAAGTGGGAATCTTTAGGATTGCGGTTTCACCGCGGGTTTTCATTGTATAAATTTCTATTTAGTCACTCAGATTTATCTCTCTATTCGGGTAGTGGCCTGATATCAGAATTGCCCACTGTCGTGGTACAATTCACTACAATCATTGCATCACTCATCATATTTACTTATGCGATCAATAGATATTGAAATTTTTATTTAATGAAATACAAGTTTGGATCTCTTAAAGTGTTCAAGGAGATTGTAAATGAAGTACATAACTAAATTGGTAAAAGTATTCAAATACATTGATGTGATCAATGTTGAGATACGTAAACCAAGAGTTTGAGGACCTTCTGGGAGATCATGATAGTGTATCATAATGAACTCCACCTGAAACATACTGATGTGTTCGAAAGAAGGTATCTCACCATGTTAAGTCATGGTGATATTATCAATAAAATCTAGGTAATCTTACAATTTCGGTTGGGCACATGCTTTACACTAAAACAATGTACCATCTAAAATGGTTCAAAAGACACCATATGAGAAATGGCATGGGAAGTGTCCTGATGAGTCTTTTGTAGTGATTGGGATTGAAATCTTGTATAAGAAAATAGTTTCTTAAAAGGTCTTTATCCACAAATCACACGAATGTTATCTTGTTGATTACTACTTATATTCCATCCCGACAACAAAGAGTTTGTTGCTAGGATGGTTGAATTCCTAAAGGGAACTTAGTTCCAAAGGAATCAGTGGGAGTAAAAGTAGAGCTCAAAATGTTTGAGACAAATAAGAAAACATTAAACCTAAAGAGGTACAACAAGGAACAAGGAGAATCACAAATTGTTGTGGAATCTCCGGTTCTATATGTAAACACAAAACTCATAGTTTTAGTAGAACGCCTTGAGTTTGAAAGATTACGATATCTTATAAACCAAGAAGGTGTTAAGTTGATCATAGCAATGAGTCAACTACCTACCTAGAAACTATTGAAGAACCAAATTATGAAAAATGACTTGAGTCCATGAGACCCATGATAGACTCCATGTAAACCAACAAGGTAGGACCTTGGTGGATCCACCTGAAGGGGTAAAACCCATAGGGTGCATTTGGGTCTTTGTAAGAAGACCAACATGGAAGGGTAGATTGGTTGCAAAGAGTTTCAAACTAGTTCAAATTGTTGAACATGATGAAGTCTTTCACCAGTTACCATGGTTAAATCCGTCTGAATCACGCTTGTTGTTGCATGTTAGTATGACTATGAGATTTGGCATATGGATGTTAAAACCACATTCCTTAATTGGAATAATGAAGAGGATGTGTATGTGACATAGCCTAATAATTTTATAAACCAACTAATGCAAATTAATTCTATAAGCTACAAAGGTCAATATGTGGATTGAAGCAAGCATCTTAGAGCTATAATCTTCTATTTTTCAAGATAGTCAAAGGGTTTGGCTTGAGTTAGAATGAAGATGGAATTTGCGATTACAAAATATTTAGTGGGAGCATATTTATATTCCACAAAATGATGGGGAATGACATCCTTATCCTGCAAATGTTAAAACCTGGCAAGGAAAATACCTTCTACATGGAGGGTTTAGGCGAAGCTTCCTATGTGAGAGGAATCGAGGTCTATAGAGATAGATATGGAAAGCTTACTGACCTAAGTAAGAGAACATACATTGGCAAGATGTTAAAAGGCTCAGCATGCAAGACTCAATGAGAGAAAACTTGTCCATGTTCCATGGAGTTAGTCTTTCCAGAGCCTACTGTCCCAATTCTTATGAAGAACATGGACACATGGATAGATGCCACTGGATCTATCTTGAATGCAATGCTATGTACTTATCTCATTATCTCATATGTATTGGACATGATGAGAAGATATCTAGTAATCTTTTATGTATTGGACATGACGAGAGGATATCTAGTCATCTCATATGTATTGACATGATGAGAGGACACATATATACCTACCTAGCAATCTCGTATGTACTGGACATGACGAGAGGGTATGTTTCAGATACCAGTGAGAGTCACTGAACTACCATACTGAACATCCTTAAGTTCTTGTGAAGAACTAATAGGATCGGTTCCTTGGGGATGGTAATAAGGAAGAGTTGGATGAAAAGGGTTACACCCATGCAAGCTTCCAAACGGACAAAATAATCTCGATATAAATTTATTTTTGACATTAAATGAGAACTGTAAGCTAGAAAGGGTTTCTAGATAATGTCAACTATTCTAATCTACAAAAGAATTCAAGTATCTTTGTGTTATAAGAACAAACAGAGGATATAATATGGATCAAGAAGCTCATATGGGTGAACTTATGTGAGGCTCCAAACCATTAATGACACAGTAGAAATATTAATAACAACAATGGAGCTACTAGTTAGGTTGGGAATCTCAAATAGCATACTACGGCACTTCCATCTCATACGAGTAGTCATACAGTGAAGAGATGTAAAAATTGCAAAATGCTGACTTAAGGTAAATGTTGCTAAACCCGCTATAAAAGCACTTGCACAGCAGAAGCATGATGGTCATGTTAGGTCACTCGTGATGAGATCCATGGGTGATTGGATCTAAGTGCAAGTGGGAGTTTGTTGGTATGTATGCCCAGAGAGACAATTATATGATGATTGGGATATGGCATTAGATGCCTAATTTGATAATAATAAATGCAAGGTTCCAATTTATTTTGCATATTCAGTTATGAGATAATGAATTACATAATAAATGTCTAGAGAATGATATTACTCAATGATGTATGTCTTCAAGTACGTGACTTGGAAGAATGAGATCATACAAATGTTAAGAGTATATACATTCTCATTTTGTACCTGATCGGTTGTTATTGTGGAAGGTAGATAGAAAACAATAACACATAAGATCAGAGTGTGAGTTGGTTGATGACTAAATATCATTAGTCATGATATGGCAATATGAAGCCAAGCACTTAGATATATGTTAGGGAATAGTGTATCAGACAGAACCACCGTGAGATTGACACATGGAAGTTATCTTCATGGAAGTCATAATCAGCTCTCACAGTGATGGTGGTGGTTTTGGTTCTTAGACCTAAAATCGATGCACTCATCACATGTCATTGGGTACACTTTTACATCATCAAACGCAGTCTACAAACATGGGTTGTTATAATGGTGATGACAGATGGGGATTGATTGTGAGTGACATTGGGGATTGATGGGGTTGTTATAATGGTGATGACAGATTGGGGGTTGTTATAATGGTGATGTCATTGGGTGACTTTCAAACATGGGGATTGATTGTGAGTGACAGATATGGTATTTGTCCCTCCTATATGGAGTATGATATCCTAGGCCTCTTGATTAGCGAGACTGAGAAAAGTATGGCCATACACATGTGAGTCAATATGTTGAGCTCACATATATCTCATGCAGTCTGCTCTAATTCAAGACACAAGAGAAATAATTGATAGGATGTGTACGTGACACAGCCTAAAGGTTTTATAACACCATTAATGCAAATAAAGTCTACAAGCTAAAAGGTTGAATCAATGTGATTGATGCAAGCATCTCAGAATTGAAACCTTCAATTTGATAAGATTGTTAAAGAGTTTGACTTTAGTCAAAATGTAGATGAAATTTGTGATTACAAAAGATTTTGTGGGAGCATATTTATATTCCACATATTGATGGGGAATAACATCCTTATACTATAACTATTGAAACCTATCGAGAAACATACTATCGAGAAACATAATTTCTCTATGAAGGACTTAGGTGAAGCATCCTATGAGATAGGAATTGAGATCTATAGAGGTAGATCATGAATGCTTCTTGACCTAAGTAAGAGCACATAGATTGCCAAAATGCTAAAATAGTTCAACATGAAAGATTCAATGAGAGAAAATATGTCCATGTTAGATGGGATTAGTCTTTTAAGAACCATGTATTCTAATTCCTAAGAAGAATGGGAAAAACATGAGTAATATGCCATATGCATTCGTAATTGTATATATCTTGTATGCAATATAATGTACTCATCCCATAGTCTTATATGTATAGGACATGACAAGACGATATCAGTTAGATTCCAACGAGGGTCAGTGGAATAACTTAAAGAACACCCACAAGTACTTGAGAAGCACTAAGGTTCACTTTCCGAATTATAGTTAAAAGGAAGAGTTGGGTGTAAAGGGTTACACCGATGTAAGATTCCAAAGTGACAAAGAAAATTAATAATCACAATCTAAATTTTGTGTTTGACCTTAAAAAAGAAATGTAAGCTGGAAAAGTCTCGAATAAGTGATAGTTATTTAATTCTACAATAAAAGTCAAGTATTCTGGTGTTATGAACACAACAAAGGATACTGCAAGGATCAATGTTTACGTAGATGAACTTATGGGATGTTCCAACCATTGATGACATAGTAGAAATACTAAGACAAAAATGGAGATACTAGTTAGGCAAGGAATATCAGATAGCATACTACGCCAATTCCATCTCATACGAGAGGTCCTACAATCAAGAGATGTGAATAATGCAATACACCAACTGAAGGCAAATGTTGCTAACCCACTAAATTGGCACTTGCACACACATGATGGACATGTTTAAAATCACTTGGGATGTGATTCGTGGGTGGTTGGCTCTAATTGCAACTGGGATTCTATTGGTATGTATGCCCAAAGAGTCAATCATATGATGATTGTAATGGCTTGTCTTGAAAATGATTTGATTAATAATAAAGGAAATCTTCCAATTTATTTTGTTTCATTTAGTTATGAGATAATGATGAAACATAATGAATGTCTAAAGAATGATATTACTCAATGATGTATGTCTTTGGGTTGAGAACATGAACAATGAGTCATACGGATGTCAAGAGTATATACGTTCTTGTTATGTCTCTAGTTGGGTGGTATTATGAAAGGTTGATAGACAACAATAACACTTAACATTAGAGTGTGTGTTGGTTGGTGACATAATCTTATTAGTCATGACATATGATATTAAACCAAACACATAGATACTTGTTGGAGAATAGTGTATCAGACAGGCCCACCTTGAGAGTGACACATGGAAACCATGATTGGTATTCATAATGATATCTCATAGTGATGGTGGTGATTGTGCTTCTTAGACCTAAAATCACTACATTTCATCACATCTAGTTCGATGTTCTTAGACATCATCCATCGTGATCTTGAATAAGGGTTACCATAAAAGTGGTGTTCGGGTTCATTGTGACACATGGGGATGATTGTGAGTGATGTAGATGGGATTTTTCCCTCCTACAGGAGTTTGATATCCATGCCACTTGATAAGTGAAATTAATAAAAGCATGTGCATGCATATGTGAATCAATATATGATATTGAGTTCAGATATATCTCAGACATTCTACTCTAGTTCAAGGAACGTGGATTGAACATTGAGAGGATGATGATTCCATGACTCGAGTTCAATATGGATACTAGAGATAATGGAATTATACAATCATTGTAACACCAATCACAATTTGTAGTTTGAAGTTGTTTTCTAACTTTTTGAATTACCTAGGTAGCAATGATGTTCTACTAGATACCGCTCATTGCTTGTGATGACATAAATTAGTTATGGACATTCACTACCAACATAACTTGGAACCTATAGGGTCACATGCATATGATACACTTGGATAGGAGTTTATTCATGAATATGGTTTAAACTTATTTACCAAGGAGTAAGATATTCAATTTAAACAAAAATGGTTGAAAGTTGACTGACTAGACTGTATACTAACCGATTCAAGTGTTGAATCATTTGTTTCAAAGTGTCAGGTTAATTGAACCAAAATTGGCAATCTGGCCATGAGACGACATGTTCAGGAAGTGACCAAATCAGTTTGTTCAATGAACTGACCAATTCAGGTTGTGAACCAACCTTTTGGTTGATCAATTTGATTGGATCAAGGATTAATGCTGACCTCATGTTGTGCATTAATCAAATATTAATTGCCAATACAATTGGGATTGGGAAACATAACAAAATGACCGGTTCAAGGGTTGAACCGATCGGTTCACATGCCAGTGGATCAGTTCACCTCTGAATAGACTATTTTATGGTTTGTAAGATGTGAAAAATTGATAAAATTCCATCCTCTTTGACTCCTGCTCAGATTGGGAACCCTGGACCTGACCCATCCATAAATATAAGGGTATCGGGGGCTTCTCAGACACATCAATTAGCTTAGGCAATTGTTGTCTTCTCAAGTTGTGGTAACTAAGAGAACTCAAGAATGTCCTACCTGCTCAAGTAAGGGATAGCAAGGGAGAGACAATTGTGGGAGTGCAAGTCGGTGCTAGTACACCGACTAGAAGGTAGAACTCCTTCTTGTCTATTCATCTAGAATGAAAGGAGTTTCTGGTGGTTTGTGTGGACTACTATGGAGGTGAGGAAGTTGTTGCCTACTGCTAGGAGGATGAAATCAACTACTATCTGTGGTATTTGACTAGGACGATGTTGCTGACATTGTTAGAGTGCAACTTGAAGAAAGGTGCATGCTTCTATGAGGTAATTGTTGCTAGACTTGCTCCAGGACTATATATAACCTCACAAACCATCATTCCCATTACATAGTTATTGACATGATCAACTGTTCAAAGGGGAATATGGAAGTTAATTTTTTTTCTGCCTTCTCTGTCGCCATATTTCCCTTCACATATTATAGTCTTATCAACAAGATATTAACATTATTTCTTGAAATATAGGATTTGCATGATAATCAGTATTCGATACATGATCTGACATATACTTTTTAGATATGACTAGAGTCAGGTACTCAACCATTTTAGTTATAACTCTATGTATCTTCTTGATAAATGTGATACATAAATTCACTATAAATAGAGTTACTGTGCACTTTCTACATTTATGTAGATTAAAACATTCTAACCAATCATTGCTTCCATGAGGTAATCACACTCTTATTCTTACTATTTCTAAGGTTGGGCCTAAGCCAATGATCTCATGCCACCTTGGCACCCCGTGCTAGTGTGATGAGGCAAAACATAGGAAAGAGAGGATAGGAATACCCTTTACCTCAAAGTGTTCGAGATAGGGTAAGGAAGTAATTTCCCCGACCTACACTTCTTCCTCCCTTCATCTATGATTTTACCTATAATGGAAAATTAAAGAGGTCAACCTCATGGTTGACTCTCCACTCCCAACCGTTGGTGAAAAAATTGAAAAATAGGGACTTCGCCATAGCCTCTAGAAATCCATAAGACTTTTTGATGATGTGGGGTGACTGGAGTGGTATTGACTGGAGTCAGCCGAAAGAGCAAGAGGTCGGAGGTCGAAGATCTAATGACATGATGGATGAGGTGAAATTTTGTGCATGGTATGATTTTGAGAGTCTCGATGGGACCGTTGAACTTCTTATATCAGTGTGGGTAGCTAAGAGACCATAACGGCTCAGAGTTTAGAGAACCAAAGCCATCTAGATATGTATGTTATCTCATCTCACCAAGAGTTTAGGATAACAGGAGGTACTTGGGTTTGTCTCTCTCTCCCAGAGCTAATGGAACTTGTCCCTTGGGAGTTTGTTTAGTAGGGAGAGAGGATGATACAAAGGAGAGACTTGGAACTATGGGACTCTAAACATGAGGTTGACAATGACATGTGTGTCCCTTGATCTCAGATCAATGACTGAAACCTGAGATCATATTTAGGCCACACCCCAAGGTTTTGAGCTACATGGACTGTGATGTGACAATGATACATAAATCCATAGTCGAGATCGATCTCCACACTTTACTAGAATTGTCATAAACTTCTACAAATCATATAGGCCTCTAGTATAATCAAATTAATCCCAAAATTTAAGATTAATCCCACGTTATCCATATATCAGATTTGACCAGGTCAAGTTTGGGTTAAAAAAATGGTACGATAATTAGCCTTTCCTCACTCTTCAAGTATTTACCTAATTCAATCACCTAGTTCACAGATAATCAAGTAATCATCCCAAAGCTATAATTTATCCTAGTTTATTCATGATCTCAAATTGGACCAAGTATTATATCAGATTAGGTTTATTTGATATCCAAAATATGGAATCTAAGAAAGAAATATATAATTACTCATTTAATTATCTTGGCCATTAATTACCTTAGAATCTTCTGAAATCTTGCTCATTATCTCATAACTTGTTTACAAATCAACTCACAAGATTAATGGTATCATATTTTTGTATGAATTTCTAGTTTCTTTAGCCTATATCCCAATGGACTTATTTTACACTCAAATAGTCCAATTGGGCATGAATTGGATCTTATGACCCCTGTTTTATACCATGACCTTCCATAGAGTCCACCATATTTAATATTTTCTCAATTATTTGATTAAAAATTTACTAATACTTGTATAAGTCAATAGTCATGTTAATTTCTTCATTATTTGACTTTGTTATTTCATCATTTTATGGAACTAGATTTAAAATCCATAAATTTGAAGGAGCGTTACAGATGGTCACTCTCATAATTATTTACGTTCCCATACACATGTGGTTGCAAGATTCTCGTAGTGCTATTCATTTGTAAGTATATGAAACAAATAGTAAACCATCAAACACAACTAAACCAAATCATAGTTACACGATTTGATTTGGTTTCATGCCTATCGAAAATTGATTTTTAACAAACAAATTAGAGATTAATATATTCACAATGCTTATTATGGTAGGTAAATCATGCTAAATGCAAATTCGATGTGAAGAAGCCAAACAGGTTTATCAAAAAAGAAAGAAGAGTTACATGAATTATGTAAGATGTGTTTTCTTGCTGAGTCAATTGATAGCGCAACATATATAGTCATATTGTCTTAGAATATAGAGAAATGTCATCTTTTGTGCCTAATAGGTTGATATTCTCTATGTTAAATAAGAAGTACAATGAAACATCATTTTACACTATACTTGGGTGTTTTGGACTTATTCATCTATATTTTATATTTTTGTTTTGAAGTTCTTGGCAAACACGTGAGCAACACGAGATCCAGAAAAACAAGTTCCTACTGCACTGAGAAAAATCCACAGATACAACAAGGTATCCTATTTGTAAGACCCCTCACTTAACTTAACCCTTAAAATATGATTTGATATTTTAATTATGTGCGTGGGATTCAATTACATGATTAGTATGTTGATGTAACGTGTTTGGTGATGTTTGCTCTTAAAAGTCTATGTCCAAATTTACATGTTTGGAGGTCCATCTTGTAATCTACAACACATAACATGTTTTGTTATTATCTACTCTCTTGTGTGAGCTTGATTTGATGGACATTCCAACGGTTGTGGATAGATATTAGCCTAAATTGACAATGTCATCGTTTCTCTGTTTTGTGCTCCGGTGACAGCATTGGCTCTGACGTCCAGCCACCCGTTTAGCCTGTTTCATGCTCTCATGTCCGGTGTCCCTCTATAGCAGCATCTTTATCGTGCATCCAGCATTTCATTACTTTATGTGGAAATACTGTTTATAGAAAGAGAGTCATTTGAAAAAGACTCGATTTATTCCTTCCGAATTTCCTAAAATTATGTGAACATCGTCCTACTACATTCGGGCACCATGGAAACAAGAAACGGTACTGCTTTCTCCTTAAACACTCGGTTAGAAATAATGTCAACATCTCACTTGCCATCCTGTTGACCGGTCACCACTTTTGGTCTTAGGGCTCGTCTGGTTGGGAGTACTACCAACCCGCATTGTGATTTGGAAAACAGGAAAATGAACATGACGAAATCGAACTGCATTTCCTTGGTTTGGTTTGACGTAACTCCAATGTATTTATTTGATTTGTTATCCGTTTGGTAGTGAGCAGTTTACAGCAGCATGTTCTTCTCCCCGTCGCTGCCATGCATTATAGCACGTGAAATAAGACCGGAGTATGCAGCAACGCCGTTTTGAGTGGTCATGGAAATGAAGCCGCGCCTATTTTGGGCGCAGTTACTTTTCCAGTTTTTGTGTGCAATATGGGATAGTCGTGTAGCTGGTTTCCACACTATGGGTTGCATCTACGATGAAACCAAACGTAAGGAATTGGAAGCCACCCTGATTTGCAGCTGCCAGTGTTCATTTGTTGCCCAACCAAACGGGCCCTTACTTGAACGCGGAATGCTTCGGGCCTTCTCAGTACCATAAACTTTAAAAAGCTAATATCTCCCACCAAGCAAAATATCAGCCGGTCTTTCGATGACGGAATAAAATTGAAAATGTTGTATACTTCCAATAGAGGACCGGATCGAATAAAATTGAGAAGTCCAGTTTCGGGTGGACCCCAAAAAAAAAAAGGACTGAATTGAACCACAGCAGAACCATGTCAGAAATAATACATTCTAAATAAGTTACACTCTTGATTTATGGTCTAGTATTGCGTTCTTGTCTTTTGTGAAGGAGCTATGCACATCGATATATACTAACGTTTCACCATGGATGTAGTCATGGCCAGCCTATCAATATCGAATCTGCGAACTAAATGAATACATTAGTTGGTAAAGTATATATATCCATTTGATATGAGAGTACGCTTGGAAGTCCCCGATGTGAGGTACAAATTCCGAATGCATACATTTATTAGTAACTTCTTATGATGTTCCATAATTAAGAGGGCACTTTGTAAAAGCTTATATCAACATTAATTCAACCTACTAGTGCAGTAGTCAACTACGCACTCGGTGACGAACAGTGGCGTAGCTAGGAAAATAGGATAGGTAGGGCACCAATAAAATAAAACTACAAATAGCCATGTCGGGTAGGGCACTACTGCCATTTTGTACTGAAAAATGACTCAAACATAGATCAAATAGTGCTAGTTTCCAGAACTTAGGTCTCTACGTGGCTACACCACTGGGGACGAACAGTGACAGTAGAAAAGAAGACCTGTGTTGTATAAAACATGTAGTAAGTGTGTAGATGAGAGGGCAAACGCTATGTTTAAATTTCCGCATACTTACCGATTTGCGGTTGAGTAGGCGCAGATGTCATAATTTTAGATTATTACTAGTTAAATAGACGGTAGGACAAGGTGTGTGTCAATTGCGAATTGACACGAATTGTCTCCAACTTACAATAAGTCTGTTCGTTCAAAAACAATGCTTAAGTAGAGTTTTTTATTTAATATATCTTAATTATATATAAAAAATATGATCTAATAATTAGTTCGGTTAATCAGTTCTGATAAGTGTTTATAGTGGATTTAGACCGGGACCGATCGAAAAGCGGATTGATATTGTTTTCAACGGGTGCTGAAAATCTACTTTCAACTGGAACGGGACTGTCTGAATACCCAGTTAAATCCAATCACTTGTCTGGTTTGATATAACCTAATCTCCAGTCCGCTCAAGTTTCCAGGCTTTATCGACCCCACACTTGTTATCGGCACTTATAATAATCGGAAGATAGGGTGTAATCACTTGCGTGAAGGAAAAAGATTCGCGTTTGGATAATTAGTACACATTCTTGTTTAGTGGGGATCACTATACAAGCATATATATCAATGCCCGAGAAGAGAGGAGGAGGATCTTTGTTTCAGTGGGCCGTAGGTGAGCTGTACGCGGATGCGATTGCAATGCGTATCACATGCTCGCGGCCGAATGAATGGATGGCATAGTCAAGGTTCCTCTCGTGATGCAAGTGGAACTGCGATTTGGTTCTTTAGTGCGTCTAATGGTCCCCATGGGCCACAAAAGTTAGGCAAAAAATAATAAACAAGTGGTACAGGATCTTGCCATCGGCGTTCCTTAAATGGTGAGACGCCCAAGTATAGTTACTAAACGTAAGCACATAATACATATCACCTTGATACAAATCTCCTCTCATATCATCGATCACACAATACATATCACATTTCCTACTTTGTATTCTTATATTGGGGTCTCTACCATTTCGGATTAGCATACTATTGCCCATTCCAACTATTAAGACCCATAAAATAAAGTGGATGGATGAACCCTCCACTAAATTGCTTAAAACACATATCGATATATGCAATGCATAAACAAAAATGCACTTCCACAAATTAAACCAAAGTGTTCTTACAAAATTAATCTGAAGGCAATTCGAAAAGAAAAATGCATGATTCGTGCAGAACGAAAGATACATGGAGACGTAAAACTCTTTCCCAAATTGTAAAGATGCCGTCATGGAGTTCCATAAGATATAGCATGTTCCGTGTTCAACCGAATAAAGTGTCACCTTCTTCTAGGATCTAAAATCGTAAAAATGATAAAAGTCAATACAATCACATTGGTACGCAATCAAAAGATATAAATCACATGTTTAGTTTGAATATAATATGTTTTTCAAAATTTTATAACAACATACTTCAAATCATCTTCAAAAGGTTTTATTAATTAGAAGACCATATTTTTAGGTCCAATTTATGCTATCGCATAGCATGGTATTGCCACAAGGGTCAATATAAGGCCTCTACATTGAACACCCAATGGTGAGAAAAGAACCCAACGTTGTGATTGTATATTTCAACCCAACTAAAGTTAGGTTCATGGTCAGAGTACAAGATTACATTTGGACTAAAATTGATTGTTTAAATCAAGTGAAGGAATGAGATCTATAGTATTTCAAAATCATCGGGGAACTAGAATGAGATCGAGGCCTTGAGTATTCCTAATTAGACCCTTCATTTTTTCTACCGGAATGGTAATTTGTTATATTTCAAGCAAGATACAAACTACCAATATGTTTTCTATTTTCTTACAATCTAGCGCTCTTCTCAGAACACTGGTCTTGATCATATGTGTAGTGTGGGCCAGGGTGTAGTCAATCATGACCATGTGATGGGGGGATAGTAAGCTCTGTATTTTCTTCTCTAGTAACATCCTAGGATTTGAGGACTTTATAAAATTGTAAGGAATGATTGGACTTCTCATATCACCAGGGCACACCTCCTTTTCACAGAGTTCATCACTATGAATTTTGCGGTTAAATGTGCTTGGCCTCAAGTAGTACTAGGATGGGAAACCAATCTAGAAGTTGATCGTGGGCTATACACGAGTGAGAGTGTGCACATCCAAGACCAATGGTGATCTGTGGGCCAGTCGTCATTCCTAAAACACGATTAGAGCCTTGAGAAGTGGGCCTAGGCATTATATATGGTATTAGAGTTGTTTGTCCTCCAATAGGTGGGGCCCACATGGGCATGTGGCATGGAAATCTTTTCCCAGACGGTCCTTGCATATTGGAAAGGGATATCCTAGTTGATGAAGCTACCCTTGCGACAATATGTGTGAATGGGAGTCAGGCATACATGAGCTATTATGGATCTACATTGAAATAGAGAAGATATCACGAGGCCATGGTTGAGACTTGATGAGGACATCAACTGTCTAAGTGGGAGAGATTGTAACATATCGGGATTTGAGGCCTCAGTTAAAATTACCTTGAAAGTAATTATTGGAGAAATCAAATCACCAAGGTGATCCTCCTTTTCAACAAGATCATCACTAAGATCTTTGTGGTTAAGATGCTTGACCAGATTAGTACTAGGATGGATGACCATCTAGAAGTTGGTCTCGAGTTACGCGTGAGTGGATAAACTATGCAGACAAGGCCAGTAGTTGTCTACGGGGCCAATCTTCATTCGTGTAACTTGACTAGAGCCTTGGGCATCATAAAACATGCATTAGTTTCATCATGGGTTTCAACATAACATGCATGCATCACTTAGATTATTAAGAACCAACCTAAACCATGTTCAATTTGAGGTTGTAGTACAAGATTATGATTGGAATAAATTTGATCAAAAGTCTAATAGTGATATTTAAAGTATCTAAAAATTATGCTGAAACTAGAGAGATCAAAGACTTGAAGGTATTCCTATTATATTCTTAGAATTTTTTTTGATCAAAATGGTGTTTGTTGACATATTTTGAGCAAGATACAAATTGCTATCATTTTTTAAAAATTTCTTGTGGTTTATCGGTTTGCTCTGAAGATGGAGTGTGGACGAGGGTGTAATCAATCATGAGCATGTGATGGGATATCAAACAGTTCTAGTATGCCATCTTCACTCACTATTCTCATACATAGTCGTCAACACCTGCAATAGTGATCTTATCAACACACAAATTAGGTAGACCAAGAGGGCTCAAGGATGGTTGGTGAGTATCCTATGATGTGTAGAGAGACCTAAAGAGGCGTATGGTGATAAAAATTGTCATCGAGGAGATGTGAGGGATAAACAACCAATTAGATAGACATTATGGAGGAGTAGAGAAGGAGAAGGAGTTGAAGGGGGCTTGAATTAGTATGGTAAGATGTAGGGAAGGTCACAAGAATGCAAAGGGGTGTGATGAAGAGTGGTTGAGGGGTTTTATAGGATGTGACAAAGACTATGTAAAGGGTTGAGGTGATATATGTTTCTTGAAATGAGAAAGGTTGGACTAGTAAAGGCTAGTCTCACACCATGGGTCACGAGAGTGGTCAAATTTTCCATAGGAATGATCGATAGAGATAATTTGAGAATTTCACTTGATCAAAATCAAATGAAGGTCATTCATGTGGTGTAGATAAGGATTAGTTATTGCATATATGTTCTTCAGACAAGCAATAGGTAGATAAAAAATGGGGGATGCACAATTAGGGTCCCCATATGTGGGTGCCTTGATCTGGAGGCTCTTGATCTTTGTCCAAACAATCGTGGATCACACATTCACTATGGATCACATGTGTGTGTTTCCATTATATCAAAGATATAATGACAGAGAATGAGGCTAGCATTATACTAAGAAAGGATAAGTTGGGTAATGCTATCATAGGTGGATTTTTGGGTGTTTCCTTTAATAAATCATGTCTTACACATACAAATTCTAAAATGAATGAAATATGGATGATTCACCCATAGTATTACTCTCCTTAGGTAAAAAGAAGTTTGAGAGACATATGGGGAGGTTGGAAATTTCATATGGTCAATGCATTTAAACTATAGGTAAACTAGGGTTTCATGTAATATGAGATCAATTTCTTACAGTATGAGAGTACATGTAGATAGGATTATGTCAAGTGATGAAGTGAGATGATATTTCATAGAAATAGATATTTGAGTAACTTGAAATAGGGAAAGGTCAAAAACTCATTTTTTCATAGTATCCTAATCATGACTTTCTCAATTGTATCAGGAGAGTTGGGGTCTCATTCCCACATACGTTCCCTCCACTAATCATCTATAGATTAGTCCTTATGATATAATACATTCTATTATTCTTTTAAGAGATATAAACCACTATGTACACCATTGCTTACCCTTCCTAGTATGGAAACCGGGGAAGGTTCAAAGGTTTCAGGGAACCTAACTAAATTATGATATGGTTTCACCTTATACCATTAGGTTTCTTAGTCATCTTAATAAAATTAAATCATATAATCCAAAGTGCATTCGATGTTAATCACCATTAGCAAGAATATTAGGGTTTCACAGAACTAGAAAGCAACACAAATAAATATGAATCCATTGTAAGGGGATAAGTATTCTCTAAAATCTCAACTTATGTAAATTGTTCTATAATATCACATTCAAATTAATATCTCACCTCAATTCTCATGTATATTGTAGTTTTAATGCATTTTCCATCCTTTAGGGGACATTTCAACAATAAGCAAGTAAATGATACAATTAGATAATTATTCAATAAACTAAATCCATCTTTAGATTTATAGAAAATTAAACCATTTGATTCATAGTGTAGTATTGTGAATCGTCAATTGGAAGAGTAGTAGGGTTTTAAGAAAACCTTTGGATGTGTATATAGTATGATTGGATAAGAAATAATTAATATCTCATTTTATTTAATATGTTTTATAGAATCAAATTCATATTAATATCTCATTTTATTTGTCATTCATACTACAGTTTGAATACACTTTCCACCATTTCCCATCAATTAGGGAACATTTCAGCAATAAACAAGTAAATGAGACAACTAGATTATTATCAATAAGTTATTTTAATATTTTTATTTATAGAAAATCAAATCATATAATTTATATTATAGTTTGTGGAATCATCATTAGAAAAAGTATTACAGTTTTACTAAACCAGCTAGCAGCACAACCAAGAAAGCCTTTACATGTCAATCCATTGCAATGGGACAAGTAATCGTTAGGTCTAGTTCTCTGTAGTATGTTGTATGTAGTCACATTAATATTCATATATTATCTAAATTATCACTCATACTAAATTTTCAATTTCTTCCCACTATTTTCCATCAATTAGGGGACATTTCAACCATAAACAAGTAAATAAGACTATTTGATAATTATTCAGTAACTAGATTCAACTTTAGTTGTATATAATCATTCATTTAGTATATTACAAATAATGAAAATATTCAAATCCTTCTATGAAGCAGCTTGTATTGCTAAAATTGTACATTAAAAAAAATGGGATTTATGCACAAGGCGGGAAGAGCAATCACACATCATATACAACTTTATTCTAAGGATATAAGTATTAAATGATATTTCATTCAGAATACATCCTTGTGATCCATAATCATTATTATGTCCATACTCATAATTTAACTAGATTTGAAATGCCAAACCCATGCATGATCCACCAATTTTCTCCAATTTAGTGTGAGTTCAATTGTAAACATGTAAATAGGGTAATTAGATAATCATCTAGTAAACTAGAATCATATCCATATGCATATATTCATTCACGTCATTAAATTTTAAATCAATAATAAGATGAAAATGATATTCTTTAATCTCATATTATGTTTAGAATTTCCTAGTTGTACAAATTAGGGCATAAAGAAGTGAATTTGTGGATATTTGATTATGTGTCTATCTACTCACCTTAATAATGTAGAACATAAGAGACTCCTAGTTTTAACTTAGGATTCAACAAACTTCCATAGATTTTAAACTTTTGAGAACTAATTAGACATAAAACTTCAGTCTAGTCTATAGAAGTGAATTGGGGAAGAAAAGATGTAGCATAATGAGATTATGACCCATATTTGGGAAATAACAAACTAGATGGCTAAAAGAAAAGAAAAGAAATAAGTATTAGAAATATTATATGTATTACTATATATTCCAACTCTATTTACTTAGGGGAAGATTCTAGGTTTAAATATTTATTTTCCCATTAATTTCTCACTGATTGTCACTTCTAGGGAAGGTTTCATGATAGAAAGGTCATGCCAATGAAGAGTAGGAATCTAAGCGTTATTTAGTCATTGACTTGGTTCATTTTTATAGTATTTTATTAGGATACATGTATTGTATTTTAGGGAAATACTTCAATCTCTCACATCGATCTCCCATGGTCAATGTCCCAAACTAAATCTAACCCAGGCACCAATGACTATATGTATCATAAATTCAATACTTTTGTAGAAAGAATCTAGATATAATTAATCTAGTAGTAACAAGACACCAAGGGTACCTATCCACTCCAATCTATCTCTGATCTCCATCTAATCATGTGCAACTTACATGTCCATAACATCTACACCAATGTGCTCTTCACCTAATGGGTTGAAGCATACCCCATAAAAGAAGAAAAACACATGTTTTGCAACGAAGAGCATGTATGTCTATGGATAAGAGTTGGACAATATATGGATAAAGGCCATTAAATATAGTTATAAAAGGTTTCCTACACAAGGAGGGGGGTTGGTATATCCAAATGGATGTTAGAAGAACTCCAACAATTGCATTGGATTTTATTTAATTAACAAACAAGTTACAAATGTTAATTATTGTCATGAATCTCAATATATATAGAGAGAAGCATAAATAATGATGATTGCATGTAGATTATATGATAAAAACTAGAATAAAGGAATAATAAGGATTATGACATCACTTCCTTAGTACTTGGGAAAGTAATGGTATCTCCACACTATGACTAGAGTTGGAAACACTATCTAATTCCCCTACAGATAGACATAATAGGGATGCACTGACGAAAGTACAATTCTATACATACATAAGTTATCAAAATCAAGCATGTAAATTAACAGAAAGGCAAGATTTCATTTAGTCAAATCGTCATGCATTATCTAATTTAGGGTTACATCATTAATATGTGAAACTCATAATAATGTTTCAAATATGGTGCAAAATGAAATAACATCCAAAACACATAGAAATCAAGGTTTCCATTCCATAAATTCATCAATAAGTTCAAAATAATGCAAATTGAATAAATAGAAACAAGATACACATAAAGGATTCAGTTTGCATTTACTATAATAATAGGTTCGATTTCAAGGGATTGGACCCAATTAGGTCCAATAGATATAAATAGGGGACATTAAAGACAACATGTCACCATCATGTCAAAAATATATACATGGAGTATGATTCATTGCCCAATAAGAATAAAAAAAATGATGCAATATACCATAATTTATGAACATGTTACTTTTAATAATCATGTATCCAAGTCCTAGTATTCTACTTCACCTATGATCAACATTACATAACATAGGGTAAATACTCATTTATATATGAAACGACTAAAAATTGACTTTATTACAAGTTGAATCCTAATTAGTATCCGACACCCTAAAAATTGACATAAATAGGAAATCAGATCTGACCTAAAATCTATATCAACATAGATATCTAAAATTTTCTTATTTCAAAGAATATGTTACTTTGTTTTTTAATTTTAATTTGGTAATTAAAATTTCTAGATATATAGATATTTACTAATTTTAGAGAAAAATAGAGAAAAAAGCCCAACAAGCCCACACTCATGCATCATCATCTTAATGCGTGATAGGGTATGCTAGTAATCTAGCCAACTCGAAAAGCCCATGACACCACATCAAAATAACCTTGAAATGAATAACACTACTACAGAACAGGCCTTTGGCGTCGGTTGTTTATGCCCTTTTAACGACGGTTCTATAGAGACACCTATGTGGGCGCCGCTAAAGGTCAAACTCTTCGGTGTCGGTTTTATAACTGACGCCAAAAGGCTTCGCACCACCGAAAACGTGCCAGCAGGGCACCGATAGGCATCGATTATTTATAGTAAGCCGACGCCAAAAGGCTTCGCGCCAAAAAAGGGTGCCATCTAGGACACTACCTGCGTCGGTTTGGAACTAAAAAACCGACGCCATATTCCCAGATGCCACGACCGTGCTTCCCTACACGGCCGTGTTTAGTACTATAGGCGTCGGTTTTATACTCATAACCGACACTTTTTTCGCCACGGCCGTGCTTTCCTGCACGGTCGGGTTGTTTGTCACATTAGGCGGCGGTTTTTATCCAATAACCGACGTTGTAAGCCTTTGATGACAGTTTTCTATAAATAACCGACGCCTATGTTTTAATTTTTTTTTCATATCAGTTTGCAGGCCTGTTGTGGCTGGTCAGCAGGATGAGAACCTACAGTTCAGTTAAACTGAACTGCATGTTTACGACATCCATTGATATCAGCCAATAAACAGGCCACAAACCTGCAAAATCAACAAATATGCTTTTCACACAAGTAGATACATTCAAACATCAATTAAATTCTCACATTCACACATGTAGAAACATTCAAATACATGTAGAAATATTCAGACATGTATAAACATTCAGAAATATTCATTTACAAAATATCCTTCAACATCGCTATCAACATCCCAATTATATTTTACAGTCCCCACTATTTGTATGGCTCTTGCCCATTCTTCTCTTACTTCATTTAATACTTCTATCGTATATGGAGCATGTACATCTTTTAAGTGTTTACCTATAGTGTGGTCAGTTTTAAACACCTGCAAGGAGAATGATGTAAATATATAAGTAATAATATAAAAATAAGATTGATATATTTCATACTAACTAATGAGACTATATATAATACCTCATGTATGGTATCGATGTCCAATGCGGCATATTGGATAATCATCTGCATAAATCGCATCAAATAGTATGCGCATGCCCAACCGTTGTCTTGTGTAGCGCACTATAAATTGAAACATACAAAATATAAAAAAATACAACTAAGCACAGTCCACATAAATAATATATACATTAGAGTCGAGAACTTACTTTCACAGTCTCCCAAATTATTGGCTGGTTCTTTTTCCTGGGGACCTTTCGTCCAACCTTTTTGAATGCATCTAAACCCCTACATGTTAATGTAACACAGTAAATTGCATAATTAAATAGTAATGTAATAACATATGTTAACTGATATAAAAATGAAATATTTCTCATCAAAATAATGACATTCTCATTACGTGTCCAATTTTAGTATTCAATGTACTCCCCGCAGGATCTAGATAATAAACAGTGAACGTCCTGGGGAGAATAACTAGTAACTCCCAATGCCTACCGCTAGAGGTAAAAAATTTAAAAATTAATAACTCAAAATCCACAATAAAAATGTAATTTTCTTAAGTCCGAATTATAAGTAAAGTAAACTTACTTGACATTGAATGAAGCTATTATTACCGTATTCTTTTGCTGACCAAAAATTGTAAAAGGATCTATACAATATTGTTGAACACTATAAGGGTCTTTAGCTACCATACTAATCAATGATGGAATCAAAAATCTCACATGGTCAAATACAAATTGTTTACATTGATTTTTGACTAAGTAGCTGCAAAACATGTATTACGTATGCATTAATATATAAGAAATCAGATCACCGGATCTTACACAAGGTATATGGATGTATAAAAAAGATCTCACCTTACCCATGTCTCTATCATTGATGTATTCAACCAATCATATATAAACAACTCAAAAATATCTTGTATAAATAAAGAGCTTTCATATGATTGACCTGCATAATTTGCTTCTACAGAAACAATTATAGGGAAATGTATATTATGTGCCCGTAGCCAACATGCCATTTCCCTACAAGCAGGACCTAACAGGTATTTTAGGTCAGTTGGAACCCAACTTGGTAATGCATGAATTGGAGGTGGAGGCCTAGATGCTTCGGGTGTCTTCTTTTTAACCTGTATATATAATTTCAGATCAATTGAGCTCATATATACACATTAACAATATAAAGTAATGTGAATTTATCTTACAATTTCAGTAGTGTAGACGACATCTGCTTTGGGCCACAATATCACCCCGCCTTCTTCCTCAGCAAGTGTATCAATATCCAGGTGGGCATATGGAAATGTAGCTTGCCTCCAATCGGGTAATACATGTATCGCGCTCACACGAACGTAGCCCTATGGCATTGGAGTCCCGTGAAACGTTGCCCCAGGAAGGGACGGGTAAGCCTGCGCCTCTACAACAACATAGTCTTGCATTCTTAATCGACAAGGCTTCAATGCCTACACATTTACGTAAATAATGTTATACATATATACATATCATCTTGAAAACATATCATCTTGAAAAGACTAGCTACAATGTCATAAACAATACTTACAACAGATGTGTTAGGCGGTGGGTCTAAAGGATTACTCTCAGTCTGTGCATCAGGAGAAGAGTGGGTCGCCATAGGCTGATTGGAAGCCTGAGATGCCTGTCACCGTAGCAATTCTTCCTTGACCTTCTTAGCAACAATATCCTCGACTCTTTTATTCTCTTATACATGGATAAAAGAAATATTGCTTCTTATTATTGAATTCCCTTTTGCAGTAACATTCTAAAAAAAGAATAGGTTACCTCTTCTTGTGAAAGTCCCGCTCTGGGTTTGCGCTAGGATGGCCCAAAGAATGCTTTGATGCCCACACCAGCGCCTGCACCCCTAACACGTCTAGGATGCTCTGGGTTACCCATAGCAACTGTCAATTCATCCCTTGTGCCCTGAGGGATGAACGTGCCTTGTTTCCTCTGCTCGTGTAGCTCCCGCTAATCACCATCAACAGAAATTGGTAAGTTAGCAGCACAAATAATCGATATTCAAACGATTGCTCTAAGAGTTGTATTTTACTATTTTTGCAGTCGCCTCAGTAGTTACAGGCTTCTTTATTTCACCCTTCTTGTTTTGCCTCCCAGCTATCCAGACATCATGGCGAGGCATGTGTGTGGCACATGTAGTAGAGGACTCCTGAGTAGCAGCAGACTCCACCTGTAGTCTTTGGCGAACACTTGCATAGCCCTTTGGACCCATAGTGTGGTCATGCACATTCATTGCACACCTTTCTTTTTGCGCCTCACTTAATACCTTGAATTCTTTAGATTTTCTTAAAGCAACAAACATGTCCCAATCTTCTTTGTCCAAGCAGTTCCACTGTTCAAGGGCTGACTTCTTCTTCTTATCACCATCTTTTATGTATTCTCTATTGAGATTTGTCCTATAGTTCCTTAGCATCTTTCCAGAGCGTTGCATCATGCTTTTACGATGCAGCTTCCCATCCAATGCAAATATATTCTGTAAAATAGAATTGCTATTAACTCATCATCATCATCATCATCTAACCCTCAATCCCAACTATGTTGGGGTCGGCTACATGGATCCTTCGTTTCCATTCAACTCTATCATGGGTCATATTCTGATTGAGATGTAGAGATTCAAAATCTCTCTTTATAAGCTCATCCCATGTTAATTTAGGCCTTCCTCTTCTTCTATTTATAGTGTTTGGCTCAATAGCATTGCTTTGTATAGGCGCACTAGTAGGTCTGCGTTGCACATGTCCGTACCATCTGAGTCGGCCCTCACACAACTTGTCCTCAATGCTCGCCACCCCCACTTTATTCCTGATATAGTCATTTCTCAAATGATCTTTTCTTGTCTTCCCACGCATCCATCTCAGCATACGCATTTCAGCCACGTTCATCTTGTTGAGACCTTGTTTCTTCACCGCCCAACATTCACTCCCATAGAGCATGGTTGGTTGTATAGTTGTTCTATAAAACTTAATTTTTAACCTGAGAGGGATCTTCTGATCGCATAAAATTCCAGTTGCACTCCTCCATTTCAACCATCTTGCAGTGATCCGGTGACAAACAAGAATTGCTATTAACTAGTATCCAAAAATAGAATTGCAAATAATAGAATTTGTAATCTACAAAATAGAATTGCAAATAATAATAACTCATGCATAAATTCTTCCATATCATGCCTTTCTTCACCTGAGGAACTTTATGCCAATTATCATACTTAACACCACAATGGCTTCGAGTGACAACCCCAAGATAGTTTACAAAATTTTGCGGTTCGCTCCAATTGCATTTCCTCCATTATCAAACTCCATAGCCAATCTAGATCCACTTCCACTTAGCGCTATTAACTTCTTCAACAGAGTGATGCCCCTTTTCTTGTTAAGTGTTTGGTGATGCGCATCAAGTTCCTCCAGTGCTTCAGTGGGTACATGTGCATCATCAACCTAAAATTTGACAAAAATAAACTCACTGAATTAGCCCAATATAGAAATATAGGATATATGACATAACTAGAAGATAATGAATTTTATAGAAATACATGATATGTTTTTAGAACTTACGTATCCTCGCCATGCTCATCATGGACAACATGCTCATCATGGACTTCATGCTCATAATGGACATCATGTTCATCATGGTCAGCCATCTGAAAATGTCATTAAAAAGGCAAACATTTAGCATTTGTATTAACTAGAAGATAATGAAACATCAAATCTGAAAATGATATTGATATTAAAAAAGAAAACATTTAGCTTCAATAAAAAAATATAAACATGCATGCCTCTAAAATTGTGATCTTTCATCAATTAACAATCCTTCATTGTGATCTCTGCGCACATATAAGTCATCATTAGCTTCAATATTTTGTGGAGTTGGCAACCCAACTGAGAATGGACTGGATTCATCATACTTATCATAGTTCTCTTCTTCATCTATAGGATCTTCAATGAACTGTATTTTACCATGAAGAACAACCGACCATTTATCATTTGCAGGATCATCGATATATAATACTTGCTTCGCCTGTGATGCCAATATCAATGGTTCACCCTTCTCGCCAATCTTTTCAAAGTTCACTAAAGTGAAACCTAATTCATCCACTATAACTCCTTTGGTGTTATCAACCCAATTACATTTAAAGAGCGGAATTCTGAAATCTATGTAGTCAAACTCCCATATGTCTTCAATGACACCGTAATATGACACTCTTATCCTTTGCACTTGAAAAATACATAGTCGACGCTTGAAGAGTGACCCCGCTATTTTGGACGACACTCTTATCATCTCGCCGCTTTGTGTAATATGCGAACCCATTAATGTCAAACCCTTCATAAGACATAACATTCGGTTTTGGTTTAAAGGCGAGGCATTTGATAGTTTTCGTAATATCATTTGGTGTTTGAGATAGTTGATGTAAGACTTTATCTTCAAACTACTTAGTAAAAGTCTTATTATGCTCTCTAGCGAGCCACATTGATGTAATATCATTTGGTGTTTGAGATAGTTGATGTTGTCTCTTGATGAAATTGGTATGTTCCTCGATATAAACACTCACTTCGTCCATGTTGTGTAAAATATACAAGTGACCTTGTTCCAACTGATCACGACTGATTACTTTCACTTGTGATCCCAAAATTCCTTTGCCCTCATCAATATTCTTGTCATTAACAGGAGTTTTATTACCACTTAGAAAGTCATTGCAAAAATCCATAACCTCTCTCGCCACATAACCTTCAATAATTCTCCCTTCAGGCCGATAACAGTTTCGAATATCACCTTTAAAAACGCTCATGTATCGTTCAAAGGGATACATCCAATGCAAGAAAACTGGTCCCAATATTTTCACTTCCTTAGTCAAGTGGACAACAAGATGTACCATGATATCAAAGAACAAAGGAGGGAAATACATCTCAAGCTGACATAGGGTAACAACCACTTCTCTTTGCAAATTATCGAGAGTATCAGGGTCAATAACTTTGCTGCATAGATTGTTGAAAAAGAAACAAAGTCTGGTGATTGCAAACCTTACATGCTTCGGCAATATAGATCGAATTTCCATGGGCAATATTTGTTGCATTAGAGTGTGACAATCATGAGATTTAAGACCTATCAACTTCAGATCTTTCATTGATACCAATCTACAGATGTTGGATGAGTAACCCTGTGGCACCTTAACATTTACCAAGCATTCACAAAAAGCTTTCTTCTCCTTTCTAGACAATGTGTAACAAGCGGGAGGTAAGTATGTTCTTTTATTACCCATTTCATGTAATTCTGTTAATTCTGACCTTATTCCCATTTCACGTAGGTCCAGTCTAGATTTTATCCCATCTTTAGTCTTACCTGATATATTTAACAGAGTAGCAATGACGCTATCACAAACATTTTTCTCAACGTGCATTACATCGATACAATGCCTGACTGTCAAAGAACTCCAATAAGGAAGATCCCAAAATATTGACTTCTTTTTTAATGAAGAATTGTCACTCTGTGTGGCCATACTACATTGTGATTTCTTACCAAATTCATTGACAATGTCTTTTACTCTTTCATAAACAACATCCCCTGGTATAGGTTTAGGTGCACTCCGTTCATCATTCCATCCATTGAATGCTTTGCGCTTCCTACGATACAGATGAAATTTTGAAAGAAACCTTCGATGACCAAGATATACAGTCTTGCCACCATGTTTTAGTCTTATTGAATTAGTGTTTTCTTGACATATAGGACACACTTTAGCTCCTTTGACACTATATCCAGACAAATTCCCATATGTTGGAATGTCATTAATAGTGCAAAACAACATAGCATGCAAATGAAATGTCTCTCTTCCTGAAGCATCATAGGTCATTACACCTTCAGCCCAAAGTTTCTTTAAGTCATTAATCAGAGGTTCACGATAAACATCGATATCATTTCCGGGTTGTTTAGGGCCAGATATCAACAACGACAACATAACATACTTATTTTTCATACACAGCCAGGGAGGAAGATTGTATATAACAAGCATGACTGGAAAAGTGCTATGTTGGCTGCTCAATGTCCCGTACGGATTCATCCCATCTGTACAAAGCCCAAGTCTTAGATTCCTATCTTCTTCACCAAATTTGGGGTACAATAGATCAATCTTCTTCCACTGTGGGGAATCAGACGCATGTTGTAGGATCCTATCATTATTTTTCTTAACATCTGCATGCCACCTCAAATTCTTCACATCTTTCAGATTTGCAAACAAGCATTGAAACCATGATATTATAGGTAGATACCACATCACCTTGGCAGGAGAACCAGTTTTGGACTCCCCCGAAGTCGTCAATTTATACTGTGACGCACCACATTTTGGACAATCTTTCAAATCCACATAGTCCTTTTGAAATAATACACAATCATTCGAGCATGCGTGTATCTTCTTGACCTCCATTCCCATTGGGAACAACAATTTCTTTACCCGATATGTTGAGATTGGCAGCTCGTTTCCTTCAGGAAGCATTTCTTTCAACAAAGTCAACAATGAAGTGAAGTTTTTGTCACTCCATCTATTGTTAGCTTTCAGCTTATAAAATCTCAACACAGCGCTAAGCTTCGTAAACTTAGCATAGCCTGTGTATAACGGTATCTCAACATCATGCACAATATTTGTAAAGATAGGAGGTGGATCGGTGTGCTCTACCCTACAACTATCCAACATTGCATCAACGATGTCTACTGGAACTGGTTCGTTCACATCTACGTCATCAGAGGCAATTTCTTCTTCCACCCAAGCACTGCTATCGGAGGCAAGACTTTCAAGAGACTAGAGATTCATATATCAACATACATACTAGGTCATATTTCAAGTCAAGCACTGCTTTTAATCACCTTAGTGTGCATAAATGATTCACAAGGTATTTGGGTGCACAAAGAATAATATATGTTACTGATTTAGGAGTTCACATTATAATTTTAGAAATAGAAGACCCACATGTGAGTTAAGTTTGAGATTTAACATCAATGTATCTTTAACACGCATGTTTCAAGGTTCAAAGCACATAATCAAATCAAATTAGGATGCTAGAATGGACAAGTTGAATCTTATTTCAACATGCATCAAAATTTACTAAATTAGGTCAAGCATGAGGATTAGAAATTCGATTCAGTCCAAGAGCACAAGTGCAATCAACGCAATTCTATTATAATGAATTAATTAGGTGTCAGTAAGCATCAATTTTGGTGAGACTATCTTAGTCCATGCTACTACAAATGGGAAATCAGAAAATATGTTGCATGTGTAACCTTAATTGCAAAAATACAATCTATGTCCACTATGATTCTTATCCATCCACACTTCCAAGCTTCTTGAATGGCTAAATGACGACATTCAATTTCAGGTTCTCTAACTGAGAATAAATGTATACATTATGCTCAATGCAAATAAAGTTTTACGATAGTGTGCCCTTGCAACCACTACATTTGTTGAGTTACCATTATTAACAGCCCTGAGTTACCACTATTAACAGTCGCTTCCAACATCAAGGCCATAGCAGGAAGAAGAGGAGAAGGAAGAAGAAGAGTAGCAGGATGATCGAACAGGGAAAAGAGTAGAAGAAATTAATCGAACCTGTCAGTAGCGAGCTCGTGGAGGAAGAAGAGGAGCAACTCTGTTGGTAGTGAGCTCGATCGTCCGTCGAGGAAGAAGATGAGAAGCTCAGTCGGTAGAGCTCGACCGTCTATCAAGGAAGAAGATGAGAAGCTCAGTCGGCAGTAGCGGCGGCGTTGAGCAGGAGTTGAGTAGGCAGCGGCCGACAATGTTGAAAAGGAGTTGAGCGGCGGCGTTGAGCAGTGGCGGCGGCATAGGCAGTGGAGGCGGCAGTGGTGGCAGCTTTGAGCGCACACGAGCAGAGTAGAGCGGCGAGCAGCAGTGGCGGCGAGTGGGGGTAGAAGGAGAAAGAGGACGCTGCTGCGGCGGCGGCGGCGAGCAGAGGCGCACCAGCAGTAGTGGCGGCGAGCAGCAGTGGGGATCGTCGGGCGATTTTAGGCGAGCGGCGAGCAGCAAAAAAAATTATCGCGATGAAACAGAAGAAAGGGGAAGACGATCGGGCGATACAGGTCTATTATGTTTGTAAACGGCGTCAGTTATCTACAAAACTGACACCTTTTGATCTTAAGCATCGACTGATAGTAAAAAACTGACGTCCAATTAGACAATCTTTGCCCTAAATTATTTGGCGGGAACCATTAACAGTGTCGGTTATAAAAGGATAACCGACACCAAAATTGGAACTTTTCACGCAAATTTTCATCTTATATAGGCGTCGGTTAGAAGTTACAAAACCGACGCTGTATGTGACACTTTGGGGCCAATTTTTTTTGCTCAAAAATTGGATTTCGCGGGCGATTTTAGTTGTCGGTTTTGTTTTACCCAGCCGACGCTGAATACAAAGCGATACCCGTGTCTGGCTGGTCTTCGAATATAGACGTTGGATTTCCTAAATCACTGACGTTGAATGTTATAGGCGTCAGGTTTCCTAAATAACTGACGCCCAGAAAAGCGACATTGAATGATGTTTCTGTAGTAGTGTAAACACACCATTATCAACATGACACGATGAAATCAAAATGAGGGAACACTAGTAAAAATTCATACAACAATATTATTGAATACCAAACAAACATCCCACGGAAAAATAACAAAGATATATCACTAAACAAGAGACAAAAAACATGAATCACTACTATGCAATCTTAAAATATTCATCGCCAAAAACCCTCTTGCGAGCCAACATCAACAAGCTACGACATGGACATTGTGGTTCTTTGGAAGCTCTTTCAAGGTCAACCACCATGTCTAAGTAGAGGAGAGGCATCAAAAGGTTGTGACACCCAGATGAAGATACAAATGCAAATATTCATATCAATAGTAGAAAGATATCCACAATTAGATGTATACCTAAAAACTAGTTCAGGTACATCAAAAGGGAAAATGGAATTTTATTTGTACTTATAGATAGGACAAACTGAGGGGTGGATTGTGATCACCCCTTTGCATGTTCTTTAGCTAAGGATGGGGTCGTAGATTAGAAGAAACTAGATGCTAAGGATGGATCGAAGGGCATTGTTCTTATGAATAGGTGATCCAAGGTTAACAAATTACACATAGAATGGTACTGTAAAGAGATGTCTGCATAATTGTAGGAACCAAATTGAGGCTTACTTGGGAAAATCAAAGGTAATGATGCAAAGTTGAAAGAGGGAAAATGTTCAAAAGATGTACAGAAAGCCTTAGGGAGAGGCATCTATATAGAGCAAGGAGAGCGGGTAATTGGGGGTTTACCAACCAAAATAGGAAGGGACCAAATTTTGGGATCATCTTGTTGGGATTTCGAAGAGAAATCAAAGAAAGAGGAATTAGGAATAACGTAGGAAAGATGGGGGTATGGTTAGGACAAGGATTCACTCACTATGTAAGTTTAACTAAGGGATAATTTGGTTGGATTGAAAACTAACTCGTGTTGTTGCAATTGCACGTGTTTTCAAATGCATACGTTTGGTAGTGTGTTGTTCTAGTTCCTAGTGTGGAAACAAACCACACCATGAGTTTTATTTCTACTAAAAATTGGGAAAACCAACCACAGAGAAATAGGGTGTGGTTTTATTTCCAGTTTCCCTGGCACAACGACACTGCCATATTGCTCCACACATCACACTCTGGATCTCAGATTCTTTTATTATTTGTCACCGTAGATGCTTGCTTGGTGCCAACCATAAACCTTACACTCCTGTAATGAAGGAAAAAAGTAGCAGAATTTTCTTGGGCATTGACGTGGTTCCACATTTGACATGTGAAATATAGTAGATGTATACGCCCAACCAAATACATGCTCCACATGCGCATCAACTGAATTGGTTCCAGTTACTTAGAACCAAATAGATGTTGTTCTATTCAAATTCGTTGTTTTCATTTCCTGTTTTGCAATTCTTACTGCTAGTTGGTTTTCCATCCAACCAAACGTGCCCTAAAGGTAGGAGAAAGTTCACTGGTCATTGGATAAGGCTAATAAATCAAGGAGAAATAGATGAAGGTCATCAAATAATGTACCCCATGGTATTGAATTAGGATATCACATGCCAATGTAAATTAGTGAATTTACAATTTAAATCTAAGTTCAAGCAACTAAATCCCAAATAATATACTTTAACTCCTTTGATCAATTAAAGTATCTCTAGGTTTCCAATTTAGATGAAACCAGGTATCAAGGATAAATGAAACATGTTGAGTAAAATTTTAGAAATTATATTTACCTTTTAGGACTATCTATAATGAATCCCCATGCAATTAGGGTTTGACTCCATTCTCTTACTATTTGGTATACACATAACCATTAATTATCAACCTTTAGGGATTAGACTCTTATTAGCCTTGCATTATAAACATCATGGTTATTCTATATTATCTTGCATGAAATATTATATTTTACTTTGTTGGTTAATTAATTCCATCAATTTGATTATTAACTTAGATGATGGCACATTGATTATCATAACTAACACAATAAATCCAAATTTGATCTTATATATGTTCTATGCACATTTTAAAACATATTAAATATGTATGCATGTTTAATCTCATCTAATTACTTCATAATCATTTTTGAGTCATTATGTTAATTACATATTTTTCAAGCTCACTTACATATAAAACATATTTAGGTTATTAGGTCCATCCTAACTGTATCAAGACATGTTATGTGATAAAAACACCTAATGCCACTAATGTATACAAAATGGTACCAAGAATGTACATGTTAGGGGTTAATCAACAAAAAACTACAGATTAAGTCCACATAAGAACTATTATATTGATAGTCATCATCAACCTGTGCAAATTCAAGGGTTGTTCCATACACCCAAATTGACATCATCTCAGGGTCTACACAATCAGAGCAAAGTTCAGGTCATATGTAACCATAATTAGGGTTTAAATTTATGTGACTCATTATATGTGCATTATGTGCTCATTAGGGTACGTGGAGGTGTAATGGGAAACAACTTAAACTTGTTTGGTCATTTCTAAAGAAGTAGGCATACTAACATCCGATCCAAGGGATCAGGGTTTGTAGAGTCAAGATATTATTTCAATATGTTTACAAGCCCTTAAACATGATTTCATCCTCAAAAGAAGCATATCCCCATACTACCATGCAACTATACTCCACCCCTTAAATAGGTGTAACCAAAAAGTCAAAAAATTTAAAGACACGAAGATGACTCTAAATGAACCACATGTGTCATTGACTACTTTATATTTTACTCTTCATCAAGATACTAACAACATGAAAAAATGGAAATATAACGAGATGAGCATTGGGTCGGGTTATATCGGGTTTTGTCTATCCCAAACCCAAACCCACATTTTAAAGTGGGCCACGGGCTGGGTTTGGGCTCAGATAAAATTTAAAAATGCCAGCCTATACCCGACCCATATAAGAATGCTAGGTTTCGGGCCGAATTGGGGTTTGCCCATATAACATCGGATGAGCGTACAAAATTTTGCTAGATCTAACTTGCTAACATGAAACTAAACTAGTATGATATGTATTTTGTGATCAACCTTTACAAGAATATATATATATATATATATATATATATATATATATATATATATATATATACTTTGTGATCAATGTAGTTAGAATATGTATACTTTAGTTGTGTAATCCACTACAACTATGAAATGGATATTGAAAAAGCAACAAATCATTTTCTCGTACATGTGAATGTATGAGACTTAAAAAATAGTGGAAAGTACAATGTTGTGACTTTTGCTTCCTCATCCTATATGTAATACAATGAAATGGGTTTTGGAAAGGAAAAAGATCATTTGTCTCCTACATGTGGGTGTATGAGAAAAAAATGAGCATAATCTACTATGCACTGAGAAAAAGATCATTAGTCTCCTACATGTGGACATAGAAAGATCAAATCAAAAAAATCAAGTACGTCTATCCATGTCAGTCTGTCCATGTAAATTAAGGTTATCTTACTAGCATCAATTCACTAATCATGTTTATTAATTATATATTATCCATGTTATACATACTACATATTACTTCGAGAAATATGTATGTTTTTCTTTCAAGAAGAATATAGATGTACACATACATATTGTACATAAAATCTAATATGGGCATTTGGGTTTTTGGGCCCGTGTTTGCCTCTTCCCGTACCTATCCCAAATAAAATATGGGTTTAAATTTTAGGCCCGACCCACCAATTTTATAAACCGAGTTCAGGTCTGGATCGGGTTATGTGGGCTGGGTCGTGGGTCGGATCCGGACGGCCTGACCCGATGCTCATCCCTAAATATAACTATATTCAACTTTAGTACAAAAATAAGTTACCTTATCATTCTCTTCATAAGCTTATTCACCCCCACTGTCCATTGAGACATCACACATGTATCCCATTAGGTGTTCCTTCATTATTGTGATTGCTACCATCAAATCATTAACATATTAGTAGAACTTCAATTTTTGGAAGATAGTTTCCAAGGGATTCTTCTTCTGGCACTTAGCACACCTATCACTCTTAGAGTCTTCATCAATGGAATTCCTTTTATGGTTAACCTTATCTTGATAACAAAGATAAGATTCTACGGAAAAATATTTATCCAAAATTTGTGGGAAGGTTAATCGTACACTTAACATTGAAGAACAACCCTTCAAAATAGATACTAGCACGTCATTGTTTAGTCAAGCCATTAGCATAATGTTGTAGGTGGAGAAACTTATGTCCATACTCTATTGCGTTCACATAATTCTTATATAGATTGTAGAATTCATACTCTTTCTTTCTCAACACTATAGATGATATGAACTTCTCTGTAAATAGGCTATGAACTGATCCCACGTCATGGAAGCATCATCAAATGTCTTGGACATGATGTTCCACCAATAATGAGCTGATCTGTCAACCATGTACACAGTAAAACACACTTTTTTATTCTATAGACAAGCCATGCCCTCAAAATTTTATTGAGTGTTGGGCATCCAACCATCAAATTTATCCACCATGTGAACATCATTATCACCCCAGGAGTACTTAGAGCGCATCTTCAAGAAATTATTGAGAGTGCACTCCTTAGTCTAGTCTTGAGTAGAAATAGAGTTAAATTTCCTCACTAAAGTAGAGGAAAGTATTAGTCAAAGAACAAACTTCTCCTAGTTGGGGGCAATGCCCGAACTTGGGGTAGTTGAAATTGGTTTTGAGGTAACCAACACCACTATGGTTGATTATTAGTTGTAGGTAGAGCTTGAGACACTAAAGGTATAATGGAAGGATCTATTCTTGGTATCTTATACTTTGGGTCAGATCTTATCTCAAACCCTGACAAACTTGTGATGTTGGAGTTATCTCCAAGCATATGCAACCTATGGAGGTAAACAAGGAGTGCCTACACAAGGAAAAGGTACAAGGTATATGCAACCTATGGAGGTAAACAAACTAAGAAATATAAAATTAAAATAGTCAAATTAACCTACTATCTCGGCTCTGATACCATATACTTGTAAGGACTTGTACACAATAGGGGATCCACTTTCTTACCCAAGGTAATTATAGTAACCATCCACATACCAAACACCATACATTTTATAGGGAAAGGGATGAGACACTATAATCTAAGTATGATATTATATCATAAACTATAAAAATGCAACTAAAAGTGAGACTATTAAATCCCCATATATAATGAGTTCTTTACAAACAAAGGGTGGATATAAGAGAAATCTAGATGTAACCAATCTAGTACTAACAATCTACACATGGCAATGTGTCCATTCCAATCTATCTCCAAGATCCAGCTAATCTTGTGCAACCTAAATGGTCGTCTCATATTCTCAATGTGATCTTCACCTAAGGGGTTGGGAATGTACCCAAAAATAAGAATAGTGAAACATTATCAATGAAAACTCAGTATGTGATATGAATAGGGACTGGGAAATATATGGATAAAAGAGATCATGTTTAAGTATAAAGGCTCCAAAAACAATGAGGGAGGTTGACATATCCAAATGGATTTCAATATAATTTCAATGGTAGAATGATTCATATTAAATGAACAAACAAGTTTCTAAATATCAATTCTTTCCTTCAAATCTCAATATAGTGAGCAACAATACATAGAAAGTTTGCATGCAGCTTAATGATAAAGATATAATATAAAAAAAGGGTTATGACATCACCACCATATTATTCAGGAGAGTACTTGCATCATTACATTGTTACGCAAGAAAATGAAACTATGTTTGATTCCCTTATATATAGCATACACACATTATAGATTCACCACCTAAAGTGAATTTTTTTTGCATTATAATAGTTATCAAAATCAAGCTTTCATATTTATATAAGGTAAGATGTACCTTAGTCAAATCGTAATATGGAATCCAATTCAATATCACATCATATAGATGCACAAATTTAATAAGTTTCTTGCACGTAATATAGAGTGAAGTAACATGGACTATGTATGGAAATGAGGGTTTCCATTTCATGAATAGATCACTAGATTCAACAGAATGCAAGTTGAATGAATATAAGAAAAGGATTTAATTTGCATTTAGAACATTCATAAGTTCATTTTCAAGGCATTGGACCCAATTGTGTCTAATAGGGATAAATAGGGGACATTTATGATAACATGTTACCATTATGTCAAACAAAGATAGATAGAGTACAACTTATTGTCCATGACTCAAAAATAAATACAACAAACCATAATCTAATGAACCTATTACTTCCAATTCACATAGTATTGAATTTATAAAACTTAGGGTTAAATCATAATTAATATATGAAACCTTAAAAATCAAATTTCAGAAAAACCAAATCAGAACCAAAAACCTACCTCAACCTATAGATCTTAATTTGTTATTTACAAATATATCTTATTTTTTAGTTATATGTTTATTACTATGAATATTCTAAGTTAACATGTTTACTAGTTTTTAGATAAAATCTAAGCAAAAAGACCAACAAGACCTTCCATCACACATATTTATATTGATATGTAATAGGCACCCCATCAATATTTCCAACATAAAATGACCTACAACACCACATCAATATAACATGACAAGGATGGAAACACCATATCTAGTATGTCATGATGTAACCGAGATGAGGAATAACTCATAAAAAGTTAGTTCTATGATGTTATAGAAGATCATTCAAACATTCATGGTGAAAAAATACATAAATAACAAATCAGACATCAAAAGTGTGAAAGCTTGCTCCTGAGTTTCCATAGTTTCTTCTACCAAAACACACTCACAAAGACGAGTGCATTGCTATGGAACAAACCTTGTGATGCCCTAAAAATCTACCATGGTCATCCACCATGGATTCTAGAGGGGAGGCATAAAAAGCTCAAAAGGGAGCATCACAATTTAGACCAAAGAAAAAACCAAATCCATAACATCCAGAGTAAGCTGCAGACACAAAAATCCACAACTATACTAGACCAAGACCCACAATCAATTGTACATCTTGAAACTAAATTGGGAACATCAAGAGGGAAAAACTAAACTTGAGAGGTACTTAAAAACAGGATGAATTATGGGGTATATTAGCTTTGGGGACTCCTATTGGTGTTTCTCACATCATATCCATAATGTGAGAGCTCCAGACCTTTTTCCACAATCACACCTTTTCCTCTCCCCTAAATTAATTTGGGATGGTGTTTTAGATAGATCCAAATTCTAAGGATAGACTAAAGAGAATTATGGTTATCAATATGTGATATAGGTCCAATGAATTGCACAAGGGGTAATACCACATAGAAATGGCCACCTCTAATTGTAAAAACCATATAAAGGTTTGTTAGGGAAAATCAAGGGGAATGATACCAAACCGAAAGAGGTAAAATCTTTGTAATATGTACACAAATCTTTAGGATTAGGAATATGTAAAGTTGGGTCTGAAATGGAATTTCTAGTTCGATGAGGAGAGTGGGTAATTAAGGATTCCCAACTGGAATATGAATGTACCCATGTGTAAGATCATCTTGATTAAATTTTAAATAGGAAACCATTGAAAGAAGAATTAGGGAGAAAGGAGAAAATACGAGGGAGATATGTGAAGGAGTAGGAATTGCTCATAGTACAAGTGCCAATGGAGGTAGGGGAAAGACCATTGATCATTCGATGAGGATGGAAGATTGAGGAAAACACATTGAGGTCATCGAACAAAATATTGCATGGACTAGAATTAGGTAACTACATGACAAGGTAAATTAGAAAAATATCCAATTAAAAGCTAAGTTAAATGCATCTATAACTTAAATAATATGGTTTAACTTCTTGAATAATCAAAGTATCCATAAGTGGAACTAGGTATCCTAGCTAAATAAATTATGTAGATTATGATTTTCAACTTAGGTTTACCTTTTAGGACTATCTTTTATGAGTTCTCATGCAATTAGGGTTTGAATCCAAAATAGCAATATTTATTATTTTATATCACCATTATTACCAAAATTTAGTAGTTTGAATACTTTTATTCTCACATTTTTAGCATCATGGTTACATTATATTATCATGTGTGAAATATCATATTTTACTTAATAGTTCATTAAATCCTTCAATTTAAGTATGAACTTAGATAGTGGCACAATAATTATCATTACTTATATAAAAAATCCCATTTTTTCTTTGATATATGTTTTAAGCACATTTTGAACCGGACTAGATATATATGCTTTCTTAATCCCATATAGTTACTTATTAATAATATTTGAGTCGTTATATGTATATTTGTGAACAATATTACATGTAATACATAATTAATGAGCTCATTTGCCTATTAAGAAATGTTTAGGTTATTAGGTCCAAATGTGCATTAAGTGACTCTATGTGATTTAGACACCTAATTTCACTTATATAATATTATACCAAGAATATACATGGTAGGGGTTTGGTAGCTACAACCTAGGATTTAGGTCATCATAAGCACTATTCATTTAATAAACAACATATACATGTATGAAGTCTAGGGTTATGTTTCATTCGTCCTACTTATCATCATATTATGGATCATAGAACCAAAGCATGGTTACAGTCATATGTAAACCTAGTTAACTTTTACAGTTAAGTTACTAACTATAAATGCATTTTGTGAAGATTAGGGTACATGTATGTGTATTATGGAATATTTGAACCTTGTTTGGTCTTTTCTAATGAACTTAGTATACTAACATCCTATTCAAGGGATTAAGGTTTCTATGTTTAGGATAGTAGAATTTGTTTTGTTATGCATCCTCACTATCATGTGATCCAATTACTAAGCCATAAATAACTATTTAGTGTGACAATGTGTATGGGAACAAATCAAGAGCAAGCCTTGAGTTAGGCCCAAATGTGGATTACCTATATACCCAACTTATGAATCTTAAGGACTTCTCATATCAAGTCATACTGAAAATTGCCCAGTTTGATTAGTATTATCAACAACATTCAAAATTAAACAGAGGTGAAAGATTTGAGGTACAAATGAGTTGTCTTAAATAATTTTACCAAATGATTTCCTCCACTTTAGATAAAATATAGGCTTTGAGATTTGCTTAAGTTGAGTTGATGTAATCAGATTATGTAAAGGTCAGTCCCTAGGAGCGCACATTCCTCTTCTTCCTTAATTTTTCTATTCACATAACCTATGTTGTACCAACCATGGTGGGACATGATCAAATATTTATTTTAGTCTTTGCGTAAGAAAATCACAAGAATTAGTTTGTGTGTCCCTTATTTTGAAATTGTTCTTTCTTTTTCTCCCTTTTGTTCTATTTGTGTCGATGTTAATACATAAAATTGTTGTTAATTATCTTGCTTGATATGTTTTGGATTATATACATGTTTTCTTTCAAAACATTTGTCTTGATTAAATGTCATGATATCAATGTTACCATCACATTAGTAATCAGTCTCACACGCTGAAACAAAATTCATACTTTTTTATCTAATATATTAAATCTGGGTGGTCCAGGCTCTAATTTATGAATCACTTTGGTTGGAAAGAATTTTTTAATAGATGGTATATAAACAGACACACGCCATGATATTTTCACGCTTTGTTCACAACATGAACTAAATTAGACATGAACTTAGGTAGAAATACAAATAAATGAAACTTAATTTATGTTTACATGTGATATTAATACATGAAGGGTACTACAACATAAAATACTTCTAGGAGCATAGAAAAACCATTGGATATATGAAACATTACCCAATATAGTAACATTTAAATATAATGATTATCCACATTAACTCATTACAATGCATTACAAATGCTCATTTTTGCCAAACTTCTTGGGAAATATAGGTCAGAAATTTTAATGCAATCTAGAAATATTACTTCTTAGTTATAATAATGAATGTAGGTGGTCCCCCTACCTCCTATATAGTTTTGTGAACAAGATATAGTGGCATATGCAAGTTTATACCTACAATTCTAAAACATTCCTCAAGAGATATAAATAACTAAAATATAATATAAATCATGAGATAAGGAGTATGTAATATATTTTAGATGTGTGAATCCAATTTTTTTCAAATTTTCTAGGGTTTTTTTTTATTTTCTTATATATATTATATAATAGGAAACTCCATACACAATCTTGTGAATTATAATGCAATCCTAAGTGAGTGTCACGATGTCAAAATTCTAGTGTCATGTCCCTTGTAGCTAAAAACCTTATTTTAGAAGATTATGATGGTTTATTATCTCTATGTGGATACCGTAGAGACATTACAACCAACCCAAAGATACTTCTAATTGTATCCAACTAAACAAGTCCTTACAACATCCATAAATTACATTCTAGAATAAACAAAAGCATGATTTTAAGGGAAAACATGCTAGTGAAAATATGCACATACCACGTTGATTATCAAATATTTGAATATTCTACTATCTAAATATATGCATAATGGGTGGTGTCTAATTGATGGGAACCAAATTTGTGGCCATAACAGAACTTAATTGTTAACTTAAAGACAAATCTTATTTTCAAATTGTTAGACATCAATGAAAAAGTTATTTGACAATGAGATATTTATGTTACAAATATTAATGGTATACAATATTAAGATATTGAAATAATATCTACCCAATTCCATTCAGATGAATATTACATTATTTTTAATTAAACTGCATCCTAATACATCAAGCACATCACTCTCATTGGGGGAGAAAACATTTCTTTCTTCTTGATAAGTTGATCTTATCCATGGTATCTTCCTAGTTATGAATACGATCTTAATCATAATATATATAATGAAAAAATTAATCCACTTGGTTACCAAAGAACAAAAATGATTTCAAAAAGTTATATTGAGTATGAAAAGGAAAAGATAGTTACATTTATGAAAATTGAAAAGTTAGTCATGAAGATCCACAATCTCATTAAACTATGAATGAAAGACATTCCAAAAGGAGAACATGTAAGTGCTTTTCCAATTGTTGATTATCATTTTTTACAGGATTTATTGATTATTAGATAAACTTGTATTATAGAGATTTCATATATGTATAATAACTATTGTATAATAATGGGGCTGTTGAGAATACCTAGTTGCAAAAGTACCTTAAGCCGTTAATGCAATGATATATTGCATGTTAAATACCACAAGGAATTGGTTGAAGTCTACCATAGATGCAATGTGCTTTGTAAACAATATTGTATATGGAGTCACCAACATAGTCATTTGTCCAAGTTACAAAGTATATTAAACATACATGCCCTTAAAAAGTAATGCCTTGGGGACCAAATTAATTCCTCATTGTATAGTTTCAACAAGTATGAGATCTCGATGGATCATCTAATAATTCTAATGCACACTCTAAAAGGAGAAAAGATAACATACTTTTTAAGGCACGATTCAATAACTAAAGAAGGGATAACAAGAAAATAGAAATGAGATAGGAAACAAAATCACAGAAGTGACAATCCTTAAATAGAATTATTTTTTGTGCCCACCATCCTTGTGTTATAGGTTTTGTTCCTTGAGTAACCCGAGAGATGCGAGAAGAATCCAACCATCATGACACACCATCAATAATCTCATATATTGTGAATTTCATCAAAGAAACTAATTATCTAGTTTATGAATTTGATAATAATGATGCATTCTCTACCTTATTGTTTAATTTCCATAGAGCATTTCTGCCCTCAAAAAAGATATTGTACTTGGGTTTTATTGCACAACAACCTTCTTTTCCAAGACACATCAATTAGGTCTCATATTTGATGCCTATTTTACCTATTAAAGGTCAAATACAATGGAAACCATTCTAAATAACTGGTATGCGTCCCAATTGTAATCATTTTGTTCTCCATATTTAAAAATACAAAAGTATTAAGATTTATGAATGATTTGACCCCCTCCAACTAAATAGTATGAATCTAAATCTAATATCTTTTATTTGTTTAATATCTATAAAATATAACCCAAAAATAGGTTTGAGGTCATTAGAGACTAAAACCCTCATTTATAACCTTTCTCCTTCCAGTTCAATGATCTTAACTTGCCTTTTTTAGTTTATATTATAATATTCCTTTCTTTGTGTAATGAGAAGAAATAAGGAACCTAAATAGTTCGACAAACATTTGTTCACTAACAAATTGTAGATTCATCACATCCAGGAGTCCTGAAAATTATCTCCTTAAGTCTATGTAAGTTGAGAACTGAAATCATGGAATTGCTTGTGATACAAAGTCCCCTTTTTTATCGCGACTCCATACATGTTAGGATCTCAATTCCATCATTATAACTATTCTTCCCTAGAAGAGTTTTTGAATGAAATAAATTTTATGACAACAAAACTTATATAATAGTTTTGAGCATGGAGGTGTCTAATCAATATGCCAGGACTGTGAAAAAACCATATATCATCTTTGTCAGAGAGAATATTTTAGCAACCTTGTCAAACTCACTAATATAACAACTATAATGACTTGAAAACCCCCCCAACCTTATGGTAATAACTGATGGGATAATATGCATTCCTCATTTTCAATGTTAAAGCCTCCCCCATTCAAAGCCCCTCATACATATCTTTTCAAAAATATTTTGGGTACACTCCCTTTGTTAGATTTAAATATGGAGTGTAAATAATAAAAATCTTTGTACAATGTGGTGTTCCAAGAAAACTCAAAGGGAACAACCTCTGATGATGGGTGTCATTGCCACTACTATTTTTGAAAGAGCTTTTCAGTTTGACATCCATGATTTTGATTAGTTTTAAAGAATCAATGAACCAAGACCCATTGATATGCAACACTAGTGTCATGATAATTGTTTTACCAAGTTTAAATATGATATTAAGCTCTTCTTCTACTAAGATGCGATACTTTCTAGATATGACTCTCTACTCATAAAGAGGGATGTCTATCACTTCACCTTGCTACAGTGAAAAGTCTTGTGAGCACTTCATATGCTATGGAAACTCAAGATTCCCCAAAGAAAAATCAACCACTTAACCAAGTAGAGTCGGGACAAGAAGAAGTTCAACTCTTCTAGTATTCAACCTTTTTAATATAACACATCTGGTGAGATCCATTTTCAACAACTTAAATGAATATAACCCTAAGGCTCCATTGATATCCTAATATTTTAGTATATAAAGTTAAACTTATTGAACAACCATTGTTTGTTCCCCCAAGGAGCATGACAGTAACTTCCAATCAAGCAACCCCAATTACCCTTATATTTGTGATGATAGAACTGGACACTAACATCTAAGCTCACTGAGTTTCTAAACTTATAAATATTGTTATTAATACTCTTCTAATTTTTCGTGCACTCAATATTATTTAACCTCATGATACATCTATGAAAGAGGTGGATTATTTTGTAAATAACATTTTACAAATCTATGGAATACACAACCAACTCAAGTAGATATGAATTATCAATTGATATCTCAAACTCATCTCAATACTAAGAAGATGCTACAATTACTACTGGTTGTCCCACTTTATCCTATGAAATGATGAACACTTATCATTCTCTTAGTGGTAGACAACATAAGGGGCTTAAAGATGTGTTCTCAGAGTCAACTACTTTTAGAGAACAAGATAATTCACAATCATGGGTAGAATATGAATCTCAATATCTAAAGTGCCATAAGACCAGTGATGATGTATAGATGTTCGCACCATAAAGTCCAAGGCAGCCTATTTGACCAAGTTATCCACCATCTGGAAAGGCTATGATCTTGGAATCAAGATCATTTATTTGAATGAACTTTTAGGATAAATATAGTGAATAGAAAACCAAGCACAAACACCTCATAATAAATGATATTGAGGTTAAAAGCCCAATATCCCAACTTGAAATCCTAGTATACCAACTTATTGTCAAGGGACTTCATGACAATCAAGTTCCATCTCATCCCTCTCACCCTTATACATCTTAGAAACCCTACATGATCTTAATAATGAATATATCTCAAGAAAAGAAGATATCTAAAGCTAAGGAAAATTCAATACCCCAACCCCTCCACATTTTCTTCAATAAGTCATTTAATGTTTTACAAGTGCATCGTTGTGTTGAGAATACACAATTTTATTTCAGGAGAGTTTCAACACTAAGAAATCTAAGTACATGATCTTCTTCATAGAATATATATGGATTCACTATGAAGATTCCAATGTCTTCTTGATTTTGGAAGGATATACCATTTTTATGTCTTTTTTGCCATCCAACAAACAATGGTAGGAAACATTGCATACCTACTCCCAAAATATATCCATTTTATTTGAATATGTGATGCCCATGCTGATTTTATAAATTGCACTACCGAAGAATCAAGCCAAGTTGAACTTGATGAGCTACATAAAAAATTAAAGAAATCAAGCTATTGACCATTTTGGTGATTTATGAAAAACAATGGATTTTCCTGCCCTTGCTAAGGCTTATCGAAGTTCACTGACATTGCAAAGACGAATCAAGACAAGTTTGTTACCAAATTGATCTCGAGCATATAAGTTTCTTTAGAAATAATTATCTTTCATCTTATTGGGATAAGCACATCAAATTTGACCACAATACTCATCCCCATTGAGCTCAATCAGGAAATTATCAGTTTCACATCCTTTAATGGATAACTGACATGTACCAAAACCCATACCCAAGTGCTTAAAAAGGAATAGCACCATACTAAGTAAAAGTACAACTAGTAAAACTCGGTTCATAATGATTCAAACACCAAAAGACATGAAGGCACTTCTAAAAGGATACTTGATTTGCTCTTGCTTGTGTTTTTATTATCATTTTCTTGAGGATGAGAAATTGTTTTAAGTGTGAAAGAGAATGACTTGAGTTTCACCAAAAACAATTATAACCCTTTGTTTTTTCCTTTTTCTACATTTTTCTTCCAATCAAAAAATATTTTTAATGCAATTTTCTTTCATTAATTATTTTGAAATTTCTTTTCTTCCTACAAAATTTTCTAGAAACCAACTTTACGATGATATAAACCTCCACATTATATTCATACATTTTTTTTATCAAGAGTAATAAATTATACCAAAACTTAACAAATCAAATTACCTTTAAGTACTTCTGCAATTGTTTCTGAAAATATGTTATGTTATCATGTACTGCTCAACTTATTATCTTTGAAGTAGACCTTCATTCTCTTATGAATTGTGTTATGATAGGTATTGTTATTGCTAGAAATAATATACTCTTGAAGTGTTTGCATCTAGTTCTCCTGATGAACTAATGAGATTTTACTTTTTGAAAGTCTAACATTTCAATAAGATCATACTAAGTTATAATCTTTTAAAAATTTAATTGAAAATCATTAGAAGAATAGAAAAAGAAAAAGAAAAGAGAATAATGACCAAAGTTAGTAGTCTAGTGTATGTACCGTGAGGTTGTTATTGGATCCACCAAGTAAAATTACAACACCACATACACCACTACCAATACATAAAAAATTTCAAAATAAGTGTTTTGTAGTTTTACTTCACTTAGCTATAGACTGGGGAAAATGATCATTCTATTTCCCAAAATGGTTGAGCTATCATGTCCTAGATAGAGGGTATACCCAAGGGAATAATATGTTTTAGTTAAATATACTTTTCTTGAATTTGAGTAAGACTCCTAAAGTTGGTAAAAAGATTCAATACTTGTGCCATCACACTCAAGAAATGTTGACTTACGACATGATAACATCACTTTAAGTATCTTGATATCCAATGTATTTGAGTTAAATATGAATGAGGGTCTTACTAAACATGAAAAACCCAAAAAGCATGAAAAATGGAAGAGAAATCAAGATTCTCTTCTTTAAAATTTTGTTAAAAAAATCTTATATAAGTCGAATTCTAGGAAAAAAAATTCTAATCTACAGAAGTCTTTTGCCAAAAAAATATCTTAATTTTAGTTGACTAATATACTCAAGGGAAAGCATACATTAAGCATGGAGTAGTTGATAACATCCACTTTTACCTATTCTATTAGTTATAAGTAAATTCATTTTTCCTTAGAATGTAGAGATATATCAATTTCTATCACTTATAGTTTGAAACTCTTTTATCTATGGACGAAATACAAAAGATCATCATTTTATGCTAGATGCAACTAATATTCATGAACTATTCAAATATTTTGCATCATCTATCCTGAAGCCTTAACTATACATGTGAACAACACGTGGAATAAATGAATGAGGTCCCACTTTGACCAGGGAAGCAACAAAATCTCATCACAATTTCTGAGAAGTTGGTTTTCTCAAAGTCAAACATCCTCCAAAGCATTCTTGATTCATCTGAAGAAGAAAAGGTTTAAGGATATGGAGAAGAAACTAAAAGCATTTTGTCCTTAAATCCAAATTGATAAGCTAAAATCAATTTTATCGGATAAAAAGAGTAGCCTTCTAGATCTGGCTACACTCTATCAGATTATTTTCATCTGACCAAACCCGTAATCTAAATAGCTTGACATTCTTCCTAAGAAGAGATGAAGTCATTAAACACCAGAAACCATTTAGTTCAAACATGACCTCACCTCAATCAGAGTCCAACTACATGTGTATGAAAAACAATAAAAACCATCATCCTATCCTCACACCTATAAATATAACCCCCTCACCATTGTAATCAGGGTTCAAACCATCACCCACTCCTAATCTATTTCCACTTATCTTCTCCACTCGTTGCACACCCTCAATCCATGAAAACATCATATTTCTATAGACACCTTACACATATTCATCCACAAAGTGCCCATTCACACTTTACCTCACCATAGGACAACAAATAAAATGGTCGACATGGGACAATATATATTGACATAGAGATCCAAATAAGATCTACATCGACATCTGCAAATAAATTTGAATTCCTTTAAAATAACAACTTATCTAACTCTACTATCATCCACACTATGCACCAACAATGGACCTCATATCTTCCATTGATCTTTGTAAAGTGACTCAGACATGAGTCACTAGTTTTATCCATATATTGGGAATTATGCCCATCCATCATGCTACTTTTTCACTGTTCTTATAGTGTCAGATAGATATATCAGTTTCTTTCTCCTACCATATGTCTTTTTAGAAATATGTCTCTTTAGAATTACTATGAGAGTGACAGTCAATCAGTGAGTAATGGTAGATTGGGAGGTCACACTGACTCTTAAAGAGGAGGGCTATATTGACTTATTTGATTGTCATGAACTAGCATGTTTTGGTAGTTTGCACGGAGAAAGGGTTTTCTACTAAAACTATAGGTTATCCTTGAATTTAAGAGCAGGCTTGATAATGTGATCTTGACAATTTCTTATTTAGTTGATATTTATGTTGTGGTAGCTATGCTCAAATCAGTAGTTTCTCATGGTGAGAGAAGACCCTATCTAGACGTATTTCTCTAATTTCACCTCACATTATAACTAGTTTCTATGAATTTAGTTATTTATTTGTTCATTGTCATTCTACATTATGCTATATCATATTAGTTAATGTGACTGTTATGAAGACATATATTTCCTTATCCTTTTAATTATCTAATCTCTATAAATCCCTATTATCTTTTTACTTATTGCTTTCATTCGTAAATAATTTATATAGGCCAAATCAGGGCAAGCTAAGTCAGATTAGATCAAATTTAAACTAACTTAGTCCATATTAGGGCTAATCAGGTCTAGTTTAGGTCAATTTAGGTGTGATTTACCCTAAAGACTATGCTATGTAGTCATGTCACTATTACATAATTCCAACTCTAAAATTATGAATGTTAAAATTTGAATGCCAACATTTTTTACAAATAAAAAGTAAACCACTTTAAAACACATGGGCGCTCACCTAGGAACCTAGACTCCCCCTAAGAAACACCTAGATCCTATCCACCTTAACAACATGCTTGCCCATCACCTACGTTTCTAATGTAGTAATCAAGCCCCCTAGGTGCCCATGGCTCTAGGCAAGGCACCTCAAACATGGAGCCTATTCCCTAAGAAGACTTATGTGGCTGCCTAAGGACTTGTAAGTGCAAATTAAGCCACTTAATGTCTAATTTAGCATAAATTATGTCTAGATTTGGTAAAATTAGATAAAGTTGAGCCATTTTATGGTTGAAAACGTTTGTTTTATCACTAATTTCGTTAGATTTGGATAAAAAGGGTATAATTAGGGGGATAACAAGCCTGATTTGAAGAAAATATGTCAGATTTGGGGAAGTTAGGTACGATTATGGGACATTGGGTCTCTTAAGATCAATATAGAGAAAAGAAGAAGAAGAAGTAGGTTTGATTAAGCCAGTTTTCTAAAAAAATGGTTTGAATAAGTAAAATCATGTCAAACTTTTCCATATTAGATTTGATTTGGGTAAAATAGGTCTGTTAAGGAGAAATAGGTCTAACTAGGAGAGATTAGGTCTCATTTAAACAATTAGGTCCTGGAAGCCTATAATCTTAGCAGCTACGCCTATTGGTTCACATAGTTGAATGATGATTAGGAACAAGTAGACCTATTTGTATCACATACATTTATGCACAAAGAGGAACAAATATGTTCAGAGATTTGTTTTATATTCAGTTAAACCATTTATTTACTATTTTGAGTTATAAATAATTTTGAATTTGTCTTAAAAACAAACATAACTATACATTTAGCAATCAAACATCAAATTAATGGTAACTTGATACTTATATATGGAATAACATATACATTTATAATGACATGTTAACAAAGAAAAGAATGTAAAATATAGAGGGAAACTAGAGCATATATGTTTTTGGCATTGGGTCTTAGGTTAAAGAAAAGTAGATGGAGTCAACTCTGCCTTCAAATGGCTCAGTGAGAAGTCATGTCACAGTTATCCAACCAGAGAAGACCAATACATAACCTGCCACATTTTAAAGTTAACCTATTTACATATAATGATGGTCAATTTTTAGTAGTATGAGTAACAAAAAAGAAACGAAGTGGCAGCTAAATTAAAAATATAAACATTACTAGTATCATTCTAACCTCTTACTTTCTAAAATGTTATTTTATATAAAAATGGAACCAATTATGAACTCTTAAATGCCCCAAATATTTTATACAGATAGAATGCGGGAAGATAATTGTTTATATAAATAAAATTTATGCACACAGAGGCATGCATGTGCTAGGAGAAGGGTTTGGTGTGTAGTTAAACCTTATATTTATTGTTTCCATTTATTAATAATTTATATGGGCCAAATAAGGGCAAACTAAGTCAGATTAGATCAAATTTAAATTAAGTTAGTTCATATTAGGGCTATTCAGGTCTAGTTTAGGTCAGTTTAGGTGTACTTTAGCATAAATATTGTGCTATGAAAGAATGCCATTATTACATAATTACAACTGTGAAATTATGAATATCAAAACTTGAATGTCAACATTGTTTTAGAAATAAAAAGTAAAATGCTTGAAAACACATGGGCACTCACCTAGGTACCTAGGCTCCCTATAAGAAATGCCTAACTCCTTGCCACCTTAACAACTTATTGCTCCATCACCTATGTTTTAAATTAGTAATCGAGGACCCCCCAGACACCCATAGCTCTACGCAAGGAGCCTCACACATGGCACCTAGTACCTAAGAAGACTTGTGTGGCCGCCTAAGGATTATAGGCTCAAATAAGCTACATAATGGCTAATTAGCATAATTTGGGTATAGATTTAGTCAAATTAGATCAAGTTGAGCCATTTTATGGTTGAAATATGAGACAACAATGATCACAAGTGAACAATGTTATGATAAATATAATTATATCCTTAGATATTAAATGCAATGAATCCTACAGAATCCATCATGAATGTATCTACCCTAATAGAGGAATCATCATTGAAACTAGAACAATCCATGTTAGTGGTAGCTAGAGAGAAATTGAAAGGTGTGGGGTGATCTCTCAAACATGAAAATATCTCCCAAACTATAAGGATTTCCATAATATGCTAATGGGAATGGTGATGGTTGTTGACTTGAGAGTTATACATTGTCCATATTTTGATAATGACTTAACCATTCCATACATATGTATCTAATATGCTTGTTTAAGATTGATTTTAGGCATTAGCTACATGAAAAGGATCAAATTACATAAGCCCTAGCTTGTCCAAGTCCAACTCAAAGGCAATGCAAATGTGTAATTTGGGAAATCACTCCAAACCACCTTAGAATATTTTTGTAATCATTTGTATTGATGATATGAATTGTAACTAAGATGAGAAAAAATCAGGGTCACTTAATTCCATCATTTGATCACTTAAAAATCAATTTGGAAAATTTATCACAACAACTTTATTGATCGAGTTTGGATCTTGACCGGTCTGTGATGGGTTTTTGGAAATGGTTTCATCATTCAAGGTTTACACTCATAGAATTTGACCGACTGACTCACTGACCAAAGTTGATTTTTACTGATCGGTCGAGTTACCTAGGACAAACTCAATCGATAGTTTAAAAATTGGCTTTGTCAGTTAGTGGATCAGTTGAGTTACCTTTATTGAAACTGAACTGAATGTACAATGCAGAAAATGAAGAAAAAGTGATTTCAATAATTGGAGAGTTGTTTGAAATGAAAATAGATCTGTTACAAGTTGTAAAATGTCTATTTTTAATTCTTAAGTGATCCCACACTCAAAGGAACACCCCCAACTATAAATAGGACCTCTTGGAGTTCATTCCAAGGTTGCTCATTCATGCTATCCCTGGTCCATTCTATAGTTGAGTTTGCTACAACCCTTTGAGCCCTTGTCTCTCTCTCATTTACAAAGAATTTTCTGATTATGAGTGAGTTAGGCATGCTGTAAGAGAGCTACCCCCATGTTATCTTATATAGCTCTCCATCTTTCCATCTTCCCAATGCCCTTTTTCAAAGGGAAAAGGTTGAAGTGATCTTCTCTGAGTGAAGGAGGAGTTGTTGTTCTTCTTCATGGATGAAGAAGGTGTGAAGATCTTCTCCAAGTGAAGGAGAAGGAAAAGGCAAAAGGTTCAATAAGAATGGGTAATCCCTGTGGGGAAAAAGACTTGATGCAAGTGTGGGTAAGTCCTTGTTGAAGGATGAAGACATCTTGATAAAGTGGTGACCGGCTCCTTAGAAGGGCAGGGTGGTGATCATACTTTGAATTTATAACCTGAAACCTTCAAGGAGCCTCACAACTTTATTATGAGGTCAAAGTAGATATACGGTGTCGGACAGAGGGATGTGGGGATGCTTAATATCTCGCTCATATGTCAGATAAGCCAATCTGATAGTCGATAAAAGTATGGAGCTAGAAATAGTCTAGCAGATTGTCATGAAATAAAACAAAACAAAGAAAATAAAATAAAACTGAGTTCGTAGGATTCTACTAATCAGAGAGAAGGAGTTCTTAGCTATGTACCCACAAGTTGGGCAGTCTATGCACCCGTTCTCGGGTATAGACAACCCTCGAACACCTGAACAAGCAACCTACATTGAAACATGGTACGTACTGTGGTATCTGTTCATATGGGGTCATCCCACTCGCTCTTGTACAACATGACTAAAACCCATCAATGACATAAAAACCTCTCTCGAAGATGACAAATCAACACCCTAGATTATTCTAGATACCCTCTCAGGTCTAGAATGTTCTGAGGTGCTAGGAATAGGTGTGATCTGGGCAAAACCAAGTAGTGGGCCTGATCATGTCGGGCTGGGTCCGGCCGTGCCCAGGTCTACAGTTCTGCACATATCAACTTGAACCATCCTCTTTTCAGATTCTGATCCAAACTACCTTCTCTTATCTATTTCAACAACAAATCTCTCAATATAGGCAGAAATAGAAGTTCAAGAAAGAAAGAGATCAACCAAACTAGAAATCATAACCAGAAAGAGAAGATAGAAAAAGAAACATACTAGATCTGGAATAAAATTGCTTACATAAGGTAAAAGTACATAAACATGCACAAAATGGGCTACATAGCCAAGAAGGAGCTCAACTAGCCACAAGCATAGTTGGCACCGAACAAAGATGGAAGAACATCATTTATATAGAAACAAATGAGAATAGTCAAATAAAGGAGAAGAAGAAGAGATTTAGCCCGTAGAGGAGGGGTGGGTCTCACTCCTTAGCCTCCGTATAGGCCAGATCTCATCTTTAGGTCGTCCTCCTTGGTCTTTTGGACTCCTTGGCCTCCTTTCTCTTTGATTCCACCCCAAACAACAACTTGGTGGGTGTATGGAGGTGGAAGATGGTTGGGAATGGTAGGATATGGGTGAATGGTGGAGGAAAATAGTTTTATATAGAAGCAAACTGGACGGATGGACGTAGGATGAGTACTTCAGCCTTTCCATATCTCAAAACTCTCCCACAGGGCTCTGGGAACCAAAATAGGTTAGAACCAAAATGTGGAACCTCCAAAAATTCAAAACTCCCCTCCGGGTCGTGAGGGGTGGATATTTATAGACGAAGGAGGAAGAGGGTTGCGACACCTGTCTCGGTCATGATCGAGGTTGATGCCTCAGTCACGGTCATGTCACAGTTGAGGTTGGTGTTGTGGTTGTGGTTGCGGTCGGGCCTCGGCCGCAGTCATGCTACGGTCGAGGTGGATGCCTCAGTCGTGGTCGGGCCACGGTCGAGGTATTAGTGAGGATGCATTCTGATAAAGGACTGGCCATGGAAAATAGGGCCCAAGATATCAAAATTTTCTTGGGCCCGCTAGTCGCTTAGTAGGACCACCGTCTCCTAAGCTGGTGCACATCATGTGATGCTTAGTCAACTGTAGACGTGATGGATGGAAGCCTATCTACTGTAAAACTATGTGTTGGGGAGAAATCTTAGAGAATAGATGTCTTTTCAGGTTCAGTGCCTGGAAGTCCCAAAATTGGCTAGTTGAGCAACTTTATCTATGAAAAGATGTAAATTTATTAAAAGATAAGGAGATAGGGTTATTTTGGGCATATTAAGGCTATAATGACACAAAACCATAAATAAATGCTTAGCATAGATGCCTAAATTTGAGTGTTATCAAGTGGGTAAGTCTTTGTGTAGGTGAAAGACTGTTGTCTTGGATAGGTAAGCCCTTGGATGTAAGGTGGTCTTCTTATATCTCTTATAGTGCAATATTAGTATACATGGGTTGCAAAGTCCTAGAGGTTCACCTCTCTAGGTAGTGGATTGATAGTCTCCTACATGTAGAAATCTAAATGCTCCCCATGAGTTCTCAGGTTTAGGGGAAGTGTCCATATTATTATCAAGTTGTTTAGCTACCAATGCTAGTTGTACTGAAGCCTGTTGTAGACTAGAGGTGTAGTGTAAAATATAAGGGTCCTAGGGTTACTTTAAGAGTTGTATGGGGAGTCTGTATCCTAACTATGGACTTTCATACATGTGGTACACCTCATGAATTATTTACAAAACATAATACAAAAATGAAATTTTTGGCATATATTCAATATTGGTTGGATGATATATAAGTTTTTCATTCATAATTATTTATTATTCCTAATTTGATACCTGCCTTGTTTAGATGATATAAAAAAGTATACTTCCTTACATTAAATCAATATTGACATGGACTATCTATCTTGGCATTTATTATGCTTTAATATTTATAAATGTTTGTTCTTTCTAATTTTGGATAGTGAAGGACATAATAATGGAGTCAATACCTCACACTTTTTAGCATCTTTCAGGTCATGGATAAAAACACTAGAAAGTTCTAGAAGAAATTGACTGCAAGAGTATCTAGATAGTTGAACAGTTTGTAGTATATATGGAATAGTGATCTCTTGTTGCTTTTGGGGTTTGAGTGTGAGTGAGAGTGCATATGTAGTACATCGTGGATGTCTAATATTTCTAAATTTGTATGTATATATATACATGACTTATTTCCACTACATATAGTATTCTAATGACACTTGTTAGTTCTCAAATCCAATACTTGTGAAATATGATGAATTATTTAACTATAAAACATGTTTATTGTTGTCTAATGGTATTAAAGGATGCTTAGATCTTAATACCACCTTGATGCATCCTTAATCCCTAATGGTGGATTTGATTCAACTCAAGTCCCCTCATGTCCCTCGGTGGGCACTGCAACATGGTGTTTGTGCATTTATGTTGTAACTTGTTATCACACCTCACTAGAAAGGAAATATGGATTTTGCAACTCCTTATGCATATTTTATTTCACACAATAGTCATGTAGAATCCCCATGAACTATTTCTCCTAGAAAGAAATTGGTATTGACTGAACATTCTCCTCACACTCCTACTTTGACCTTACCACAATATATCTTTGTCATAAACAAGGGCTCGTCTCAAGGCTTGAGAAGCTAGCTCTTCAATGACTTAGGGATTTCAATATGGTACTCAATCCTAAAATCACCTCCAACTCCTCTACATGTTTTTGTAAGCGGGAGATGCAACACGGGATGAGTACTTCTGTAAAACTACAATGACTTGATCCAGTCAAGGTGTGATCTAGTTTCTTAAAGAGGGATAAAGTTGAATGGAGAGTGGTAGGAAGATTATTTCATGAAATTGTTCCTTCTCCTTCACTATTTGGGTGTTGGGGAGGAAACTCCTTCATTCAAATATTTTATGAAAAGTCAAGAGATGGAGCTGAAGAAATAAGACATTTTGAATCTACATAAGGAAGTTTTTGTGTCAACATTTAAATAGAATGGGAAATTGGATGATCCTTTTGTGGTTCCACACAATTATATTAACACTATGCACTACCTAAATGAGAAGGTAGGGACAATTGAGAAATGAATAAAGGGAACAATCTAACATTGAAGGAGAATGGAAATGAGATTCGAGCATCACTAATGCTTAATGGGGATATGGCATCAGTTATTTTAGGTGGTTCGCGTCAATTTTAAACTGACGACCAAGTGGGCGACGATAAAACTTAACCATTCTTTGTCAGTTAGGCTAATTGATGAAAATAATTTATGTTTAGGCTAATTGACGAAATTAATTTATGTCATCACTTCTTTGTTAGGGCGGAACTGACGATGTAAAATGCAATGGGTGAAGTGCAATGACAAATAATCGTCGCTAAATTTCCTGAGGTTGGTTTTATCAATGAATGAACAATGAAATTTTTTAGTTATATACCGTCAGTTTTTTGCAAATAACCGACAGAGAAATATTATATAGTCAGTTATTTCTAAATAATCGACAATAAATGTGTATATTTTTTTTTATATAGATGGCCTGTAGACCTGCTGTCCAGCCTGCTAGCCTGTTTGGAGCCTTATTCTTCAGAACTAAAAGTTCTAAAGAACAAAAGACTCTCTACAAGCATCGTGGCTTAATAATAGGTTAAAACACCTATAAGAAAAGATAAAATTATACAAAGTAGCATGTACATTCTATAATTTTTTCAATTCAAATTGCATACAAATCCATGAATTCATAGCTCAATTGTTTCATTTCTCAAGCACACTTCAATTTCATACATATATGCATGAATAAACATCACTCTTTTCCTCATGCCTTCACATTCAAATTCACACACATATGCACTTAACATTCAATTCACAATCACAAAAATAGATATCAACATCAGATGCCATCTCAAATTTTAAGTCACAATGTATAATCATAGATATCAACATTCAATTCACACTCACAAATTACATGTAAAAATATGATATCAAAGTTTAAAATACCAAAAAATATTAGTAAACTATCAATTTTTTTGTTCAAATATGCATTTTCGATGAAGTAGCATGTCCACTGTTCATGTAGGTCATTGAGCTGCTCCAATGTATAGGGTTCAGTCTTTAGAAAAACTACAAAGACAATGACACTTCTAATTAGATTTGATTGTTTGTATCATCAAATGAGACTACTTCAATAATATGATCCAAGACTAATAACTTACATTCTCTATACATTTTATTTGTTCCATATGATTGATAATGACGTAAATATACATCATCACGTAATATGCACATGCCCAACCATTGTCTTGTATAGGGGCCTGTAGATTTACAATTTACATTAATAAAATGTAATTAAGCATAGTTGGTCATATATTATGTGATTGGACTGAGAAGACTATACATCAACACTCATCCAAGTTACTAATTTCTTTTTTCTTATCTATCTTCCTTCTATCGGTACAGAATGTTTTCACACTCTTATAAGTTAAATTAACATATATGTTGCATTATTAAACTGTCATATGATGCAAACACTAACAACATGTTTGGCACCAAAAAATTATACTTAAGCATGAATCGTCAATTTCATTGGGTGTCCCTCATTTGGTGGCCATTTTTCCCCTATGGATAAAAAATATACACACTCCAAGTATCTGGAATAATCACTAACAACTGACAATGCCTATTTTTGGGTAAATAGAAGGAAAATAAAATAAAAATCAAATCTCACAATAAAATTGTATTCATAGGTTAGACAAATAAACAACAAGCCAAAAACTTACCTAATTTTGAAGGGAGCTAAGATCACGGTCTTCAAAGCACAAAAATACTACATCACAGTATTCATAGTTTTGACGCCAATTGGATATCTAAGTACATCACTAATGAATAATGCCATTAGAAATTCTACATTTTCTATTCTGAAGTCGAGAGTCATGTAATACAAATGATATATATATATATATATATATATATATATATATATATATATATATATATATATATATATATATATATATATATATATATGGGTCCATCTTTATTGCCCGCGCGGGTAGCTACCCGCCCACCCTTCCGACCACTTTTTTTCAATTTTTTTTTCGCAATTGTAGAGGACCATTTTGTCTAGCTCTCCAAAAAATTTTAGCCAAAAATAATATCATTTGCCCCTCCAAAATAAAAAAAAACTCGTCCTTATATATGTTGTATATTTTGTACAGAGTTACTTTTTTGGCCAGCAGAGTTACTTTTTTGACACCATAGTTACTTTTTTTACAGCAAAGTTACTTTCTTAGCTAGGAGAGTTACTTTTTTGGCTGCAGGGTAGCGAAAATCCATGCTACCTGCGCGGGCAATGAATGAACATCCTATATATATATATATATATATATATATATATATATATATATATAAAACCAGTACTCAGTTTATATACAGATAATAATTAAACAATTTTTCACATATGACAGGGTATTCACACTCACTGACACCAAGCTTCTATTACTAATGTGTTCATCCAATCATACTTAAATAGCTCAGAAGCATATGTGAACACTATAACATTGTCCCATTGTATACCTATTATATCCTCCCAAAGGCTCATCACAATGGTATTTGTTTGGTCTATAGTGTCTAACCATCTTGTCAACATCTGGTAGCTAGGGCCTAAGGAGTCAAACAACTCCTATGGAACAAAATGAGGGGGCAGAGGCTTTAGAACTTTAGGGATCTTCTTAGCCATTGTAGGTTGTATGCATGTATTCTATACATTTGTCATACCTGAAGAAATATAATGTGTCGTTTGGGCCACCCAGTAAAGTTGCCATCTACCTCTCTAACTGTGTTGGCATTTGGGTACTCATATGGGAGAGGTATGTCCCTCATTCCTGGAAAGACACATATGATTGTCACACGATAGTGATCAGCGGGAAGAGGAATACCATGAATCACATCGGAGATAGAAGTCTTGGTATCTGCCACAATGTTCCCTGCTGATTCATCGACAACACGACAACATTTTTTGGCCACGTACAATTTTATGAAATAAAAAAATTAATTTGACAAACATAAATATTGATGTTTGGAATTATTTTATCACAATGTATAAATTGACTTGAATGAAATCTTACCCCGTCCGTGCCATGTGGGTTCAATGGACTACTCCCAATGCACTCCATGGGCGAGTGATGAACATGTTCTATGACTGCTGGAGAAGCTTGCGTTACTTGAAAAGCTATATATTTCTCCAAGGTTGCATCTACAATTCTCTGCATGTACTCTTCATCCACTCCCCCTTTCTTGGCTAGTTTGTGCTTATGTTGGGATACATCAAAAAAAGATGTTATATCATATCTAGCTCCAGCGTCCCTAACACATCCAAGATGCTCTTCAATCCCTAGAGAAACCGTCAATTCATCGTGTGTGGCCTAAGGGGTGAACTTTCCCTCCTTTATTTGGGCATCCAATTACAACTAATTATCATCAAAAACTGACTAATCGGTACAACTTAAACAATGCATTGATAAAAGAACATGATCATTATGGCGAGACCAAGAAATTTACCATTTTATCTGCTACCTCCTGTGTTGCTTGGACATGGATTTCTCCAGCTTTATTTCTCTTCACATCTATTCACTCAATATAGTAAGGCAACCGTCCAGAAGCACTAGAAGACTCGACAATAGAAGAAGTAGGAAGTATAAGGCCCTTGTTGTTTCCCTTGCTCTTGCTCTCCATCTTCCCCTTGCTCTTCCCCTTTCTCTTGTTGTCTAGCTTTGTAGCTCTTGCTCTCATCAGAGTAGCTCTCTCTCAGGCAACGTTTCCAATAACTACCTGAATCCAACTGGTGGTTGTGCACATTCTTGTCATGCATCTCTTTTTTAGCTTCATGAAGGGCCTGCTCAATTCATACAAGTGATATTATTAAGTAACCATAAAAAATCATAAAAATGTAATTAATTCAATACATGTAATGCATATGTTTGTCTCCACTGAACAAACTCCTTCCAATCGTCTTTATCAATGTATTTCCATTAAAGCTAGGGTTCCTTCTTGTCTCTAAAGACATAGTCTCTTGTGAGGATTGTCTTCCAATCTCTACATCTTATCCCAACAAGCTACGTAATAGACTTGCAATGTAGCTTTTCATCAAGTTCATATCAGCCCTAAAAAGTTTAACATTCAATACTATTTTAAAATATTAAAAGAAAGAATAGGAAAAGACTATAAAATGTAAATACATTTATCTCACCTCTAACTCCCTCCAGATGAGGTCTTTATAGATTGTACTCACTTGTCTCCAATCCTCAACAAGTAGAGGCACTTTTCTTTGACCAAGGACCCCACAATAGATGAAAAATTCTTTAGTAAGCGGTGTACCTACTTTAATGAATTCAATGACGCCCTTCCTCCCTTGCCTATTGGGGCATCTTTCGTCATTGGTATCCCTCTAACTCACTTATGTTTTCATTTAACAACACCATCAACACCCTAGTCAGGATACTCAACATCCTCATGCTCGTGGTCACTATGCTCATGGTCAGATACCATCTATAAAATCAAACATAAAAAAGTCAAAACATATATAAAATGTCAGATCACATAAAAAGTCAACACTATAAAAAGTCAGATCACATATGAACAAATAAATATGTTATATAATATAAAATAGAGCTAAATCACATATGATCAGTATACCTTAAACTAGTATCCCTTCTATGTGATTTTCACGTGTATACTCATCAATGTTAGATTCAACATTTACACTTGGTAAGCCAACAGAAAATGGATTAGAGTCGTGATATTTGTCATAGTACTCTTCTTCATCATTATGATCTGAAATGAATTGTCTTTTCCCATGAAGAACAACAAATCAATTTTCTTTTACAGGATCGTTGATATACAATATCTGTTTTGCCTATGTTGCCATGATGAAGGGTTCACCTTCTCGTCTGTCCACTCAAAATTCACTATTACGAGACCAAGTTCGTCAACTACAACTCGTTTCTTATTTTCAAACCATTTACACCTAAATAATGGAACTCTAAACTCTCTATAGTCAATTTCCCATATGTCTTCAATGTAATTATAATAAGAAATCTTTTCTTCATGTGGACTCTTATCTTTGGCACTAGAAAACTAAAATGTAGACACCTAAAGGGTGACCCCACTATTTTGGACAAGACTTTTATCGTCTTGACATTTTGTGTAGTATGAAAATCCATTTATGTCAAACCCTTCGTAATATGTAACATGAGTCTTTGGCTTATACGTGAGCCATTTGATAGTTTTGTAACATTATTTGGTATTTCAGATGGTTGATGATATACTTTCTTTTCAAACCACCTAATAAATATCTGAATATGCTCTCTATCAAGCCACATTGAACTGGATCAGGGATAAATTATCTTGCACTTGTTGGTGTATTCGGTGATATAAATACCCATATCGTCAATATTGTATAAAATATATAAGTGTGCTTATTCCCACTGGTCAGGATGATATGTATATGTCATTATCCCAAAACACCTTTTTTGGAATAAATATCAGAGTTTACAATACCAGCAGGAGTATCAGTTCAACTCAAAAAGTCATTGAAAAAGTCCATAACCTCCCTAGCAATATAGCCCTCAATGATACTCCCTTTGGGTCAACAACGGTTCCGAACATCACCTTTAAAAATATTCATGTATCGTTCAAAAGGATACATCCAATGCAAGATAACTGGATCCAACATTTTCACTTCTCCGGTCAAATGGACAACTAGATATACCATGATATCAAAGAAAGAAGGGGGGAAATATTGCTCAAGTTGACATAGGATAATGACTACTTCTCTTTATAACATATCTAGAATATCAAAATTAATTATTTTTATAAATAAAGTGTTAAGAAAAAACAAAGTCTAAGGATTGCAAACTTACATATTTAGGCATATCATTTGAGAACGCCGAGTCCTAAAGCCTTGTGGAGCGGCGTACGCGGTAAGAGGGGAGTCCCCGTGCGATCCGCTTCCCGCGCAAGCCCGTGTTGTTCCCGCGTCATTTCATCTTCTTATATATTATCTGTCGGCTGCCAGACTTGTTAACCCTAGCGCCGGAAAGTTGAAGCCAGTATGAACTCTTCTGTAACAACAATACTGTCATAGAATCTTGCTGAAGCCGCATCCTTGAAGCTATCGGAAACGTCTGACATTGCCGAAATGCCTGGTGAAACTTCACACGGTATATATCATCTACATCTTGCATACATCTTGTTCTATCTACATAGCCGTACAGAGACGTTGCATGGTAATTTGCCAATTGTTTCTTATTTTCTTCCTATCTGGAAAGTTTGCGTCGTAAGGAGCCGCTTGGTTTAAAACATCCACAATCTCAGTAGTCGTGCACATGAGAAAGCAATTCGTTTAGGACAACTGTAAGTACAGTAACAGAAACCAATTAACTTGTATATTTTCTGAGCACGCTGACTAGTAATGGCGATAGCAAATATGGTAGTTGGGGTTCTTCTAGGACACTCTGAATCTCATGAGTTCCTTCTATAAGAATACTAGAACAAATGTATAAAAATTGTGTTGTGTGTCAACTGAAGACGTTTAATGTATAACTACCGGGATTTGTACTGACAGAACCCGATGCCCCCCTAAGAGATTGGTATTATAATATTTGTATGATGTTCAGGAAAAAAAAAATCATCTGTATGTGCATTGTTCTTGTTGTGTCATAATGATCATGGTAGTAGAGTCAAAATCATATAAATTTATTGTTTTAGCAACTCATAGGTTGTCCATCGTGTTATTAAAACGCTAGATGAATGACCAAGCGATTGACTACCGCTTTGTCAAACATGTACATAATCAGTAGTACACCAGACTGTGGTCCACCATAGTGGTCCATCATGAAAATTGCGTTACCCAACGGAGCATTAGGAAGGATGGATCAAATAGCCATAGGCAATATATATTGTATTAGAGTGTGACAATTATTAGATTTAATACATATCAGCTTCAGATCCTTCATTAATATCAATCTATGGATATTGGCTTAATATCTCTGTGGTACCTTAACATTACGCAAGCACTCACAAAAAATTATCTTCTCCTTTGTAGATAAGTGTAATAAGAAGGAGGTAGGTATGTGTGGTGATCTTTGGTAAGTTCTTTTATTAATACTTTCCTTATACCCGTTTCATGTAAGTCCATTCTAGATTTTCTGCCATCTTTAGTGTTACTAGGTATATTCAATAGAGTGCCAATAATACTATCACAAATATTTTTCTCAACATGTATGAAATCGATACAATGTCGAACTGTCAAAGAACTCCAATATAGATGATCCTCGAATATCGACCTCTTTTTGAATAAAGAATTTTTACCTATGTGAGTAGTAAATGGTGTCTTACCAAAATGATTTACAATGTTGTTTACTCTTTCTTAAACATTGTCCCCTGATATAGAGGTTTAGGGGCACTCCGTTCCTCAGTTGAGTCATTGAATGTTTTGCACAACTTTTTAGTAAGGATGCACCTTTGGCAGAAGCCTTCGATGACCAAGATATATAATCTTACCACCATTTTTAAGTCTTATAAAATTTATATTTACCTCACATACAGGACATGCCTTGATTCCTTTGACATTATAGTCAGATAAGTTCACATAAGCAGGAAAATCATTAATAGTGCAAAATAACATAGCATGTAAATAAAACATCTCTAAGAACAAAACATCATAAGTTACCACACCTTCTCCCCATAGTCTTTTTAGGTCATCAATCAGAGGTTCAAGGTAAACATCAATATTATTCCCAGACTTTTTTGAGCTCAATGTCAACGACAACAACATGACATACTTATTCTTCATACACAACCACAAAGAAAGATTGTATACAACAAGCATGATTAGAAAAGAACTATGTTGGCTGCTTAATGTTCCATATAGATTCATCCCGTCAATACAAAGTCTAAGTGTAAATTTCTAGCTTCTTTGCCAAATTCAGAATATAATAAATCAATCTTCATCCATTGCGGGGAATCATACTCATGTCATAGCACACCATCATTGTTTTTCTTTACCTCTACATGGAAAGAAAAAAATTGTGCATCTACAACATTAGCAAACAAGAACTGAAACCTAGATATAATACATAGATACCACATCGCCTTGGTAGGAGACTCCGTTTTGGTCTTACCGGATGTCGTCCTTTTGTACCTAGACACCCCACATTTTGGACATTCTTTCAGATCGATATAGTCCTTTTGAAATAACACATAGTCATTCGAGCATGCAAGTATCTTCTTAGCCTCCATTCCCATTAGGCACACATCTTTTTCATTTTGTATGTTGAGATTGGAAACATGTTGACTTCAAGGAGAGTTTCTATCAACAATGATAACAAATAAGTGAAGCTTTTGTCACTCCATCTATTGTTAGCCTTCAGAGTATACAATCTCAAAATAGCACTCAGCATGATACACTTAATACAAATAATAATTTCTTAGCATCATGCATAATGTTCCTAAATAAGGGAGGTGGGTCTGTAACATTTACAATGCAACTATCTAGCATCACATCAACCATGTCTACTGGAATTGGTTTGTTCTCATCAACATTGTCAGCCTTTTCTTCTTAGACACACCTACCACTACCTCAACATCTGTCGATCTTATACTATGAATCTCTCCATGCTAGTACAATTTTGTATATCCCTATACAATCCCATTGCATGTGACATGATCTTTGATCGTGTTGACAGTTTCCACTTTCATGTTGTTGCTACAATTCCTACAATGGCGATAGAACCTATCTCTAGGTTGTTTTCTATGTTCCTATGCAAATCTTACAAACTCATTGATACCATTAATAAACTCTGGAATGCAGCAATTTGGTTTAGACATCCATGATCGATCCATTTCTATATGATCATATGAGAGACAAGTGGCTCATCAGATTCTAGCTAGTAAGTTAATTTTAGGAAAAAATGTTTAAATAATTGAGCCCTAATCATCTAGTAGTATTCATTGAACAACCGTCATAAAATCAACAAACAAATTGTTACTAATTAAGCAGAATGAACATAATCAGTGGATTAACAAAAATCACTAAAATTAAAACCATCTTGCTCATAGATCCTTTACCCAGCAAACTTTTACACAAGGAGCCAAAGCCTTTTATATGTGTGGTTCACATTATACATTCAGTGTTCTGTCTCTTTTCGAGAATATCAAGTACTAGTTGCTTTACCTTAATATACACAACAACAACATAAAAACCTTGAGATAAGCAAACCAAAATCTCAAGTCGTTCATGAAAACCACTAAGAACTATCTCCTAAGGACCTGAAAGTACAGAGATGACACATAGGACTTCTATCTATAAGACATGATAGACAACGTACTCAACCTGAGATGCTACTACGATCCTTGCTGATACACTCCTTCTTCTGCAGTCTGATTCTTAGTCCCTCATCCGCATCTTACCTAAAAAATGTGGATCCCATGGGGTGAGACTATTGTCCCAGTGAGAGATATAACTCTCTGCCAACAATATTATTATCAAAGGAAATAATATAAAACTGAATAGAATTATAAAACATCTATTTAGTTGAAAAGGAATATGAAGAACATATATAACATCTATCTTATCAAGATGTATGAAAGTATTAATTCATCATCCCATGTTCCTAACAAGAATTATATAAAATGCTAGAAAAATTAGCATAATTGCATTTATCAGGTACTTTCATATTCACTGAGACATATGGATCACTTAGAATCTCAATCTCTTGTCATCATCATACTTGGGTATTTAAACCCTTCATTCATCACTGAGTATTGTCACCACTTAGAAGATAACCTTTATCTCTAGGTCATCAGACCAGGGTATAGATTCACACAGTCCTCATAGCTTATTGATTATGTATCATATAACATCATAGCTCTTACATAACCATGCTTATTGCCTTAAGATACTTGCATGGTTATTATCAACAATTTCATCATATGTCTTAACCATGAAATACTAAGGAATACATCCTTCCTAATGAATTAGGGTTATGATCAACCGATTAGGGTTTCAAGGTTTCCATAGCAAGATTAAGCCCTAACTCAAACTCCACTCATCTCAGGAGTATTTTTGTAGATTTAATTACATAATCAACTTTCCAATCTTAGTTTCTCTTTCATCTTTAAACTCATTGTGTCTCAAATTATGGGTTAGACCATTATTATCATATCATGTACTAGGGTATTCCTTATCAGTTTCCATGATATCAGGTTGCCTCTTGGGTTGCCATATCGGGCTTCAGATTGGGTTATTATATCGGTTATCATCTTGAATTTCACCATATCGTGTACTTACATTTGGTGGCATCATATTGCCATATCATGTTTCTATGTTAACCACAATATCAATTTACCTATCCTAGGTATCATATCAGTTTATATGTATTGGGTACCATATCAGGTTGCCTCATGGGTTCACCATATCGGGTACCCACATTAATTGGTATCTTGTTATCATATCATTTTCTCATGTTGACTATCATATCGTGTTCCTATTATTAGTAAGAACCTTGAACTCAAAATGTCACAAAGGGGATACCAAGTTATTCTTTAACCTGACACAAAGTAAAGGGGTGTATCGAGTTTCGAAGGTCAATAGCATATCGAGTTCCCCTTCCTCACCCTAGGGTTTTCCTCATATCGTGCAAAGATGCTATTTTACCTTTATATCATGTACAAGGAGATAGGAATCCTTCATATAATTTATAGGGCTTATTATGTCCTACCTTCATATCGGGTAAGTCTCTATGTCGGGTTTCATATTGGTTTACACAAGCCTTCAACCCATATCGGGTTTCAAGGGTCCTCAACCCATAACAGGTTGTCCAAGAATCTTCAACCCAAATCGGGTATTCAATGATGATGTCATCATCATCAACCTCAAGATCATTAATCTAATTCTAAATCATAGATAACTATACCAATTACTTATTGGAACTCATGATTATATCAGTTGATCAAAGGAAATCTGAATTTGCAAATAATCAACAATTTGAACAATATTAAAGAAAGGATAATAATATTGAAGGGTTTAAGTTATATAACCTGCCTCTCAAAGAGCTTCCAAGCTTCAAGCTTCAACTCCTCATGTTCCAAGGTTTAAGATAAGCCTTCTTCGAGCTCCAAGACTTGAGCTCCAAGCTCTTGCACGGTATCTCTAATCACTTTGGGAGATATCACCTTACTTGGATGCTTCAACCTACTTTGGAAGATATCTCTTTTCCTTGGTCGATACAAAGCTTCACAACTCCACTCTCTTCACTATGGTCGACACAAGAGGGGGTGTTGAATGATACAAGAGGGAGGATCACTTACAATATCCAAAAATCTTGCCAACAAATGAAGGTCAAGGTATTTATACTTGAGGTTTATAGAAAAGAGTGCCATAGGTGTCATTAACTTAAGGCACTTTATTCCACCTAGCCATGCAAGGTCGACACATACTCTTGCATGCATGCCACTATTATCTTTGCCATGCAAAAAGGATAAAGTAAGAAATGCGGCTCTTGAGTTGTCTTCTAGGGCATGTCTTCTCCCACTAACTATATTATAATATGCATCTCCATCTTTCCCAAGGCAAGTTGCAAACCGATGCCTTATCATTTCCTTGAGGTGTCTTTCCCGTCATGGCCAAACCAAATCTCCACAAACTGATAAGAGACTCTCCTTATGGATCTATGGCCGATAGGGACTTCTACTCTTAAGTCCACAACTCGATATGGCTCATGTACATAGCTTTCAACTTATACATTTTCTTAGTTTCTTTATTATTAAAAGTACTAACACTTCAAGATGCTTCAAAAATATTATCTCCTTCTTTCTCTCTCCTCTAGATAACACTAGGTAAGAGTAACATCAATCTAGAGGTGATAAATTACACATAAACCCTTCATTCTGTATATATATTGCAATTTGTACTACAATTGTTGCACCAAGCACTTAACATTATTTACACAAGTTTTCTCTTAGAATTAGGCTTTGCACAAGCCACCACTTAGCATCATATTCTCTTTCTTGATATACAAAACACTTAGAATAACACTTAGAATACATTCAACATGTAACATTTGCAACATAACCCTTATCTTGTGTAAATTGCACTTTTCACTTAGATTATCATATAATGTAGACATAGTTTGCATATAAGCTCAATTTTGAGAATAAACTTCACAAAAGGCCTTAATTACTTTTTCCCAAAAGATAAGAACAAGTTGTAAGAAACTTACTTAAGCAAAACATCTAGGGTTAGGCCATAACCTAGGTCAGGGGTGTTACAATTCATATGCATGGTTGTGAACCACCTATTCCATTCTTGAGAACTTCATCTCACTAGAAAGTGTATAATGCGTGTTTAATTTTAATAATAATATGGACAACATTTCCCTACAGTTCTCCAAGTACACTAATGTAGATGGGAAAATACCCACTGACACGAATTTACCATGCGTAAAATGCAAGTGCACGCACCAAAGTAGTATAGGCCTTTGTGAGGCCCGAGTCGAACTCAGGGAACAGATTTTTCGGTAGACTACTAACTGTTCGCGATCAGCTGGACCGATTAAAATGGTTTGAGAATTGATTGAAAAAGAAAAGAAAAATAAAAGGAAGCAAAACAATCGATTAAATGGTTGGTTTAATCAATTAAAGATGGAATCTTTAGGATTGCGGTTTCACTGTAGGTTCTCGTTGTACTCATTCCTACACAATTATCCTAATTCGTCTCTTATTCCAGGTGGTGGCATGTAGTCAAAATTGTTCGTTGTCGCGATACAATTCACTACCTAAATCTAGGTCGGTTCCACAGAAGTAGTAACCTATACCCTAAATTAGGTGCATGAAGATTAAACTCTGGGTTTCCACCATTAACTGTACATCGCCTTGTTCAAAGGATTTATTAGTTGATGTGATTATCGTCTCTTTTCAACTGTTAATTCTTCTTTGAAAGTAATTAAGGTATTAGATTATCATTAGGGTGATAACTCATAATGATATAATTGAGAAAATGAAATCATGTCACGGATTTAGAGAAAAATTATGATAACTATGTAAAAATTGTCATACAACGATTACCCGGGCTACTCCCGGTCCTAAAGATAAAGGGGATTAGCCCCGCATGTTCATCTCAATGAAAAACAACATCAGGAAAGGAGAAAACATTGAGAAAACATGGATAGGTGTTGTGTAACCCCTGAACGGAGAAGATCCGGGCATTCCTTGGCGTGGGGTGAACGTTCTACAGCCTTCCAGCGGTGGAAAATGTCTTCTGCAGCTCTCGGAACGATCGGGGCATAGATCTCGGCTCCGTTCTTCTCTCCTTCCCTTCTTGAGACTTCTCCGGTGGCTAATGACGTGATCCATTGCTTAGGACCGCCTTAATTAGGTATATGCACCACTTTAGGTCACCCAAAAAATCACCACCGTCGGATTAGACACGATCTTTAGCAAAACCTGATTTGACGGCGTCGATACCATCGACTCGGCTCGATGGTATCGACCTACATAAGGCACCGACGCTTGTGCGATTCTTTGGGGTTCTCTCTGATGTTGCCTCGATACCAACGACGGTGTGTCGATGGTATCGACACCTTAGGCGTTTCTTTTCTGTAGAAAATGACACTGAAGCTGCCTCTGCTCAGGTGAAGTCGATAGTATCGACTCCTATGTCGATAGTATCGACCTCTGGAAATCTGGCTCGCTGATGCTCTCTCGATACCATCGACAATCCCATCAATGGTATCGACTGTTGGTTGGTCTTCTCCGGCAATGCACTGTGACCAGTTCGATGGTATCGACCATCCATCGATGGTATCGAAGTATGCATATATCTGAATTGTGCGAAAAGAAAAGAAGAACACCAATCAAATCCAACAAATATTATCTTTTATACAGAATAAGATGAAAAAAGGTAAATTTGATGCAAAAAGATATTATAGACTAAAGGTAGTGAATCATGTGACATTAATAGAAAATATGATCAAAATACACATAAAACGTATGCAAAACCAGTCTATAAAAATGACTCAAAACCCCTGCATCAAACTACCCTAAGCTTCAACATTGCTCGTCCTCGAGCACAAAACTATAGAATAGAATTGCGAGAGTCAACTAAAGAACATATTAGCATAAAAGACAACTCAATATGACTCCCACCTGTCATGCACATGTCGGCCCTCACTGACCACAGAACGATAACTACCCTATAGGTGACAATGATCGTCCATAAGAAATGTCCACCCCAAGATCATCAAACACTATCAAATAAAACAGTTGATATAATAAATTCCTCCGGTTCAGACTTAGTGCATCTTGTGATCTCCTATCTACGTTACTCAAGTCTTAACTACCATCTAAATGGAAGCATATCTCCTGGTATACAATAATGAGGAGATAATAATGGGTGGCCTACCATTTTGAGCAACGGGTGGATGAAATGGGCGACTGTGGAAGAAAGAGAAGTAGCAAGTAGTTTTATCATGCAAAATCGATAAAATGGCCTACATGATGCATATGCATATGAAAATGACCTAATGCCTAAATTTTTAGGTAGAATGATGCATGCACTATCATTCCATCTCAAGATAAGATGGAATGACTTCTAAAACTACATTATGTGCTTATTCCTCTTTCCTATATATATACATGCAGGTGAAACAAGTTCTTTTCTTCCTCTCTCTTTTTTTGTTTTTTTTCAAACCCTCATTTTTCAATTGACTAGAAGAACATTCAAAATATTTTCTTTTTATTTCTTTTTTCGGGCTTATTTCCACTTAGCTAACATCATTGATGTCTTAGAAATTATTTTTCAGAGGGTATAGAACAATTGTCCTACTTTTCTTATTTTCCAAAAGAAATAAGGCACAAAAAGTCCTATATGCTCTAGAGTATACAAAATGCAACTATAATGGCATGCACTTGAGAATGTGTGAATGCAGAGATGCAAAATCTAGCTACAATGAAATCCTATCTACATGTCATGCATTCAAAAGATGAAAAACTATAAGTGCTTCCAATTCTTATGGTGGATATTGAATGAAATGAAATGGATAGATCACAAGACTAATGTACAAAACCATTGGAATAGATTATATTTCCCTCTTTACTAACCTATGTAACAATAAATCATAGGGTTTCTCTCTTTCACTTTCGATTAAAGTCCCATTACCGTTTGGTCAGTTTAGGCTCAACATCCATGTCCATCCACAATTCTTGAATCATAAAGATGTACTATTATGATCTTATGTTTTAAAGTTGACAAGCCCAATTATTGTCATAGGTTAAGTGCTCAAATTCAAACAACTTCAACTTGCAAATTCATGAAAAATTTTCAATTATTCTCTGATTTTGGATAATGGCACCCATAACTCCCATGTAAAAAAACATTGAGATGACACATTAACATTAGACTTCCACGGATACACTAGATAGCATGTAGATCCTAAAAACTAAGAAAATTGCTAAAATAAAAGAAAAGAAAATAAAAGATAGAAATTGTTCCATCTCCCCCCCTAATCTTGAATTCGACTATGGCCTCATAGTCAAAACCAATCTCAGCAGGTGGAACAGTGATATTGTTTACTGCTTTGGTGGTGGGTACTATGGGGTAGTGGAATCCCAAGATGGATATTTCCCCTGGAAGTTTGGATTATATGGCGGCATGGGCGGAGGTAGAGGATATCCCCCAAAGTAGTTTTGGCTCCAGTAGTGATCATAGAATGGATGTTGTTGTTGTTCGATCCTCTCCAACTGGTCGTAGACCTGCTGTTGATTTGCGAACAACTGACATTCATTCTCAAAGATGGCTTTTTGATTCACATACAACCAATTTGTGGTATCCTGGATAGCGGTGAAGGAGGCAGTGTGCTGCTACTGTGTCTCCTGGATGCTCTGGAGCGTGTTGTACATCCCCTACATCGAATAGACGTCCCCTCCTTCCTGAGAGGGTTGTGGTGGCAGAGGATGCGAAGATGATGATGCACCCAGGTAGAAGTGTGGCCGCTACCTCGGTGCCACTCGTGCCCGAAGAGGAGTGAACGTCTCCTCTTCCTCTTCATTCTCATCGTCATCGTCATTGTTACCCGCGTCTTTTTCACTTACTGAATCTTTGATTGCAATAATGGACCACCTGAAGAGCTGGGCCCCTTGAATGTTGAAGAAGGGATCAGGGAGCGCACACTCCTGATACTCTTTATTGATGTGGCAGTGTGCATAGACCACGCTGTCATGAACTGTCAGAAGGTTGGAGTGGTGGAAATGAGCAAGATTTACCGGAATTTTGCTGACCAGTGGAGGAAGTGATGACAGGTCTAGCCCAAGGTAGAGGGATAGTGGCGTGATAAGTCCCCCAAAGTGAATAGGGGCTCTTCTAGTACTCGTCTTCATGGCCATCACGCGCATAAAGAAAAACACACCCAATTTAACTTTTCCCTCTTCAGCAGCTTGTAGAGGAAGAATAAATTCGTCTCCTGGAATTTGCTCAAAGAAAGCTCACTGCGAGCAAAGAAGGTGATCCAAAGCATATGGTGTAAAACCTTCACGAACAGGTGCTCAAAGTTGGTCGCCGCTACATTGTGATAGATGATAGATTTTCCCGCTGGAGTGGTTACCAGCGCCGCAAACATTGCATCATAATCGGCCCGGTTATCCGGCCGTCGGTACTACTCGGGTGAGTGCCACCAGTTGTAGATCGAGTTGAATTGGTCGAGCATAATATTATAGTTGCGGTTGAACAAACGGAAGGAAATGCGGCCCTTGATCCACTCGCAGTAAGTGGCGATAAGGTCATTGGGCACAACACAGATGTCGAGGGAGGCCATGAACTCCGTCATGATCTCCTTATAAGTTGGCCACTCGCTGAAGAAAGGATGGCCCGCTTCATGATAGGGAATACTCTCTTCCCATGTTGTTTCCCTCCTCCCAACTTGACCAAGGAGGACATAGGTGAGGTTGTACTCAAAGCCAAGTTCCCAGATCATTTCTCAATCAACGTAACGAGTGGGCCCTATCGGCCGCTTCATCAACTCGTCAAAGATTTTCTTCACGTCCTCCGAAGGGTGGGCAATTCTTGGACGGGGAATAGAGCATGGTGGTGGTGGCACGAATGTGTCAATCTCCATGGGAGCATCCCGCGAGGAAGAAGCCCCTATTGTCCTCACCATTGTGAATAGAAAAAAAATCATGAAGAAGAGCTCGGTGAAGGTCGGAGAAGATGATCCCCACAGTCGATGAAGAACTCGGGGAATATTGCTCACTCACTATATGCTCGGTAAAGACCTCCGGTTGCTCACAAATGCTCAAGCACCGGTAGGAGAGGAGAAGGTCTGAAGGTGTGAAGAGAAAATGAATTCAACCCCTCCTTTTATAGCTGAGATCACTGCCACTGTTGACTCGTCGATACCATCGACGAGGTGTCAATGGTATCGACACCTATAGCACAATCTGGGTATTCACTGTTATCGACGGTCATCGATGGCTGGATGTGGGGGCCCGGATCGATGACGCATCGATACCATCGACGTGGGTCGATGGTATCGACCCATCCCACGGATCGACTTATGAATTCGGTGAGCACCGTTGATATCTTCTCACGGATTGGTGACGTGTCAAGTCGATACCATCGAAAAAATGTTGATGGTATCAACACTTTATGTGTCCTTTATCTTCACGAGGCCCTGGCGTCGCTTCGTTACTGCTGCCGGGTCAATACCATCAACTGCCCCGTCGATGGTATCGATTTCACTGAGACGAATTTCTCTGAAAATCTTCAGGGATCTCGCGAGCATCGACTTCCTGGTCGATACTACCGACCCGATGCTCTTTTTTTTCCAATGTCACTGATGGTAGGTTGATACCATCGACAAGGCCGTCGATGGTATCGACTCAGAAAATTTTCTGTAGCCGCTTGCCTGCACCCACGTTGCTACCATCAACACTGTGGTCGATGGTATCGACTTTTAAACAGTACTACACACTGAGCAAACTTATTAGGGTATCATTTTTACACTAAAAATGAAATTAATCAAAACTAACTTGAAAATACAACGGAGAATAAAGCAAATAGAAAAATGTAAACTACCGATGGTTGGGTTGCCTCCCAACAAGCGCCCTTGTTTAACATCTTAGGCTAGATACAATCTAGCTCATCATTCTTCCTTGAGTGCCATGAGTTTAACCTCATATACCTTTCTCGTGTAATACTCCCCATAGTAGAGATTCAATCTCTGACCATTCACTAAGAACGTTAGCTCTCCATCTCTCACCATAATAGCACCATGTGGTCGGACATCATTCACCACAAAAGGTCCACTCCACCGGGATTTCAGTTTCCCTGGATGCAACTTTAATCTCGAGTTGAACAATAGCACGTGATCACCCTTTTTGAAAACACACATTTGAATGTGGCGGTCGTGGAGTTACTTTGTCCGTTCTTTATAGATCCTCTGGTTCTCATAAGCATTCATCCTAAGCTCATCTAACTCATTGAGCTCTAACGTTCTCTTCTTTCCTGCATCATCATAGCTCATGTTAAGCTTCTGTAACGCCCAATGCACTTTGTGCTCTAACTCGACCAGAAGATGACAAGCCCACCCGTAAACCATCCTAAAAGGTGTAGTGCCTATAGGGGTTTTAAAGGTGGTCCTATATGCCCATAAAGAATCTGGTAGTAGTGCACTCCAATTCTTCCTCGAAGATGCCATTGTGTGTTCCAATATCTTCTTAATCTCCCGATTGGACACCTCGACTTGGCCTTGCATCTGCGGGTGATACGGGGTACCAACGTTGTGCTTGACCCCGTATTTACTCAATAGTGTAGCAAATTTCTTATTTGTGAAGTGGGTGCCCCCATCACTTATATTCATCCGTGGCACACCAAACCTGCAAAAAATATTTTCCTTCATGAACCTACACACTACCGTAGCATCATTAGTCCTTGTGGGTATTGCCTCTACTCACTTCGACACATAATCAACGGCAAGCAAAATATATAAATTTGAATTTGAGGACACAAATGGTCCCATGAAATTGATGCCCCATAAATCAAATACCTCAACCTCTTGAAACACGTTGAGGGGCATATCTTGCTGTCTTGAGATGTTACCTACCCTTTGACATGAATCAAATCTTCTCACATAGTCATAGGCATCCCGAAAGAGTGTAGGCCAATAAAGGCCACTCTCTAACACTTTGGCTGCTGTCCTTGTACTCACATGATGACTGCCTGTGGGTAGTGTATGACAGTGATTGAGCACACTATCATATTCACTTTCTGGTACACACCTACGTAAGATGCCATCCCTACATTGTCTCAACAAAATGGGATCATCCTAAAAATAATATCTTAAAGAATGGAAAAATATCTTCTTTTCTTGATAAGTCCAATCGTCTGGTATTTCCTTACATGCAACATAATTCACAATATTCGAAAACCACGGATCCTTAGATTTTATCGAAAGGATTTTCTCATTGGGAAATGTCTCGGTAATGGGTATATTGATATCTCTCTCATCTACCTGCTCTAACCTAGACAAGTGGTCTGTAACCACGTTCTCAATGCCCGCCTTATCTTTAATTTCGATGTCAAACTCTTGCAAGATCAAGATCCACCTGATCAATCTAGGCTTGGCATCTTTCTTTTCCATCAAGTATTTGATGGAAGCGTGGTCCGTCCAAACCACGACTTTTGACCCCACTAAATATTGCCTAAATTTTTCAAATGCGAAGACAACGGCAAGTAGCTCTTTTTCATTGGTGGTATAATTAAGTTTTGCATCATTTAAAGTTTTAGATGCATAGAAAATCACTGCGGGTTTATTCTCAAAACGTTTCCCAAGAACAACCCCTACAACAAAATCTGACGCATCACACATAAGCTCAAAGGGCTTAGTCCAATCCGGCGTTTGGACAACCGGTGCAGAAATTAATTTTTCTTTAAGGACATTAAACGCATGTATGCATTTCTCATTGAAATCAAACACAACATCCTTCTCAAGTAATTCAGACAACGGTTTAGCAATTTTAGAGAAATCCTTAATGAAACGACGATAAAACCCTGCATGACCGAGAAAACTCCTCACCCCTTTCATTGAATTTGGTGGAGGTAATTTGGAAATAACCTCAATCTTAACTGGATCCACCTCCAGTCCCTTGCTAAACACCTTGTGTCCAAGCACAATTCCTTCGCTAACCATCATATGACACTTTTCCCAATTAAGGACTAGATGTGTGTCCTCACATCTTTGTAAAACTTTATCCAAATTGTACAGACACTCCTCAAATGACACACTGTAGATAGAAAAATCGTCCATGAAAACCTCTAAACAACACTCAACCATATCCGAGAAAATAGCCAGCATGTGACGCTGAAAAGTAGTCAGTGTGTTGCACAACCCAAACGGCATGCGGCGATATGCAAAAGTCCCATAAGGACAAGTGAAGGTAGACTTCTCTTGATCCTTCGGGTCTATAGAAATCTAATTATAGCTGGAATAACCGCCCAAAAAGAAAAAATGAGAGCGGCCAGCTAGCCGCTCTAAAATCTGATCAATAAATGGAAGAGGAAAATGGTCCTTTAAAGTGGCAAAATTGAGGCGACGATAATCAATACACACTCGCCAACCGGTTACCAATCGGGTGGTGACAAGTTCATTCATAAGATTCTAAGTTACAGTGATTCCCCCCTTCTTAGGGACCACCTGTGTTGGGCTTACCCGCGTCGAGTCTGAAATGGCATAGATGATGCCTGCAGAAAGGAGCTTGATCACCTCCTTCTTAACGACCTCCATCATACTCATGTTGAGTTGATGTTGCGGCTGAATCACAGACTTAGCTCCTTCCTCGAGTTGGATCTTGTGCTGGCAAAGAGTAGGGGAAATTCCCTTAATATCAGCAACTGACCACCCGAATGCACCACAGTAGTTCTTCAGTACGATCATCAATTGCTTCTCTTCATTGGCACTCAGATATGCTGAGATAATCACCAGTAGCTTTTCACCATCAGCTAAGAAGGCATACTTTAAGTGAGGGGGAAGTGGCTTCAGCTCTAATTCTGATGGACAGATCTATGATGATTGAAGCGGTGGTGGGAGCGGTCCAAAATCCTCATAGTGCTTGGCATAATAGCAAGGGAGCACTTGAAGCATCTTGACACATTCTTGTGATAACGTGCTTCTCATCCAATCATGCATGATGTTGACAAGGAAAGCTTCAAGGGGAAGTTTTGGATATGAATCACACATAGAAGCTACTACTGCATCATCCTCCATAGATAGAGTAATTTCCTCTTCTTCATCATTTGGATAACCCAAAGCTTTACAAAGAGACACAACTTTTGTTTGTTCCATGATATCCACGGCCAGTGTCCCCTTGTCTACCTTAGTCATCACATGAGCCATATCCAAAAATGGCTTCCCCAAACAAAGAGAAATGTTCTGATCAAAGTGCTTCACCATACGACATTGCTCCTTTGCCTGAGATTGTTTTGTACTTGGTGGCATGACCATCTCAAATCTGTCATCAGCTATACCCAACATCAAACGGCCTCTACCCATTTCTAGTATCATATCCGTAGTAGCCTGGAAGGGTCTTCCTAGGAGTATCTCATTCCCTTGCTCGTCTTGCAACTCCATTACTACAAAATAAGCTAGAAATACAAATCTGTCAACCTTTACCAAAACATTCTCACAAATACCATATCGTCGTACCACAGAATTATTTGTGATTTGAATTGTCAAGTTGCTCTGTCTAGATTCCTTAAGACCCAATTTCTTGAAAGTAGAAAGGGGCATCAAGTTTATACTTACCCCAGAATCGCACAATGCTTCGCCGAATTTCACCTTACCAATGTAACATGAAATATTGAAGCAGCCCGGATCTTGTCGCTTTGGTGGTAATGTGCCCAAAATGAAGGCGCTAACCTGCTCTTTAAGAACTACCACCTCAGTATCAGGAATCTTCCTCTTCTTGGTAATTATATCCTTCAGAAACTTACCATAAGAGGGTATCTGCTCAATCGCCTCCAACAAAGGAATATTAACAGAAAGTTTCCAAAAGCTGTCTAAAAATTTCTTAAACTGCGCATCCACTTTCTTGGCTTTGAGGATATTGGGGTAAGGGACGGGGACAACCTGTGCCCTCTAGTGTGGTAGCACATATGACGTCCTCTTCTCAGTCTCTTGAATAGTTTCTTCTTCTGGGATGGGCTCTTCTGTGACCTTTTCTGCAACATCATCCACTATCTCTGTGGCCTCGCCCATTGCTTCTGGCTGTGTTATGCTTGGTTCATCATCCTTAGAGTTTAAAGTCTTCTTTCCACTCCTCAACATAATTGCTTTGGCTTGTTGATTCCCTCCTGGAACGTTGGTATTTCCCAGAAAACCTTGTTGTGTTGGTTTCTTCAGACTTGCTATTTCAACTTCCATCTGTGCTATTAATGTCTCAAGAGTCCGCATTTGGGCCCCATGACTTTGTAGAGTTTGCCCAAACTGATTCATAAACTCTCCTTGTTGTTTGATTTGTTGATCAAAGCTGCTCATCAGCTCTTGATTCTGCTTTATCACCTGGTTGAGAAAATCATTTCTCTTGTCCTCTACCGTGGGTTGTGGCTTAGCATCCAGATGCTGTAGAAAATTATTTGGATCCTTCCATGAGAACTTCTTATCTTTCCTCCAAGAGTAAACATTATTCCTGTACCCTTATTGCTGACGCATGTATTTAACTTGCGCATCTTCAACCGATTCCTCCTCTTGTGCGAGTAACCTTTTAGCAATTAGGTCCATCTTTTCATTGAGTTCTTTGATGGCTTTGTCATCTCCTACAACCTTAACTTGTTCCGGAGCATCTCTATCACCCCATGACAGCTTTTTAGCCATGTTTTTTAGAATTTCCCAACACCTTGTATCAATGTTATTCAGGAAGAACCCCGATCCTGCTGAATCTAGATTGCTTCTATCATGCTCATAAAGAGCAAAATAGAAAATCTTGACCTACTTTTCTTTGTCCAGCCCATGATGTAGGCATCTCCTCAGCATTATCTGGAATCTCTCCCATGTCTCGGAATATGTTTCACCAACTTTCTGACTGAAGTTATGGATTCTTCTTATGAGATCATTTGTCTTATCAAGCGGGAAATTTTTTTCGAAGAAAACTTCAACCATGTGGTCCCAAGATTCCACATACTCGTCGTCCAGATTATGTAGCCATTCTCGAGAATTTCCCGCTAGAGAACTGGGAAATAACTTCAAGTAAAGCATATCTTGTGGAAACCGGTCTATCTTGACCACATCACAGTTCTCCACGATCTGGCTTATGTGGGTCACTGGACCTTCATTTTTGAGCCCGTGAAATGCATTAGACTTGACCAAATTGATTAGGCCTGGGTCAATTTTGTAGTTAGGAATGTTGATGGCCTGCTTCTTAATTGGCCCCTTAGATCCGGAAGAGGACGACACCTTGATTTTCTCCCAAATTGTTTGTTCCTCCGCCATTGCTTCGGTGTCAGAATCTAAATTCTCGTAGTCTGATCCCAAGAACAGGATCTTCGGCGATGACTGTGTGTAGTCTGTGCTACACGTACTCACCATGCACCAGTACATGCACAGTAGTAAATTTAATTAGGCACAGTGCTAGACGATTACAGATTATGAAAGATAGACGATTAATTTCTAGAATTTTTTTTAATGTGGCCTAGAGTGGCCGCTTGCAGCCCTCGTAGTGCCGAAAATCACTGTTCCCCGACAACGACACCAAAAACTTGACACGAATTTACTATGCGTAAAACGCAAGTGCATGCGCCAAAGTAATATAGGCCTTTATGAGGCCCGAGTCGAACTCAGGGAACGAATTTTTCGGTAGAGTACCACTAACTGTTCGTGATCAGCTAGACCGATTAAAATGGTTTGAGAGTTGATTGAAAAAGAAAAGAAAAAGAAAAGGAAGAAAAACAATCGATTAAATGGTTGGTTTAATCAATTAAAGATGGAATCTTTAGGATTGTAGTTTCACCGCAGGTTCTCATTGTACTCATTCCTACACAATTATCCTAATTCATCTCTTATTCTGGGTAGTGGCCTGTAGTCAGAATTGTTCGTTGTCGCGATACAATTCACTACCTAAATCTAGGTCGGTTCCACGGTAGTAGTAACCTATACCCTAAATTAGGTGCATGAAGATTAAACTCTGGGTTTCCACCATTTACTGTACATCGCCTTGTTTAAAGGATTTATTAGTTGATCTGATTATCATCTCTTTTCAACTGTTAATTCTTCTTTGAAAGTAATTAAAGGTATTAGATTATCATTAGGGTGATCAATCATAATTATATAATGGAGAAAATGAAATCATGTCACGGATTTCGAGACAAATTATGATAACTATGTCAAAACTATCATACAACGATTACCCGGGCTACTCCCGGTCCTAAAGATAAAGGGGATTAGCCCCGCATGTTCATCTCAATGAAAAACAACATGAGGAAAGGAGAAAAAAATGGAGAAAACGTGGATAGGTGTTGTGTAACCCCTGAACGGAGAAGATCCGGGCATTCCTTGGCGTGAGGTGAACGTTCTATAGCCTTCCGGCGGTGGAAAACATCTTCAGTGGCTCTCCGAATGATCGGGGCGTAGCTCTCAGCTCCGTTCTTCTCTCCTTCCCTTCTTGAGACTTCTCCGGTGGCTAATGACGTGGTCCATTGCATAGGGCTGCCTTAATTAGGTATATGCACCACTTTAGGTAACCCAAAAAATCACCACCGTCCGATTAGACACGATCTTTAGCAAAACGTGATCTGACGGCATCGATACAATCGACTCAGGTCGATGGTATCGACCTGCATAAGGCACCGGTGCTTGTGCGATTCTTTGGGGTTCTCTCTGATGTTGCCTTGATACCATCGACGGTGTGTCGATGGTATCGACACCTTAGGCGTCGCTTTTCTGTAGAAAATGACACTGAAGCTTCCTCTTCTCAGGTGAAGTCGATAGTATTGACCTCTGCAAATCTGGCTCATTGACGGTCTCTCGATACCATCGACAGTCCCATCGATCGTATCGACTGCTGGTTGCTCTTCTCCAGCAATGCACTATGACCAGGTCGATGGTATCGACATATATAGATATCTGAATTTCCTGAAAAGAAAAGAAGTACACCAATCAAATCCAATAAATATGATCTTTTATACAGAATAAGATGAAATAAGGTAAATTTGATACAAAAAGAGATTATAGACTAAAGGTAGTGAATCATGCGATATTAATCACAAATATGATCAAAATACACATAAAACATATGCAAAACAGTCTATAAAAATGACTCAAAACCCCTGCATCACCCACCTACAAATGTACCTAGAGAATAAAAGGGAACTATTGTCAAAATTTTGTTGAAATCGAATACATATTATACACTTACATACTAAGTGAGATGAAATGCTCAAGAACAATCCAACTCCTAATGAGTAAATCTCAGATGGGTTTCTAAGCTAATAGAGTATAGGGGTTAGGGTTTACAAGTTAAAGTTTACTTTTCAGAAGTTTAGGGTTTAGGGTTAATAAAGTAAATTTATATCAATCTCAATGTAAATCAAGTTATTTTAGAGTAATTCATATCATTTTTAGTGATTAATTCCTAGATGTGATCACTTATCCATACTAACATTCAAATTGCTACCAATGAACAATGCACTTAGCATCTAGTAGCATTCACATTCATAAATGTCTACCACCTATCCCATTCTTGAGAACTTCATCTCACTAGTAACTATATAATGTGTGTTTGATTTTAATAAATTTTGACAACATTTCACTATAGTTCTCCAAGTACACCGATGTAGATGGGAAATACCCAACTCATATGTACCCAGAGAACAAAGGGGAAATATTGTCAAAATTTACTGAAATCGAACACACATTATACATTTACATCCTATGTGAGATGAAGTGCACAAGAATAGTCCCAAATCAGGGGCTATCCAAGGTTTACTCCTAATGAGTAAATCTCAGACGGGTTTCTAGGCCAACATAATATATGGGTTAGGGTTTATAAAATTGGGTTTACTATTTAGAAGATTAGGGTTTATTTTTAATTAGGTAAATCTATATCAATTTTTATGTAAATCAAGTTAATTTAGATCAAGTCATATCAACTTCAGTGTATTAATTCCAAGGTATAATTATTTATCCATACTAACATTCAAATTGCTAACATTCAACCTAGGTCATGCATGTTCAAGTAAGATAGTCAACATAAACATCGACGTCAATTCAAATTAATTTAGAGACATTTTTTATGCAAGCATAATCATTAGAAATTATTTTAATACACAATTCATCACATATAAATCTATAATTACAATTTAATATATAATTCTCAATTAGAAATAATTTTAGGCTTTACAATTCATACACAATTCATCCATATAGCTTACAACTAATCTAATTAATTACATCAAAATCCATAGAATTCATCACATAAAAGATCTAGAAGAAATTTCCATCAAACAATCTATAATTGATATTGACCGTTTGTGTTTTGACTTTTGAATGTGTTCATACTTACACATGCCCAAAAAAAAAAGATAGAGAAAGACCTACCTCTTTCTACCTTGTCAGGCTGGAATGATGACGACAGAGAGGCAAGAACCGAGGGAGTGGCGGCAGGATACAAGCAACTAATAGTGACGAGTGGTGGCAGAAGAGAAGCAGCTAGCAGTGGCGAAAGCGATGACATACTCCTCAACAGTAGCGACGGTGGCAATGGGGTCCTCAAAAGTAGTGGAGGAGGTGATCCCCATATTCAGCAACAACTACAGTAGTGAAAATCATCCGCAACAACAACAGTAGTGGCGACGATGACAGAGTCCTTGGCAGCAGCAACATTAATGACAGTGGAGAGAAACTCAACCAACAACAGTAAAGAAGAGAACTAGAGTAGTGTCAGGGGAAGAAATCTCTAGAGAGGCACCTTGCTGAAATTGTCAGAGCATCGATGAAAGAAATGTAGAGAAACGCAAGTAGGGGAAAGAGGGGGAAAGGATTTCTCATAGGGTTAAGTAAGATATTTCTGGTTGGTTGTTAAAAAAACCGCCGACCTAGGTTTAGGTCATCGGATATCCATAAAAAACCACCAGTTAAAATAGAACTTTGTCATCAGCTGTCCTTGTCAAACTGATGCCTAAACTCATGACCCAACGATACATGCATTGTTGTTTTTATATAGAAAAACTGACATTAAACATCAAGTGGGGTTGAAATTTTTTGTGGGACACATGGCGGTAAGATATTTATTGTCAGTCTCTTTAGAAGAACTGATGAGACACTCCAATTGATTCCCATGGGCATATGGCACATGCACCTATTTGTCTAGTCATATTTGTAAAGAGAAACTGACGATGTAGGTTTTTGGAGGCAAATGAAATGCTCCCTAAAATTTTGCATGAAATTCTATTTTCATGGGTGATATATAGCATCGGTTGCTTTGAAAAGTAACCGGAGACAAAAAAAAGTGCAGCCAGTGTTTCTCAGCTGGTCAATACGTGACGATTATCTATGTAGAACCGATGTTATATATAATACTGTCAATTTTCCTTAATAAAAGATTTGACACAATATGTCATATATGTAGTAGTGCATTAAGCTTTGGGGATGATGAGTTCCACTATTTCTTGAGGGTTGACTACTGCATGTGTGGGCTTCGCTACTACTGGTGAGGAGGTTCACTATTGCTGGAGTGGAGCTTGTCGCCATTGCTTCCAATTTGCAGTGGAGGTGTGACATAATATACAAGAGGGAAGAGTTGGGATTTATAGAATCTAAAGAGAGGGTGGTCCACAATAAGAGGAAGAACAATAGGGAGAGGAGGCAAGTGTCAATGTTAGGAGAGGAGAGCATGAGTACGAAGGAGAGGTCGATATGAGAGCAGAGAGGGCGACTGGATTGGGACTAAATTTTGTGAGAGTTGAGGAGAGGATGACTAGAGAAGTAGGTTTTGGTAAAGTGGATAATGCATGGGTCAACTATGAAGTTGTGGTTTGCAGTCATAGAATTGTCTTTATCCAAAGGTGAGTGTGGTGTAGTGGGGTTTAGTATTTAGTATTGATGTTATAGACAAATAATTGCTTTGATCCAAGTTGAATATTTTTTAATCTTAACATCTATGAGAATGGAAACCCTTTTTTCAGGACTTGATTCGATTAAGGTTTTTTTCTTTTATGTCATGGCAGCATAAGCCGATCCAGGTTAAGCTGGTTTTGTGTTTTGATGCAATAAAAAAATGGGCGTGTTTGCTATTCCATAATTTGAAAATTGTGACAAAATCGATCCCACTCCAGGCATGATTGGGAAACCCAATCGAGTTCAAGTATTGTTTGATTGGTTTTCCAACCAAGTCAATAATCATGATTTCATCTACCCATACACCCCCATCAGACGTGTTCTTGTCTCCTCTCCACTTTTGAGCACCCGTGTGATTTATGCCTGTTGTGATACTATCAAGTTCAACATCAAACATGGGATTTCTCCTCCCTGCGATGGTGGATGACCGATGTAGCCTTGTCACCCCCTTCAAGATTGTAGTGGCAGCCAAACTATAAATACCGAACTAGGGTTTCGTCGCAAGCCATCCTCAAGCATGTCTTTCGTCTATAGTCAGCATAAAGGCAGGTTATCCTTGCTCTAAATTCTTTATCATCTTGACTATCCCATCTTTTGATCACTATTTCAATCTTCTCGTCAAGGAATATTAGGCCTCAAAACTCTAGCTTCCTCAAGGGGTCGACGAAGGCCTTTAGATGTGGGGCTTTCAAATTGGAATATTGTGATGTCTTCCTCTGTGTTTACTAGCAGCATGTCTTTCTTCTTATGTATCCATCTTAACTCATTCTTTGGACATGTGTATTATATGGTTTCTCTTTACTCCTTATTAGATGTCCTATACAGTATAAACTTCCCACTTGGTCACCCATCCTAGTACTACTCTAGGATGAGCATGTTTACCCACAATTCTTTAGTAATGGGATCCTTAAAAAGGAGGTCCTACTTGATGATATGTATAGTCCAATTACTCCTTTTAAGATCATTTTATCCGAGGCCTCAAATCCTAGGGTGTGCAATCCATGATAAACTTCTCGACTGATCACCCATCCTAGTACCACTCTGGGATAAGCATGCTTAACCACATAGTTCTTTTTTGATGACCTCTATGAAAAGGAGGTCCACCTTGGTGATATGAGTAGTCAAATGATTTATTTTAAGATTATTTTATCTAAGTACTCAAATCTTGGGACGTTACACTCACCCCAAAAGCTTCTTACTGTTGGATTTAAATGTAAGTCAATTTTTCTCTAATTCGTGAAAATGAGGCTTCCAAATTTGTTTATATATTTTATGAGTCTAGTGACATGGATTTGATGATGAATAAATTCATTGGATCCATATTTATATAGTTTTATTTGTATAAAACCACCCAACGTGATGCCTTTTATTACTGAACATAATGTGTATGCCCTCAATAATTTCTGTTGTACTATCCATCTGCCTATCAAACCATAATCTTCAATAGAAAGTGGTTGTTTACCAGTGTATGTAGTGTATGATATTCACTAGCCTTCAATATGATTGTTTATGTTCTCCATACACAAACTTGGTACCCTTATATGACTTGAGGTATATGCTTAAGCTTGAACAAAATGATCCAATTTACTTTGACAATAACATGATTGTTCTTGTAATTTTACATCAAAATTTTCACAAGTAAATAAATTGTATGATGTGTGCTCTTGCTCCATTTCTCTAGTTTACTTTGACTAATATGGACTTATCCAAATGTACCCATTTTAATTTCCCCATTTCCTTTCCCCTTTATCCTAGTATCAACACCCTATTGTATGATTTATGTGTGAATCCAAACCATGAGTTATGGTTGAATCCAACCCATTTTATTTTCCTTTTGCCTTTCTTCTCTATCCATTTTATTTTCACATTTCCTTTCCCCCTTATCCTAGTAGAAATGCCATGCTCCATTATATATGTCCGAATCCAACCCATGATTTATGTCTGAAACCAACCAATTTTTATTTTCCCATCTCCTTTCCCCATTATTCTTTTTTATTTCCCCATTTCCTTTTGGTTTATGTTAGTACCAATGCCATTTAGTAGTTTTTTTGTTTTGTCCATACACCGATTGACATAAATTAGAATATTTTCTAAACCTTCTCTTATTGTTAGTCTCTCTGCAACCACCCCTCCCTACCTAGTCAACCGGTAGTCAAAACCCAAGATGCAGGAGAGGGTCTTTGACCCCCAGGTTCTCATACAATAGTCTTAAATTTCTTCATGGCGTGCCTTGAAGTCTTTTGTGCATTCATTTTCCAAATTGTGATACGCAAATAGTTGAGTGTTGGTTAGAGCAAGCCACCCAGTACAATTACCGGATAGAAGGGTTGACACACAGTTCTCAGATCAATTAAAGAAACCATGTCACAAGTTTGTCCAATTGCTCTGCAATCTTATTTGCACTTTTTTAAGGTTGGGTGACCCTCATGTCTGTCTTCTAAAAATTTGGTGAGTGGCATGTATGTTCACCTAAAGATTTGGTGACTCACATGTCTTTGAACTAAAGATTGGGTGATTAACATACATGTCGTCTTACAATATCGCCCCTTAGAAAGCACATGTGACTCAAATATGTGTTACCTAAGGGATATCACCCGCTTAAAAAAATAGGTAACACAAATGCACGTTAAATATAACATGTAACCCTTTCCAAACTGCCAAAATGATTATCATCTATAAAGTACAAATTTTTACATATTATACATAATTTACATTGTGTCACCTAAAGTGTGTAACATTTTACATAACTATCACAAATATCTTTTTTTAGTAGAGAGTCTAGACCAAAAATCCTATAGATAAGAGACCTCTCTCTCAACTCGTGCTTCAAATATTCTAATGACATAATTGGAAAATCATATATCATACAGAGAAATCAATATATTTTCCTAAGACTCGTTAGTTCTATCTTGATTAAACCTATCAACGAGAGGATAGAATGATTTTTGAGCATTCCCCTACATGCTCACAACATGCAACAAGCCTGGCTTCAGCAGGAATGGGGAGACTTTGTAAGTGAGCTCCCTCAAAAATATTGGTTTACAAGCTTGATATTTTGATGTTCTGATTAGTACATCTTAGTTGGAGCATTAACGGGATTTCAATGACACTTTTTTTAATAATGAGTAAAATTGTTACTCCCCTTCCGAAGATACCTAGAAATTCTCTAATATATGGCTACAGAGTAATCTACACTATTTTGAAAATTAAAACAATCAACATAACAAAATTATTGTGATAGTTATATACTAATAGTACTTATCTAGAAATTGTTCACATTACGTGGCACCTCCAAAGTGGTACACCAAGAGTTCTTATATCTATATAGATGGCATAGAGGCCAAGGCACTTAGATGAAGGTTTGAGAACAAACAATTTCTTCAAGAAGACAAAGTATTGTTACAACTACAAGGCAATAACAATAACAATCGCTTCAACAACAACAACAATCACACGCCTTTTATCAAACATTGGGGTTGAGCTATTGTGTGACATAGTATGTGATCAGGGAGGGTGATAGTAGTTGTTCTTTTGAAGAGCCCAATTGAAGGTTTGTACTTAGAAGGTCATCGACAGATTGACTAATAATCCATAAAGCTTGATAGTAGTTGGAAATCAGTGCAATTTCTCCAACTCTTACTTTTGCATAGCAGTATCACTTCATTTGTCCATTTAAACTCAACTTCTATAAGAGTGGTAGCATAATTGGAATAGTTTTAGTATGCGACAACCTTTTGTTTTTAATGGAATATTAATTAACATGATTTGAGCGACACCTTTTCTTTCTCAGAATGAGTAAAATCATTACTCCCCATCCAATGATCCCTACAAATATTTTCATATTTGGTTGCAAAGCAATCTATGTTATTATGAAAATGAAAATAATCTACATAACAATTGTTTTTCAATAGTTATAGACTTACATTACTTATCTTTTTTTTACATTAGGTGGAACCTCCTATACTCTCAAAGATAAAGGAAACCTCTCAGACATTTTTCACTTTCAATTATGAGTGTGGTTCAACTCCGACGACACCCATACACTCTATATTGATGTCAACAAGCCAGCTTTCCCTCATGATGATCTGGTGGTCTTGTGAGATTGGCTGCTTGTTTGGCTCCCTCATTTCATGCTCCTTTTGCCCAGTCAGTTATATATTAGTTTTCTATTGGTAAGCTTTTCGGTATACTTTCTAGTGGGTTATTCCACTCCAATTTGTCCTCATTCACACACAAGTCAGGATAAACTTTCTGACCAGTCATTCATCCTAATACTACTTTGGGTTGAACACACTTAACCATAGTTCTTTATCGATGGACACTCTGAGAAGGAGATGCACCTTGGTGATATGGGCAGTCCAATCATTCCTTTGCAGGTCATTTTATATAAGGCCTCAAATTGTGGGACGTAACAGTCACCCTGAAAGTTTCTTCCTATTGAGTTGAAATCTGAGTCAATTTTTCTCTAGTTTGTGTAAACGGGGCTTCCAATTTTGTTTTTGTATTTTGTAAGTCTAGTAACATAGATTTGATGTTGAATAATTTATGTGCATCCATATATTTATAATTTTATTTGTATAAAACCACCCAACATGATGCCTTTTATTACTGAACATAATATGCATAGCCTCAATAATTTCTATTGTAGTGTCCATCAGCCTATTAGTCTATGATCTTTAGTAGAAAGTGAATGCTTATTGATGTATGTAGTGGTGTGATATTCGCTACCCATAAATATGATTGTTTGTGTTCTCCATACACAAAATCAATACCCATATAAGACTTGATGGATATGCTTAAGCTTGAACAAAATGATCCAGTTTACTTTGATAATAACATGATCGTTCTTGTAATTTTACATAAATTTTTCACACATAAATAAATCGTATGATGTATGATCATGATTCATTGCTCTGGTTTACTTTTCCTAATACAGTTATATCCAAATGTAACCATTTTGATTTCCCTATTTTCTTTCCCCTTTATCCTAGTATCAATGCCCTATTGCATGGTTTATGTGTGATTCCAACCCATGATTTATGGTTGAATCCAACCCATTTTTATTTTTATTTTGCCTTTCTCCATTTCCTTGCCCCTTCATCTTGGTATCAATGCCATGTTCCATGATACGTCTGGATCCAATCCATGATTTATGTATGGATCCAACCCATTTTTATTTTCCTTTTGTCTTTCCCCTCTATCCAATTTTGTTTCCCCATTTCCTTTCCCTTTTTTCCTAATACCAATGTCATGTTCCATTATATATGTATGAATCCAACCCATGGTTTATGTATAAAACAAACCAATTTTTATTTTCCCATCTCCTTTCCCCTTTATATTTTTTTATTTCCCATTTCCTTTCTGGTTCATTTTTGTACCAATGCCATTCAATAGTGATTTTTTTTATTTTTTCCATACACCCATTGGCATAAATTAAAATATTTTCCGAACCTTCTCTTAATGTTAGTCTCGCCGCAACTACCCCTCCCTGCCTAGTCAACCAGTTGTCACAACCCAATATCTGACTGAGGGTCTTTGGCTCCCAAGTGCCCGTATGACGGTCATAAATTTCTCCACGATGTGCCTTGAAGCCTTTTATCCCTTAATTTTCCAAATTGTGGTACGCAAATACTTGAGTGTTGGCCAGAGCAAGCTGCTCGGTGCTATTACCTAATGGAAGAGTTGACACACAATTCTCAAATAAGTTAAAGAAATCATATCACAAGTTTGTCCAATTGTTATACAATCTTTTTTTTCATTTTTTAAGATTGAGTGACTCACATGTATGTCTCCTATCAATTTTATGAGTAGCATGTCTATTCACCTAAAGATTTGGTGAATCGCATGTCTATCAACTTAAGATTGGGTGATTAACATGCATGTCACCTTACTATATAGCCCCTTCAAGTACACGTGTGACTCAAATACATGTCACGTAAGGGTTATCAACACCTTTAAAATAGGTGACACAAATGCACGCCAACTATGATGTGTAACCCCTTTCAAATTGTCAAAATGATTGCCATCTATTGTGCACAATTTTTTATATATTGTAAGTAATTTACATATATGTCACCTAAAGAGTGTAACCTTTTACATATGTCACATATATCCTTTTTTAGATAGTGAGTCTAGACCAAGAACCCTATAGATGTAGACCTCTCTCTCGACTCGTGCTTCAAACATTCCAATTACCTAATCATAAAATCATGTCACATACATAGAAATCAATATATTTTCCCAAGATTCATAATTTCTATCTTGATTAAATCTATCAATGAGATACTAGAATGATTTTCAAGAGTTCCCATACATGCACACAACGTTTAACAAGCATGGCTTCTCTAGGAATGGGGTGACTTTGTAAGTGGGCTCCCTCACAAATATTAGTTTAGAGTCTTGATATTTTGATGTTCCAATTAGTTCCTCTTAATTGGAGTATTAATGGTATTTGAGAGATGCCTTTTTTTAAGCATTAGTAAAATTGTTACTCCCCTTCCAAAGATACCTACACATTTTACAATATTTGGCTACAAAGCAACCTATGCTATTTTGAAAATAAAATAATCAACATAACAAAATTACTGTGATAGATGTATACTTATAGTACTTATCTAGAAATTTTTACATTGGGTGGTGCCTCCAAAGTGGTACCCCAAGAGTTCTTGTATCTATATGGACGACATAGAGGCCAAGGTACTTGGACGAAGTTTTGGGAACAAAAAGTTTCTTCAAGAAGACAAAGTATTATTATTATGACAAAACAACAACAACAATCACATGTCATCAACCATTGCCTTCAGCTAATAGTAGTTGTTTATTGGAACATCCCAATTGAAGGTTTGTACTGTTGGGAAAGGAAAAGGATTCCGACCCATGTCCTAGTTTGATTTGAACTTGAGTAGGAGTTTGCATATGATACCAATCCTAATAGGAGTTGAATATAAAAGGGAAAGAAGATGGTTTCCTATGTGCAGCACAGAATTGGAGTTAGAGTTGGACTCAGAGTTGGACAAGGATTCATAGTTACAAACACATGCCATGGAGGCCTATAAATAGAGGCCCTAGGGGAATCCATTGAGACCATCCCACTGTTTGAGGTGTGATCCCTCCAGTTGCTTGTTGGTGCCTTCCATGGTAGCAGAGCCAGAAAACAAGAACAACTGGAGGAGCTCTCTTTGTTGATAAGAGAGGGTCAACAACTTAACCTTGAAGCAAAGTAGAAGTTGACATTCTATGGCACATTGGGTGCACCGACAGAGCAACTCTCTTAGTCGATAAGAGAGGGCCACCGACATTTCCTTGAAGTAAAGTAGTGATTGGCGATTATAGACACAATTTTTCCATAGTGACAATGATCCGACCTAGTCAATGATCACAATGGTATCAAGTGGTACCCAACAAAAAAAGTGGTGTCGTGAGGAGATCAAGTAAAGTCTGCACATTGGGTGTGATTCTCTTCTTCCTCATCTTTGTTCTTGTATGGGGATGGTTACCCAGACTTGGGGGTAATTAAATCTGGGCACTTTGAGTTATAAGTAGTCGAGGAGGTCTAACAGAGTTCATCATCGTTCATCTAGATATTTGATATCTCAATATATTATCCTTACTGATCAGGGGAAGCTAGAGACTTATCATGAAGCACAGACTCATAGAGACAAAGCATAGTACCATCAGATGATGTTGGAGGAGATGTCTTCCTTACAAAAAAATGATACCTATGATCTTGTGGTGCTTCCCAAGGGACAAAGAGAACTAAAGAACAAGTGAGCTTATGGGATGAAGAGTGATGACACAATAAGGATATCAGATACAAAGTCGTACTAGTTTCCAAGGGCTTTGGTCTAAGATTGGGGGAGCATCATCATAAAGTTTCTAAATTGTGATGCTCTAATGCACCACAAACAAGATTACTAAAAACCAAACATGGAATTAGAACTAAACATCCGGATTACCAGAAAACACAGGAAATTGAAACTGATTTCACAAAAGCACCATAAGCCAAAACTTATCACATATAAGTCCACATGCATGTCACATACATTACAAATCATATCACAAGGTGGTTACATTATAGTACACTATCATTCCTTTCATCAACCTATCACATGAGATATATGTTCCACATATATACATGTACACATGATATATCTTATATACATGGCTCAAAAGCCCAAAAACCTCATATCGATATTGTATCAACAAAAAACATAGAGAACAACCCCAAAGACCTAAGAGTACAGGGACAACATCTAGGCTCTATCACCAAAAGACTAGCAACATATCCAACCTTATCAATTACTGCTTTTGCTATTTCTCTTCCTCAGATGCATGGTCTCTACCTCTTTGTGAACAACCATCTAAAATATGTAGAAATCCACGGGGTGAGACAAAACATCCTAGCAAGAGATACAACTCTCCGCCAATGTCTATTAAGAACCTTTATGCAAGGTTTCTCGATCGCGAAAAATTTATGTGTCTCAACCACAACCAACTAGGTGTCTCGACCACCTCATAAAATCATATCTCGACTTCAAACCAAAATCTCTCTCAACCTCAAAACAAAGCAAGGTCACGACCAACACAAGGAATGTATCTTGACCAAAATTAGGGTGCTAGTCTCGACCCAAAATAGGAACAATATCTCAACCAAACACCATAGCAAAGTGTCTCAACCCAAGAAGAAATCAAGGTGTAGCAACCACTAAGGTCAAGTTACCACCAAGGAAAAAGACCTTAGTTAAAACAAGGATTTAACAAGATCAAAACATAAGTATTCCACAGCTAAAACAAAAGATAACAATAAGGAAAACCACCATCCTCAAGGAGAGAAATTTCACACAAAATCAATCACCAAAAACCCTAACACATGTACCATGAAACCAATAAAGAGATAAAGACATGCTTAAAATCTCCAAAATAGAACCTAAACTCCTTGATACATTAAGGTACATGACCCTCATGCATGTGATCAAAACCAAGATCAAAAGATAGGAAGGAAACCACCATTTTATAACCATCTAAAAACAACTGGGTACCTTACATTAGGGTTTTGGATTCTAAGCAAACCAAGAATGACAACCACCATCATCTAAGATCTAGAGCATGGTATTATCGACTAGCATTCTAAAGGAACATTTTAGAGAGAGAAACAACAACATGCATGTAATGAAAAGTGCAATAATAGAGAGGGTAGAGTGTTATATAACATGTTTTGAGGAAGATCAACTCCAAGGAGCACAATTTCCAAGCACAAAATCACCAAGGGTGATGAAGTTCCACCAAAAGATCCACTTTTGGATACAATATCACCTCAAGAAGAAGAAGACACCAAGGTCAAAGATAGATCAAGAAAGGAGGGTAAGAAAACCTAAGTTGAACCAAAAGAAGAAAAAAGAAAGAGAGAAGAAACTTCCTCTCACTTGGGTACCACCTTGTCAAAACATGGCCTATGACCCTTATGATGAGGAGTTTCCCTCCAAAATGATCACCATGGATGATCCATGGTCTATGGACTAGAAAATAGAAGGAGATGGGGTAAAAGATCCAAGGAAAACGTCACCAAAGAAAGGAAAAACACTTACCAAGGTTGAAGATGACCAAAAGTCACCACATGTAAGGGATCTCGATCACCAAAGCTCCAAGGATCAGTCCTTCTATATCCTCAAGGTTCCAAGGACAATAAAAAGAGAGGGAGGAAGAAGGAAGGCCGAAAGTTTCACTTGCATGGAGAGAAGAGGGTTTATATACTTGAGGGAGGAGAGAAGTAGGGTGGAGATGAGGTGTCAACATCAATGGGATCCAAAGATACACTTGTCCACCCAAGAAACACACATGCAACCACTTAACCATGCATGTACGGGATGGTGATACAACCAAGGTTGTGTCTTGACCACTTAGGTCCCCAACACATTGGTCTTGGTCGAGACACATCAAGAGGTCGAGACAAAGAGCATCACACACAACATGGTCGAGAAAAAAGACCACCAAGGTCGAGACACTTCAGAAAAGGACAAGTGTCTCAACCAAACCACTTCAAAACCATCATGGTCGAGACAAAACCATATAGAGAGTGTGTCTCGGTTGAGACACTCACAAGGCACATCCTCAAGGTCGAGACACGTGTATCTACACTCAACCATGCATACATGGTCGAGACACATCAAAACCCTAAAAATGCTAATCACCTCTAAGGGTGTCACCACTCACCCAAGGCTGAACTAAAGTGCCCCAAAGCATCACACTCTCTATAATGAAGCCAGAAAAGAGAAGGTACACACTAGGTCTGGTAAATTGCACTAAAAAATGGGTAGATTACAATTTAGCCCAAAACAAGCACATAAAGCACAAACATCATCCAAGAAAGCTCAAACTAGAATTTTAAGCTCTCCACAAGCTCTAAAAACATCTCAACGGATTAGATCTTAATCAAGCACAAAAAAAGGATTAACCCAAAACACAGGTCAGGGATCTTATAAGACATAAAACTCTAACAAGGATTTCACCCCTGATATCCTAAGCGAAAAGAGATGGGCACTTCCTACACATCTCTTCCTCAAGATCCCATGTGGCTTCCTCAACACTAGGGTGATGTCAGATAACCTTCACCAACATTATATCCTTCTTCTTCAACTTCTTCACTCTTCTATCAAGGATCAACACGGGTCCTTCCACATATGACATATCTTCTTCCAACTTAACCTCCATTGGCTAAAGCACTAACTTAGTATTAGGGTGGGAGTTCCTCAACATGGAAACAAGGAACACTAGATGCAACCGGTGCAACTTATATGGAAACTTCAACTTATAGGCCACCTTCCCAACACGTGCCACCACATGGTAAGGTCCCATATACCTGGGAGCCAACTTACCCTTCTTCCCAAACCTCAAGACACCCTTCAAAGGAAAGACCTTAAGATACCATCTATCCCCCACTAAGAACTCCAACGGTTTATGCTGGTTATCAGCATAAGAATTTTGTCTGTCCCGGGTGCTTTCAACTATTGTTGAATTACTTTGATCTTCTCTATCATCTGCGATACAAGCTCAGGACCAAGAAGTTGATATTCTCCTATCTCATACCAATGCAACGGAGATCTACAATGTCTCCCATACAATGCCTCATATGGTGCCATTTCAATGCTTCTCTGATAACTTTTACTATAAGCAAACTCTATCAAACTAAGGTGCACATCCCAACTCCACAACAGTGGAAAGACGCAAACTCTCAACAGATCCTTTAAGGTCTGTATGGTCCTCTCAGTCTGGACAACTGTCTGTAGGTGAAAAGCAATATTAAACCTTAACTATGTTCCCAAATACGTGTGCAAATGCTCCCAAAAGTGACTTGTAAATTGAGGACCTCCATCTGACATGATAGTAGCTAGAACATCATGCAAGCAAACAATCTCATCAACATATATCTGAGCAAGCTTCTCTACTATATACGTTGTCTTCATGGGGAGTAAATGCGTAGACTTTGTTAACCTATCAAAGATCACCCAAATGGAATCATGGCCTTTTTTTGTCCTTAGAGGACCAACCACTGTGACATCCCGCTATCACATAGCAACAAAATGCCACACGAAAACGTGTGGAACCACCATAATCAGCACATTACCAAAAACATGAGTTAATTAAAATTGATTGCGGAAAACATCATAAGAAAGGAACTATCACAACCAGATCCACATCTTGTAAAGAACATGTTATATATAAACATGGTATATGTCCACCAACGCATAGGATCCAACTGTGCCATATCCATCAAGAATGCATCACCTATTTATGTACATAACAGGCCTTACCAGGGCCAACATCCGGATATGAGAAACCATACTAAGATCACACATCGTGAAATCTCATCAAAATACCTCCAAGGACTGGAGAGTACAAGGAAGACTCTAAGACTCTACTACAAAACAACCACAACAACATCATATCCAACCTTTCCGTCTACTGATCTTCTTACTTCTCAGCCGCAACACTACGATCACCACCACGTCTAGCTCGATCACTTAAAAAGGATGAAACCAACAGGGTGAGACACACAGTCCAGTAAGAAGCATAACTCCCCACCGAACTATAAAATCTCAAAAAGCTAGAATAGATTAAGCATGTAGCAGATAACCAGGTCATGTATGAAATATGAATAACAAGATTATACATATATAACAACTTACCATGATATCTGAGAGGCATAAAGCTAACTGCAAGAAATACTTAAAGCATGTATATAAGACAATCATACATTATGCAAGGCCTCAACCAATGTTTCGTTTTTTCCTAAGAAAATATACTTTATGACTAGATTACCATTTATTATACCATGAGGAAGTGGGTTGTACCGCTCAAATCCAACCTTTAGTTGCGAAACCTAAAGTAGGTGCCATACAAGGCCAATGAAAGAGTCGGACTCCACGACCTCATCCTCTTCATGGTCAGTGCATGATATCCAAAGCAGGACCGTAGTCTCTTTCTTAAGTGACCTTAGCCACAGGGTCAACTCCCGCAGGCTACCCTTTCCTCTAGCCCGCCTTGGTACATGTCTCGGTGCTAGTATACATTGAGCCACGGGCCTGTTCACCGTGCTCCTGATCCATGAACACATTCATGCTCTATCACACTCAGCCATGGGCCTGTTCACCATGCTCTTATACACATCTTGAGTATACAAACAAAGTTGTACTCTAATCCTCCTATTTCGCCTAGGAGAAACCCCGCATATTCATCAATATGCGCTACGAATTAACCCGCAGGAGAACCCATTTCACCATCACCAGCTCCTGACGATGATGGATCTATGGCCAGGGCAAACTACATGAAAGGTTCATCTGTAATTAATTAATGCATTTTAAGTGGATTGTTAGGGTCAACCAAGTTATCATAAACAAGAATAAACAACATAGGTTCCATCATTCTGTATCACAATGTTACTATCTTTCTCAATGCCATAAACATTATCATGATCTATATCAAGGATCTAATCATCATAGGGATTCCATCCCATCATCAAGAACATGTTACCATCTTATAGGAAACACACATCATGCATTCTTATAGTTCTTATAGCACATCATTTTAACATTAGGAAAATGTCACTATTGACATCATCATAGCTCATACCTGATCACACATCTCAATTGATGGGACTTGCATGGCTAGCACAATAACATAATTACAATCATGCTTTCATAGGAAACATCCTTAATTCAACATTAGGATTTACTAAACCTTCACATATGCATCAAAGAGATATTGCTTCTATCATGCAGATACGCATAAAACCCAACATAACATAAAGCTTTCGTAAGAGCATATCGGGTAGACATCAACCCTCACCAAAGGTATATCGGGTAAGGACAAACCCTCACGAAAACATGTTGGGTAAGGGGCTAACCCTCACCAAAACATCATGCTACAACCCAACCTTAAGGTATTGACTAAAAGGCAACTAACCACATCTAGCTGTCTCGGCCAGCACTATTGGCCAACACCCATATCAGGCAAGCCACAAGCAAACTGATATCGTGCAATGCCATAACGTGCAACCTGCATCATGCAACGCCCCATGATGGGAAATGCTATGATGGGAAATTCTCAATAGATTAACACAACATCTCATCAGGTGGGCACTATATTGTGCAATGCCTCATACCGGGCAACGCCCAAACAAAGAGTCAACCTTATCGTCTAAGGGAAACAGGCGTCCTATCACCCACATGGTCATCACAACATCAAGCACCCTATCAGGCAAGGCATCTCCTAGCAGGGTGTCAGGTAGCACCATCCAAGAGGATGTCATGCAAGGCACCAACAAGCCGTAACGCCCAACACAGAACTCCTAGCGTCCAAGGGAAAGAAGATCATAATGCCCATCACTATATCAGGAAACACTCCTAAGGAACCATATCGTGTAACTAGGGTTAGGACAACCCTGTCGGCCAACCTCACCATATCATCCAAGGCATCAAGAGAATTGTCTCACCTCTCAAATTAAAAAGAGAGAAGGGTCTTGCACAATCTCAAGCATGTCATGTAGGAGCTAGAGCTAGCCTTACAACTCAAGGAAGGAGGGGTGTTGCTCAAAGCCCACCCTCAAAGGCATGGCCACTCATGTTGCCCAAGGTACCAACAAGGACATAACATGCAACTAGGGTAGAACTAAGGTCAACACCTCTATCAGCCAAACCAACTAACCTTGTCTCCCAACATCATAGACTCACCTCTCAACAACTAAGTGAGAGAGGGGTATTACCTCAAGGACGCATTACCATACCTCCTCGGGTTAAGAAACCCTAAGCTCACCTCTCAACTAAATGAGAGAGGGGTTCTGCTTGAGATTCCACAACCAAGGGGTCAGCCAACACAATGATAGCTATAACATATTGTCCAACTTGATCTAGGGAACATATAGGGAAGCAACGTCACCAACTAAAGCATAAGCACTACTAGCAAGATATGTATAGCCGATCAAGATAACATATAAAAGCAACATGTAAAGGAGATAGAATAGTTAGGTTAGAAGTTATGTAACCTGCCTTAAGCACAACTTCTCTAAGATCCAAGCTTCAATGCACCACCTACAACCTTCGGCCACCTCAAAGAAGAGAAGGGAAAGCAATGTCAAAAGAGAGCCAACTATGGAGGGGAACCCATCACTCTCCATGGCCGAAAAGATAAGGTAGAAGATGACACCAAGATAGACTTACCAACTAGAGAAGAAGAAAGCAACTGCAGCAAGGTATATCGTCCACCACCTCTTCTCCTTCTCCTCTTTTACTCGGCCGCCAAGGGAAAAGAGAGCAACAACTAAAGGAAACTAAAGGGGCTACTAGTAAGAAATGTGGGTGGTATACATACAAGAGGGTAAAGGGGGAGAGCAAGGCAAGGTAGCTTCCATTAAGGACCACTTGTCCAAGGGCCACGCCACATGCTAGAACCCCAACACCACTTGTCCAAGGTCTCGCCACTTGCTAGCAACAAGCACCATGTGTCCAAGAGAGGGTGACACAAATGATGCTAGGTGGAGGGGTGTGTGTCGCCCAACATGGAAACTCGACACACCCACCAACACTCCTCTGGTCGATACACCTCCTGGATGACGCACCCCAACCACCTCCTTTCCCAAAACACCAAGTAAGGGGGAAGGTACCGAGCCCAACAACAAGGCAAGCTTAAACAACCAAGCCCAAACAAGGCCCAAACGGCTCAAGCAAGGTGCCCAACTCATCCTCTCAACCCTAGAGGATGCAAAGAGATATAAAGAGATCTCTCAAGGTGGAAATCTTACACAAAAAGCCTAAAACTTGGGTAAATCGCAAGTTGCACATCAACCCCACAACAAAACACAACAAACACATATCACACCTCAGGTGATTAGGCAAGCCTCTAAACACAAGGTTTAGGCAAAGCAAATAGGGTAAGCCCAAAATGAAGGTCAGGATACTTACAAGCCATAAACCCCTACAAAAGGATTTCATCCCTAAAATCTGAAAAGAAAAGCGAGGGATACTTCCTCCACATCTCTTCCGCGAGGGTACAAAAATGAACCAGAAAGGAAATGGGAAATAAAAAAACATAAAGGGGAAAGGAGATGGGAAAATAAAAATTGGTTTGATTTATACATAAACCATGGGTTGGATTCATACATATATAATGGAACATGACATTGGTATTAGGAAAGGCTTCAAGGCCACTTTCAATTGTTGTTGTATCACCCTGATCTTCTCTGTCATATGCTGCACTAACTCAGGACTCAAAAGTTGATACTCACCAGACTCATACCAACATAAAGGAGATCTACACTTTCTACCGTATAATGCTTCATAAGATGCCATGTCGATACTTCGTTGGTAGCTATTGTTGTAAGCAAACTCTATCAGACTGAGATGCACATCCCAACATCCTAGGAACTATAGAACACAAGCTCTTAGAAGATCTTCCAAAGTCTGAATAGTCCTTTCAGACTGTCCATCTGTCTACAAATGAAAAGTGGTATTGAACCTCAACTGCGTTCCCAACGCCTTATGCAACTGTTCCCAAAAATGACTTGTGAACTGAGGACCTCTATCAGACACTATTGTTCCTGGCACACCGTGCAAATGCACTATCTCATCTACATATACCTGTGCAAGCTTCTCTGCTATGTACATTGCCTTTACAGGTATGAAATGTGCAGACTTCATCAATCGGTCTACTATCACCCAGATGGAATCATGATTCCTAGCTGTCCTCATAAGACCAACTACGAAATACATGGTTACATGATCCCACTTACACTGTGGTATCAACATGGGTTGCAACGTACCTATCAGCTTCTGATGTTCTGCCTTAACTTGCTGACATACTGCACATTTTTCCACGAACTCATCTACATCTTTCTTCAAACCAGGCCACCAATACAGATCCTTCATATTGTGATACATCTTTGTGACACTTCGATGTATAGCATACATAGACGTGTGCGCTTCCTCAAGCACTAATCCTTAGATTATCAACATCGGGAACCATCATCCTATTATGATAACAGACTAGCCCATCCTCAGACTCATGGAAACCATCACGCTTCTCACTGTCAAACTCTGATCTGATCAGCTGTAATGTAGCATCTACTTGTTGTGCTTCTTTGATCTATTGTCTCAATGTAAACTTCACTTGCATCTGTGCCAACAATCCTGCCAACAAAGAGACTTCCAAATTTACATTCATCTGTCGCAGAGACACGAACATATTTCATCTGTGGCATAACAAAGAACTTAATTGGCCTTTCTTCATGGAAGGTGATGATGACTTTCTGCTAAGCGCATCTGCTACCATGTTCGCCTTACTTGAGTGGTACTCGATGGTGAAATCATAATCACTGGTTAACTCCATCCAGCACTACTAACACATGTTCAGCTCATTCTGTGAGAAGATGTACTTCAGGTACTTATGATCCGTAAAGATTTGACACAGTTCCCCATAAAGATAGTGTCTCCAAATCTTCAATGCATGAACCACCACTACCAACTCCAAATCATGTGTCGGATAGCTTTCCTCGTGTTTCTTAAGTTGTCGAGAAGCAAAAGAAACCACATGATCTTCCTGCATCAGCACACAACCTAAGACCTTCTTGGAAGCATTACAAAAAACAACATTACCTTTCCCCTACTCTAGCAACACTAACATTGGGGCACTTGTCAGCTTCTCCTTCAAACTCTGAAAAGCTTGTTGACACTGACCATCCCAAATAAAAGGTACATCCTTCCTGGTCAACCTGGTTAGTGGCAATACTATAACACTAAAGTTTCTTATAAACCTTCGGTAGTATCCTGCTAAGCCCAGAAAACTACAGACTTCAGTCAGCGTCTTTGGTTGCTCCTACTCCGCTACTGACTCCACCTTCTTGGGATCTACCCTGATCCCTTCCGCTGAGATCACATGACCCATGAAATTCACTTCCTTCAGCCAAAACTCACACTTACTAAACTTCGCATACAACTGATGTTGTCGAAGAAGAGTCAACGCTTGTCAAAGATTTTGCTCATGTTGTTGACTATCTTGACTATAGATCAAGATATAATCTATGAAGACTACAACAAACTGATCTAAGAACGAACAAAACACTCTATTCATCAGATCCATGAATGTCGTTGGCACGTTGGTTAGCCCGATGGCATAACCATAAACTCGTAGTGCCCATACCTTGTCCTGAAAGCTGAATTTGGTATGTCATCCTCCTTGATCCTAAGCTGATGATATCCAGACCGTAGATCGATCTTTGAGAACACTGAAGCACCATGCAACTGGTCAAACAGATCATCTATTCTCGGTAAAGGATACTTGTTCTTGATCGTAACCTTGTTCAACTGTCGGTAATCTATGCACAAATACATAGATCCATCCTTCTTCCTTACGAACAGAATTGGAGCACCCCAGGGTGATGTGCTCAGCCTGATGAAACCTTTGTCAAGCAACTCTTGCAACTATTTCTTCAACTCTGCCATAACTGTTGGAGCCATCCTATACGGTGTCTGAGCAACTGGTTGCTTCCTTGGTACTAGATTGATCTCAAAATCAATCTATCGAGGTGGAGGAACACCTGGAAACTCATCGGGAAACACATCTGCGAACTCTCTGATGACAGGCACGTCCTAAAGGCTAGAACCTTTTGCCTTGGTATCCACAACATGAGCCAAGAACACTCTACAACCTTTTTGTAACAACTTCTCTGCCACCATTGTTGACACCAAACACGTCGAAAGAATCTTCCTATCTCTTTGGAAGATCCACTTTTCACTGCCATCAACAAACATCACCTGCTTGGAACCACAGTCCAACACAACCTTATATCTTTCCAAGGTACCCATACCAAGAATTACATCGAACCCATGCATATAAAGTGGTATGAGATCCACTGGTATGTTGTGTCCCAAAAAATATAGAACACAAGATGGACACACTTCTTGAAGCATCATAGGACCAACAAGAGGGATTTCTAACAACAAGCTATCTTTCTTACAACTAATAGGTAAAAGACAGATATCAAGCATACTATGTGCAATAAAAGAGTGTGCAACACCTGGGTCAACCAAAATAGATATAAAATAAGAAGAAGACAAATCAGAATGAAACAACTCCATCTGACCTACCACCACTTGCGGGTTGACTATCGCCTTCGGCTGAGTCATAGCATAGAATATAGCCATTGCTTACTATCGCCCATGTCCTCTACTTCCTTGAGAAGATGATCCAACTTGTGACGCTTGGCCCCATCCTCACCCTCTAGCACCATTAGACTATTGTCTATCTGATCCTTTCTGACTCTGCCTCAGCTGTTGCATCACTTCAACATCTCTTCTCGGGCAATTTGACTTTAGGTGTTCTCTATGTCCACAGAGAAAGCACGACCTATCCCCTAGTTGCAGCCTAGACGGCCCTGTCACTGCTACTAAAGCTGTATTGTAGGCTCTAGATGGAAAAACACTACATCCTCTTCCTTTACTTGGTGACCATTGTGATGGCGCACTGGAACTTTGCATCATAGAAGGTGCAGAAAACCTTAGCTTCTTGAGGCCATCAAACCTCTGTCTCTGAAACTGAACAGGTCCTTTCTTGGACATAGCCTCTAACTTTTCTCAGACCGAATGTTCTATCCTATGAACAAACTCCACAAACGTGGTAAACCACTCCCGGTTTTCCAAAGCAGCAGCAGGCGTCGATATCTCGACACTCAAACCTTTCTCAAACTATCTGATCCTCTCATAATCCGTTGCTGCCATGTGAGGACAGAACCTCATCAGCTCCATAAACTTGGCTTCATACTCAGTGATGCTCAGAGGACCTTGGCGCAAATGCTCGAACTAGTTGATCTTCTCATCTAGATACATCCTCGAGAAGTATCGACTGACGAATTCATATTGGAAAACATCCCAACCGATCACCTCACCATGTCGCTTCTCCTCCTCGATGGCCCACCAGTGGCCAGCACTACCTTTCAAAAGGTCTTTTCAAGACATGTCAGCCACAGATCTGCATCTGCTAGATCAGCTGTTCCAGCATAATCCGAAGCTTTGACTCGACGAAGCCACTCGAAGGTCTTCCCAATACCTGAATATTCACCATGGGGAACCGATGCTCTTGGCGGAGGCACATGTAATCTATCCACCATGTGATTCATCATAGCCATTAGCTTCCCCATAAGGTGTTGATAGGCAGGGTTCTCAAGAATGGTCGAGTCAAATTGGGGGACCTCAGGCACTCGATCTTCATGTGTATGTATATTAGCTCCATCAACAGATGCAACAACACTACTCTTGACAGCATGTTCTTCATGATTCCCAGACATCTTTTCACTTTATCTTCTGCTAGGGGCAGAAGTCATTATAATAAAAACTGGAAAAATCACAAGAACAGACACACGCCTAGTCCTAGATCCCTGTAGAATAAGCAAACCTAGAGCTTTGATACCAAAAACTATTGTGACATCCCACTATCACACAGACAACGAAATGCCATGCGAAAACGTGTGGAACCACCATAATCAACACATTACCCAAAACACAGGTTAATTAAAATCGATTGTGGAAAACATCATAAGAAAGGAACTATCACAACCAGATCCACATCTTGCAAAGAACATGTTATATATAAGCATGGTATATGTCCACCAACACATAGGATCCAGTTGTTCCATATCCATCAAGGATGCATCACCTATTTATGTACATAATAGGCCTTACCAGGGCCAACATCAGGATTTGAGAAACCATACTAAGATCATACATCGTGAAACCTCATCAAAACACCTCCAAAGACCTGAGAGTACATGGAAGACTCTAAGAATCTACTACAAAACAACCACAGCAGCAGCATATCCAACCTTGCCTTCTGTTGATCTTCTTATTGCTCAACCACAACACTACGATCACCACCACGTCTACCTTGATCACCTAAAAAGGGTGAAACCAGTGGGGTGAGACACACAATCCCAGTAGAAACATAACTCCCCACCAAACTATAAAATCTCAAAAAGCTAGAACAGATAAAGCATGTAGCAGATAACCAGGTCATATATGAAATATAAAGAATAAGATTATACATATATAACAGCTTACCATGATATCTGAGAGGAATAAAGCTAATTGCAAGAAATACTTAGAGCATGTATATAATACAATCATACATTATGCAAGGTCTCAACCAATGTTCCATGTTTTTCCTAAGAAAATATACTATATGGATGGATTACCATTTATTATGCCTTGAGGAAGTGAGTCGTACCGCTAAAATCCAACCTTTGGTTGCGAAACCCAAAGTAGGTGCCATACATGGTCAATGGAAGAGCCGGACTCCATGACCTCATCCTCTACGTGGTCACTGCATGATATCCAAAGCAGGACCACAGTCTCTTACTTAAGTGACCTCAGGCATAGGGTCAGCTCCCGCAGGCTACCCTTTCCTCTAGCCCACCTTGGTACAGGTCTCGACGCTAGTATACATTGAGCCACGGGCTTGTTCATCATGCTCCCGAGCCATGAACACATTCATGCTCTATCAAACTGAGCCATGGGCCTATTCACTATGCTCTTATACACATCTTCACTCTACAACCGAAGTTGTACTCTAATCCTTCTATTTTCATCTAGGAGAAACCCCACATATTCAACAATATGCACTCTGGATAAACCCGCAGGAGAACCCATTTCACCATCACCAGCTCCTGACGATGATGGATCTATGGCCAGAGCAAACTACATGAAAGGTTCATCTGTAATTAATTAATGCATTTTAAGTGGATTGTTAGGGTCAGCCAAGTTATCATAAACAACATAGGTTCCATCATTCTGTATCACAATGTTACTATCTTTCTCAATACCATTAACATCATCATGATCTATTCTCAAGGATCTAATCATCATAGGGATTCCATCCCATCATCAAGCACATGTTACCATCTCATAGGAAACACACATCATGCATTCTTATAGTTCATATAGCACATCATTTTAACATTAAGAAAATGTCACTAACGACATCATCACAACTCATACCTGATCACACATCTCAATTGATGGGACTTGGATGGTTAGCACAATCACAAAAGTACAATCATGCTTTCATAGGAAATATCCTTAATTCAACAATATGATTTATTAAACCTTCACATATGCATCAAAGAGATATTACTTCTATCATGCAGAGATGCAATAAAACCCAACATAACATAAAGCTTTCTCAAGAGCATATCGGGTAGACATCAACCCTCACCAAAGGTATATTGGGTAAGGTTAAACCCTCACTAAAACATGTCGGGTAAGGGACTAACCCTCACCAAAAGATCATGCCACAACCTAACCTTAAGGTATCAACTAAAAGGCAACTAACCACATCTAGTTGTGTCGGCCTGCACTATCGGCCAACACCCATATCGGGCAAGCCACAAGCAAACTGATATCATGCAATGCCATAACATGAAGTCTGCATCGTGCAATGCCCCATGATGGGAAACACTGTGACGGGCAACGCTCAAGAGGTTAACACAACATCTCATCAGGTGGGCACCATATTGTGCAACGCCTTATATCGGGCAACACCCAAACCAAGGATCGACCTTATCGTCTAAGGGAAATAGGCATTCTATCACCCACATGGTCATCACAACGTCAAGCACCCTATCGAGCAAGGCATCTCCTAGCAGGGTGTCGGGCAGCACCATCCAAGAGGATGTCGTGCAAGGCACCAACAAGTCGTAATGCCCAACACAGACCACCTACCGTCTAAGGCAAATAAGATCATAACACCCATCACTATATCGGGAAACACTCTCAAGGCACCATATCGTGCAACTAGGGTTAGGGCAACCCTGTCGTCCAACCTCACAATATCGTCCAAGGCATCAAGAGCATTGGCTCACCTCTCAACTTAAAAGGAGAGAGGGGTCTTGCACAATCTTAACCATGTCAGGCAGGAGCTAGAGCTCATCTCACAACTCAAGGAAGGAGGGGTGTTGCTCAAAGCCCACCCTCAAAGGCATGGCCACTCATGTCTCCCAAGGTACCAACAAGGACATAACGTGCAACTAGAGTAGAACTAAGGTCAGCACCTCTATCGGCCAAACCAACTGACCTTGTCACCCAACATCATAGGCTCACCTATGAACAACTAAGTGAGAGAGGGGTATTGCCTCAAGGATGCACTACCATACCTCATCGGGTTAAGAAATCCTAAGCTCACCTCTCAAAAAAATGAGAGAGGGGTGTTGCTTGACATTCCACAACCAAGGGGTCAACCAACACAAAGATCGGTATAACATAGCGTCCAACCTAATCTAGGGAACATATAGGGCAACAACGTCACCAACTAAAGCATAAGCACTACTAGCAAGATATGTATAGCCGATCAAGATAACATATAAAAGCAACATGTAAAGGAGATAGAATAGTTAGGTTAGAAGTTATGTAACCTGCCTTAAGCGCAACTTCTCCAAGCTCCAAGCTCCAAAGCACCACCTACAACCTTTGGCCACCTCAAAGAAGAGAAGGGAAATCAACGTCAAAAGAGAGCCAACTATGGAGGGGAACCCATCACTCTCCATGGCCGAAAAGATAAGGAAGAAGATGACACCAAGATAGACTTACCAACTAGAGAAGAAGAAAGCAACCGCAACAAGGTATATCGACCATCACCTCTTCTCCTTCTCCTCTTCTACTCAGCCACCAAGGGAAAAGAGAGCAATGACTAAAGGAAACTAAAGAGGCTACTAGTAAGCAAGGTGGGTGGTATATATACAAGAGGGTAAAGGGGGAGAGCAAGGCAAGGTGGCATCCACTAAGGACCACTTATCCAAGGGACACGCCACATGCTAGCACCCCAACACCACTTGTCTAAGGTCTCACCTCTTGCTAGCAACAAGCACCATGTATCCAAGAGAGGGTGACAGAAACGATGCTAGGTGGAGGGGTGTGTGTCACCCAACATGGCAAACTGACACACCCACCAACACTCCTCTAGCTGATACACCTCCTGGCCGACACACCTCAAGCACCTCCTTGCCCGACACACCAAACAAGGGGGAAAGGTACCGAGACCAACAACAAGCCCAAGCTTAAACAAGCAAGCCCAAACAAGGCCCAAATGACTCAAGCAAGGTGCCCAACTCATCCTCTCAACCCTAGAGGATGCAAAGAGATACAAAGAGATCTCTCAAGGTGGCAATCTTGCACAGAAATCCTAGAACTTGGGTAAATTACAAGTTGCACCTCAACCCCACAACAAAACACAACAAACACTAATCACACCTCAGGTGATTAGGCAAGCCTCTAAACACAAGGTTTAGGCAAAGCAAACAGGGTAAGCCCAAAACAAAGGTCAGGGTCCTTACAAACCACAAAGTCCATCGTAACATGATTCCATTTCCATTGAGGTATAGGCAATGGTTGCAAAGTTCCTGTAGGCTTTTGATGTTTCACTTTAACTTGCAGACACACTGCACACTTGGACACAAACTCAACCACATCATGCTTCAAGATAGGACACCAATACAAATCCTTCAGACTGTGGTACATCTTGGTGCAACCTGGGTGCATAGAATACATAGACAAGTGAGCCTCCTCCAAGACCATTATCCTCATATCATCAACATCGGGAGCAACAATTCTACCATGATAACACACGGTTCCATCCTCTAACTCAGGGAAGCCATCACGCTTCTTGCTGCCAAACACTGATCATATTTGATGTATCACGGTATCAACCTGCTAAGACTCTCTAATCTACTTCCGCAATGTCTGATTCACCTGCAATTGTGCCAACAAACCTACTAGGATAGACACCTCTAGCTTCACTTTCATCTGATGCAAGGAGACCAACATGTCTGTCTTATGGCACACTGAGGAACACAATTGTGCCTTCTCTACATATGGTGACTAAGAAGACTTCCTACTCAGTGCATCTACCATGACATTTACCTTTCTCAGATGGTAATCAATGGTGCAGTCATAGTCCTTGATTAGCTCCATCCAACATCTCTATCGCATGTTCAACTCCTATTGTGAGAAGATGTACTTCAAGTTCTTATGATCAGTGAAGATCTAACACCTCTCACCATATAGGTAGTGCCTCCATATCTTCAATGCATGAACCACATTATCTAACTCCAGGTCATGGGTTGAGTAGTTCTCCTTGTTCTTCTTCAACTATCGTGACACAAAATAAATCACATTCTTATCCTGCATCAGCACACAACTCAAACCATTCCTCGACACATCACAAAAAACTATGTGTCCTTTCCCCTACTCAAGTAAAACCAATACTAGTGTACTTGTCAATGTCTCCTTCCACATATGAAAGGCATGCTAACATATGTCATCCCAAACAAACATTAGATATTTCCTCTTCAACTTCGTTAGGGTTAACACCACTGAGATGAAGTTCTTGATGAACACCTTATAGTATCCTTCCAGACCCAGAAAATAGTGCACTTATGTCGGTGTCTTCGATTGTTCCCATTCTGAAATGGATTAGACCTTCTTGGGGTCCACATGAGCACCCTCAGCAGATATCACGTGTCCTAGGAAAGACACCTCCTTCAGCCAAAATTTGTATTTGCTGAATTTGGCGTACAACTGATGCTATCTCAACATGGTCAATGCCAGACGAAGATGTTGTCCATGTTACTAACAGTATCTAGAGTATATCAGGATATCATCTATAAAGACCACCATGAAACTGATCAAGAAATGGTCGAAACACCATGTTCATCAAGTCCATGAACGTTGTCGGTGCATTGGTTAGCCCAAACAACATAACCACAGACTCATAATGACCATACCTCATCCTAAGAGACGACTTAGGTATGTCATTTGCATTAATCTACAACTGGTGATAAATTGATCTTAGGTCTATCTTTGAGAACATTGTGGCGCAACGTAACTAGTCAAACAGGTCATCCATCCTTGACAAGAGATACTTGCTCTTAATTGTCACCTTATTCAACTATTTGTAGTCTATACATAGCCTCATTGATCAATCTTTCTTCTTTACAAATAGCACAGGAGCACCCCATGGAGACGTGCTTGGTCTAATGAAACCTTTCTCAAGCAGCTCTTGTAACTATCTTTTCAACTCTCCCATATCAGCTGGAGCCATCCTATATAGTGTCTAATCTATCATATGTGTGCCCGGGACTAGGTTGATCTCAAAGTCAATCTTTAGGAGTGGGGGAACACCTGGGAACTCATTGAGGAACACGTCCTCAAACTCACAGACCACTGGCACCTCCTGGATACTAGGACTCCTCTCCTTAGCATCCACCACTTGTACGAAAAATGCCTCACAACCATATCTCATCATTTTCTCTGCCACCATTGCTGGAACAAGACACGTCGGAAGAATCTTCATATCTCCTTGGAAGATCCACATCACATCACCATCTACATGTCACCACCTTGGAATGACCATTCAAGACCACATGATGCTTCTCCAAAGTGTCCATTCTAAGAATCACATTGAACCCATGCATATCAAGTGGTTTGAGATCCACTTGAATGATGTGTCCTGAAAAAGAAAGGACACAGGAAGGACACACCTCCTGCAACTTGGTGCAACCAACTAACAGGGTTTCTAAATGAAGACTATCCCATCTACGACTAACAAACAAAGAAAAATTATCAATCACTTCTCGAGTGACAAAAGAGTGTGTCGCACTCGGGTCAACAAAAATAGATATAAAGCAAAAAGATGACAAATCAAAATGAAATAACTCCATATGACCTATCACTACTTATGGGTTGACCACTCCTTTCAGATGACTCATGGTGTAGAATCAAACCATTTCCTGTTATCACCCCGTATTCTACGAGCCTATCCAGAAGAACCAACATGTGGTGCTTGTTCACATCCTCGTCCTCATCCTCCACCACTATTGAACTATTATCTCTGTGAGCCCTACTGACTCTACATTAGCTATTGGGTCACCTCATCATCCTTCATAGGGAAATACAGTCTTGTATCCCTAGTTTGTCCACACTTATAGCAAGTCTTATTCTCATACCATGGCCTAGACAACCCTTTCACTGACACTAAAGTTGTATTGTGGGCTGCTACTAGTGGAAGACTGTGATCGATGTCTCTACTTGATGACCATTGTGTCTATGCACTTGACCTCTCGGGTGCCGATGGTGTTGAGAACCTAGGCTTCTTAAAGTCTCCAGATGAATTTCCCTGATACTGTGTCGGTATCTTCTTGGCACTCTTCTCACACTTCTCAACCACTGATCTCTCTATCCGTCGAACCGACTCCACAAACATGGAAAACCGTTCACGGTTCTCCAAATAAGCCACTCAAGTTGACAATTCCACACACAAGCCCTTCTCAAAGCGTTAGATCCTCTCCTGATCTGTAGCAGCCATGTGAGGATAGAACATCAACAACTCCATAAATCTTGCTTCATACTCATTGATTGATATGGATCCCCGTCGAATCCTCTCAATCTGGGATATCTTCTCATCCAAGTACATCTAAGGAAAGTACATACTAACAAACTCATGTCAGAACTCCTTCCAACCAATGGAAACACCATGCCTCTTCTCCTCTTCTATTATTCACCAACGGCCAACACTCCCTTTTAGAAGATATACATCGTGCTTTACTTTGTGTGTGTCTGGGATGTTGAGGATCTTGAAGACCTTATCCAACTCCGTCAACCAAAGATCATCATCTGCTAGATCCGTTGTACCAACATACTCCACAACCCCAACATGTCTCAGCCTCTCTCGAAGGTCTTACTAGAGCCCAGAGATTCAACACTTGGAACAATTGCCCTTAGTTGTGGTGAACACATTCTGTCTTCCATGTGTGTCATCATTGCCATGAACTACCCAAACAAAGACTGTAAGGTAGGGTTTTCCACCATGGCCGGTTCAAGTTGGGGTACCTCAGGCTCCTTATCCTCTCTGACATGGTCCCTTGCACCACCTCCAGGTGCAGTAACACTGCTCTCTACAGTGTGTTTTTTGTGATCTCTAGAAATCTTTTCTACTCTTCTTCTTCTTCTTCTGCATGAGCATAAGTCACTACAAAACATACTGAAGGAAACTGGAACAGAAACAAACCCTAGTCCTAGGTCCATGTAGACTCTACAAACCTAAATTTCTAATACCAACCAAACTGTAACACTCCAACGCGCCACAAACAAGATTACTCAAAACCAAACATGGAATCAGAACTAAACATGCAGATTACCAGAAAACACATGAAATTAAAACATATTTCACAAAAGCACCATAAGCCAAAAATTATCACATATAAGTCCACAAGCATGTCACAAACGTTACATATCATATCACAAGATGCTTATGTCGTAGTACACTATCATTCCTATCATCAACCTATCACATGAGATATTTGTTCCACATATATACATATATACATGATATATGTTACACACATGGCTCACAATATCAAAAACCTCGTATTGATAACATATCCACAAATCACATCAAGAACAACCCGAAAGACCTAAGTGTACAAGGATGGCATCAAGGACACTAGTACCAAAAGACTAGAAGCACATCCAACCTTATCAGCGTCTGCTCTTGCTCAGCTGCAAGATCTCTATCTCTTCATGCAGGACCACCTAAAAGATGTTGAAACCCACGGGGTGAGACCAAACATCTTGATGATAGATATAACTCTCCACTAACGTCTATTAAAACACAGATAACTAAGAAGGTAGATAAAATACTTAGTAGGTTGAGCAGATTCAGCTAAATGATATGTATCTAACCAGATAGAACAGATTAAGCAAAACTGGGAGTTACCACTGAGCAGTAGAACAATTAATATTCTAAGAAGGAATATGAAGAACATGTATAACAATTGATTTCTCTTACCATCTTATAATTCAATAAATCAGTACAAAGATAAGGCAAAGGGATCATCTAATGTTATTCACATTTGACCCTAAGTGAAACATACTACACGGTTGTATTACATCTTTTAATATTTCCCTTAGGATTTGAGTCGTATCTCCCAAATCCAACCGATCACTTCTAAGTCTAAATCAGTTCCATACAAAGTCACTGGAAGAGCCAGAATCCATGACCTCCCCAACACCTCTTGGTTAGCATAAGAGAAAACACCACATAGACATATCATTAACTACAATAATGACATATAGTCAAGCTGAAGAATTGGTTCACGCATGGCCATCCACATATAATAACACCTGGCCCACCTTGGTACATGTACCATGCTAGAAGAACAAGCTCACACCTGGCCGTTCTAAAGAGAAAGGATTGGCTCACGCATGACCATCCATATCATAAGGAGAGCAACTCACGTGTGGCCTTCTCACACAACCTGTAATTGTGGATGAAAGGAGATACTCGACTTGCACCCCACATATTCAAAAAATGTGCTCCAAGTTTCCCATAGGAATGGATCGTTTCACCATTTGGCACTAAGATTGACACTTGAATGGATATATGGCATAGGGCACCTACATGATTAGGGTTTTACTTTATTAGTTATACCAATTAAGTGTATTTTAACATCAATCAAGTTACAACGTACAAACCCAGAAAAATTTCCACAAGGATAAGAGAAAGGTGCAACTTTAGAAGATATAAAACGTATAAGGTGTGAACTACTCACACCATCACCACATGATACTTGTAGCACTATCATTCACAAGGCCATCACCAAAATTATATCACTGTGGGATATCAATCCCCAAATTATATCACTAGAGGATATCACCTCACAATAGACATCATGCCTTCACCAAGTCATAGGACTCAATCACATAATCACTACATGTACACCATCACATTATGCCTCAACAATGTGCATAGTCACCATCCTATATAATATAGAATTCACATAGCTATGTCATTGAAGTTCACATCATCAACAAGGTTAGGGGTTTATAAATAGGAGAGAGAAAAACAACATAATATGATAACCACTTCAAGAGAGAGAAGCAAACACATTACATGGCCCAACATTAGGTTTAGGGCTCCATACATAGCCAATTAGGGTTTTACAACTTTATTCAATCACCAAACCATAGGTAACCACCTCCCACTTTCTTGGAGCATATTAGGGTTAGGAAACATGATTAGGATTAACCAACCATTCATTCAAACAACACTATACACGGTTCATTACTTTCTTACTCATACACGTGTTGACTATATGTTCATGTATATGTCTCGACCATCCATCACATATGTGTCTCGACAACTCATGAAACAAGTGTTTCGACCACCCTCAAGCAAAGTGTCTCAACCACCTTTATGGAAGGCGTCTCGAGCACAACCAACTAGGTGTCTCGACCACCTCATAAAACCATGTCTTGACTTCAAACCAAAAGTTGTCTCGACCTCAAAACAAAGCAAGGTCAAGACCAACACAAGGCATGTGTCTCGACCAAAACTAGGGCACTTGTCTCAACCCAAAATAGGAACACTATCTCAACCAAACACCATATCAAAGTGTCTTGACCCAAGAAATCAAGGTGTAGCGACCATTAAGGTCAAGCTACCACCAAGGAAAAAGACCTTCGACAAAATAGGGATTAACCAACATAAAAATAGAAGTATTCCATGGCTAAAACATAAGATAACAAGAATGAAAACAACCATCCTCAAGGAGAGAAGCTTCACACAAAATTAGTCACCAAAAACCCTAACACATGTACCATGAAACCACCATGAAAGAACCTCATGCAAGAGAGAGATAAAGTCACACTTAACACCTCTAAAATAGAACCTAAACTCCATGATACATCAAGGTACGCATGCCTCATGCATGTGATCAAAACCAAGATCAAAATATAGGAAGGAAACCACCATTTCAAAACCATCTCAAAAAAATTAGGTATCTTACATTAGGGTTTCAGATTCTAAGCAAACCAAGCATGATAACCACCATCATCAAAGTTCTATAGCATGGTATTATCTAATATCATGCTAAAGGCACGTATTCAAGAGAGAAACAACAACATGCATGTAATTGAAAGTGCAATAATAGAGAGGGTAGAGTGTTATATAACTTGCCTTAAGGAATCAACTCCAAGGATCACAAGCTCCAACCACACGATCACCAAGGGTGATGAAGCTCCACCAAAAGCTCCACTTTTGGCCACAAGATCACCTCAAGAAGAAGAAGATACCAAGTTCAAAGATAGCTCAAGAGAGGAGGTTAAGAAACCCTAGGCTAAACCAAAAGAAGAAGAATAAAAGAGAGAAGAAACTTCCTCTCACTTAGGTAGCAACTTGTCAAAACATGGTCTGTGACCCTTATGATGAGTAGTTTCCCTCCAAAACGACCACCATGGATGATCCATGGTCTATGGCCGAGAAAAGAGAAGGATATGGGCTAGAAGATCCAAGGAAAGCATCACCAAAGAAAGGCTAAACACTTACCAAGATTGAATATGGCCAAAAGTCACTACATGTAAGGGATCTTGGTCACCAAAGCTCCAAGGATCAGTCCTTCTAGATCATCAAGGCTCTAAGGAAGAGAAAAAGATAGGGAAGAATAAGGAAGGCTGAAAGGTTCACTTTCATGGAGAGAAGAGGGTTTATATACTTGAGGGAGGAGAGAGGTAGGGTGGAGATGAGGTGGCAACATGAGAGGGCTCCAAAGGGATAGTTGTCCACACAAGAAACACACATGCAACCACTTAAACCATGCATGCACAAGATGATGATACAACCAATTTTGGGTATCGACCACTTAGGTCCCCAGCACATTGGTCTCAGTCGAGACACACCAAGGGGTCAGACAAAGTGCATCACACACAACATGGTAGAGATAAAAGACCACCAAGGGTGAGACACTTCACAAAAGAACAATTGTCTCAACCAAACCACTCCAAAACCATCATGGTCAAGACAAAACCATCTAGAGAGGGTGTTTAGGTCGATACACTCACAAGGCTCATCCTTAAGGTCGAGACAAGGGTCACTACACTCAACCATCCACAAATGGTTAAGAAACCTAGAAACCCTAATCACCTCTAAGGGTGTCACCACTCATCTAAGGCTCAACTAAAGCACCCCAAAGTATCACACTCTCTCTCATGAAGTGAAGAAAGAGAAGGTACATACTAGGTATGGTAAATTACAAGATAACCATCACAAATGGGTAAATTGTAATTTATCCCAAAATAAGCACATAAAGAACAAACATCATTCAAACAAGGTCAAACTAGAAAGTTAAGCTATCCACAAGCTCTAAAAACATTTCAAAGGATTAGATAAAGGTTCTAAGCACTTTATAAAGTTAAAAAAAAGGGTTAACCCAAAACACATGCCATGAGTCTTACATAAACCTTGGTACAAAAGGTGAGAAATAAGGTTTTCATCTAGGATGGTTGGACCTTCTGGTCAAGGGGGAGTCAACAAAGTTCTAGGTGTGGGTATAGAGAGAGAAGGGGCACTGTCAAGATACTTCTTCATAGTTGCTTGGGAACAAAGTGAAGTTAGCATGAGACTTCAAGAAGATGGATGAAAATGACAAGATGATGGCATGCTTGAAGATAATGGATCCATCACATTTGGTGATGGGGTCCAGAAGCTACTTCATGATGCGACCACTACTATAGAAACAGCCTTTGGCATCGGTTGTTTAACCCCCTTTGGCGACGGTTTTCAAGCGACGCCTATGTGGGCGCCGCTAAAGGTTGAACTCTTCGGCGTCGGTTTTCTAACCGACGCCTATATGACATATAGGCGTCGGTTATATATAGTTGACCGACGTCTATAAGGTTCGTGCCACAAAAAAGAGCACCACCTAGGACACTTTCTGCGTCGGTTAACAACTTAACAACCGACGCCATACACCCAGACGACACGGCCGTGTTTAGTACTATAAGCGTCGGTTTTATACTAATAAGCGACGCCTTTTCCACCACGATCGTGCTTTCCTGCACGGTCGGGTTGTTTGTCCTATTAGGCGTCAGTTTTTATCAAATAACTGACGTTGTAGGCCTTTGATGACGGTGTTCTATAAATAACCGACGCCTATACTTTAATTTTTTTTTTCTTATTAGTTTGGAGGACTGATGTGGCTGGTCAGCAGAATGAGAACCTGCAGTTCAGTTTTCTGAACTGTAGGTTTACGACATCCATTGATATCAGCCTACAAACAGGCCACAAACCTGCAAAATCAACAAATATTTTTTCACACAAGTAGATACATTCAGACATCAATTCAATTCTCACATTCACACATGTAAAACATTCAAATACATGTAGAAACATTCAGACATGTATAAACATTCAGAAATATTCATTTACAAAATATCATTCAGCATCGTTATCAGCATCCCAATTATATCTTACAATCGCCACTGCTTGTATGGCTTTTGCCCATTCTTCTCTAATTTCATTTAATGCTTCCATCGTATATGGAGCATGTACATTTTTTAAGCGTTTACCTATAGTGTGGTCAGTTTTAAACACCTGCAAAGAGAATGGTGTATATATATAAGTAATAATATAAAAATAAGATTGATATATTTCATACTAACTAATGAGACTATATATAATACCTCATGTATTGTGACGTCCCCGAATTTTGATTTCTCCAAACCCTATTGGGAATGAAATGTCAGAATCTGAAAACATCATTCAATCATATCAGAAAGCGATGCCGAAGCATAATACGCATACATGAACATACAACCATAACATTTCTCAACAATAGCATGTATATTATTACGACATGAATTACATTTACATATTGAAAGAAGATTTACAAGTCTAATAACATGTATGATAATAGGATCTACACAATAGGTACAACCTGGACAACTTGCTCACATCCTGTACTTTTCTCCCAAGCTATCTCTGAACCTAAAACATACGTGAAACAACAAATCAACACACAAGGTGTTGTGTACATGGGCAGAAAGATACATATATTTATGGCTTTCATAATTTTTGAAAAAGATTTGCAGAAGGAAAGAAAATCATAGAAAACACTTCTTTATTAAGCGAAATACACCAATTTAAGTCATTTTCCTAAATGAATTGCATTATCAAGGTGGACTAGTACCAAAACATAAATATTGGGCCCATCCCTGTGTACCAAGTACTCTAGGGAAACTCCCCGTACACCGTGTGCTCTAGGGAGGTGTACTAGCCAACATTAATCCATTCCCTCGTAAGGGGGATAATGAACACCATAAATAACTACAAAACATCTACTCATAATTTATGTTTTCAAGTGACAAAACAACGGGTACTACATAGCAATACTACATCCAATATTTGCAAATAGAAGAGAGCATACATACATATCATGATTGCAAGCAAGAAAACCATAGTCATATAATTAAATAAACCCACGTACCTGAGTTCAGAGATTCCTATATATAATTATTCTGGATCATCTACATCTCTGGTCATCACCTGATTAATAGCAATAATCATCATTAATAAATATTCATCATATTCTAGGTATTTTAGGTCCAAATTAGGTTTTGGCCAATTTTAGGCTCCATCTAATCTTAGGATGGTATCTGGTACTTTTCTACTGATCATGCTGTCATTTTAGAGGTCTGATCCAAATTTCATATTTTTCTAATGATTGGTCTATTTTCTAAAATTAAAATGGGATTGGAAGCATCTAAATAGTCTTTAATATAAAAATACCTATTATTTAGATGTATTACTCGGATTACAATCTAAATATGGATGTATATCATTATTAGGATTCTAGGAAAACTGTCTGAGAATTAATATCACATGGTTACTATTTATTTCATTTAATGAATCCTAAAAAGGAGATTTTTACTCTAAATTAATTATCATCATTGAAAGTGGTTCAAGGGTCTGATCTAGGTGTCCATTAATAAAGAGAACATTTTTCTGAGAATTTCGGTATATTATTTGTATTTTTCTGATCATTGAGCTAATTGCTATGATTTATTCAATAACTGAGCATTTCTGGGTATATTTATCTTTTTCAGCCTATCTGGGACTGCCACGTGTCCACTAAGTGGGCGCAGCTTCACTTGTTGGCTGCCTGGTTCATCTTTTGGGTCGGCCGGTCCTATGCTAGTCTGGGCTCGGTTCACTGCCTCTGGACCGCCTGCTCTTCCACCCTCGCGATCCAGCAGATGCAGCACGGGCGTGGGCAGACGCCACGACCGTGGTGCCGGGTCACAGCGCCTGCGCTCGTCCCCATCCTCTTTGTGTGCCACTGCATCCAGGTCCTCCGGTGAGCGCCACCGCATCCGGTCCTCCGGTGAGCGCCGCCGCATCCAGGTCCTCCGATGAGCTCCGTCGCAGCTAGGTCCTCCTATCGTTCTTCAACACAGCCTCAATCCCGGCGTCGAGCTTCTCTTCTACACAGCACCGACGTATCCTGATGCTCCGGCGAGATGGTGCCATGCCTTCTCCTCATCGTCGTCCTCTCAATCTTGGTTGAGGATACCTGGAGCGGCGAGTCCATGAGATCGTCAGCCCTGCTCTTCTGTGGAGAAACAGGGAGCAACTTGGACCTCCTCAGATATCCTCACCTTCTAGATCTTCTCGACGGTCCCGACCTCCAAGATGACGGGTGGTTTAGGTGGTGTTAAAGTAGATGGCGTGGGTTTTTGGGGTGTTGTGGTCATCTCCCCTCATCCAAACCTCTGCAGAACTGCATGTAGAACCTAGGAGTAATGATCACCAAGGCTATAAGACAGCCGATGTTGGATATGGCAGGAGGTGAAGGGCCTGTAAAAGATGAAGGATAAGGTGGGGATGTGGATCACAGTCTCTCGGTGACGTGTGAAGACTAGGTTGGGGAGGATGAATGAAAAAAATGGGCATGGTCTCCTTCATCACGCCTCAGAATCCAAAAGATTGGGGGGGGGATCATTCAACTGCTCCTCCACCTAATGCTTCTTCTTCCTTTTACCCCCTGCGATCTCTCTCTGCAAGCTGCTACTGACGATGAAAAGTATGAGCGGGGAACTCCTCCCAAGACGGTAGATCAAACCAGTCACTTTGGATCTAGTAAAATAAACTTAAGCACGTGGACACTATCAAATCGGTTTGTTTCCATCAGATCCGTAGGTCTCGGAGCTTGAAGACAAGTCTGCTCTTTTGACCACTTCCCAGCCACTTCACGTTCAAAAACCACGTGAACAGAACTTCCTTATAATAATTGTGGGCCATTGCCTCATGCTAACATTTGATTAATTTTTTTTAATAATTTAAACCTCAATAGAGTTTCATAGCAGATTGCTTTGACCGTATAATTTTAATCAGTGATTCCACGTGGTGTAGTTCAACTTTTATACAAATGAGGCACCCAAACTCTATTATTGATCCTTCAAATTTGTTAGTCCAAAGGGTACGTATCTAAAGATATTTAACTTATACATGAATTGACCTCTAAGCTCATCGACACAAGCTCAAATTGTTTAATTTGACCATATACATATCATGATACGTAAATAAACCATTTTGGTCCATGCTCGCCTTCAAGAAATAATTTGGGTTTAAATCCTAAAATGGGGGTCATCACATTCACCCCATCTTATAAGGAATTTCGTCCTCAAAATTCAACTAATATTGTACTCACGATAGTATCAAAATTCCAACTTCATACAGATCATGACTTTTAGGTTCTAAGATTGTCGAAGTTACGAACGTACCCTAATTTTTCATCTTAGGAAATAGAGCATCTAGGGTGCACCCACCCCACCTTATTAGGTTGAGTCATCATTTATTTTAAAGAATTGTAGCATCACTTAGAATCTTAGTCATCACATGACATTATGATATCTTAGGGTTACATAAACTCTAAGGGTACATGTTTTGTTCATACTTTTAATGTTCAGGAGGAATTCATTTGTATGCCATGGTATTTAGATCATTCAAATCTAACATTATTAATATCTTACAATGATTTCAGCATAAGAGGAGATTTATCTTCATCCTTGATATTAGGATTTTTCTACATAAGAAGGGCTTACGTAACATGCTTGACCATTAGGGTTTCACCCTATGGTGTGATATTCATACTCAACTTAGAAGCATACATTGAGAAGGATCACAGTTACGAACTATATTTCTGATCACATATCCTATGATCCAAAAATATCTTTATATCAAGTTCATGAGTTCAACTTTTTATGCCTTGCCTGCATTATGTGAAGGAAAAAGAGAATATACTAAGTTTATCCCATGATCTCAGCATCATATCTTTCATGTTTCATATGAAGGGGAAGAGAATATTTTATTGTCAAACTTATAATGATTTCAATCTTGGGTGCTACATGTATGATATAGGGGGGAAATATAGAATAGGTCAAGCTTATACGAGTGACTCCTCATATATAAATCATCTATATAGCTCAAGTGAGGTTTCCATCATCATATATTAAGAAAGAGAAGAAGAAGGGAGAATTGTATTTTTGAGTATCTTTTGCACAAAGCATCATACTCTCATAACTAGAGTCCATATATTACCTCACTTGCAACTAATGATGATATTCACAAAAATATGTCACTCAAGCTAGGACCTAACTTAGCCAAAGGATTGTCTTAATCACAAGGGTCATCTACCCATCCTTTTCTTTTACCCAATTCTCACATATAGATTTGAATCATGCATAAGGACTCAACTCAACACTCGAGAGTAATCTAGTGTAGGACATTTTTTTAACACATATCTCATATATTGGAGGCTAGGTCCAATGACCTTCTCCCTGTGGGTCTTACTTTCTATAGAGTTCACCACATATCTGACCCTACCACTAGATATCCTCCTTGTATAAGAGCTTGAGGCTCATGCATATTCAACTATATCTTAACTTAGCTCATCTTAAGTAAGAAAAAGGAATGTACTTTCATCATCAAGATTTTGCATAAATTCTACAAAATTGGATTCAACAAGTATGCAACTTAAACCTTATAAGGAAACTTATACCATCAGAGATCAAACTTAGCTAAGATTTCACATGCTTATTTCAACTATCATTCTATCATCTACTCTATGTATCACATATCTTGATAAGGCTCTAGACATCTAATCTAGACTACTCTCTCTCTTCTAGACTGATGTCACTCCCTTTCACTTAGGTTGCATGAACACTAACTACTCTCCAGTATGAGGGACACATTTTCATTTTTACATATATATAATAAAATATTATATAGTTTTTCTCCGAGAAAGAAGACGTCAGAGAAAACACTCAAGGCTCGAACCGATTGGAAAACAAAACCAAATCAACAAAACCGAGTGTCCCACACACAGTAGATAGTCTAGTGTCATGTAACCTAGTGAAATGGTGAGAACGAGATGTAGACTAGTGTAGCTACCCAATACATATGAGCTCTATATGCAAAGGGTTTCAGACACTTGTCTAAACCTAATTCTCGAACATCTAGGTTCTAACCTAGAGGCTAAGTCAAACCTAGTTCCTGTAGAACAACTTGCTATGTTTCTAGGGTTTAAAGTGAAAGGTGAGATTTAGGTTTACTGCTTCATGGTGAGAAATTGTTAGGTGTAGCTATTGTTCATGCTCTGATACCAACTGTGACGTCCCCGAATTTTGATTTCTCCAAACCCTATTGGGAATGAAATGTCAGAATCTGAAAACATCATCCAATCATATCAGAAAGCGATGCGGAAGCATAATACGCATACATGAACATACAACCATAACATTTCTCAACAATAGCATGTATATTATTACTACATGAATTACATTTACATATTGAAAGAAGATTTACAAGTCTAATAACATGTATGCTAACAGGATCTACACAATAGGTACAACCTGGACAACTTGCTCACATCCTGTACTTTTCTCCCAAGCTTTCTCTGAACCTAAAACATACGTGAAACAACAAATCAAGACATAAGGTGTTGTGTACATGGGTAGAAAGATACATATATTTATGGCTTTCATAATTTTTGAAAAAGATTTGCAGAAGGAAAGAAAATCATAGAAAACACTTCTTTATTAAGCGAAATACACCAATTTAAGTCATTTTCCTAAATGAATTGCATTATCAAGGCGGACTAGTACCAAAACATAAATATTGGGCCCATCCCTGTGTACCAAGTACTCTAGGGAAACTCCCCGTACACCGTGTGCTCCAAGGAGGTGTACTAGCCAACATTAATCCATTCCCTCGTAAGGGGGGTAATGAACACCTTAAATAACTACAAAACATCTACTCATAATTTATGTTTTCAAGTGACAAAACAACGGGTACTACATAGCAATACTACATCCAATATTTGCAAATGGAAGAGAGCATACATACATATCATGATTTCAAGCAAGAAAACCATAGTCATATAATTAAATAAACCCACATACCTGAATTCAGAGATTCCTATATATAATTATTCTGGATCATCTACATCTCTGGTCATCACCTGATTAATAGCAATAATCATCATTAATAAATGTTCATCATATTCTAGGTATTTTAGGTCCAAATTAGGTTTTGGCCAATTTTAGGTTCCATCTAATCTTAGGATGGTATCTGGTATTTTTCTACTGATCATGATGTCATTTTAGAGGTCTGATCCAAATTTCATATTTTTCTAATGATTGGTCTATTTTCTAAAATTAAAATGGGATTGGAAGCATCTAAATAGTCTTTAATATAAAAAGACCTATTATTTAGATGTATTACTCGGATTACAATCTAAATATGGATGTATATCATTATTAGGATTCTAGGAAAATTGTCTGAGAATTAATATCATCTGGTTACTATTTATTTCATTTCATGAATCCTAAAAAGGAGATTTTTACTCTAAATTAATTATCATCATTGAAAGTGGTTCAAGGGTCTGATCTAGGTGTCCATTAATAAAGAGAACATTTTTATGAGAATTTTGGTATATTATTTGTATTTTTCTGATCATTGTGCTAATTGCTATGATTTATTCAATAACTAAGCATTTCTGGGTATATTTACCTTTTTCAGCATATCTGGGACTGCCACGTGTCCACTAAGTAGGCGCAGCTTCACTTGTTGAATGCCTGGTTCATCTTTTGGGTCGGCCGGTCCTATGCTAGTCTGGGCTCGGTTCACTGCCTCTGGATCGCCCGCTCTTCCACCCTCGCGATCCAGCAGATGCGGCACGGGCGTGGGAAGACGCCACGGCCGTGGTGCCGGGTCACAGTGCCTGCGTTCGTCCCCATCCTCTTCGTGCGCCGCTGCATCTAGGTCCTCCGGTGAGCGCCACCGCATCCGGTCCTTCGGTGAGCGCCGCCGCATCCAGGTCCTCCGATGAGCTCCGTCGTAGCTAGGTCCTCCTATCGTTCTTCAACACAGCCTCAAGCCCGGCGTCGAGCTTCTCTTCTACACAGCACCGACATATCTTGATGCTCCGGCGAGATGGCGCCATGCCTTCTCCTCATCGTCGTCCTCTCGATCTTAGTTGAGGATACCTGGAGCGGCGAGTCCATGAGATCGTCAGCCCTGCTCTTCTGTGGAGAAGCAGGGAGCAACTTGGACCTCCTCAGATCTCCTCACCTTCTGGATCTTCTCGACGGTCCTGACCTCCAAGCTAACGGGTGGTTTAGGTGGTGGCGGAGCAGATGGCGTGGGTTTTTGGGGTGTTGTGGTCATCTCCCCTCGTCCAGACCTCTGTAGAACTGCGTGTAGAACCTAGGAGTAATGATCACCAAGGCTATAAGACAGCCGATGTTGGATATGGAAGGAGGTGAAGGGCCTATAAAAGATGAAGGAGAAGGTGGGGATGTGAATCACAGTCTCTCAGTGACGTGTGAAGACTAGGTTGGGGAGGATGAATGAAAAAAAGGGCCTGGTCTCCTTCATCACGCCTCAGAATCCAAAAGATTGGAGGGGGGGTCGTTCAACTGCTCCTCCACCTAATGCTTCTTCTTCCTTTTACCCCCTGCGATCTCCCTCTGCAAGCTGATACTGACGATGAAAAGTATGAGCGGGGAACTCCTCCAAAGATGGTAGATCAAATCGGTCACTTTGGATCTAGTAAAGTAAACTTAAGCACGTGGACACTATCAAATCGGTTTGTTTCCATCAGATCTGTAGGTCTCGGAGCTTGAAGACTAGTCTGCTCTTTTGACCACTTCCCAGCCACTTCACGTTCAAAAACCACGTGAACAGAACTTCCTTATAATAATTGTGGGCCATTTCCTCATGCTAACATTTGATTAATTTTCTTTTTTTTATATTTTAAACCTCAATAGAGTTTCATAGGAGATTGCTTTGACTGTATAATTTTAATCAGTGATTCCACGTGGTGTCGTTCAACTTTTATACAAATGAGGCACCCAAACTCCATTATTAATCCTTCAAATTTGTTAGTCCAAAGGGTATGCATCTAAAGATATTTAACTTAAATATACATGAATTGACCTCTAAGGTCATCGACACAAGCTCAAATTGCTTAATTGGACCATATACATATCATGATACGTAAATAAACCATTTTGGTCCATGCTCGCCTTCAAGAAATAATTTGGGTTTAAATCCTAAAATCGGGGTCATCACATGTATGGTATTAATATCCAATGCGGCATGTCGGATAATCATCTGCATAAATCGCATCACATAGTATGTGCATGCCCATCCGTTGTCTTGTGTAGCGCACTATAAATTGAAACATACAAAATATTAAAAAATACAACTAAGCACAGTTCACATAAATAATATATACATTGGAGTCGGGAACTTACTTTTATGTTCTCCCAAATTATTGGCTGGTTCTTTCTCCTTGGGACATTTCCTCCAGCATTTTTGAATGCATCTAAACCCCTACATGTTAATGTAACACAGTAAATTGCATAATTAAATAGTAATGTAATAACAGATGTTAACGGATATAAAAATGAAATATTTCTCACCAGAATAATGGCATTCTTAGTATGTGTCCAATTTTAGTGTTCAATGTACTTCCCACATGATCTAGATAATAAACAGTGAACGTCCCGGGGACAATAACTAGTAACTCCCAATGTCTACGGTTAGAGGTAAAAAATTTAAAAATTAATAACTCAAAATGCACAATAAAAATGGAATTTTCTTAAGTCTAAATTATAAATAAAGTAAACTTACTTGACATTGAATGGAGCTATTATTATCGTCTTTTTTGCTGACCGAAAACTGTAAAAGCATCTATACAGTATTGTTGAACACTATCAGGGTCTTTAGCTACCATACTAATGAATGATGGAATCAAAAATCCCACATGATCAAATGCAAATTGTTTGCATTGATCTTCGACTAAGTAGCTGCAAAACATGTATTACGTATGCATTAATATATAAGAAACCAGATCACCAGATCTTACACAAGGTATATGGATGTATAAACAAGATCTCACCTTATCCATGTCTCTATCATTGATGTATTCAGCCAATCATACATAAACAGCTCAATAATATCTTGTATAAATAAAGAGCTATCGTATGATTGACCTGCATAATCTGCTTCTAAAGAAACAATTATAGGGCAATGTATATTATGTGCCCGTAGCCAACATGCCATTCCCCTACAAGCAGGACCTAACGGGTATTTAGGTCAGTTGGAACCCAACTTGGTAATGCAGGAAGCGGAGGTGGAGGCCTAGGTGCTCCGGGTGTCTTCTTTTTAACATGTATATATAATTTCAGATCAGTTGACCTCATATATACACATTAACAATCTAAAGTAATGTAAATTTATCTTACAATTTTCAGTAGTGTAGACGACATCTGCTTTGGGCCACAATATCACCCCGCCTTCTGCCTCACCAAGTGTATCAATATCTGGGTGGGCATATGGCGATGCAGCTTCCCTCCAATCGGGTAATACACATATCGAGCTCACACGAATGTAGCCCTGTGGCATTGGAGTCCCATGAAACGTTGCTCCAGGAAGGGACTGGTAAGCCTACGCCTCTGCAACAACATAGTCTTGCATTCTTAAGCGGCATGGCTTCAATGCCTACAAATTTACGTAAAGAATGTTATACATATATACATATCACCTTTCGAACATATCATCTTGAAAAGACTAGCTACAATGTCATAAACAATACTTACAGCAGACGTGCTAGGCGATGGGTATCCAGGATTACTCGCAGTCTATGCATCAGGAGAAGAGTGGGTCGCCATAGGCTGATTGGAAGCCTGAGATGCCTGCCACCGCACTATTTCTTCCTTGACCTTCTCAGCAACTATATCATTGACCTTCTTAGTAACTATATCCTCAACTCTCTTATTCTCCTATACATGGATAAAAGAAACATTAGCTTCTTATTATTGAATTCCCTTTTGCAGTAACATTCTAAAAAAAGAATAGGTTACCTCTTCTTGTGAAAGTCCCGCTCTAGGTTTGCGTTGGGATGGCCCAAAGAATGCTTTGATGCCCACACCAGCGCCTGCACCCCTAACACGTATAGGATACTCTGGGTTACCCAGAGCAACTGTCAATTCATCCCTTGTGCCCTGACGGATGAACGTGTCTTGTTTCCTCTGCTCGTGCAGCTCCCGCTAATCACCATCAACAGAAATTGGTAAGTTAACACCACAAATAATCAATATTCAAACGATTTCTCTAAGAGTTGTATTTCAGCATTTTCACCGCCACCTCAGTAGTTACGGGCTTCTTTATTTCACCCTTCTTGTTTTGCCTCCCAGCTATCCAGATATCATGGCGAGGCGTGGGTGTGGCAGACTCCTGAGTAGGAGCAGACTCCTGAGTAGCCGCAGACTCTGCCTGTGGTCTTTGGTGAATACTTGCATAGCCCTTTGGACCCATAGTGTGGTCATGCACATTCAGTGCACGCCTTGCTTTTTGCGTGTCACTGAGGGCCTAGTTAGTATGCACATTAATGATTTGGTTAGTAGCACTAAATGTTAATCTTGAATAGGTGAATACAACAGATATTAATGAAATTGGGAGTGATGTCTAATACCTTGAATTCTTCAGATTTTCTTGAAGCAACAAAATCGTCCCAATCTTCTTTGTCCAAGAAGTTCCACTGCTCAAGGGCTGACTTCTTCTTCTTATCACCATCTTTTATGTATTCTCTATTCAGATTTGTCCTATAGTTCCTAAGCATCTTTCCAGCGCATTGCATCACGCTTTTACAATGCAGATTCTCATCCAATGCAAACAGATTCTGTAAAATAGAATTCTTATTAACTAGTATCCAAAAATAGAATTGCAAATAATATAATTTTTAATCTACAAAATAGAATTGCAAATAATAATAACTCACGCATAAATCCTTCCATATCAAGTCTTTCTTCCCCTGAGGAACTTTATTCCAATTATCATACTTAACACCACAATGGCTTCGAGTGACACACCCAAGATAGTTTACAAAATTATTGCGGTTCACTCCAATTGCATTTCCTCCATTATCAAACTCCACAACCAATTTGGATCCACTACCACTCAGTGCTGTTAACTTCTTCAACAGAGTGATGCCCCTTTTCTTGTTAAGTGTTTGGTGTTGCGCATCAAGTTGCTCCAATGCTTCAGTGGGTACATGTGCATCATCAACCTAAAATTTGACAAAAATAAACCCACTGAATTAGCGCAATATAGAAATATGGGATATATGACATAACTAGAAGATAATGAATTTTATAGAATACAGGATATGTTTTTAGAACTTACATTGGTATCCTTGCCATGCTCGTCATGGACAGCATGCTCATCATGGACTTCATGCTCATCATGGACATCATGCTCATCATGGTCAGCCATCTGAAAATGTCATTAAAAAGGAAAACATTTAGCATTTGTATTAACTAGAAAAAGGCAAACATTTAGCATTTGTATTAACCAGAAAAAGGCAAACATTTAACATTTGTATTAACTAGAAAAAGGCAAACATTTAGCATTTGTATTAACCAGAAAAAGGCAAACATTTAGCATTTGTATTAACTAGCATTTGTAAAAAATATAAACATACATGTCTCTAAAATTGTGATCTTTTATCAATTAACAATCCTTCATTGTGATCTCCGTGCACATATAAGTCATCATTAGCTTCAATATTTTGTAGAGTTGGCAACCCAACTGAGAATGGACTGGAGTCATCATACTTATCATAGTACTCTTCTTCATCTATAGGATCTTCAATGAACTGTCTTTTACCATGAAGAACAACTGACCATTTATCATTTGCAGGATCATCGATATAGAATTTTTGTTTCGCCTGTGATACCAATATGAATGGTTCACCCTTCTCTCCAATCTTTTCAAAGTTCACCAAAGTGAAACTCAATTCATTGGGCACAACATTTTCTTTACCCGGTAAGTTGAGATTGGCAGCTCGTTTCCTTCTGGAAGCATTTCTTTCAACAAAGTCAACAATTCAGTGAAGCTTTTGTCACTCCATCTATTGTTAGCTTTCAACTTATACAATCTCAACACAGCGCTAAGCTTCATAAACTTAGCACAGCCTGTGTATAACGGTATCTCAGCATCATGCACAATGTTTCTAAAGATAGGAGGTGGATCGGTGTGCTCTACTCTACAACTATCCAGCATCGCATCAACGATGTCTACTGGAACTGGTTCATTCACATCTACGTCATCGGAGGCAATTTCTTCTTCCACCCAAGCACTGCTATCGACATCTACTGGTTTTGAGTTTGTAATCTCTCCATGCCAGTGCCATTCTGTATAGCCTTGTACAATCCCGTTGCACATGACATTACTTTTGATTTCCTCACTAATGTTGACTTTCAAATTGTTACTGCAATGCCTACATGGACAGTAGAACCTATCTGTAGGTTTTTTCCTATGTTCCTCGGAAAATCTAATAAATTGATCAAGACCAGATATAAGCTCTGGGGTGCAGCGATTGCGAATGGACATCCATGATCTATCCATTCTATGATCAAAGAGAAAACAAGTATATATTAGGACAAGATTAGGGTATGCACTTACATCCTATCCAAGATTTACTCCTATTATCTACAATGAAGCCAGACTCCATACAAACAGTATATAATTTAGTGATTGTTCATTCTAATTTATACCAATGTACAAGTAATATAAAGAACAATGATTGTTCACTTTCTAGGCCAACAAACACATGTGATGTCATTCTTATATATAATAAATGTGTACCACCTATCCCATCCTTGAACACCTAATCTCACTAGTAAGTGTATAATGTGTGTTGGGTTTTCAAGAAAATTTCAGCAGCATTTCCCCGCTGTTCTCTAAGTACATATGTACTTAGAGAAAAAACAGGGAAATGCTACTGAAATCTTCTCGAAAACCCAATACACATTATACACTTACATCCTAAGTGAGATTAGGTGTTCAAGAACAGTCCCAAACCGGGGACTATCCAAGATTTACTCCTAATGAGTAAATCTTGGACAGGTTTCTAGGCCAACAAACACATGTGATGTCATTCTTATATATAATAAATGTGTACCACCTATCCCATCCTTGAACACCTAATCTCACTAGTAAGTGTATAATGTGTATTGTGTTTTCAAGAAAATTTCGGCAACATTTCCCCGCTGTTCTCTAAGTACATATGTACTTAGAGAACAAACGGGGAAATGTTACCGGAATTTTCTCGAAAACCCAATACACATTATACACTTACATCCTAAGTGAGATTAGGTGTTCAAGAACAGTCCCAACCGGGGACTATCCAAGATTTACTCCTAATGAGTAAATCTTGGACGAGTTTCTAGGCCAACAAACACAATAATAGATACGTACATGTTAGGGTTTCATCACAATTAATGTTAGGGTTTCATCACAATTGATGTTAGTGTTTCATCAATGTTAGGTTTAATCAAATCAAATTAGGATGCTAGAATTGACAAGTTTAAATCTTATTTCAACATGCATCAAAATTTACTAAATTAAGTCAAACATTAGGATTAGAAGCACAAATATATGCAAGCAAAAAATTTGTTCATATCCTAGGATTTACATAAAGCATTACATAAAAATTTGTTCATATCCTTACCAACAGCAAGCACGGCCGTGGCTGTGTTGGCCTACCACGGCTGTGCTGTCCAGCACGGCCATGGTAGGCCAACATAGCCATGGCCGTGCTTGCATGTTGGTAAATAGCTAGGGAGAAGGAAGCAAAGAGGTAGCGCTACCTGGAGCTAGCGTGGAAAGCGCGAAGATGAGCGGCGGCAGCAGTGGTGGCGGAAGAAGAGAGAGCAGAGTGGCAGGTGGTGAACCAGCAGCAGCGGCGCCGGGAATGAGCAGAGCAGCAGCGGCAGCGGCAGCGGCGAGTTGAGGTGCACCAGCAGCAGCGGCGCACCAGCAGCAGTGGCGGCGGTGAGCGGAGAAGCACCAGCAGTAGCGGCGGCGAGCAGCAGTGGGGTCGTCGGGCGATTTCAGGAGAGCAGCGGCAGCAGCACAGCAATATCGTGATGAAACAGGAAGAAAGGGGGTAGAGTCAGGTGATCAGGATTATTAAGTTGGTCAACGACATCGGTTATCTATAAAACCGACGCCTATTATGATTTAGCGTCGGTTAATAGTAAAACACTGACGCCCAACTAGACAACCTTTACCCTAAATTATTTGGCGGGAACCATTATCAGCGTCGGTTATTGAAGGATAACTGACACTAAAAGTGGGACTTTTCGTGCAAATTTTCATTTTAAATAGGCGTCGGTGAATTGTTAAAAGACCGACGATGTAGGTAACCTAAAATGTTTTCGCTCAAAAATTGGATTTCGCAGGCGATTTTAGGCATCGGTCTGTTATAACCAGCCGATGCTGAATACAAAGCGGTACCCGTATCTGGCTGGTCTTCGAATATAGACGTTGGTTTGCATAAATAATCGACGTCTAATATTATAGGCGTCGGTTTTCCTAAATAACTGACGCCCAGAAAAGCGACACTAAACGCTGTTTTTGTAGTAGTGGACACATCCTACTATCACACAGACAATGAGGTGTCGTGCGAAAACGTGTGGAAAACAACATAAACCACCTATTACCAAAAACACGGGTTAATTAAAACTGATTTTGGAAAGCAGATAAACCAAGAAACTATTACATCCAAATCCTCATCATGCAAGAAGACAGGTTATATAAACATTTACAAGACTTGATACGTGTCCAGGGCTTATAAGAGAAGTTGTCCTGTCTCCACATGAGTACATCACCTGATTATACATACACATCGGGCCACATCTGGCCTGCAGCAGGATATACAAAGCTTCATCAGCTAAACATCATAAAACCACGTCAAAACACCTCCGAGGACCTGAGAGTGCAGGGATGACTCTAGGACTCTACTACAAAACAACCAAAACAATAATGTATCCATCTCTTGCCTTCTACTATTCTTCTTACTGCTCGGCTGCAACCTCACGACCACCACCACGTCTAGAGCGATCACCTAAAAAGGGTGAAAACCAACGGGGTGAGACACACAATCCCAGTAAGAAACATAACTCCCCACCGAAACCATAAAACCTCAAAAGGTTAAAGCAACAACAACAGATAACTGATAAAGTGTATAACAAGAGCAGCATATTGAGTAAGGTTGTTATTACCATCAAGCTTACCAAGATATCTGGGAGGCATATAACCAAGTATTTCTTTATGGAACATGATTAACAAGATAAGCTTTATAAGAACTTACCACAAGATATAAGGGTCGTACGCACAACTGCATAGTTCAACTAGATCAGCTATATAAGCAAGGCCTCAAACAATGTTCCATATTTTTGCTTTAAGCAAGATATACTTATTCGGCTGGATTACATTTTATTATGCCCTGAGGAAGTGAGCTATATCGCTCAAATCCAACCTTCAGTTGTGAAACCCAAGCCGGTGCCATAAAAGGTCGATGGAAGAGTCAGACTTCATGACCTTCCCACCTCGTGGTCAGTGCACGAGTGCAACACAAGTAGGACCGTAGTCTCATGCTTAAATGGCCTCAGCCATAGGGTCAGACTACCCTCTTCCTAGCCCACCTTGGTATAGGTATCGACGCTAGTGAAACCAAGCCACGGGTATAGTCACCATGCTATGAGCCGTGAACGCATTCATGTTCTCTCATCGCATATGCTGAGACATGGGCCTGTTCACCATGCTCCAACATATCGAGCTATGGGCCTGAAACCGCGCTCTAGAGTCTACAACCGAAGTTGCACTCTAACCTCCTCATTTTCGATTAGGAGAAACCACACATATTCAATAATATGTGCTTCCAGGTTATAACCCGCAGGAGAACCTGTTTCACCATCACCAACTACTGACGATGATGGATCTATGGCCAGGGCAAACTACATAATATGTTCCACTGTAATTAGTTAGTATATTTTAAATGGATTATTGAGGTAGCCAGGTTGTAACACATACATAACATTAAGTTATTTTATTACTGCCACCATCACATTATCCTAGGATCTCAATCCCTTATCATAGGAAACCACTGCCTCTTAAGGCATTCTCATCATCTTACATCATCACTTGGGACAATCCCTGATCTCATCATCAGAGGATAACACCTCAACTAGGCACTTAGCCTTTATTAGGTCCTCAGACCTAAACACATCATACTGGTGATGCATGTAATCTCATCAACAATAGTGATCATCACGATGTAGTGTTATTTAAACACATATACCTCGTAACTCTTACTTGGCTATGAATTCATCTGATACACCTGCATGGTTAGTATGCACATCAAAAAGAGATAACTTAAAATCACCAGTCATAGCTCTTATGTTTATCATGTTATTAGGGTTTGCAGATGCACATGTCATGATCATAATCGTATGAAGCATATATTGTTTCAGTTCTATTATTGCTATCAAATCATGGGCATCCATCTATGCTTCTTACCTTATAAATAGTAGCAAGCATCTTGGCAAAACATCCAACATAGCATAGGTTTGCAAACTAACTTCCATTGTTCATTATCAACAAGGATGCAATTTCATGAAGAAGGGCTACTAGGTAGAAAGCATGCTACGCTCACTAGAAGTGTGATGGGTAGGTAAACCCTCACTACAGGTGGTATTGGACAGGGTAACTGTGACGACCGTCTCGCGAAAATAGGATTAACTAAAGCGGAAGCGAATTATTTGTAGCGGATTAATGAAAATCACTGAAAATTAAAACTTTTTGCAAAGAGATCCTCACATAGGAAATCTTTTCCAACAAGAACCATTGCATAACATTTACATTCTGGTTCAAACATACATAACCTATACCATCTCTTTTCAGAGATTACATCATCAACTGTCTTATAAACATTATATACAGACAGTATACGAATCTCGAGGCATCAAGCCAAAACCTCAGATTGATTCATAAAACACTGACTAAAAACTCTGAGGACCTTAGAGACGACACATAGGACTTTCTAACTACATAACTTGACAGGTAGTATCTCCACCTGAGATATTACTGCTGTCCTTGCTGTCACTGCTGTTGTCTATTCCCTGTAATGAGATTCTGCTTCTTTGTCTGCGTCCACCTAAAAAGTTGGATCCCACGGGGGTGAGACAATTGTAAATTTCCCCAACGGGAGATATAACTCTCCATCAAAACATTGTTATAGCAGTTTATTAAAATAAACTAAGCAGAAGGATTTATATATATATAATTAACAGCAGGTAAATCACTTGTATGAACAAAGTGAAGTAATCTCCTTTTTCAAGGATAACGTTGCATCTACTCATGGTAGACTCATAATTCATCCATATACTTATAATGAATACAACAGATATGAACAACATCAATGAACTACAAATATATAATAGAAATATAACATCAGCCAATGAATTTCCGTATTCAATCCTTAAGCAAACATGCTATACGGCTGATTTCATTTTACAAACACACTTATGCCCTGAGGAGATGAGATATACCGCTCATGCTCCAACCGACCACTGTGAAGTCAAAATCGGTACCATACAAGGTCAATGGAAGAGCCGGATTCCCATGACCTCCCACATCTCGGTCAGCGTGAGATCACATGTAGGACATCTCGTGACTCTGCTAAATATAGCTTTCCAGAGTATACTGGAAACTTCGCTATCAGAGTTACATTGGCGTGTTGCACCCTCTTTGCGATCGTGAGATTTCGTGTTTATATCCACCGATCCGGCATTAACATTATTGGGAGATGTGTACGACATCTAACCCAATCATCAGGAGATTCGTGATACATCCATCCCGGTACATATAATGAAGTAATGAGAGATTAAAGTACATCTCACATCAATTCCTACATTAGGACGTAAGGATATTCGCGTCCATAACCCCCACATACTCAAAAGTATGCTCTCCAGGAGTTCCCTTAGGAAAACAGGTTTCACCATCATTTAACTACTGACAATGATGGATCTATGGTCAGGAATCTACATGATATGATTTCACTTGATTAAATTAAGTACATTAGCATATTCTTTTAGCATCAGTCAAGTTCTCAAACATAACTTATTACAACAATGCTATAAAGAGACATGTACTACTTTCATCAGATATTTATCAGTCTTTCAAAGACCTTGGGAACTCAGTCCCTCATTTCAAAACTGGGAATTCTCATCCCTTCACATTCTCATCACCATAATCATATGGTTCTGGGTATTCAAACCCTTAACTCCTCATTGAGCATTATTATACCTTTTTCAGGTAACTATCACCTTCAGATCATCTGACCAAGGCATTCATGATACTTGTTACACAAGCATCACACGTGGCTCACAAGGCCATGAAATATCTTGTTACCTCTTTCTAGGAAACAACTTGCTCATATGACTCATAAAATCCTTACACATTGTTACTTTTACTAAGCAACAACAACATTAAGGCTCATAATGCCAATCAACACTTATTATATAAATGGCATAGCTCAAATCTAGCTATGTTCATTATCTCATCATACATGCATAGTTATTAGGCATGATAACAGCCATACAAGATATTCATCACATCATGTGATATAATAGTAACACCATTATTCCTTTTCCAGGAATTAGGGTTTACTATCAAACAGGGCTTATCATTCCCTTTACCCAAGTCAGGGTTAGGGCTCCCCTTTTCTCATTAATTAGGGTTTCATGATTATATAATCTATCCAACCCTTAGTTCATTAATCCATACCTCTGGGGCATTCAAAGATATCATATTTAATTATTCAAGAACATTACTTTCATCATATAGCATTAATGATCATCAATTCTAGGTATGAGTTCATTTCTCATCGTCATCATGGTATGATTATATCATACACATCCTTTGGGCTTAACCCCATTCTCAAGGTACATTAATTAACACTCATCAAGGTGCAACAACTCATTACATTTCATTGTAATAGTTGCATAACACACTTCATATGTTTCTTACCCAAATATATTGGATTTGGAGTGTATCCAGGTATGTAAACCCTGAAGTGTTGAATGTGATAACTATCATATCTTGATGTATCACTTTCTCATCATTCAGACTCTCTTGAGTTAACCAACTTATCTTGTATTAAGGTATTTCCCTCTTAATACATTCCATTACTAAACTCTCACCTTTAGCATATAATACATAGGCCACACATTAGAATTGTCCATCTATCTTTAATGATATGGACTTGTCTAATGATAAAGACATTGTTTACAATTAGGTTACATATAATCAACCACATTAAATGTTTCACCTTTATAAGGTCATTTCTTTTATCTCATCATTAGGATTTCCTTGCATCCTTATTTAAAATTAGAATTATGATCCATGGTCATATTGCCCAGGATTAGGGCTTTATGTATAATGGCTTACATTAGAGTCTCATATTCCTTCACCCTTCTTAGGGCCTCTCATCACAACATAACATCATAACATTATGTGATGTTAGTTCTTAATAAGGGTTTCTCATAGAATCACCCTCAACTAGTGTTACACCCCGATCTCACAATTTCCTCAAATCATGAGATTAGGGCGTAAGATAGGATTTGTATGCAACACAAAGAACACCCTTAACTTTTTCTTTTCTTTTAAACTCTTATTTCCCCGCATTGAACCACATATCATCTTAACAAAGGAATCTGAACATTTCTTCTACTAATCAGACTTTAATAGTAAAGATACATGTATAAGCATTTACGATGTCTTTCACACATTATGCACATGAAACTTGCTAATTAGCATACATATCAAAGAGGAACAATATTACACATTGTAAATACAAATCTCTCTCTAAACTCTTACTGAGGACCTAGAGTGACAAGGACCGACTGACTCAACTAATCTCGTACTTGACTCCTGTGGCAGGTCTACATTGATGCTCTGACCATCTTCAAGTCCACGCGGTTAACCCTAAAAATGTTTGAGTAGAGGGGTGAGCCTACTCGCTCAGTGAATGAGTACTTCATGGAAACAGAATAATGCACTAGTGTGATTACAGATATAATTTGAATAAACGATATGAAATTTAACAACAATAAATACTACACTGAGCAGTTCTAAAACAATATAATTGAAATAACAAAGAATGTAAATATTGCATCGAAAGAATAACTACTAGAAGACTATGCTTCTAGTCTTCCTTAACTCTTTCATTTATAAAGAACTCTTTGAACCTATGTGATCATATTTTAGGTTATGCCCTGATCTTATGCAGTGTACTCTGCATAAGAGACTCGCAGTGCACTACGACCACACCGTACAAGACTTAGCGACACACCCGGGAAATGCTAAGTCTGACGTCAGCCTTGTTCTGCCACAGGACCCACAGGCTCATCGGCCTTCAGGCTCATCGGCCTCACTGCACTACATCGAGTGCTCTGAACTCCTCCTCTAACCTGAGTACACAGGCTCAGGAGGTCTAGGTTACCACCATGACATCGCACGCGTTGTTGTTGAATAACCCCTATTTACTCTAGTGCCACCGTGACATCGCACGCGTTGTTGTTGAACACTGCCTTTCCATCCTCGTGCCACCGTGACATCGCACGTGTTGATGTTGAACACGAGTTTCACCCCTAAGAAGCAGACCTGTCAAAGGGGTTCTACGGTGTTCAGGGCACCTAAGTCTAACATTAACATTATAGGTGCATTTTAAATAGAAATCATAATTCATTTTACATTTCTCACAAGGATCACACGGCCTTCCATATCATATCATATGAAACATCATATCTCATGTATTCAACATACATCATGTCTCAGTAACATCCCTTTCTAGGGCATGTCATATCTCATCACCTGCAATTTATGAGATATGTATTGAAAATAAGAAGCCCTACAGTATGTAGATATCATCTCAGAGAGAACAAGCATATAAAGTTAAATGCACTAGAAACATACAATTCAACAATTAAGCATCAGCACATCTCATATTGAGACCTTTCATATTATCATAACATGATTCATTGAACACCCTATCCTTACGGTTTCATTTGCCTTATTCATTCATCACATGCCATCACCCTACTCTTAGGGTTTCATTTGCCTCATCACTTGTCACATGGCTCTCATAAGGATTTCATAGGATATAAGCATTCACTAAATAAAGATTGTTTCCAACAAATCATATACAATTAATAGAGATGTGAAACCATGGAAATTTAACTAAATTTAGGTTTTCCATACCATTCACTGAGATATCAGGTATCAAGAATAGAACTCAATTAAGATAACCCATGAGGTACATCCTAACCACTTATAGGATTTCTAGTCCCTTTTCAATAAGGTTGAAACTCTAGTGATATCTCAATTAAGTTAAACCCTAAATTACATCATATGGTATAAATCTGAAAAGCATTCTTACTAGGATGTGTTGTATACGTTTCTGATGTGAATCTACCATCAAAGAGTCATTTAAACAGAGAAGGAATCCATATCATATCAATTTGCAACAACTTAAATCAAACGGACATTTCAGGGTTTAGAATCACATACTAAGCAATTAGGGATTTGGATGCTATAATCAAATTCCGTGCATTATACTGTTTAAAGGAAGAACCCACTCACCCTAAGGTGTGAAAACACCTTAAATCTGCAGCTCAACTCAGGGAATCTCGAACTCATATCAAATCCCTAGCAAATCTCCCAATTCTTCTTCCATTCAACTCGGAAACCTTGAAAATGCGGGATTATGAAGAAAGGGTGAGAAAAGAGGGAATTTCGACATCATCTTGGATCAAATCAGAGCATGGACAGAATCTTGACATGAGAGAGAAGATTCACCATAAAATTCTATGCAAAGGATCCAAACTTACTTGATTTCACCATTCTTGGGACCGCAGAACCCTAATTCAGCAATTCCTCCTCTTTCTCCACTCAAGCCCTAACTCTCCCTCTCTCTCTAGATTTTCGTTTCTCTGGAGTGAATGACGAATAATGAGAGCTACTTGTGTGTGTGGTTGCTCATATAGACCATTTGAGCTGCTTGGGTCAATTGCAAATTGACCCTACACGCAACTTTAATTATATTGGCTGAATATTCAGTTTCACAATAGCTTCTGTAATTCGCCTACCGAACAGCTAACAGAAGCTCTTAAAATTCTAGAAATTTTATATGTTATACCTAATGAAGTTTCAGACCTCCAGTAAAAATTTGAGATTATTTCTAGTTACCAATAATTAATTAAAAATCGAACAGTGCACTGCTATATTGCAGTCTGCAGAATATTCGGCCGAGTTTGTCATGCACAGAACTCGACCGACACCCTTACTGTAGGGATTCAAAAGTCATCCAAAAATTACGCCAATTTAACAGAGTGTCTAAAATTGTGTTTTTCAAGCACAGTTAAAATTTGAGATCAATTGGATATACCAATAAAAAGATAAAATTCAATTACCACACTGCTATATAAATCTGAAATTGTGATCGGTCGAGTTTGAAACTCGGCCGATAAATAGGTCAGAGCATTCTTCAAAAATTCTTATATTTCCCAATGTTGTTCACATTTCATATATCCAAATCATATCCAAATTTGAAGTAAATCAGAGTTACACATAAAATACTAAAAATCATTTAGTGAGACATTCTACTTATCAAATTCTGTATTCATGTATCATCAAAACCCTATTTTGGGCCGATTAGGGTTTATGTTTCTCAAACCCTAATTCACAAGACAAAAGAACATTTAGACTTCTTATCATAGTTAAAACATCCTAATTGTGTTATCGTCAAAAATTAGATTTCAAGAATGATTATTCCAATTAATCTTTGCAATTGTCTAGGTAAACCCTAGTTTACCAATTAAGCTCAGATGGGGTCGTAACAAAGATGGTCTCAACTACACCAATCGGTTTAGGGTTCTCAATATTGATTCCTTCAATCATTGAATTCATGGAACCAATCAATTGGACCTATCCTCATACTTCAATTGAGTTAAATAGGTCAACCTTCAACTGATTTGACCCTCAATTAGTCCTCAATTAGGGTTTGAATAAATTGAATTAGGGGTTGGAATCGATGATCCTTCAACACTAATCAATGCAAGATTAGTTACTTTGAAACCATTGAACCATCATCCAAATTGAACATGACCTGACCCCAAACGATCTTGAGGTCGTTTGGATGACCACCAAACGGTCTTGGGACCGTTTTCCCATCACATCATCAAAATCCAAGTCAACCAATTAGGGTTTGGATCATTGGATTGATCACCAAATCAACAATTGATTACACTTTAACTTAGTATCATTGGATCATCAATTGCTTAACCATACTCACCCCTAGACCTCCAAACAGTCTTGAGACCGTTTGGATGAGCTCCAAATGGTATTGATACCGTTTGGCTCATCCAACCCTTGGATTCTAGTGAAAAATCATTAGGGTTTGAGCTATTGAGTTGATCATCAAATCAACACTTAATTACAAAGTGATTTGGTACCTTTAGACCTTCAATTGGTCAACCATACTTAACCCTAGACCTCAAAACGGTCTTGGGTAATCCCCAAACGGTCTTGAGACCGTTTGGGTGATCCCCAAACGGTTTTGAAACCGTTTGGGCTAATCCACCCAAAATCTCAAATCAACTCATTGGAATTTCAGCACAAATTTCAATTAGGGTTTGCCCAATTGATTAGCCTTCAACTCATGATTCCTTGGGAATTAATCCATCAAATTTGGTGGGTTATCAACCAACATAAATAGGAACAGGAATCTCAAACGGTCAACCCTTGGTCAACCCTCTCAAATGGTTTTGAAACCGTTTTCCCAAAACTGTAAAATACTCAAGTTGAAAATCAGCACTTAATCCAATTAGGTTTGCCTAATTGATTAGCCTTCAAATCATGATTCCTTTGGAATTAATCCATAAAATTTGGTGGGTTATCAACCAACATAATTAGGAACAGGATTATCAAACGGTCAAACCTTAGTCAACTCCCCCAAACAGTTTTGAAACTGTTTGGTCTCATGCGGTTTAGTGAAACTGTTTGCTTCTAAACGGTTTGAAACCGTTTGCTCCCAAACGGTTTAGGAAACCGTTTGAGCAACCCAAACAAAATCATTTGCCTTAGATATTTTAGAGAGGTGTGTGATTATCATCTTCAACCTCTGAACTCACGAAACCTACTGTGGTTTCCATGGCAATTGCATCCATCAACCAAATCAATTATTGTAAGTATAGAAATGATCATTAATTGACAAGGAATTGAATGCAATAACAAAATCAAGGGTTCAAGTTATAAAACCCGCCTCCAATTGAGCTCCAAAGCTCAATGATCATGGAAACAATGGTGGATGCAACTCCTTTCACCATTCCAAGGCTCATCCTCAAGGTTTGAGTGAAAAGGAATGGTTAGAATTGAAGAAGAGATTGAAATAGGAAGAAATCCATAATTTATTTTTGATTTCTACCATGGAATCAAGGTGAAATGGATTAATAACCTTACCAACAGGTTGGGGGTCTTCCTCCTGATCCTCCCAAGATCCCTTGGTCGTTTTCCAAGCAAGGAGAAGAAGTGGGGTCGAAAAAACCTTCCATTTGTCTTGTAAAGGGTCTTTTTATAAGAAATTCAAGGAGAGAGAAAATGTCTTATAAAAATTCATTTAATCCCAAAAATGTGGCCGCCTCTTCCCCCTTATCTTCCTTAGGGACGAGGTTATCTTTTTTTCCTTTTATCCCTCTCAATTATCCATGATTTAAAGGAAATAAAATCAAGCACCTTAAATCATATTATATTAATATCCATATGTGAGTGGATATTTCTTTTTCTTATAAAATTGTGTGTGAGTTATCCACTCCCTTTGATATTTTTGTGGTTCTTGCAAAGACCAAAGACGTCACACATACATATGAATCCAACTATTTTAATTTTGGTTGAAGGCCCTTTAATTAATACATTTATTTTTGCCCTAAATCAAATTAGCGTTTCAATTAGGATTAAATCTTGATTATTTTAATATCAAGATTCTCTCTCCTCCAACTTAATTCAAATGAGGCGCCCCTCTCATTTTCTTTGCTCTACATGATGACAAGAAACATTAGGGACCTTATTGAAGTGGTAATTTTCATATTGAACCCTAGGTTTTGGGTAAATTGCACTTTACACCAAAACTAGGTTTTAATGCACAAACCTTGCTTTATCAACTCTTTCTTGGTACTCGGGCTACCATAAGCCATACCTTTGCATCATCTTCATTCTCATGATGCTTCAACACATGAGTAACATATTATCATGCACAATTTGCAATTAAACCCTTAACTTGGGTAATTTGCACTTTAGTCCAATACAAACAAAACATTGATTTCAACAATGTTCAAAAAGGACTAGAATTGCAACATAAGTTCCTCTTGAGGCCTAATTACTTTTCATAAGATGAGATTAAGCATTTAATCACATTTCTTAATCACAACACCTAGGGTTAAAGTATAACCCAGGTCAGGGTTGTTACAGTAACACCCCTCACTAGAGGCCTATCGGCCAAGCACTTGTCCACACATAACGGTCAACGATGGGGTGCATTCATGCACAAGGGATATCGTGCAAGTAGATCTGATGGAGTATGTCGTGCAACTGATCTAGGAGCTCTGAATCGTGCATCTCATACCGTGCAACCATGGAGCAGGGGTGTGTCGGGCAACACAACTAGCTCAAAACGGCCAAGACCCCATCGTCCCGCTAGGGTTAGGGTTTGTGACGGGCAGCAACTACCTAATCATCCAAGCCGCAATGCACAACACTGTGTTAGGCGACACCACAACAAGGCGCAATGCCCTAAGTCGGGCAACATAGGGCCAGGCAACGCCCACAACAACGTGTCAGCAGAGAACACTCCTATCGGATAAAGACATAACGCCCAACCAGGCACCATATAGGGCAAAGGATAACACCAACTAGGGTAAAAGGGGTCATCTTGGTCAAGGCATCTCGCCCAAGCTCATCAACAGATCAAGAGGACCATAACGGGCACAAAGCCAACTGAACACAACAGAACCATATCGGCCAGGCCAAGACCCAATACAAATAGGTGTCAGGCATCATCTCATCAAGGGTGTATCGTGCAAGGCACCAAGCCCATCCCGACAAGGTGATCTAAAATCTCAAGCACAAGGGCACCAAACCCTAATTGATCAAGAAGATTGGCTCACCTCTCAACAACCAAGAGAAAGGGGTTTTGCACAACCTCTATCACAAATCGGGCAACCACAAGGATCCATCCCAACATAGGTCATCATCTATTCAAAAGATCACCTCTCAAATCCATGGTGAGAGGAGGGTGTTGCGCAAGCAACTAGAATGTAGACTCACCTCTCAACTAAAATGAGAGAGGGGTATTGCCTACAACACTAGAGCTCAAACTCACTTCTCTAGACCAAGGAGAGAAAGGGGTATTTCTCAACAAGGAAACCCTAAACCATGGTTCGGCCAACTAGGTACAAAGGTACAAAACATCAACCATAACAACAAGATCACTATATCCACAAGACTAAAGGTGCAAACTAAGCAAGAAACATATCTAGCAACATACATGGCTGATCATGATCATATGAAAACATGCAACATAAAAGAAGGTAGTATGGTTAGGGTTAGGAGTTATGTAACCCACCTTAAGCAAGCTCCAAGCTCCTATCACCAAGCTTCCAAGCTCAAGCACAACCACAAGAAGAACAAGGCACTCTTAGGGTTCAACCACCACTAGAGGAAGAAGAAGACTCCAAGGAGAAGGAGGAGGATCAGTCACCAAGCTTGCAAAGGAGAGGTGTCGTGCACCAAGGAAGAGGGGAAACTAAGGAACTAAAGGGATCCTTAGCAAGAGAAAGGGGATACATATATAGAAGAGGTTGGAGGAGAAACCAAGGTAAAACAAGGCAATGTGTCGCCCACCTAGGGACATTTGTCTATGGGCAATGCCACCCTCTCATCTTGCCCCATACACATGTCCAAGGCAATTGCTACATGCAAACATCATGCACCAAGTATCCACTATAGTGGTGACACAAACGAAGCTAAATGTGGCATCCAACTTATAAAACATGAGATTAACTAAGCGGAAGCGAATCATTTGTAGCGGATTGCTAAAAATCACTAAAAATTAAAACTTTTTGCAAAGAGGTCCACACATAGGAAATCTTTTTCATAAAGATCCAAAGTATAATATTTACATTCTGTTCCATAAGTACACAACATGTACTATCTCTTCTCGAGGATTACAACATCAGTTGTCCTATTCAACATTATATACAGACAACATAAAAACCTCGAGGCATCAAGCCAAAATCTCAGATCGATTAAATAAAAACACAGACTACTAACTTCGAGGACCTGAGAGTACAGAGACGACACATAGGAATTTCTAACTATAAGATTAGACAGGCAGTATCTCCACCTGAGATATTACTGATGTCCTCGATGTTGTTGCTATTCTTTCTCTGCTAAAGTTTTCCTGCCTCCTCGTCCACGTCCACCTAAAAACATTAGATCCCACAGGGGTGATACAATTGTAAATTGTCCCAGTGGGAGATATAACTCTCTGCCAAAACATCATTATTGCAATTAAATATATAAAACTAGACAGAGGATATGCAGTTTAAAGAATTCTCATCTTAAAGCATTGTAACTGTTTATGATAGAACAATAGATCAACTATTCACTTAATAAGGAATAGGAAGAACATGTATATCATTTATCCTTCGTATCATACCATCATGTCAAACTTCTCTTGTGACACTCATTATCTTGATATATCACCCATGAGACATTCTTAATTCAACCTATTGACCTTGGCCAATCTTCTAAACAGATTTTTGGTTATATTGGACATGAGAGTGTACATCATCATGTCTTATTCAGGTATTGGCATATACCAATCCTTTATAAATATTCCAGGCATTGGATTACACCAATCCTGTGCAACTAGTACAAGCATTAGACTTGTATTATTCCTGTGGGAGGATGATAGAGAGGAATTCATATATGAGTATTGATCATGTGATGATTAAGTTATGATCCTTAATAAAGAGATCATGAAACCCTAATACAAAAGGTTAATGAATCTTAACCCTAGTTCAGGGTAACATAATGTAAAACCCCAATTACGGGAATAAAGAGTGAAACCCTAATTGGGATGAGTATCCGCCATTGATAGGAAACAAGAAACCCTAATTGATGGTGATGCCATGAGAAACCCTAATTGATGGTGATGCCATGAGAAACCCTAATTGATGGTGATGCCATGAGAAACCCTAATTGAGGGTGATGTCATGAGAAACCCTAGTTGGGATGAATATTAAGTGAAACCCCAAAGCCCTAATAAAGGGTAAAGGTAGGTGAAATTCTAAATGGAGTTATAATATTTAAAGCCCTAACCTTGTGCAATATGATGACAAACCAGAACCCTGATAATAAAGCAGAGGGTGAAACCTTATAAAGGTGAAATACCTTAAAGGATTGAGTATAGGAAACCTTATTGTAGGCAATGCCTTAACCTAAAATGAGTCCATATCATTAAAGGTAGTTGGACCATTCTTGTGTGTGACCTATGCACTTCATGATGAGAGTGATAGGTCAATGGATGAAAGTATTAAGATGGGAAGTGCCTTAATACAAGATAAGATGATAACTCAAGGAAGATAGAGATGATGAGGAAAGTGATATACCTTCATGCATTTCAAATCCAATCTATTTGAGTAAGAAATATATGAAGTGTGTTATGTAAATTGTTACAATAAAATGTAATGAGTTTGATATACCTTGACAAGCATAGGCTAATATACATTGAGAATAAGGGTAAGCCAAACTAATGAGTATGATGTAATCATACCATGATAAGGATGAGGAATGAACTCATACCTTGTACTGAGAATCATTTAATGATAAATGTTAAGAGTAATGAACATGCCTGAATTCTAAAGATGTGTAATGGCCTTATGAGCCATAAGGTTAGATGTTGCCTAGTGAGAGGTGACAAGGTGTTTTATGGGCCTTATGAGCTATGAGGATGGTTGTTGCCTAGTGAGAGGTAACACAATGTTTTAAAGGTTACATAGGATTGACATAGTTCAATACCTGGAATAATATCACAGGATTGATATAGTTCAATACCTGGAATAGATGCACAAGATTGACATAGTTCAATACCTGGAATGATAACACAGGATTGGTAATAACCCAATACCTGGAATAATAACACAGGATTTGTTAAATCCCAATACCTGGAATAATGTCACAGGATTGACATAGTTCAATACCTAGAATAATAACACATGATTGGTTAAATCCCAATGCCTGGAATAATGTCACAAGATTGACATAGTTCAATACCTGGAATAATAACACAAGATTGGTTAAATCCCAATACCTGGAATAATGTCATAGGATTGACATAGTTCAATACCTGGAATAATAACACAGGATTGGTTAAATCCCAATACCTGGAATAATGTCACATGATTGACATAGTTCAATATCTGGAATAATAACACATGATTGGTTAAATCCCAATACCTGGAATAATGTCACAGGATTGACATAGTTCAATACCTAGAATGATAACACAGGATTGGTAACAACCCAATACCTGGAATAATAACACAAAATTGGTTAAATCCCAATACTTGGAATAATGTCACAGGATCGACATAGTTCAATACCTGGAATAATAACACAGGATTGGTAATAACCCAATACCTGGAATAATAACACTAGATTGGTAATAACCCAATACCTGGAATAGTTGCACAAGATTGACATAGTTCAATACTTGGAATGGTTACACAAGATTGACATAGTTCAATACTTGGAATGGTTGCACAAGATTGACATAGTTCAATACTTGGAATGGTTACACAAGATTGACATAGTTCAATACTTGGAATGGTTACATAAGATTGACATAGTTCAATACTTAGAATGGTTACACAGGATTGACATAGTTCAATACTTGGAATGGATACACAGGAATAATACAAGTCTAATGCTTGTACTAGTTGCACATGATTGGTGTAATCCAATGCTTGAAATCTTTATAAAGGATTGGTATAGACCAATGCCTGAATAAGACATGATGATGTACACTCTCATGTCCAATATAACCAAAAATCTGTTTAGTAGATTGGCCATGGCCTATAAGTTGAATTAAGAATGTCTCATGGGTGATATATCAAGATAATGAGTGTCACACGAGAAGTTTGACATGATGGTATGATATGAAAGATAAATGATATACATGTTCTTCCTATTCCTTATTAAGTGAATAGTTGATCTATTGTTCTATCATAAATAGTTACAATGCTTTAAGATGAGAATGCTTTAAACTACATATCCTCTGTCCAGTTTTATATATTTAATTGCAATAATGATGTTTTGGTGGAGAGTTATATCTCCCGCTCAGACAATTTACAATTGTCTCACCCCCGTGGGATCCAATGTTTTTAGGTGGACGTGGACAAGGAGGTAGGAAAACTTTAGTAGAGAAAGAACAACAGCAGCATCGAGGACAGCAGTAAGATCTCAGGTGGAGATATTGCCTGTCTAGTCTTATAGTTAGAAAGTCTTATGTGTCTTATCTATACTCTTAGGTCCTCGGAGTCAGTAATCAGTGTTTTTATTTAATTGATTTGAGATTTTGGCTTGATGCCTCGAGGTTTTTATGTTGTCTGTATATAATGTTGAATAGGACAGCTGATGTTTTAATCCTCGAGAAGAGACAGTACATGTTGTGTACTTATGGAACATAATGTAAATATTATACTTTGGATCTTGATGAAAAAGATTTCCTATGTGTGGATCTCTTTGCAAAAAGTTTTAATTTTTAGTGATTTTTAGCAATCCGCTGCAAATGATTCGCTTCCTCTTAGTTAATCTCGTGTTTTATAAGTTGGATGCCACAATTTAGTGGTATCAGAGCTCTAGGTTCGTTGAGTCTACAGAGACATAGGACTAAGGTATCGAGTCTGTTCTAAGTGTACCTCAGTATATCTTATAGTGTCTTCTACTTATGCAGAAGAAGATATATAACTTTAAGATGTCTGAAGGACGTGAAGAATATGTTGTTGAGAGAAATGTTGATGCACCAGTGGGAGATGCAAGGGATAAGGCAAGGGAGGAACCAATGCCTGAAAATCCCCATGTTGATGAAGTCATGAGAGGAAACCCAGATATTCATAATCTTTTTGGGCGGCTCATGACCACACTAAGGTATATGGCAGATCGGATGCCAACATCAACACCCAGGGCACCAACTCCCAATGAGGGATATGGGTTTGGTAAGACCTTTGAACGACTACATCGTGTCAGAGCCATTGAATATGCTGGAACATCTGATCCAGCAGATGCTGATCTCTGGCTCACTGAGTTAGAAAAATCCTTTAAGATCCTTAGTATCCCAGAGGCTGAAAAAATTAAACATGCAGTGTACCTTTTGAAAGGTAGTGTTGGACACTGGTGGGCTATAGAAGAAATAAAAAGGAATGATGAAGAGGTTGGCTGGGAGGAATTCCGTCGAGAATTCATCAATAAGTATTTTCCAAAGTCTTATTTAGATGAAAAGATTCCACGGTTTGAGAAAATACGACAGGGAGCCATGTCAATAAGTGAATATGAGGTTAAGTTCATGGAACTTTTGCGATTTTGCCCCCAGATGGCTGCTACAGAGGAGGAAAAGATTCGACGTTTTGAGAAAGGATTGAATGTTGAGATGTCCATTCCGGCATCTACCCTAGAAAGTAGGGAGAGGTTTGTCACATTTGAGGAATCTATACAGAGGATAGAAAGATGTACGATAAAGAAACATGAGACAAACCTCAAAATAAAGTCTACACAGTCACAAGGACTAATGAGTAGTGGCAACAGACAACCAAAATCTTCACTAGTACAACCACAATATAGTACACATATGCAGGGGTCATCAAGTTGGGGTCGAGCTTGTCATAAATGTGGACAACTAGGACATTTTAGACAACAATGTCCAAGGAGAAATAGTGAAATGACCCAGCAGTCAAGGCATAATCTGCAAAACCCACAAGGACCTCAGTCCAGTGGAGCATATGATAGAGGACAAAGACAAGTGTCACCCTTTCGTCCATCTACTTCTGGTAGTAAAGGACAAAGACAATAACAAATAACAACTAAGTCCATGTTCTGGGTTAGATAAGATGCTAGTCATCTTGTAAAAGGTAGACTTGTCAAGATATAACTTTCTATTTTGAGTTACCTTCTGTTTCCTACTATAAGAAAAGTAGTTGTTGTTTAGTTCATCTGTATAATCCTTTAAGGATATGAGGAAGAGATATTAGTATGAAATTTGTGTTCAGTTTAATATTCTTTTATATGATTTGAAGTTTCTCTTTCTTCATCAAGAAAGGGAAGAGATGATAAAGGAACTCAAAAGAAATATGAGATATTAAATATACTAAATATAAAGAGATGAAAAACATAAAATAAAGTAAGTGCATACTACTTGATCTCATTATTTATATACCCTGGCCAGGTATACAACTATTGATGATAAAGTGAGTATGGAGACTCTTAGATTGTTATCTTTTTGATTGCCCTGATCAAGCAGTCATTCTGATACAATCTAATGAGTATCATGAAATAAGAAGTATGGAATGAATAAATGTGTCCTGTTCTAAGCATAAGAAAGAGAAATATGAGATAACCTCAGATGAGCATGTTTGTATGAGGAATTAAAAGTATACTCCTCATAAGATAAGAATGAAAATAAGGGAGATGGATCTTATCCAATAAAGTTGTAAGTATTATAATGAACCCTTCCATGATGTGGGAATGGAAAATGTGATGAGATCCTAAGATGATCATAAACATGTTAGATAATAATAAAGAAAAGAGTAATGTTATGTGATCATCCTTATAGATTCCTGAGCTTAGGGCAAGGAACTTAGGATGAGATGAAGAGTAAATGGTTCATGAATAGTTGAAAACACAGGAATAAATACAAGGAATATGAATCCTTGTTTTCTTTCCTTTGAAGGACATGGCAATCAAGTGGGTCATAGAACACTTGATGTGCATAATACAAAGATGTTTATGTGATGGATACTTAGAAAGGTATCATTTTATCTTGGGCTTTGGCTCCAAGATGAAGATATATGTAATAAGTAATGTTCCAAGATGAAAGGAAGATAAAGATGTCATGTGTCTTCAACACATGTGATAGGTACCAAGGTAAGAAATCCTAGTATCTAAAGATATATCAGATGATTCATGTTGACTACTAGGAATGGTCAACCATGAAATCAAATTAAATATGTAAAATAATATGAACATCACATGTTAGGGGTTTATGTTTTTCATAAACATAACAATTGAAGATATCCTTGAGAAAAGTTTGTGGTTGATATGTAACCTCTTCTTATGGTAAGAAAATGCACAACTAATGAGATAGTTAGTGCATGTAATAAGGAAAGCTTGTGTTGTGTCATCAGGTAAGGTGACACAATTAAAGCATAAAAAGACTTATAGTCCCAAGTGAATGACATAATATAATGGTGAATCTTGTATGAGAAAGGCTGAATTAATTAAAGAACACGGGAGTATATGTTCCATGTGAATCATTCCATGATAAACTTGTATGTAATAACTTTGTATTGATCAAAACTCTATGATTTCTCCATAATAATGAGGTGTTATGTGAGTACATGATGATATGATGCATGAATAATAAGTGTTTTCCTTTATCTGGGATTTCGGGGACGAAATCCTTATGAGAGGTGGATAATTTGTAACATCCCTGACCTTGGTTATGCTTTAACCCTAGGTGTTTTAATCAATAAAGATGATTATATGCTTAATATTATCTTGTGAAAAGTAATTAGGGATCATGAGGAACTTATGTTTCAATTTTGGTCCTGTTTGAACAATGTTGAATCAATGTTTGCTTATTTTGGACTAAAGTGCAAATTACCCAAGTTAAGGGGCTAACTTACAAATGTTACATAATAATATGTTCCTCTGATGTTTAGAAATCATAAGAATGAATATGATGTAATGGTATGGTTTCCACAAGCCTGGACACCAAGATAGAGCTTGTTGGACAATGTTTGTGCATTAAAACCTGGTTTTGGTATAAAGTGCAATTTACCCAAAACCTAAGGTTCAATATGCAAATTACCACTTCAATAAGGTCCCTAATGTTTCTTGACATCATTTAGAGCAAATAAAATGAGATGGGCGCCTCATTTTAATTAAGTTGAAGGAGGGAGAATCTTGATATTAAAATAATCATGATTTAAGCCTAATTGGAACCCTAATTCAATTTAATGCAAAAATAAATAAAATAATTGAAGGGGCCTTCAACCAAAATTAAAATGGTTGGATTCATATGTGTGTGGACGATCTTAATCCTTGCAAAGGCACGAGCATATCCTAAGGAGGTGAAATTGCACTCACCATTATTATAAGAAAAAGAAATTCCACTAAAAAATGGATATTGATATTATAAGGGTTAAGGTGCTTAATTTATTTTCCCTTTATTCTTGGATAATGAAGAGGTTTTGCAAGAACATGAATATGGCTTCGTGGCCAAGAAATGGAGGGGGATTTGGTGGAAATTATTTTGGGAATTAAAGGAAATAATCCCATTTTCTCTCTCCTTGGGATTTCCTTATACATATCCCTTTTTCCACTCACTTAAGGACTTCTTTTCGGATTTACTTTCTTTCTTTGCCTTGGACGATCCCAAGAGAAGCTCAGGAATAGGAGGAGGACGACCCCAACCTGTTGGTAAGGTTCTTGACCTCTTTTCCCCTTGATTCCATGGTGGAAATTGAAAGTAAATCATTGATTTCTTCTTAATTTGATCTCCTCCTCAACCCTAGCCAAACTTTTCAACCAAAAGCTTGAAGACGAGCGTAGGGGGAGTTGCAAGAGATTAATCCACCATTTTTTCCATGAGCTTGGAGATTTAGATCTCAATTGGAGGTGGGTTTTATAACTTGAACCCTTAATATTGTTATTTCAATTAATTCCTTATCACTTGGTGATCCTTTTTACACTCCCAAAATTTGTTTTGGTTGATTGATGCAATCACCATGGAAACCACAACAGGTTTTGTGAGTTCAGAGCTTGAAGATGATAAGAACACACCTCTCCAAAATATCCAAGGAAAATGGTTTACTTTTGTTACTCAAACGATTTTCCAAACCGTTTGGGAGCAAACGGTTTCAAACCGTTTAGAAGCAAACGGTTTCAGCAAACCGCATGAGACCAAATGGTTTCAGACTATTTGGTGGTGTTGACCAGGGTTGACCATTTGGAGATCTGTTGAAAATGATCTAGGTTAATGACCCATAAATTATGATTTATTAGTTCCAATTGGTTCATGAGTTGGAGGTCCATCAATCACAAAAACCCTAATCGGGTTAAGTGTTGATTTGTAATTTGATTAAGTAGGAAACTTGGGTTGATTGACCCAAACGGTTTCAAAACCTTTTGGGGATCACCTAACCGGTCTCAAGACCATTTGGGGGTCACCCAAGACCGTTTGGAGGTCTAGTGTTGAGTATGGTTACGTTTTTGAAGATCCAAAGATATGGTATGAACCCTAATCGGCTAAGTGCTGATTTTGCAAGTGATTCAGATGATGTTTTGGGTTGATTGACCCAAACGGTTTCAAAACTATTTGGGGATCACCCAAACGGTCTCAAGACCATTTGGTGATCACCCAATACTGTTTGGAGGTCTATTGATAAGTATGGTTGAGCAATTGAAGGTCCAAAGATATTAAGTTGATGTACAATCAATTGCTGATTTGGTGACCAATCCTAGGATCCAAACCTTAATTGAATGACATGGTTAATGATGATGTGATGGGCAAACATTCTCAAGACCGTTTGGAGGTTATCCAAATGATCCCAAGACCGTTTGGGGGTCACCCAAGACCGTTTGAAGGTCTAGGGTTGACTATGGTTAGGTGTTTGAAGATTTAAAGATACTAAGTTGAAGTGCAATCAAATGTTGGTTTGGTGATCAATCCAATGATCCAAACCCTAATTGGATGAATTGGATTTGAGTGATGAGATGGGAAAATGGTCTCAAGACTGTTTGGAGGTCATCCAAATGACCTCAAGACCGTTTGGGGTCAGGTCATGTTCAATTTGGATGATGGTCCAATAGTTTTAAAGTAACTAGTTACCCATTGATTAATGTCGAAGGATCATTGATTCCAAACCCTAATCCAATTGATTCAAACCCTAATTGATGAACAATTGAGGGTCAATTGAGAGTCAAATCAGTTGAAGGATGACCTACTTAACTCAATCAAAGTATGGTGATAGGTCCAATTGATGATTAGTTACATGAATACAATGGTTGATGGAATCAACATTGAGAACCCTAAACTGATTGGAGTAGTTGAGACCATCTTTGGTCCATGCGGTTTTGAGGAGGTTTGGACCAAACGGTCTCAAGACCGTTTGAGACCAAACGATCCCAAACCGGTTGAGTTCATGTGGTTTCAAAAAGGTACTTTAGCAAACGATCTTGAAGGTCACTTTTACCAAACGGTTTCAAACCGTTTGAACTTTGAAAGACCAAGACCGTTTGGGGCCCAAGTAATCAAGATTGTTTGAGGATCAATATGGTTAATACTTTTGGATACCTATTGTAATTGAGGAATCAATTGGTTAATCCACTTCGATACCTATTGTAATAGAAGATCCAATTGGTCAATTCATTTGGATACCTTATGTAATGGAAGTCCAATGTGATTGAATCTCTTGAGAATTAAGATGATGAATGATCCATTGATCCAATGATGATTATTAAGGCTAGGTACAAATGTTGAAACCCTAAAGTACCTAGATGATCAACACCTTTAGATTAATTAATCCTAAAAGTTTATGAGAGTAATGTCTTATTACACTATGCTAACCATATCTGTATGTACTTGATTGATTGTGACCTAATCCAGTTGGGAGGAAGATAGAGAGGAATTCCTATATGAGTATTGATCATGTGATGATTAGGTTATGATCCTTAATAAAGAGATCATGAAACCCTAATCCAGAAGGTTAATGAATCTTAACCCTAGTTCAGGGTAACATAATGTAAAACCCCAATTATGGGAATAAAGAGTGAAATCCTAATTGGGATGAGTATCCCCCATTGATAGGAAACGAGAAACCCTAATTGATGGTGATGCCATGAGAAACCTAATTTATGGTGATGCCATGAGAAACCCTAATTGATGATGATTCCATGAGAAACCCTAATTGATGGTGATGCCATGGGAAACCCTAATTGAGGGTGATGTCATGAGAAACCCTAGTTGGGATGAATAGTAAGTGAAACCCCAAAGCCCTAATAAAGGGTAAATGTAGGTGAAATTATAAATGGAGTTATAATTTTTAAAGCCCTAACCTTGTGCAATATGATGACAAACCAGAACCCTGATAATAAAGCAGAGGGTGAAACCTTATAAAGGTGAAATACCTTAAAGGGTTGAGTATAGGCAACCTTATTGTAGGCAATGCCTTAACGTAAAATGAGTCCATATCATTAAAGGTAGTTGGACCATTCTTGTGTGTGACATATGCACTTCATGATGAGAGTGATAGGTCAATGGATGAAAGTATTAAGATGGGAAGTGCCTTAATACAAGATAAGCTGATAACTCAAGGAAGATAGAGGTGATGAGGAAAGTGATATACCTTGATGCATTTCAAATCCAACCTATTTGAGTAAGAAATATATGAAGTGTGTTATGTAAATTGTTACAATAAAATGTAATGAGTTTGATATACCTTGACAAGCATAGGCTAATATACATTGAGAATAAGGGTAAGCCAAACTAATGAGTATGATTTAATCATACCATGATAAGGATGAGGAATGAACTCATACCTTGTACTGAGAATCATTTAATGATAAATGTTAAGAGTAATGAACATGTCTGAATTCTAAAGATGTGTAATGGCCTTATGAGCCATATGGTTAGATGTTGCCTAGTGAGAGGTGACAAGGTGTTTTATGGGCCTTATGAGCTATGAGGATGGTTGTTGCCTAGTGAGAGGTAACAAAATGTTTTAAGGTTACACAAGATTGACATAAGTTCAATACCTGGAATAATATCACAGGATTGATATAGTTCAATACCTGGAATAGATGTACATGATTGACATAGTTCAATACCTGGAATGATAACACAGGATTGGTAATAAACCAATACCTGGAATAATAACACATGATTGGTTAAATCCCAATAACTGGAATAATGTGACAGGATTGACATAGTTCAATACCTGGAATAATAACACAGGATTGGTTAAATCCCAATACCTAGAATAATGTCACAGGATTGACATAGTTCAATACCTGGAATAATAACACTGGATTGGTTAAATCCCAATACCTGGAATAATGTCACAGGATTGACATAGTTCAATACTTGGAATAATAACACAAGATTGGTTAAATCCCAATACCTGGAATAATATCACAGGATTGACATAGTTCAATACCTGGAATAATAACACAGGATTGCTTAAATCCGAATGCCTGGAATAATGTCATAGGATTGACATAGTTCAATACCTGGAATGATAACACAGGATTGGTAATTACCTATCTTTGGACCTTCAATTGCTCAACCATACTTAACCCTAGACCTCCAAACGGTCTTGGGTGATCACCAAACGGTCTTGAGACCGTTTGGGTGATCCCCAAATGGTTTTGAAACCGTTTGGGTCAATCAACCCAAAACATCATCTCAATCACTTGCAAAATCAGCACTTGGCCAATTAGGATTCATACCATATCTTTGGATCTTAAAACACTTAAACATACTCAACCCTAGACCTCCAAATGGTCTTGGGTGACCCCCAAATGGTCTTGAGACCGTTTGGGTGATCCCCAAATGGTTTAGAAACCGTTTGGGTCAATCAACCCAAGTTTCCAACTTAATCAAATTACAAATCAGCACTTAACCCGATTAGGGTTTTGGTGATTGATGGACCTCCAACTAATGAACCAATTGGAACTAATCAATCATAATTGATGGGTCATTAACCTAGATCATTTTCAATAGATCTCCAAATGGTCAACCCTGGTCAATACCACCAAACGGTCTGAAACCGTTTGGTCTCATGCGGTTTGGTGAAACTGTTTGTTTCTAAACGGTTTGAAACCGTTTGCTCCCAAACGGTTTGGAAAACCGTTTGAGCAACAAAAGTAAACCGTTTGCCTTGGATATTTTAGAGAGGTGTGTGCTTATCATCTTGAAGCTCTGAACGCATGAAACTTGTTGTGGTTTCCATGATGATTGCATCAATCAACCAAAACAAATTTCGGGAATGTAAAAAGGATCACCAAGTGATAAGGAATTAATTGAAATAATAATATTAAGGGTTCAAGTTATAAAACTCACCTCCAATTGATCTCCAAAGCTCCAAACTCACGGAAACAATGGTGGATGAAGCTCTAGCAACTCCCCCTAGGCTTGTCCTCAAGATTTTGGTTGAAAAGTTTGGCTAGGGTTGAAGAGGAGATCAAATTAAGAAGAAATCAATGATTTACTTTCAATTTCCACCATGGAATCAAGGGGAAAAGAGCTCAAGAACCTTACCAACAGGTTGGGGTCGTCCTCCTCCTGTTCCCGAGCTTCTCTTGGGGTCGGCCAAGGCAAAGAAAGAAAGGAAATCCGAAAAGAAGTCCTTAAGTGAGTGGAAAAAGGGATATGTATAAGGAAATCCCAAGGAGAGAGAAAATGGGATTATTTCCTTTAATTCCCAAAATAATTTCCACCAAATCCCCCTCCATTTCTTGGCCACGAAGACATCTTCATGTTCTTGCAAAACCTCTTCATTATCCAAGAATAAAGGGAAAAGAAATTAAGCACCTTAACCCTTATAATATTAATATCTATTTTTTTAGTGGAATTTCTTTTTCTTATAATAATGGTGAGTGGAATTTCACCTCCTTAGGATATGCTCATCCCTTTGCAAGGATTAATCTCATCCACACACATCTGAATCCAACCATTTTAATTTTGGTTGAAGGACCCTTCAATTATTTTATTTATTTTTGCATTAAATTGAATTAGGGTTCCAATTAGGCTTACATCTTGATTATTTTAATATCAAGATTCTCTCTCCTCCAACATAAGTCAAATGAGGCACCCCTCTCATTTTCTTTGCTCAAAATGATGTCAAGAAATATTAGGGACATTATTGAAGTGGTAATTTGCATATTGAACCTTAGGTTTTGGGTAAATTGCACTTTATACCAAAACTAGGTTTTAATGCACAAACATTGTCCAACAAGCTCTATCTTGGTGTCCAGGCTTGTGGAAACCATACCACTACATCATATTCATTCTTATGATGTCTCAACATCAGAGGAACATATTATTATGTAACATTTGTAAGTTAGCCCCTTAACTTGGGTAATTTGCACTTTAGTCCAAAATAAGCAAACATTGCTTCAACATTGTTCAAACAGGACCAAAATTGAAACATAAGTTCCTCATGAGCCCTAATTACTTTTCATAAGATAATATTAAGAATATAATCATCTTTATTTATTAAAACACCTAGGGTTAAAGCATAACCCAGGTCAGGGATGTTACACTAAAAGTCAAAGGTGGTCTATGGCTGATACACCCACTCCTTGCCCGATACAACGCCATGGGCGACATACCTAAGGCCGACACAACCATGGCCAACACACCTATGGCCGACACAAGGTCCAACAAAGCAAAACAAGGCTCAAGCAAGGCTCAACCAAGCCCAAGGCAACTCAAGCAATGAATCCATCCCATCCTCTCCACTCTAGAGGATGCAAGGAGAGAGAAGACATCTATCAAGGTGACAAACTTGCTCATCAACCCTAAAACTTGGGTTATTTGCAAGTAGCATCCCCCAAACCTCAATAGGGCACAAACGAACCCTAATCACCACTAGAGGTGATTAGCAAGCAAATAAACACCAGGGTTAGGCAAAGCAAACAGGATAAGCCCAAAACGGGGGTCAGGGTCCTTACACTTCAGATGATGATGAAGACAATGTATCCCTCATGGATCGGAGGGGGAGATTGTTGGAAAAGGAAAAGGATTCCTACATGTTTCTTAGTTGAATTTGGACTTGAGTAGGAATTGTCTTGTGCTAAAAATCCTAATAAGAGTCAAATCTAAAAGAAAAAGAAGATGGTTTGCTATGTACATGAAGTTGGACTCGGAGTTGGACAAAGATTCCTATTTGTAACTACATACCATGGAGGCTTATAAATAGAGTCCTAAGAAAAGTCATTGAGACCATCCCACCGGTTGAGGTGTGATCCATCAAGTTGCTTGTTGGCATCTTCTATGGTAGAAGAGCCAGAAAATAAGAACAACTGGAGGAGCTCTCTTGGTTGATAAGAGAGGGTCAATGACTTTTTCTTAAAGCGAAGTAGTGACTGACAGTCTGTGGCACATTGGGTGCATCGACATAGCGGCTCTCTTGTTTGACAAGAGAGGGCCAATGACTTTCTCTTAAAGTAAAGTAGTGGTTAGCGGTTACAAACATGAGGCAACGATCTGACCCAGTCACCGGTCACAACGTCATCAAGTGGTGCCCAAAAATGACAGCAGCGTCGTGAGGAGATCAAATAAAGAGGGAGGTTTTATACACATTGTGTGTGATTTTATTCTTCCTCATCTTTGTTCTTGTGTGAGGAGGACTACCCGAAGTCAGAAGTAATTAAATCATGACAATGTGGTTATAATCTTCATTACATAGTACTTGTTGACTGGTATTGCCCCGTAGTTTTTCTCTTCTCGTATTGAGAGTTTTCCATATTAAATTTGATGTTTCTTCTTTAGCTTTATACACTTGTCATAACGCTATCATAATAATTTTTCATCACATCCGGAACTATATCGGTATAATATCCCCAACATGTACTTATAAGGTGATGGTCAATTTTATTAAAGATCGAGACAGCTTGACATGAGATAGAAATGAGTGCAATTTCGCCGACTCTTTTGGATAGCGGCATCGCTTCATTTGTCGATCTAAACTCAGCTTTTAAAATAGTGGTAGCAGAATTGAGATAGTTATCGTATGCGGCAACCTTTAGTATTTTCATATTTGGCTACAGATCAACCTTCGTTATTCTGAAAATAAAATTAATCTACATAACAAAATTTGCTGCGATAGTTACAGACTGACATTACTTATCTCACATTAGGTGGCGCCTTCTCTACTCTCAAAGACCAAGATAACCTCTCGGACATTTTTCACTTTGAATGATGAGGGTGGTTCAACTCCGACGGCACTGATAAACTCTAAGGTTGATGTCTACAAGCTGGCTTTCCCGCGTGACGATCTGATGGTCTTGTGAGGTTGGCTGCTGGTTTGGGCCCCTAGTTTCATGCTCCTGTTGGCCCGGTCAGTTATATAAATTTACTGTTGGTCAACTTTTCCGTATTCGAGATAGAGAATACAAAATTTAGACCGAATTAGTCGATAAATCCGGATTAGTTTATTTAGATTGGATCATATTTTTGTTTGACAATCCAATCATATTACAAGCACTCATTAAATTGGACTGACCTCGTAACTTGTATTTTTCACTCTGACATATAAAATAAATTAACACAAAAGATATAGTCAAATACGGACCGAGATCTCAAAATCCTTCTAATAGCAGGATTGACTTTGTCTAGATTAAAGGATTACAGAATCCAAATTGGACTCCGTCAATCTGATTTTTGTCAAACAAAATAAGACTGGATCCAGACTGTGTTAGTCGAAATTAGCGCCTACATGGCACAAAAAGACAACACCTAGTCTGAATTGGATCCTGAACCAAACAGCCCTATAGGAGTTTGCATCCCTTGTATTATTTTATTGGCTTGTGAACTATATATGGCGGATCCAATACCCGTTTGTGACCCCTTCGGTTTAGGCACTTGCTTATGTACTCAATATATCGGAACTAATTATCGAATAGAGAGAAAAAAAAAAGTACATCAGGTGATGGCCACTGTTGTGGATTCTCCCGTCACCACAAAGGATATTGGTGACAAATTGCTATTTTAAATTTTGATCGTGGAACTTGTTAACCAATACCTTAACCGTACCCAATGGAGATCCTATTTTCGCAGCTGCGGTGAATCACATTTTGGTATCTTAATTAATGTATGTGTGCGCATCTGGCCTGATGGTTCGATATCTTCTTATAACTAGAACCAGCAGTCAAGCACTACGTTGCTGCTGTCTTCGTGAGATTCAAGACAATCTTTCCCACGAACACGATTGCAATTCGTTGCCTATGAATTTTCTCGCAACATTCGTAAAGAAAAAGTAAAATGAATTCAATACTAGTAAATGAAATGAGTTTTTTTTCCCAAGTGCCCTCACATTTGCCTAAAAATTAGATTTTATCCTCCCTTACTCAAAATCCTATAAAATACTCCCATCATTGCATCTCATTGGTAGCAATTTACATAACTAGACGAAAGCTGGATGTTTAATTTATTTATTACTTTTCATTCACACACAGTGATTTTATTGATAAATGAAAAAAGAAAAGATGGAAAACGTATTGATATCTTTCATCCAGAGAAGCATTGACAATGGTAAAACTTTTCAGTCCTGTGTTTTCTCGCTTTCCTCGCGACTACACAGTTCTGGGGATGTGGTTTTAGTATTTTGTTAACTGACATCGTCTGTCGTTACTCGTCACATGCCGATGGGTGTTCGGGGCTGTTGTTATTTAATCCAATCGGGTAGGTTAAGATAAATTGTGGGCGTTGTAGGCAGGCAACGGTTTTCGGCTGTTGAAATTGTGTTTGTTTACACCGTTCATCCTCCGCCTCCACGTGTTTGATCGAATCTAATTCTTATGCCCATGTACAGGATCACATACAACCATCTATTCGACCAGTATACCTAAATTGAAGTCTATCTTAATATATTTACAAATTAAGCTCAATATAACTATTTGAATTAAAGACTCAATCAACAGATTCAAATATATTAATCAAACTTATACTGTCTTATTTAGTACTCAAGTTTGGTTTTCGTAAATATCTTGTCATTTAATCTGAAATTTACAAAGTTTGACGTCGTCAGAATCCTTCCAACAAACGTAATTCTAAAAATTTTAGTAGCCAGCAAGCGGGGTCCAGGCTCAACTAGGTGCTTCCCTTGCCTCAATGATTGTAGTCACTGTTGTGGGTTATCTCCTGTCACGACTACCGATATATTAGTGATAAATTACTATCTTAAATTATGATCGTGGAACGCGTTAGCAATTTATTATTTATTATTTTCTAACAGCCGTAGCAAAACAGATTTTGGAATCTTGAATTGTGTCCGTGTGCGAATAAGATCTGATGGTTTCTATTTTTTTACAATAGAAAGCATCAGTCAACCTCTGCGTTGCTGTTTCCGCTTTATTAAAGACGATCTGCTACAAATGTTGTTTAGGCTCAACTAGCTGATGCCATTGGCTCAATGAATTGCCCGGTCATTGTTTATGGAAATCCGCTCATATTTCCTTAATTTTAGTATTCCTTCCCTAACTAAAATTATAAAATACTCAGGCCATTACCTCTCTTTAGTCACAATGCACAGAATTAGACAAAAAAATAGATTGTTACGTTTGTTTTTCTTTTTCACATACTGACAATGATATTTCATTCAGGAATGAGAAAAGGGAAGAAAGAAAACGCAATGACCTCATCATCCAAGGAAGCATTGACGATTCAAGAACTCAACGGTCCCGTTCCTGCTGTTTTCTTTCTTTCCCCGTGAGTGCACAGGTTTGGGGATGTGATTCTAGTATTTTATATATAAGACAGGACGGGTCGTCGTCGCTTGATACTTGTCACGGAGCTGGTTTCCTAATGCTGATAGGCGTTGAGGGGGGGGGGGGGGGGGGGGTTCTGTTGTTAACGTACATTTGGTCGTCACAAGTCATGTTATAATACACTGAGTGTATTCGGAATAGTATACACTCAAGTAGTTTTTCATGATGTAATATATTTTTTAAATCTAATATGTTGATCTTCTTAAATACGTTGTGAATAGCTCATACACAAAATTTGAGCACATTTGGACATTTATAGGTCATGTTATAAAGACCGCAAAAATTATGTATTTAAAATTAGTTTCGGGCGTCGATTTTGGTGCCCTTGGATGAGTGACTTACACTCATCCAAATGGACTAAAAATTTGTATGTAGCCCCGTTATAGTATGACGGTGAAGTTCAATGGTTTACATTTTACAAAAAATTATCTTGATATGTAAACACACTTGAGTGTATTCATGTGATCTATACACTCGAATGTATTCTAGCCTGACTCTGTGTGTATATATATATATATATATATATATATATATATATATATATATATATATATATATATATATATATAGAGAGAGAGAGAGAGAGAGGCCAGAATACACTCGAGTGTACGGATCGCACGAATACATTCAAGTGTGTTTACATATCAAGACTATTTTTTGCAAAATGTAAACCGTTGATCTTCACCGTCATACTATTACTAGGCTACATACAAATTTTGAGCTCATTTGGATGAGTGTAAGTCACTCATCCAAGGGCAACAAAATCGACGCACAAAACTAATTTGAATTGCATAATTTTTGCGGTCTTCATAGCATGAGTTATACATATCCAAATGTGCTCAAATTTTGCGTATGAGTTGTTCACAAGATGTTTAAGAAGATCAGCGGATTAGATTTTCAAAAAAAATATTGCATCATGGAAAACTACTTAAGTGTATTCCGCTCCGGATACACTCGAGTGTATTCTAGCCTGACTCTCTCTCTCTCTCTCTCTCTCTCTCTCTCTCTCTCTCTATATATATATATATATATATATATATATATATATATATATATATATATATATATATATATATATATATATATGGGCCCATCTTTAATGCCCGCGCGGGTAGCTACCCGCCCCCCATTTCGGTTACTTTTTTTCAAGTTGGTTACTTTTGACATGTAGAGGGTTACTTTACCTTGCAAACTGTTGAGTTTCATACATAGATAGTTACATTTGTAACAACAGATTTTCAAAACACGGTTACATATATATCTGCTGTGTATTTTGTACGGGATTACTTTTTTAGTCGTATAGTTACTTTTTTATCACATAGTTACATTTTTTTATAGAAGAATTACATTTCAGGTTAGAACAGTTACTTTTTTAGTTTCCAGGTAGCGAAAACCAGACTACCCACGCAGGTATTAAATATATATATATATATATATATATATATATAATTTTTTTGTTCTTTCTGTATGGATGACCACAATACAAGCATCGATGCTAAGGAGAGAAGAGGAGGTCAAGGTATATATATATATATATATATATATATATATTTGTTCTTTCTGTGTGTGGGTGACCACAATACAAGTGTCGATGCTGAGAAGAGAAGAGGAGGTCAAGGTGTATGCGAGTAAGTGAACTTCACGAGGATGTGATCAATGCATATCCCAATGTTTTATAATTGATTTATTTTGCTTGCTGCCAAATGAATCGATGGCATTGTGATATCCAACTACTAGTAACGCTGCAAGTGGCCGAAACTCATTACTCTGCTGCGGTGCTGATTTCGGTGCTCTAGGGGATCTATTAATATTCTCGTCGGGGACCAATTCAGGCAATAGATAAAAGGGAAATTCTTCACAAGGTACCGAATATCATATTTGTCTACCCGGGCCTCCGGACCCTGCGCTGTTGTTCTGTCCAAAATAACAATCACTAGAAAACTTAACTCTATACAAACCGCTCTAAGTTATTTTTTTTAATATCTCAATATTGAAGTAGTCTTTTTTTTAATCTCATTACCTAAATGTTATACCTCCTCTAAATTATTGATTGTTCTCTATGTAAAAGAATAGGGAAGTAGAAAAAATAAAGAGAAGTAAAAAAAAGGAGAGTAGACAAAATAAGAAAAAGAGAGGAGGTAAGTGGAAAAAAGAAGAGAGGTATAAAATTTACGTAGTGAGATTACCATATCAAGCGAATAATACGAGAGAGGATAGAAACATTTTGTATTTTACTTTTATAGTGGTAATACTATGGATATATTTTTGTTCAAATAGTACCAAAAAGAAGAGAGAAGTAGAAAAATAAAAAATTAGGGTTAAAAATAAAAAATAGAAAATTGATATGTCAATAAATAGAGAGAGGAGGGCAGTATTTTTGGAATTGTTATATTTATTTTTGTATTCTTACAAATATGTATATAGCAAAACAAAAAACACACAAACAATGTTATAAATATGAGGGTAGCAGAAAAATTGATAAATGGGGTAGAAAGCCCGGGTAAAATTAATATATTTTTGTCAGAATAACACTACAAAAGATAAAGATTTTAGTGAAGGATAATTGGGAGGGTGAGACGTCTTTAAAATAAACATCTATTATTGAGGGATCAACCTTAATCAATAAGGCTTTGTCTCTTAACCATGTTCCTAAAACAATGCCAAGTTTTCTATGACCATGTTTTCTTCATTAATAAATTATAAATTCTAGTAGCCCTCACAACAAGATTACGGACCTCCCTCTCTTATTTCCCTCCAAAACCGACGTAATATATTCCAGTGCAAATCCCAAGTCACGTAGTCACCCTCGCCCTCGAGCAAGAATCCATGATCACATGATTTGCTAATCCACGATCACGAGTTGACCAAGGTCACCCGCCATAGTCACACTCACCGCGAGTCCAGTACTAATCCATTCCGCTTCACAGCATTGTCGTGTGATACACGCTCGATAGATCCTGACACTATTTCAGTCTCCAAATTCTCCGTGAGTCTGTGCAGATATCATTATCACATGTACCAGAGGCGAGCGTCCATGCCGTGTCCCCTTTCTTTGCAACCTCAAGTCTCCTGTCGGGTAGACATGAGATGACCACCATGCAAATGTGACCAGAACCGATATTTGAATGATCCTTGTGGTTGTTATATTGGGTTGTCATCGCTTACAATGCCTGGAAATAGAATGATGTCGTGCATGTAAAAAGGATAGGGACACTTCTCGGCATTCACATAGATATTGACACCAGTTTGTTTATGCACTTTGATGGTTTCCGGCAAGCTTCCAGCTTCCCTATTGTCAGCAGGATAATTTCTCTCAATATTCTCTATTGTTGCAGGACCTTATCTTAAGATTCTTCATTGTTGTTCCTAATCCTGCATTCTTGCTGTCGTGTGCCATCAATAAATAGTGACGACATCAGCTATGGTCTGTGTCGGGCTCTGGTAATGGAGAACTAAAATTAGAGCCGTAAAGGTTTGTTCGACATCTTTTCTAAGGACTATTATGGTATGCTATTATCATGGGGATGTTTTTCACTTCTCTATTTGAACTTACTCTACGATCTGTTGTATTAGAAGAGTATTCGACTTCACTTTAGGATGTGCTTGTTACCTGTAATGATGCCAAAGAGTCTCTACATTATGTGTAAGTTTCGAAAAGTTTTCCTGTCTGGGATTTCTGTATTCACTACTATGTATAAGAGTTTACAAGGGTACATTGGTAATTAACAAATTACATTTACTATATCACTCCCCCACAGTCAGAGCGGTAGAAGAGTGGACGCTCAGGCTGGACCTAAAGCGTTGAAACAAATCACGAGGAAGATCCTTCGTGAAAATATCTGCGTAATGATAAGCAGCTGGAACATGTAGAACACGAACGTCACCAATTCGGACACACTCACACACAAAATGAATGTCAAGCTCAACATGTTTGGTGCGTTGGTGTTGTACCGGGTAGCCAGATAGATACACCACACTAATATTGTCACAATACACAAGGGTGACACGACATAGTGGAAGATGTAACTCAAGCAACAAATTGCGAAGCCAACATGTTTCCGGAACAGCATTGGCGACGCCACGATATTCAGCTTCCGCACTAGATCGTGAAATAATCGGTTGACACTTAGATGACCAGGACACCAAATTATCACCAAAGAACACACAATATCCAGAAGTGGACCGATGAGAATCACGAAAACCATCCCAGTCGACATCAGAATAAGCAGTCAAACTAGAGATATGGGAAGCTGAGAGAGTCAATCCATGATCGAGAGTACCCTGAAGATAGCGTAGGATACACTTTAGATCCTGGAAGTGTGCCTCTCGTGGATCATGCATAAATAAACAAAATTGTTGTATGGCATATGCAATGTCAGACTGAGTGAATGTATGATATTGAAGAGCACCGACAAGACTGCAGTACATAGTGGGATCAAAGACTGCAGCGCACATAGAAGCACTGAGCTTTGAAGCAGTATCAACTGGTGTCGTTACGGGCTTGTAGTTGGACATAGCAGCCCTAGAAATAATCTCCTGTGTATAGGTCTTTTGCGACAATAACAACCCAGACTTTCTACGAGTAACGACATCCTCCGTCTCGGCCACCATCTCATTCTCAACACCCATTGCAAGGGTATGGCCATGGAAAGCAGGCATACCTTGCCCCCACGACAGACTCACTTCATCCTTATGACATAGCGGAGTCTTATATTTCTGTGAGCATTTCATCCCATGATGATGCAAGGTACATGGACACTGGTGCTACATCGCACATATCGTCCGATGCAGGTAATCTTCACTCTACTGGTGCTTCCAATACTATTCACTCTGTGTTGGTTGGCAATGGCAGTCCTATTCCAGTAACAACAACTGGTACTAAAACTATTAACCAAGTCTCCCACCCCTTGCACCTTAAGAATACCTTAGTTGTTCTTGATATCATCAAAAACTTAGTTTCTGTTCGTAAGTTTACGACTGATAACTCTGTATCCGTTGAATTTGACCCTTATGGTTTCTGTGTGAAGGATTTAATCACATGGAGGATTCTTATGAGATGCAATGGTTCTGGGGAGCTATATCGAGTTACCTCTTCATCATCCATTGTCCCATCTTGCTCGCCTCATCCTATGTCCTTTGATGTCCTTCCATTGTCCCTGTGGCATAGCCACCTCGACCACCCCAGAGACAATATCTTAGATTGTTTATGTACTAAGAATTTCATTCACTGTAATAAGGAGCTCCACTCCAAGCTTTGTCATTCTTGTCAAGTAAGCAAGCATGTTCTCTTGCCCTTTTTGGATTCACATTCTGCTACTTTACAACCTTTTGACATTATTCATAGTGATCTGTGGACCTCCCCAGTTCCTAGTGAAACTGGTATTCAATACTATATGATTTTGTTGGATGATTATACCAATTATCTGTAGATTTTTCCCTTGAAACTTAAATCTCAAGTTTTTAGAAAATTTCTAGAGTTTCGTAATTTTGTTCGCACACAATTTGAACGTGAAATTAAATATTTTCAGTGTGATCTAGGTTGTGAGTTTGATAATACTTCCTTCCACAAATTTTGCTTCCGCTCGTGGTCTTGCTTTTCTCTTCTCTTGCCCACAAACTTCCTCTCAGAATGGTAAAGCGGAACGTATGATACGTCACACCAATGACATCACTCGTGCTCTTCTTATGCACACTTCTCTTCCCATAAAATTATGGGTTGACAAGCTCCATATGACCGTCTACCTCCACAACATTCTTCCATCTAAAACTCTTCATTTTCATTCCCCAATATCCACTCTTTACCTCCGCCATCCCACACATGATCATCTATGCACATTTGGTTGTTTGTGCTATCCCAACACAACTGTGAAATCTCTCCATAGCTCTCTCCTCGATCCACAAGATGTGTTTTCCTTGGTTTTCCATCTCATCAGCGTGGATATCGTTGCCTTGAGTTATCTACAGGCAAAATCATTGTTTCTTGACATGTGACATTTGATGAATCAATCTTTCCATGTGTTGAATCCTCACCTCATACCACCTCATATGACTTCCTCACCTCTCCATCTCCCTCTCTACTGCTCTTTTCTGACTACTATGCCTTCCCCCCTTCTCCACCTCAACCTTCCCCACCTCCCAGCCCACCACCTATCCCATTCATTCATTCTACTAACCATGGTGTCTCGGTCTCACCTGCCCGTTACACCCTACCACATCATCGTACCACATCTTCTACCCTCACGCCTTCCCCAACACTGCCACCTTCCACCAATGCTCACCCCATGATAACCCATGCCAAACATGGAATCTACAAGCCTCGCACACCTTTTAGTTTCCACACTCAAGCCGACACCAACATTTCCCCATTACCCAAATCCCACCTCACCGCCCTTCAGGACCCTCACTGGAATGCTGCCATGCACAATGAGTATAATGCACTTATGAAAACACAGACATGGTCATTGGTTCCTCGACCTCCCGATGCTCACATTATTCGGTGCATGTGGATTTTTCTCCACAAATTTAATTCAGACGAGTCATTACAACATTACAAGGCGTGCCTAGTAGACAATGACAAGTCTCAGCAGGTTGGTATTGATTGTGATGAAACATTTAGCCCAGTGGTTAAACCTACTACTATTCGGACAATACTCACCATTGAAGCTTCTAATTCTTGGCCTATCCATCAGCTGGATGTCATGAATGCATTCTTACATGGTGATTTATCTAAGACGGTGTACATGTTCCAGCCTCCCGGTTTCACTGATCCTGCTTGGCCTATGCATGTGTGTCGCCTTCAGAAATCTTTATATGGTCTTAAGCAGCCCCCCCGGGCATGGTACCAGAGATTCGCCACCTATGTTACAAAATGTGGTTTTAAGGGCAGTGCTTGTGACAATTCTTTGTTTATCTATCGTTCTGGTACTGATATGGCTTATCTCCTGTTGTATGTTGATGATATTGTGCTGATAGCTTCTTCTACAACTCTTTTGTGACAGTTTATTGATCTCTTATCCTAGGAGTTTGCTATGTCTGATCTGGGCTCTCTGCATCATTTCCTCGGTATTAATAAGAATGTTAAACATGAATACTCATCTTTATCCATTTGCATTAGAGTTAGGTTCAACATGATAAATTATATCAATGTTACTAATTAGCACTTATACCCAAACCCTAACTCACGTCACCCCCATTGGATCATGGATGCATAAGGTGAAGCATCACCATCACATTCCATATTATTCTCAAGTATGAACCCACACATAAATCAAGGTGTAACCATCGGGTTGTAGCATACTAGGGTTTCAACAACAATAAGAGAGTACTCCATGATTGTAGTAATCATTCAAGGACTATTCATTCCCAATTACCATCATTTAGTTATATTAAAGCTAGGTATAACAAGCTATACCTCATTAGGGTTACATATCAACACAATATGGTTATTTTCCCTTCTATTCATATGAGTGAATATGTAAGACTACCTTATTAAGGGTAACCCCCCCATTTGTTCCATCATCATTCAACCCATATCACCATACCAAAATGTCATCCAAAATCATTAGATGTTTAAAACATAAGACCATTGGTTGTTTACATAAGTAAACACCTCTGATAAACCACCTATGATGTCCTAGATTTTTGCTCTATAAAGAGTCACCATCTAACCCTAGACATCCCTTGATTAACAACACATAAAAAGTTCCATTGAGAGTAGGGTAAAACCCACAATCGACTGTTCATTTAAAATAAGCCATCCATTGTCAACAAGTAAGATCCTTAAGTTGATCATATAAAGGAAACCATCTAAATCACATTATTAGGACCAACATATTAAATTAGCCATAATTACACTTTATTGGAGGAATAAACATTATATCTTGACCATTGGGTCAAGTTCGTATGTTAAAACCATCAATTATAGTATAGGTCTGACCATTGCATCAAGTGACCCAAGAAACCATTGGTATAAGACTTAATTGATGCTAAAACTATATGATTAACTCACCACAGGTTTTGGAGACCTGATCCACCATAATTAGTGACCTTTAAGTCACCATAGGTTTCTAGATCAGCACTATATTCATTAATCACCATCAAATATCAAACTAATATCACCATTGATTGATAGAATCATTAGGGTACTTAGTTGTTAATCACTAGGCTTCTAATTAGGCCAAAACATGAACTAAGGGGTGAAAGTCAGTTGAATCCCTTAGTTACCACCATCAATTGTCATGAAGACAACACCATAGGGTTGTTGCAATGGTACCATCATCGGGTCATGGTTTTATAGAAGAAATCAACCTAAAACCCTAAAATTGACCATTGGTTGATAGGTTCTTAGCACCATAAGTTGTCAAACCAACCTGATCCAAGTCATATTATACCTTAGGAATAATGTACACATGATCATAGGTTCATCTATAACTGAAATCTGAATAGGAAACATTATAAAAATCAAAATCCAAGTCAAGCATAGCTTTTCAGTGCATGGATCATCATTTTCAAGTAAGAACATGATCTAGAAAGCTTATGGTAAGCAATAAACGAGGAGCAAGTTATAAAACTTGCCTCTAATGAGAATATGAAATCCTAAATAGAAGAAAAATTGAGCAGGTAGGGTATAAAATCCAAGCATAAGCTATGAACTCGTCCATCTAGCACCTTTCTTCATCAAATGAGCAAACCCTAAGCATAAGGAGCAAGAAAGGTAGGGTTTTAGAGCTTTAGAGCAATTTATACCATAGAATAGGAAGGTTCCGACCTGGATAAAGGTAGGAGGAAGGATAAAAAAGAAATAAATGGAGGATATAAGTTAATACTTACACTTTTAGGTTAAGATCACTAGGAGGAAGCTTTTTAAACCCAGAAAGGAAATCAATTACAACCCTAAATTCTTCTTCCAAGAAGATCCCCTATTTCTTCTTCCTTGGACAGGAAATTAATAGCAGCATAGAAGGAGAACTAAGTTTAGATAAGGAGGGAAGTGGTGGAGAGAAAATGGTTTGTTTTAGTGCTTAGGGATAAGTATATGTAACTTTAAGATAAAGAAAAGGAAAAAGTTGAAGTTCTAGTATCTATCCAAGTGTCCATGGCCTTAAATTATTAGGAATATACAAGCACACTCACACAAGCAGCTCCCCCACCATCTATATAGACCTGCTTATCTTTCCTTTGTCAATTTCTCAGCGAATCACATAACTCATTAGTTGATAGTTGCTAAAGGTAGCTCATCTATGAAGGGGTAAACCCTAAGATACCCTTGAGGAAAACACCTTCAAACCATGGATAAACTAGGAGACCCATGGCTAAAAATACTCAAGAATGATAATATAACATCTAAGGAACATAATGTAAGTGGAAAATTGCAAAGGAAACCCCTCAATTTGGTAAATTGTAGAAAATTCCAAAATGTGCATGAAATTGTATAACTTGCTCAAACAGTGTCCAAATTGGACCAAATTTGAAACTTAAGCTTGTATTATGATTAAAAAGGATATCACAAGGTTATATTAGGGTTATAAGAATTAAATTATAATAATTAATCTTATTCAACTCATTAAGAAAGTTTAGGGGCCTTACAACTATAAACCCCTAATAGTGATTTCGCCCCTGAAATCCAAGGTAAACAAAGATGGGTAATTCCTTTTCACCTCATCTTATTAACTTCATATGGTTACTTGCATATCATGGTGATGTCACATAATTGATACATATATCCTCTTGGGTCAGCACAAAAACCCCCACCTAAGAAGACATTCTCAATATGGAATGTGGAAACTTGTTGTGTCATTTGTACAACTCTAGTATTAATGTCAACACATTACTCAAACGGAATACTTGCTAGCTTTTTACCAATCATGTCATGTGTCCCATGCCATTCCTTGAAGCATAAAAAAAAGTGATGTAGGGTCACACACAAAGGAACTCATCCATAAGAGGAGTTTATCTTGAATGATCATTTGATTGATTACTAAAGTGTTTAGATATTCAATTCACGCAATAGATTGACTGACTGCACTGCCAAACGACCATCTCAAAGGGTGAGACAGTTGTTTGGGTAGCCAAACGAACATCTCAAGTGTTGATGAGATGGCCGTTTGGGTTGTCAGGCTGATCAGAATTTGAATTGGCTAAGTTCTGTCCAAACTGAGGTTTGAACTGACTGATTCATTTTGATGAACCAACCGACTCAACTAAACTCACCAGATGACCATATGGGTGATCCAGATGAGTGTATCACATGCATGAGATGGCTAATTGTGGAAAAATGAACATTTTGGAAGTTTCCTAAACTTGTTTCGATTACATACTACTTGTGGTGCAATGTATTAATGTCTAACATTAATGGGAATCAAATTGCCAATTTTGTATGTGATTGGGAAACTAGAAAATGACCGTGTCACAGTATGAGAAGACCATCTTGCATTTCCAGACGACCATCTCATGGTTTGTAGGTTGCAAAAAGTGTATATATTTTGGTCCCTTCCACTCCCACACAGATACCGAAGAGACTGGGAACCTTGACCCTATGAATTGAGGGGTACTAGGGGCTTCCCAGAGCACAACACAAGTGAGAATCAGTTTCTCTAAAATTTTTTGTTCTGTTTAGTTGTGGTAACCAAGAGAGCCCCAGAATGTTCTACCTAGACTAGGGAGGGATAGATACGGGAGGAACAACTAAGGATCATTGTTGTGGGAGAGCAAGTTGGTGACATGTACACTAATGGAAGGGACAACTCCTTCTTGTTTGTTCTAGTGGAACAACGTGAGTTCTAGTTGGTCTGTGTGGGATACTCTAGATGTAGGGGTCCTTTGGAAACTGCTAAGAGAGAAAAGTCAGCCTGCAGTCCATGGAGAGACCACAGGAGTCACTACAAAAGTTCTCATGTTCATTGTTTGTGGTGAAGATCAGGAGTTGCACATCTGACATCCAAGAGCAACTAGATAACAGTTGCATTGAAGTGAGTTTTTGTCGCTAGACTTGCTCCAGGACCAGGTATAACTCATTAAACCATCCTTCCTATTTCATAGTAATTGACATGATCTTGCTGGTATGAGAATACAAATAGATAAACTTTTTATTTCCACTGCTATACTCTTTTCACATATTTCCCAATAGTGGTATCATAGCTAAATCAATTTACTATGTTTTATGATAATTGATATGATCAAATTTTTGGAATAATATTTTATTTATTGCATACGATGTAATAATTTAAACTGTCTCATATATGTATCTGATAAAATACCACATAATCCGAAACTATATATATATGATATATATGCAATTTACACATGTTACCCTAAAAGCAGTTTTGATGATGGATGTATAGCGTGGTTATGGCCAATACCCATTATCTATGTGTGGTTTGATGGTTTGGTTTTATTCATGTTTATCTCAGTGTGTACTGAGTCTCTACCTCCCTCTTCCAAATGTAAAGTTACTTCTTTCTTTCCTTTGCTCCCCTCAAATGTAACTTTAGGTTTCTCTTTACCATGTAATAGTTTAATAGCAATAGGATAGTTTCTTTTCTTGCAATGAAAAAGAAGATGATCGTATCCAGATGAGACAACCAAGTTCGTGAGATGAACTGACTTCCTGGAGGACCATGGGGGACAGAACGATAGAGCCAGACGACCACCTAGTGGACCCAACTGACCGTTCATAAGAAGTTCAAACATTCATTGGACTGGAGGCTAGACGACCGTCCGTGATGACCAACTGACCATCCAAGAGGTGAGATGACCGGTTCAAGGGTTGAACTGATCTACCCAGATTGGAAAGCACAGATCTACACCAACGGTAGGTTCAGACATGAGATGTGATGATTGACCTAGGTGGTAGTAATTCCTTATGGCTCCAAGGAATTACAAGTAGACATGGCCATAACCATTATTTTTTGTTTTATAATGCATGTTTACGTTGTGGGATATAGAATGTATATGACACATACTATATATGTGGTGATTGGATACAATATATGTATATATATGATATATATAAATCCCTCAATCAAACTTATTAAGTCTAAGATGCTTTCTACTAGCTATACACATTAAAAGCTTGTTCGACTAAGCGTAGGTTATCTTAAAGCGTGGTGCACCTTCTATCTCGTGGAAGTGTGATGGTAGTAATGTAGGTTCCACTAAAGTGGGTTGCATTATTATCATATTGGCTATTGGGTTAGGATTAATTGGTTACTTCGAGAGCCCATGCAGATGATCATGGCAAACAGTTGCACCTATCATCTATCCAAGAGTTTCATATGATGCAATTGGAAAGTTTGCCTACCTAAATTGTCAAGTTGTGGGTGATCAACAAAAGTTGACTCATGATTTGATGAAATATGGATCCTAGCTCATTAGAAAATTGTTCGCTGTAGTTTTTCGAATTAATACTTGAGGGTTTTCAATTTGAACAAATAATGAGAATGATAATGAACTAAAGACCTAGTTATTATCACACAAATTTTATCAAATCGAATCAAATCAAAAATGAGTTTTTGAAAAAATTGTAATTTTTTTTATAGAATCAAATGGCAATGAACCACAATCATTTTTCTCTATGATTGGTCCTTGAGAAGGATAAATTAACTGGGAACAACTTCCATGACTGGTTCGAGACGTTGAGAATCATTCTCACACAGGAACGCAAGCTCTATAGCCTTAATTTACCAAAAATAACCCATGTTTCTTATCTTCTAGTAATTTATGTCCTTTCCCAGATAAAGATTTCTCAACTAGCCAATGACCAGATGAGTTGGGAGCTCAAGGACACTATCAGTAGGCTCAACCTTTTGAAAAATATGACCGATTACATAATGGCATCAATCACGGGGGCACGACTTGCATTGCTTGGAGCGGCAAGAACTCATACCCCTTTCGCACGTCGAGGGGGCTCCGACAGGGGGACCCATTGTCGCCCTATTTATTCGTCCTTTGCCTTGAGAGGTTGTTCCAGATGATACATCAACGGGCAGATGAAGGAATCTGGCTTCCTATTAAAATCGGATCTACCGGCTCCATGATTTCTCACATCTGCTTTGCAGACGATTTGATTCTTTTTGCAAAGGCAAGTGTGGTATAATCAAGCAAATTCTAAAGTGCTTCAAATCTTTTGACCTCACTTCTGGGCAGTCTGTATCTATTGCCAAGACATGGGTCTTCTTCTCCAAGAGTGTTGACTGCAGGCTAGCTAGGAAAATCAGTGGAACGAGCGGGTTCCAGTGTACCAAGGACCTGGGGAGATATCTTGGGGTGTCGATCATCCATGGTCGTATAGACAAGACCACATACAGCCACATTCTCAATAGAGTGAACAACAAGTTATCTGCATGGGCAGTGACGTCCCTTTCTCTGGAGGGCAGAATCACACTAGTGAAATCAACCTTGGAGACCATTCCCACATATATGATGCAGACGACTGCCCTCCCCCTCCTCCTCTATGAAAGAATTGAAGGGACGATCTGGCAATTCATTTAGGGGGGCAACCACAAAGAACACCTGATGGCTCTGGTGGCTTGGGACAAGATTCTCTACGACAAACGTGATGGCGTCCTGGGTCTGAAGGCCATGAGGGACTGGAATCTGGTGTTGCTTTACAAGCACAGTTGGGATCTAATCATTGGGAGGCAATCTATGTGGAACATCACCATGAGGGAACACCTTAAGAAACATAGGGGATCCGATGCAAAGGGTCTCTCAAAGCTTGGATAAAAAACACTGGCAGGTTAAGCTTTCATTACTGAAAAATCATACATGGTCCCAATGGATGGCCAAGACACTAGTTTCTGGGCTGATAGTTGGAGGAGAAATGGACCTATACTGAAGGATTATGTGCTCAAACCCATCCCAAATGACTTACTCGATCTCAAGGTAGCTAGTGTAGCTATTGCGGAAGATGACTAGGACACTAATTTTCTCCATGAGTGGATCCATGGCAACCTCGTGCAATCAATCACATACCTAAAACCTCCAGCTGCGGGAGATGGCAAGGACATATGTGTGTGGCTTCACACCCAGAATGGTGAGTATACAACCAAATCAGCCTATCGTAAGTTGAGGGAAGGTAAAGGGATTAAGACCCTTGGGAGCTGGAGTAGGATCTGGAAGATCCCTTTATGAGCAAAGATCCAATCCTTTGCTTGGCTCATGTTACACGACGCTATTCTCACAAACAGTAAGTGGGTGAAACGTCTGTTGGCATCGTCGAGCCGTTGTCCTCGGTGCACTGCTGATGAGGAGACCTTGGTCCATGAGTTGCGAGACTGTGCGCCAGCCAGACTAATCTGGACCACCATCTTCGGCGATAGCAGCCAACCGCAGTTCTTCAGAGCTACTGACAGTAAATCTTGGATCCAAGACAACCTCAAGCAAGAAAAGGAGGAAGTATGCAGATTCTTCATTGTGTGTTGGCACATCTGGAATGCTAGAAACAAGCATGTCTTCGACATCTACCCACCACACCCAGACCAGTTGATCAGATGGATTAGAAGGGACGTCAACCTACAAAATGATCTGCGGCGTCAGGAAGAGATCTCTGATAAGCAGAAGACCATCAACAAATGGAGGAAGCCAGGCCCCGACTCCATCAAACTCAATGTCGACACTACTGTCAAGAAGGGGGTGGCCGTTTTTGTGATGGTAGCAAGGAATAGCTCTGGGAAGTGGATTGGCGGTGCTGTTGACAAGATCCACACTAATGATGTCACTGAGGAAGAACTCAAGGCCATCAAACTCACGATTGAACTCACTACTAATAACAAGCTACCCAGAATCACAGTTCAGTAAGATTCCCTGAAGGCCGTTAGCATGATTCATCAAGCGCCAGAGACCAACCCCAGATATGCCAAGCAAATTCACAGTTCACTGCATCCGAAGGAAGATGAAACCTGATTGGGAGGTAGTGTATGAGGGGAGAGAGACTAATATGGCAGCTGACATGTTGGCCAAGTATCACCAAAAAAACAACCAGGGGTACTCTGAGTATGGACAACCCCCCATTGAGATCCTTGATCTCTTACTTAATAATATGTGTAATGGTAGTAGTACTACCATGTTTAGTTATGCATGCTTAATTAGTGAGTGTAATTTGCTTAATTTGGCTCGCAAGGGGAGGGTGGGATGAATAAGATTGCCTCCCGACTTCTTTAAAAAAAAAACTAGCCAATTTTGGGACTTGCAGATTCTGAACCTGAAAAGACAACTATTCTCCATGATTTCTCCCTAAAACCATATGTTTTTGCAGCAACTAAGTCTACACCACGACCGCGGTCCCTAGGGTCTCGATCGCGACCGCGGTACTCACGCTCACCCCAACCACGACCGTGGTATTTGACCCAACCGCGATAGCAGTCTGGATATACACCTCGACCGCTATCCAAATCACCGCCGCCACTAATGAACTAACCGCGATCGAGGTACATCTTCCTGGACCGCAATCACGGCCAAGAAGAAGTAACCTCGACCACGAATAAGGTACATCCTCCTGGACCGCAACCGTGGTATCTACAACGACCGCGATCGCAACCTCGACCGTGATCGAGGTACATCTTCTGCGACCGCGACCGCGGGGTGCACCTCGACCGTGACCGAGCAAGACTGCAGTCTGGATCTGTACCTCGACCATTTTGCCTATAAATACACAACCTCGTAACCTAGAGAGGGGTTCCACACCTTGGAGAGTTCCATCTGTTTGTTCGGATCTGGGAGTTTTCCAGTTGTTGGTTCTGACTCGGTGAGGTTCCCAGAGCCCCATGGGAGAGTCTGGAGGTCTAAAAAGGCTGAAGTGCTCATTCTACACCCGTCTCTTCAGCGTGCTTCTATCCCCCACCACCTATCACCTCCGGTCTTAGATCTCCAAAGGCGAAAGCTGAGGAGTGATAATACTGAGGACCCATCTTCTTCGAGAGAAGGAGAATGCCCACACCATCACCTTCCACCCCATCCACCAACCAAGCTGCTATTTGGGTCAGATCTATAAAGAAAGGAGGCCGAGGAGTCCAGAAGATCAAGGAGGATGCCCTAAGGACAAGATCCAGCCTATACGGAGGCTAGGGAGCGAGAGCAACCTCTCCTCTATGGGCTAAATATCTTCTTATGTTCCTCTTGGTTTCTGTACAAATGATGTTCTTTCATCTTTGTTCGGTGCCAACTATGCTTTTCCATGGCTAGTTGAGCTCCTTCTTGGCTATGTAGCCCGTTTTGGGCATGTTTATGTACTTATTCCTTAAGCAAGTAGATTTAATCCAGATCCAGTAAATTTTCTATTCTATCTTCTCTTTGTGGTTATGATTGCTAGTTTGGTTGATCTCTTTCTTGTTTGAACTACTATTTCTGCCTATATCGAAAGATTCATTGTAGAGATAGACAAGAGAAGATAGTTTGAATTGAAATCTGAAAGGAGGACGATCCAAGGTTGTCTGTTCCTAACATCCCAGAATATTCTAGACCTGAGAGGGTATCTAGAATATTCTAGGATGTTGGTTTGCCATTCTCGAGAGAGGTTTCATACTACAAATGGGTTTTAGTCACACTATGCGAGAGCGAGTGGGATGACCCCACAGGAACATATACCATAGTGTGTGCTATGTTTGAATGTAGGTTGCTTGTTGAGGTGTTTTAGGGTTTTCTACGTCTGACAACGGGTGCATAGACTGCCCAACTTGTGGTTACATAGCCAGGAACTCCTTCTCTCTGATTAGTAGAATCCTACAGACTCTGTTTTCTTTTATTTTCTTTGTTTTGTTTTAATTCGTGACAACTTGCTAGACTAATTCTAGCTCCTTACTTTCTTGACTATCACCTTGGCTTATCTGACTCAAGAATGAAATCTCAAGCATCCTAAACGTCACCACGTCCCTGTGTTCAACCTCGTATATCTACTTCGACCCGTAATAAAAGTTGCGGGGGTCCTTGAAGGATTCAGGTTATAAATTTAAAAGTTCAATTCCTTTCAAATCCGCCTCCCTTACCAGACATGGGATTCAGGGCCAATCACCCAGTTCGAATCTTAGTTGCCACCCTGATTTACCACCCTCCCATATGTTCGACCTCTGCTACGAACATGAAAGAGTGAGGGAGAGTGCCTCTCTTAATCCCATAGATTTCTTTGACTTAATTAAGTTTACATTGTTTTATTTCTTATATTAGAATTTGTAGATCTAAAAATTCTTATATATGTAGTTCAAATGAAGAAACATGAGTAACTTAAAATCAATCCATTACTTAGATACAACATTTCAAATAAAAATCTATAATTGGTAAAATCTCGTATGTAGATTTTTGATCTATCTGAATTAGACTTAAACATTACATTTGATTTTCTATATATATACTATATACTCATTTAATTAATTATCATTTATTTTTAGCAGCACACTGAAGAACGTGGACATTCTACATTACATGGTAATTAGTCTATACAACATGCCAATAGGGAAAAATGGCTGATCATATTCTTTTGGAAGATTATTGGAATGATGTACCAAAATATCTGAATAGTAAGATAGATTTTATGGTGTGCAAAGAACATAACAAATATATAGACAATTGTAAGTCAATGTTCTTAAGTTACCTAGTTGGTCCGGATATCTTATTGAAAATAAAGCAAAGTTAGCCAACTTGTGAGCTTACAACAAGCTAGAAAAAATTATTCTAATGCCACATCAAATTTATCATCAAACTTGGCCTATTTATGATGCACTTAATAAAATATTTATTACATAAAAATGCATCATTTTATAAATTATGTTATGCAAATAGGTGATTGTAATGCATTTCTTAGAATATGCATTTTGTAACTTAAGTTTTACTTAGTATTTGGTGTCTTTGGCATTACTTATACAAGTTTAGTTAATTTTTAAAACTTATCTATAAATTATGCTTTTCTTCTAGAATGTTGAATCGATTAATACTCTATTTCCTTTTTTTGAGGAAAATAGGGATAAACTTTACTCATCTCAGTTTCACATGGAGAATATATCATAACATCACATTACAAAAATACTTACATTTCTACAATAAAATTTAAAAGTACAAACACATAGATGATTACAAATATGAGTAATCTATGGATGGTTATCATTGGTAGTCGAGTGGGGGTTGCATGGCAATTGCAAATAGATATGAAAATAATTCTACAATGAAAGTATCACTTAGTGTAGTGTTAGACAGTAATTGGGCTTGTTTGTCTGGATAACATGGCCAGATAAACCAAACTAATTAAATTCTACCTTATTGGACCCCTCTTCGATGACCCCTACTTCATTGCGTCCAAGCTAGGTGACCTCTAGCTACTTGACTAATGGTTGGTAAAATTTATGTTAGGGGTGCTTTAGTTTGCTAATCTTTGGGTGAGTGGGCCCATGTTGAGTAGACTCTATCTAGGTGATTTTGATGAGTGAACTCATTTGTGTAAACCCTCGTCGTCTACCCCAAGCTGAATGAACCCTAACAATGTAGAACACATTCTACATTATATAGATGAAATCATAATTGTATGAGAAGAAGATATATATTTCCAATTCAAAGGATAATATGAATTAGTTGAATGATGGCATGTTTATGACATTAGAATGGATGAACTTTTAATCTCTCAAACTTTCCTGATACATAAGATGGCACCATATCATTCCATGAAGTCCACTTCTCATGTAAAAGTGGAATAGTGTCAGGTTGTAAATTTAAAGGCACAACATAGGTCGATGGAGCAATTGAAGTTGTTGTGGTGATAATTCATGGCGTTGAATTCATTGCAAATTAAATATGTTGATTAGGAGGGAAATGTTGGATATATGATATATGTATGTCCATGATATAATGGAATGTCCTTTCCCAGTTCTCAAGATTTGTTTGCCGTATTAACACCTCTTTGATGCTTAGGTGTATATATAAATTGAACAATTCCACAGTGGTAAACATAATTTACAACATAAATTATAACGAACATCTTTTTGTTTACATTTTCACTAAACATAACCTTTAGGGTATTATTCTAACTTAGGCTTTTGAAGATGAACACCAAAATATAAAATGTCATTGTGTTATATTATTTGTATTAGGTAACCTATGTAATTTTTATGCCTGTCATTCCAAAGTTTCACTTCGTTAGAGTAGAAAATCATTCAATCTACCGTCAAATCTACTTTAGAAGTTATCATTGTTGTGGTTGTTCCAAAACACAAAATTGGACAACAACTTCTATAATATCATTGATTTTGATATAATTGAATTATATAAAAAAGCCATGAATTCATAATTAAAATCTCCAATGGTATTATTGATAGAATGATAATATTACATATGAGACTATTTACGTTGCAAATATGTCCTTGGGGCACAGAACAAAGGAATAAGAAATTCTATGTACAAATCAATATTAACGTTTTTATAAATTATTGGATAATAGAAATATGAGGTGATATGCAAGTTTCTAAAAGAAAATAAGACGTGTGGTGTTTTAGATAATTAATAGAATAATTATCTAGCAAATTTGACAACACTTGTTTTGAGACATCAATTAGTATTACCGTGATCCAAACTTTTGGTATACTTGAAAATAATAAAGAAGAGAAGGGAATTATAGAAATTGGGAGAAAAAGGATATTCCATGACATAACGACATTGTTTTAAAGGATGTTTAAAAGGTACAAGTTTTGTATTGGAAAGACATTCCATTAAATACCAATTACTAAATATAACTTGAAAACATTATTAGGGAGTTTCCTTGAAATTAGGATGGTTAATTGGAGGAATATATAAAAGAAAGATGTAGAAGAATAATCCAGAATTCATGATCAATTAGATAATAAAGTGATATGTATTTGTATGCTCTACTTTATGCTTTTTTGTGTATCAATTAGGTAATAAGAGTAAGTAGTTTAGAAAACATATTGAAGAAAGAAAAGACAAATTTTCCAATCAACAAGGCTTTGGGACTCTTTGATAAGAAAGAAGCCCAATTACCTTTGGATTTAATGTGTCTCATAGGTATCTCCTGAGATGTAGTTCTTTCTTTAATTACTTACCTAATCAACGCATGCATTACTAATATGGAAACACAAAAAAGAGGAATATTGGCAAGTTGTGATGTGTAGAAGGGAACCAAGTACTAAAAAAGGAAATCCAGTACATGGTTCCCATGAGCACAACTTATATATAGGTGGGTTCCTACATTTATCGATGGATACACCTCATGGTTCTTACGTCATCGTCTCCTTCCTCCTAACCCTAAGGGTTCAACCGAGCATCTATATAAGGAGCCACCAGAGTCCTCACCTACACCTCAGGAGGTACCATTGTCTCTATAGCGCCTGGAAGAGAGATCCACATGCCTTTTTTATGGTCACTTCTTGGTTCATCAGACATCTCCACTCCTTATGTGGAAGCAAGGTTGAACGGACGACATCATGAGTTGTTTTCCTTCTTTTTCTAGCGAACTGATAATAGAAGAAGAATGAGTTTTTGAGAAGCATGTAGTTAGTCATGGGCTCTACAAGTGGATGGTTGTGTTGCTAGGGAGTTTACCCCCCCCCCCCCACTGCAACTACGAGCATTGGGTTGAGGACAACAACGCAATGCCTCCCCATTCGTGGATGAAGGTGGTGCTTCTTATTACTAACACTAGAGCATTCTTGAGAAAAGGCAGTAGCTAGAGGGAGAGATGGTGGCTGGCCTCACTTGAGTAGGGACTGGAATCGGTGCTCCACCTTCCACCCATCAGTAGATGGGAAAACTAGCACTGATTATGAGGAAGAGGAAGGCAGTTCAACAAACTGTGTCTATCTTCTAGATTATTAATGGTCCAAAGATAAAACAGAATCCTAAACTGCACCCTCGTTCCTTAGGCACTGACGAATAGCAAGTCGCCAGATGACATCATTTAAAGGTATAAATAGTGATTTTGTCTAATTCGTAGAAAATGCTAGGAAAGTTCAATAATAGCAAAACTATACCAATTTGATTAGAAAAAATGAGAAGAACAAAAATAAGATATAGTTGAAACCTAATTCTAATCCCAATTCCAAAATTAATGCTAATATGTGTTAAAGTGGTGATTAAAGCACAAAAACCCTAGATTTGTACATTGGTATAAATTGAATACATTTAATGCTCTCAAATCATGTTATAATATGATAGTATTAAATATAATAATGATGAAAGATTATCATGATGATCATGTTGGTGATACTTATGAGTTTTAATGTGAATACATGCAGATTAAATGATTGGATTCCTCTTTTCTTGCTTGATTAGAATGATATGCTTAAAGTATGATTCGATAATTTGCATGGTTCTATAAGAGGTACTTGGTTATTATGACTACCCAGAATATAGTTTGTCGATGTTTAGCAAGGTTTTCTCAAGGATTGAACAATTAAATAGCTGGTTGTTTTACATTATATTCAATTAAAATGCCACTATGGGTATCACATAAAGGAATCATATGTGAAGAAAATGCCAGTTCGTATTTGCAAGTAATTGATACAATATATATTTTTATATACTTGCATACTTTTGAATGCATTCCATGCACACAGGTATACAAATATACTGAGTCGTGTTTTTGTTTCGCAACATTTAAGGTACATGCTAAATATGAAGACATCAAAATATGATGGACATTTGAAGTTACCTGAAGAAAATAAAGCTAACTTGTAAGGAGGATTAGATAGATACTTCTACTCATATGTGTAGTTTTGAGAATAGAAATTCAATTAACTCCTTAGTGAAGCATCTTGTAAACAATATTTGAACTAATTGAAAATATTTGCTATTATTTATTATTTAGTTAAATTTGGATCCTTGGGAAGTTTGGGTAATGACTCTCAGATTTTTGGGTCTTTCCTTAATTGGGGGATGCTGAAAATTGAGGTCGTTACATTTGGTATCAGAGCCCTAGATTTTCAAGTAATATTTAATAGTTTATAATTCCAAGTATCCTTAGAAATATGAGGGAATTATTAGGGTATTTTTTAATGACAAAGGTGTCTAGAAGGGACAATGACCCGGTGGATGGAAAAACATTCCTCTGCATTGCTAGACAGATTGCAAGGACTCCCGGTCCCATGAATCCTACCTAGCCAAAGTCGGAAGAGTTTGCACAAAGTAAAATACCTTTAGGGTTTCTTCTCTTCTTGATTTATCCATTTCTCATCTTCTTCCTTAATGAACCCTAAAAGTAATTTCCCTCCTCATCTGAAGTTAGGGTTTTTGAGAAGAAGTAGATTTAATACATCCTTTGTCAATTAATGTACATGTAATGTGGAATGAATAATGTACATGTAATGTGGAAATAATGATGAAGAAAAGAAAATGATTTATGGGTTTCTCCCTAAGGGTAACCATAAATGGAACTAAGGTTGGTTTGGGAAAACCCTGGTGGGTCAAGGGACAAAGAAACTCTTACATGCAGAGTGTAGTCCCTAACCCTAACCTAAAACCCTAATCTTGGGAAATGGGAAGTAGTGTGGATGAGATAGAAAATCGTACCCATATATGAACCCTAATTAGGTTGAAAAGGAAGAAGAAAAATATAAATGAGTCAGGTGACCCAGTCTCCCATGCATGTATACATGTGTAACAAGGTATTAATGAGAAACATTTTAAGAAACATAAGCAACCTATGAACAACTCAATTGTGAATGAAAGATCATGGGGTGAAAGAAAGTCATTATTGGAATTATGGCTGATCAAGCCTAAAAAGGAAGATTACCTTGGCCAAGTACAAAAAGGAAGGCCGATGTGAAAAACCAAGCCTGGGGGAGGGAAGGTTGTGAACGTCCACTGTAGGGACTAAAACCCGAAATAAAGGGTTCTCCATAAATAGGCTTCTCTACAAATAGGGCTCATTATGAGAGAAAAAGGATAAGGGCTAAAAATTTGTAACTGAAAATGTATGTTTGTAAATATGAAACCTCAATTGAACTTTTAGGGTTGGTGTCCCGACCGGGGGTGGCTCAACGTCAAGAGTGGGAAAAGAACCTATGAGGGAGGAAAACCATTAAAACTTGGGATAAGGTTGTGGCTATAGATCCTAACCTCATCCTATGAGTCAAGAAAACACCCTAGGTTAGGACCTTCACTAAAGGGGGTGGATTGACCAATCAATTTAAGGATTGAGGTAACCTTAAAAGTCACCTAAAGTATTACATCTATAAAATGTGAAAGCACATTTTCTTTGAACCCTAGTATGCCATCTTTAAGGGAGGAAAGTGGTCAAGCTCTAGATTTGGAATACCAGTATGGCACCAAGCCCCAGATAGGGAAGGTGGAATGTGTAAGGAGTGGGTCCCAAGAGGGGATCCACTCCCTACTTGATTTGTCAATAAAAACATACTTTCAGTCATTCTTGAATAAAATTTTCAATTCTCAAATGGTGATATATGAAAAGAGATCAGAATATAGCAACGGAATTGAACTTTATGACTATATTCAATTTTTTAAAAGTACATCATCATCTCCCATATAGGGTTTACATGAAAGTTACAACATAAGGATCTATGTAGAGGATACCAAACATCTCAACTCTATCTCCCCAAGAGCTCCACCTAGTAGGTTAATGTCACCATGTCCAGTCTTCCAAGTCCTACACCTAGGGTTGGAAGCATCCCCCGCAAAAGGAGAAAAGAACATGAATCAACATAAAGGCTGGTATGTGCATATTAAATATGGATTGAGCAATGAAAAGAAGAAAGGATGTAAAATAAGCATGGCTTCCCTTAGAAACAATAAGGACTACTCAACTGGGCATAAATGAATATGAATTTCATAAGATGATAAACTAGAATAATAGTTGCCATTATTAAAACATAAAAGTGATGCCACAAAAGCACACATAAATAATTTAGGGATCAAGTCCCATCATAATAATATTTAACCTGTATGCATGTGAGATAAGCATAGAACTAGCATAATATAAAATCAGTGGCGGCTAAGGCTCACAACCTTAAAACTTGATAGAGAATGGCATACAACCAAACTCCCTTGGAATACAAGCTAGGTATGGGGCATGCGAACCTCCATCCTGAATATATAAAAGTGCAAGAGGACTAAAACCTCAGTGCATGGCATGGGAATAAACTCAGTGCCTAGTAATAAAACCTAGGGGAATAAAGCCCCAGGGGAACAAAACCCAAATATCCAAAGTATTACATTACTCTAAGGCTACTGAATCACATAACATGCTAAATGTAGAGGCAAGTATAAAGTTTAGTCTTTTATAAGATTTCCATCACAAAAATGGACAATAAAATCATCTACCGCAAAAGTGGGTAAATTAAGATTTCATCAAGATGAAAGGTACAATTTAGAGTAAAAAGAATATCCAAAATATTATGAAGATCATAAGATCAGTATCAAAGATTTCACTTGGAATATATTTTTAGAAGAGAGAGAGATTGTGTAGGCTATCAAAAGAGATAATTTGGGTTAACTTCTCAATATACAAAAATAGATATTGCAATCATACCTCACATGAAGTCTACATGTATCTAAGGTCAAAACCCTAATTCCATCTCAGCTCAAAAGCAACTTATTAAAGGCCTATACTATATTAGGGTAGGTTTACATTAATTGGATAAACCCTAAAAATTGCCTTTTTGTTATTATTGAATTAGGTTAGGAAAACTATTCCATATTGTAGATTACATTTTTCTGAGTTCATATGATATTTTACGTTATTTTTCTGACTCATAATTATTAGTTATGGATTTTAGGAATATTAATCAATCAGGAAAATCCTTGAAAATCACTTATTTAATAGATTGGAATTAGGCAATGAGATCAGTATCATTAAATAGAACCAAACACCGCAATTCCAAAGCATATGTTATTTTCTTTTTCTAAACTGTATATATTTAGTTATGAATTTTCAAAAACTCGACCAATCAGAAAATTACATTATCCAAATATATATAAAACCCTATTGAGATGTACCAATCACCACATGCCACTTGTCCTGGAGATCCTTAGTCAACTAGGAGCATGACTCAACATGATAAAATAAAACAAAGAGGTTGAAAAGATGAGTTTACCCCTGATGCAAAAATGGACTGTAATGGAAATGAGTGGGATAGAGTCGGGAATAGAGAGGTGATTGTCTATCCCTCAACATCTCAAGCCATGACCTTCACCTGGATCTAGGACCGGTGAGGAGGATTGATGATTTTCTCCAACTGACGATATGGGAACCAGCCCAACGAGTTCATGATGCTTCAACACATACCAAAAGGTGCCTCTAGCTATAAGATTGCAACTGACAACATACAAACTCCCAATTTATGGGAAACAAGTTATACCTCAAATTGGGAGGAAACAAATCCACCAAAATCTTCTCTAGATCATAGGGAAAAGTTCAGATCCTTCCCAGCTTCTCACGATGGCCAAAATGGTACCTCGGTCGTCAATGTGTAGTAGTTTGTCGACGAGATCAGGGAGAAGTACGGGGAGGGAAAATCATGGCTCCATGAACACTGTCTTGGGATTCTAGGGCCCCAAGGATGATCATGGGTGGCATTTATGGGGGTCTAAAGGTATAGAGATACCAGGAGGTGAGGAAAAGGAAAAGAACAGAGGGAGAATAGAGGGTTATTGAAGTCGGGTGTGACAGAGCGTAGGTCATACATAAACATAGTATATATATTCTTTGGGCAAGGAAGGAGGCAAGGAACATGAGAGATAAGGAAATGAAGGGAAGGGAGGAAGGTAGGTGGAGAAAGGATAGAAAGAATCAGAGAGGAAAAACAATTATTGCTCGTAAAAAAGGAAAGGAAATGGAGGTAGAAGGGGATACAGACGATGTACGGTCAAGATCCAAGGGTTATAATGAGACCCAAATTAGTGAAGCCATGTGACACATTCAGATTAGGAAATCTACAAAAAGTCAGAGGTACATGACATATAAATCAGGTATCAAATTCGTATTAGAATAAAGTGAGATTAAGTTAATTATGTCCTTTCTTTCCCAATCAAATTGAAGGTCCAACAAAGTCCAATTAATATGAAATTTGACCCCTAGACTAATTAAAGCACATAGATCCCAATTTTAGCACTAGTTTTTACTTTTGGATTTATTTAACATATTATTTAATATTTGGGATTTATTATACATTCTCTCTCCTAAATTACACTAAGATAAACAAGTTTGTCCAAATAAGATAAAAATTCACACATAGGCTAATTTTGGTACATAGATTTAAAATCTTGATTTAATTCCAATTTTTGAAACTTATATTAATTTATTTAATACTTTTTTCTCATATCCTATTATATTTTCCAAATAGAATTAAGATAGTTATTATCATGCAAATTATGTGAAACTTGGCTCCCAAGGAAGTTGGGACCTAAAGAACACATTTTCAGTATTGTATTTTTATTTTGAGATTTCTTTTTATGAGTTATGGAACCATTAAGATTTTTGTCACATTACCACTATTTTTATCTGAATAATATATCTTTATTATCAACACTTACTTAATGGAGTTCAATTAGTATCATATTGGTATAAAAAGAATTATATATTATTGTTACACACAAAATTCCACCTTTTACTCAATTAAATTATTTAATTTATTTATTCCACTATAATTTATATGGCTGCACATGAAAATTCAAATTGTCATTTTAGCACATGTATTAATCATATTTTCCTCCATGAAGTGAGTATTAGATAGAAAAGGAAATGTATCTAATATATTTCATAATTAACTTTCTTATTAGCATATATTCAAATTATTATGTAAATGTCTTTTAATTTTATCCTTGTTTGATCACATATAAAGAACAAACCTAACTAGCTTTCTAATCTTGGGATAGGGTATGATGCTTGGTCTTGTTTTTTTAAACTCCACCCCTAAAATTGATTTCGTCCTCAAAGTATAATCATCAATGTATTATCAAGCACCTATACTCCACGCCTTAAAAGGTTTAACCTAATAAGGTGAACAAAGAAACATCAAGGTATTAGAGTTGCTTATGGATCTTCTAGTTGTGAATATTTTAGATTTTTTTATTGTTCATAGATTATGCATCTAACTCACTGGTCATAACCACTTAGGGTTGAATTTTAGGTGCTTGTGTTTCTAAGCTAACAACCCTAAGGTTCACATGAACATACAAAAGGTCATCATATGTATATGGGTAGGTCAACTAAACCTTTAGCACAAGCTTACTATCCTAGTCACTGCTTCCACTCAAACTAGGGTTTAGGATATCTATTCTAACTAGTTCTAGGGTTTCTCCACTAAAATTTACACATTTCTTTATTGTGACCAAGTTCAAGAAAAACTTTGATAAAATCTAGAAAAATTGCTTCTGTACATATAATAGTATAATGAAAATGATTTTTATGATAAGAAGCCAAGGGATATAAAATAGAAGTGGTTCCAAAATCAAGTGTGTGAATGAAGTCACAATTTTCCCTTTAAGATCTCCTTATCCTACTACCTAAATATCCTCATAACTTAACTCTATCATCAAGTCAAACCATTATATTCAAAGATACATGTCAAAACTAACCTATATCATAGGATTTGCACAACTTGAGCCTCATCACATTAGGGTTTAAAAAATATGATTATGTTACCTTATACGATCCTAAGTTGACCTTTCCTTATATTATGCATATCATAGGTCAATTCTAGGGTAAGCATGTCACTTATAGAGTGAATATGTACGATAAGGGTTCTAATTAGGGACACAAAATTGAAATAGTCTGATTCCGACCACTACAGGCTCTACTACCATCTTATAAGGAGTGGGACCTGAGAGGGATTCCACTCCCTAGTCAAATTGAGAATAAAAACATATTTTCAAGCATGATTGAATAAAATTTTCAATTCACAAATTATGATATAAAAACGAGACCAGATTATAACAACAAAATACAATTTCATGACTATATTTAATTTTATAAAGGTACATCATCATCTCCCATACAGGGTTTACATGAAAGTTAAAACATAAGGATCTAAGTAGAGGGATATCCATCTATCTGAACTCTATCTCCCCAAGAGATCCTCCTAGTAGGTCCATGTCACCATGTACAATCTTCCAAGTCCTACACCTGGGTTTGGAAGCATACCCTAGCAAAAGGATAAGTGTAGACATATCAATATAAAGGTCGGTATGTGCATATTAAATATGGGTTGAGAAATGAAAAGAATAAAGGATTTCAAATAAGCAAGGCTTCCCATAGAAATGATAAGGACTACTATAAGGAGGTAGATCACCCCCTTACTAAAAATTTGAAGAATAAAACATCCATTCCAAACACACTCAAAGGTATGCTAGAATAGGTGAAAATTTTTCAAACTTCAATAAATGGTATTCAAAACAATCAAAGTATGACATCGGAATAAAAATAATGACTATATTCAATTTTCACAAAAGATTATAAAAGTACATCATAATATCCCATAAGGGTCTACATGTATGATACAACATAAGGATCTAAGTAGAGGGAAATCTAAACCATAACAACTTTGTATCCAAGCTTTAACTCCTTAATATAGTCCAAAACTTCATGCCTTATCATCCAAGTCCTTCACCTAGGGTTCGAAGCATACCCCAGCAAGAAGAGAAAATAGATGACATCAGTAAAGGCTGGTATGTGCATACTAAATAGGAAATTGAGCAATATATAGAATAAAGGATATCAAATTTAAAAGGCTTTCCATAGAAAGGATATGGACCACCCAAATAGGTATTAAGAGAAAAGGAATTAAAATCATATGATAACAAAATAATACTTGCCATTAATATAACATAAAGATTGTGCCACACAAGCACATGTACAGAATTAGGGCACACACCCCATATCATCAACCTACTTGCATGTGAGATAAACATAGCCCTAGAACAATATAAACACAAAGGCGACCAAGTCTCATAAACTTGAAACCTGTAGAGAAAGGAATATTGACGATCTCCCAAATATATAAAACATGGGCCAAGAATCACACATCTTTCCCTGGGTATGAGGTCTCTTTCCATCCCAAAAGAGCAGGAAATATCACATCTGCTCGACAGGAAATAGCACATCTGACAGAAAAACCAACGCAATTACACTACTCTAATTCTAATGAATCACATAGCATGTTAAATGTAGAGGTAAGTAGAAAGTATAGTCAGAATATATAAACTAGTCACCACATAAGTGACCAACATATACATCCACCTCATAAGTGGGCACAATACATCACATGTCATCTTTTAGAGTTCCATCATGAACAATGCATAAGATAAGAGTTCAAAAGATAATCCATGATCACATTATCAATATCAAATAAGGTAGTTCACATGAACCATGATTTTCAAAAGAAAATACATTTTGTATAGGCTAATGTCCATAGGACAGAGATAATGAATAAGCATAGGTGAATTGCTCAACATAGAAGAATAGGGGATACATCATACCTCAACTTCAGAGTCTAAACAATCCAAGTCAGTCCTAGATCCAAGACTAGGCCTCCAAAGAACCTCTATGGAAGGTGGACATGTCCAATAAGTAAGGTTACCAAGCTTAGAGAGGCTGATTTCTCCAACAAAGCTCCTATCTCGAGCAAGAAACGTCTTCTTCACTTTAAAGGTGAAAAACCCTAACAAAAGAACATGGAGATGAGGTGTTTATGGGTTCTAGGTGGGGTTTCTCCATGGAGGGCCATGGTTCTGACTTGGAGGAAGGTGGAAGGTAGACTAAAAACATGAAAATAGGGAAGGAAATGAGGATACTTACTAGTTTTGGTCAAAATCACCAAGGAGGAGCTTAAGAAATCCTAAATAGAGAAAATTTGGAACCCTAGGAGCCTTCTTTACCAAGGTAGGCACCTCATTTAACTTGGGACAACACCTTCGTGGAAAAATAGAGTAGGAATGATGCTCTAAGCTAGAGGAAATAAAGGAGACAAGAGTTTTCAAATTGGGAGTTGGGAAGGGGTAGATATGACTATATAAAGAAAGAGGTCAAGTATGAGGTGTCTATGAGACTTTCCATGTCATGTATAAGGGTGTCCCTGGACATGCAAGCCTTTATGGATAAGGAAGAAGTCAAGCATGAGGTGTCAAGTTACTTTCCATGTGTCTAATGCTAAGGGTGCCTATGGACATGCAAACCTTTATGGATAAGGAAGAAGTCAAACATGAGGTGTCCATGGAGCTTTCCCTGTGTCCTTAGCCTAGGGATTTCATGGCCATTCAAGAGGAGATCTCATAGAGGCTTCTTGAATATAAAATGTTGGTTTATGGACACTTATAGTCCATCCCAACCGACCTCCCATCAAATAAATAACCCCATTGGTTGATAGCTTCTAAAGATAAGCTTATTTATAAAGAGAGTAATCCCTAAATTATTTTGTAGATATTGTGTAGTTCTAAGCAACTAGGATACTATATCATTTCATTTTTAGAGTGACATACAACTATCAATATATTATTCAATTGGTTGGAAGCAAGATATATAAATTAATGTATAACACATTCTTTGTTGATTGGTAGTATTTAACAAAAATCCTTTCGTTCACTATAAGAGTTTGAATTGATTTTTAACAATAATATGAAATGGATATGGAAAACATTATGGACGAAAGTAAAAAAAAAAAATCAATATCTAACATAAATTACACGAGGAGGACATTAACCTTTTCTCTTGTTGAATAATAACAAATACATAGATGAACTAATGATAGGTACATATGAGTGGAAACATCATCGAATTCCAACATCTGCACCCTGTCAAATTAATACATCATTTCATGCCCCTTGTGCAATATATTAACCATTGTTAAATCAAGAATGCCCTTACCTTTCTCATCAAATACCACACAAGAATATTTCATTGATTAACAAGGAAAATATATAGGTACATATGTGTGGAGGACATTAACCTTGCCTCTTGTTGAGTAATAACAAACACATAGATGAACTAATGATAGGTAAATATGTGTGGAAGCATCATCGAATTCCAGCATCTACACCCTATCAAATTAATAAATCACTTGAATTCCCTTATGTCATATATGTAACCCTTGTTGCAACACAAATGTCCTTACTTTTCTACATCAAATACCACACAAGAATATTTCAGTGATTAACAAAGAATATATATAGTATGTTGAGTACAAGAATGAAACAATGATCATAAAAAGGCATGTTTCAAGATATTGAATACAAAATTGAAAATGTGCAAATTTGTAGCTAACCATATTCTCATATAGCATCTTGAGTAATTGTTTCTATTAAGAGTACTATCATGCCTAAGTTGTAAAAATATGGATGGCAACATGTTTGCAATAGAGTGAAAACAAGTTTCTTACATATAAAAGCATTGCAACCAACTCGATTTGCGTTGCTTTAGTAGTGACATGTAAAATATAATGGTATTCCCATTTTCACAGTCCAAATTTGTTCCAACTACAGGGAAAAAAGATAGGATATTTAGAACTATATACATGAAGTATATGGTAAGCGTGATTCATGACTCGTAAGAAAGAGGAATAAAATCTAATCCAAATTAAACAATGGATGATATACCTTGATTGGATAAGAAATATGTAAAGCACCAATAATCCTATACCGTTGAGAGAAAAATTGAGAAAGAACTTCTATGCACACAAAAATATCAATCATTAATCCGGAAAATACTTTTTCTTATTGATGGAATCATCCCCGTATATGAGCAACTTATTACTCTAAATGGGATTTACGGAGCCAGACTACCCAAGCATCCTCAAAACATTTTTCTAGAGTCAAGACGAGATGTGTATACCACTCATGCATTTTCTAAATGGATTTATTACGTGGACATATCTTGAAACCGAAATGAAACTCAAGTCATTCTCCACCACAAAACAAAGGATATCTAAATAAAATAACATATATTATTTGTTACACCTTTTATTTTGTGGTGAAGAATGACTTAAATTCGAAAATAGTGTCCACATAGATTTATTATTTTCTAAAATATATAATATATTTGAATCATCTCATTATAGTATCAATCAATAATAGATAAACAATTTAAGAGAATGAACTAGTTGTCCGCAAGTTGCTAGTTCCTATATAACTTGTAATGCATATCCAATGGAATCCAAAACTATCAATGGCTGCTCGTACCTAGAAGTTGATACCCTAATGGACACTAAAATTGCACTTGTCATGATTACGGTATTGATCTTCGGTTACATGCCTTGAGATCAGAACAGCATGCTATAGACGAAATGGAAGTCATGTTAATTTGGGATCCCGATGCCTCGTCAAGATAGCAGTCACGCTGATGTGAAATAGAAGTCACGCTGATCTGGGAACGACATACTTCGATCTGGTAACCATTTTCAGGATTAACAAAAGATCAGACAAGCTTTAGGATTTTATGTATAGTAGTGAGACAAAGACTCACTTGTTTAGACATGAATAGCAAAGGATGACTAATAAATGAAAGCAAATAAGATAGTTGGGCACCTTCCCTGTCTTGTACAATGTAACAAACAAGTGTTGACTGATGTGTATGTCGTTACCAAAACATTGGTAGAGTTTTGCTATCTCTATGAGAGTATGCGACGGAACAAATGGCGAAGGTGAAATGAACATGATGAATCAATGGAGCAAACTATCATTTGAGGAAAGGAAATAGAGATGGGACCATATCTCCATCAATTGTAGACAGGCGATTAGGAAGAAAGTGAAGGGACGGAGAAAGTTGGATGCTAGAAAAGAAAGCGAGAGATGGCGGAACAAAATATGGGAGGGAGAGAATAAGTCGGCTGTATTTTAGCGTGTCGTTTGTTTTTTAGGGCCGGCTGAGGGCAAGGAAGCGAGACTCGTATTTTAGCGTGTCGTTTGTTTTTTTCTCGACGATGTACGTGTGCTGGTAAATATAATTTAAACCAGCTTTGAAAACATGATGTTGGGACAGCGTGTCAGTATCGACATGATTTCTTGTAGTGTATTGATATACAAATTATTTATATTATGACTCAGTTTGATAACCGAATCAAATTCATGGTATTTCCACATTGCCATCTATTTTGTGACATTGTCACTTAGCCCTTTTATTTCCGAATTTCATGTTTTATTTGGTGATTACCTTTTCACCTAGGTTTTCCAATCTAGTATTCATTTATTTTCCCATATGGGTTAGGTAATACCTCAAATCATAGGTCATGTCATTAAGTTCAATTTAATGTATTCATTCTCATATGTCAACTTAGGCATAACTTATGTCTACCCCAATCTCTCTCACTCATGATGAGATGAAATAAGCACTTGACTATAGTCCAAATATAAAGTTCATCTCATTCCAAGAGCACAGATAGTGTATCCACACATTGTTTTAAATTTTTCACACTTTAGGTTGAATTATGCTTAATCGTAATTTCAAATGATGAATATCCATTTCAATATGACAATATTCTTATATTTCATTAAGTCAGGTGCCTTGTGCACAACTTCTTTAAGATTTCATTATTACATGACTTCATGAATCTTTTAAATTTACACCTCTTGTGGCATTAGCCTTAGTCATTTCCTCAAGGTCTCTTGGGGTACAAGTCCCTTTGGAGTGATCTCATCCTTATGCATTTAGGGAGTGCCTCTCACATTTACCACTTGGGCCTCATGAACTCATGAAGTTGGCCAATCTCCTAATTCATGGGCCTCAGGCAAACTTAGTTGTTACCTCCCGACCCTATGTTTTTATGCATTCTACACACAATCAGCTCCTAATCTCATCGGTCTTATGTACTTCTAATACTCCCAACTTGATCTCAGGAGTTACTTAGGGCTCTATCCTACCTTAAGGGTTTATTAAGATATCACAACTTTAACGATTCTCAAGCATATTATTCTCTTATGTAATTCTTCGACCCGAATTTCCTTCATGTCTCTCTTGGATACACATTATCCATTTTATGTCCCAACATTGGACTTAGACTGCCTTTCCTATCTAGGGCTTGGTGCCATCATGGTCTTCCCAATCTAGGGCATAACCATTTCATGACCTACCCTATTTGGGGATTAGCTGTTCGCATTATGAACTTGGGCATAACTAACAAAAACCTAGCATCTATCCCTCCCATGATTAGAAAGCTAGTTAGGTTTGTTCTTTAGATGTGACCAAACTAGGATAAAATTAAAATATATTTACATACTAATTTAAATATATGCTAATAAGAAAGTTAATTCATGAAATATATTACATACATTTCCCTTGCTATCTAATACTCACTTAATGGAGGAAAATATGAATATGATTAATACATGTATTAAAATGACAATTGGAATTATCATGTGCAATCACATAAATTAAAGTGGAATAAATACATTAAATATGTTACTTGAGTAAACGGTGAAATTTCATGCATAATAATATATATGTCTTTTTGTAACAATATGATATTAATAGGACTCCATTAAGTAAGTGTTGATAATAAAGAAATATTATTTGGAGAAAAATAGTGGTAATGTGTCAAAAATCTTAATGGTACCATAACTCATAAAAGGAAATCTCAAAATAAAAATACAATAGATAAAATGTGTTCTTTGGGTCCCAATTGCCTTGGGAGCCAAGTTTCACATTATTTGTGAAATAATAACTATCTTAATTCTATTTGGAAAATAAAACTGGATAAGAGCCAAAATTATTAAATAAATTATTAAAAGTCTCCAAAAGTGGAATTAAACCCCAAATTCGAAATGTACATACCAAAATTAGCATATGCATCAATTTTCATCGTATTTGGACAAACTTGCCTAACCTAGTGTAAATTAGGATAGAGAATGTATATTAAAGCCCAAATATTAAATAATGTGTTAAATAACTCCTGAAATAAAGAACTAATGAAAAAATTTGGATCTACATGCCTTAACTAATCTTGGGGTCAAATTTCATATTAATTTGACTTTGTTTGGACCCTCAATTTTATTTGGAAAGATTAGACATAATTAACTTAATCTCACTTTATTGTGATTCAAATTGGATACTCGATTTATATGTCATGCACCTCTGATTTTTTTGATGATTTCCTAATATGAACGTGTAATGTAGATTTACTGGTTTCGTAACTCATTATAACCCTTGGATTTTGATCTTGCGACGTCTGCATCCCCTTCTACCATCATTTTCTTTCCTTTTTCATGAGCAATAACTAGTTTTCCTCTCTGATTCTTTCTCTCCTTTTACCATCTATCTTTCTCCCTTCCCTTTTCTTCCTTATCTCCCATGTTCCTTGCCTCTCTCCAAGCATAAAGAGTAAATATATGCTTGGGTCTTGTATCCCCTACACTCTGCCGCACCCTACTTCCATAATCCTCTGTTTTTCCCATTATTCTTTTACTTTTCCTTGCCTCTTGGAATCTCTGTACCTACGAACCCCCATAAAGGCCACCCATGATCATCCTTGGGGCCCTAAAATCCCAACACAACACTCATGGTTCCATGATTTTCCCTCCTCGTACTTCTCCTTGATCTTGCCGACAAACTCCTCAGCATTGGCGACCGAGGCACCATTTCTGGCCATCGTGAGAAGCTAGGAAGGATCAGAGATTTTCCATGTGATCTGGAGAAGATTATGGGGCTTTATGCCTACCCAACTCAAGGTATAACTTGTTTCCCCTTTTTGGGAGTTTGTATGTTGTCAGTTGCAATCCTAGATGCAGAGGCACCATCTTTCTTTATTTCTATCATCGTTGGTTGCATTGAAGCTTCATGAACTCATCTGACTGGTTCCCAGATAACGAGTTGGAGAAAGTCCCAAATCCTCCTCACTGGTCATTGCTCCAGGTGATGGATGTGGTGTGAGAGGTTGAGGGAGAGATAATCACTTTGTCTATTCCCTACTCTGCCCCACTCGTTTCCATTACTTTCTGTTTTTTCATCAAGGGTAAACTTGTCTTTTTGCCCTCTTTGTTTTATTTTATCACGTTGAGCCGTGCTTCTAGTTGACTATTGGTCCCCAGGATAGGTCACGTGAGGCAATCGGTACATCTCAACAAGGTTTTATATATAACCAAGTAATGTTTTTACAACGCTTATTAGAATTTTTTGATTGGTCGAGTTTTTGAAAATTTCATTACAAATTATGTATAGATCAATAAAATAAAATATGCTTCAGAATCATGGTGTTTGACTATCTCATGATATTGGCCTCCTTGCCTAATTCCAATCTATTAAATAAGTGTTTTTTTAAAGATTTTCATAATTGATTAATATTCTTAAAATACATAACTAATAAATTTATAAGTCAAAAAATAAAGTAAAATATGATATGAACTCAAAAAAATGTAATCTACAATATGGCATAGTTTTCCTACCTAATTCAATAATAACAAAAAGGCAATTTATAGGATTTATCTAATTAACGTAAACCTAACGCTAATCTTGTATATGACTTTAATAGGTTGCTTATGGACTGAGATGGAATTAGGGTTTTGACCTTAAATACATGAGACCTTATGTGAGGTATGATTGCATTATTAATTTTTCTATACCAGTATTTAACACAAATTATCTCTTTCTTGAGAACCTACACAATCTCTCTCTTTTGAAAATGTACTCCTTGTGAAATATTCTCTTTGATTATTATCTTATGATTGTCATACTTTATTGGATAGTCTTTTTTACTCTGAATTGTACTTTTCTTCTTGAAGGAACCCTAATTTACCCACTTTTGTGGTAGATGATTTTATTGTCCATTTTTGTGATGGAAATCTTATAAAAGATTGACCTTTATACTTGCCTATACATTTAGCATGTTATGTGATTCGGTAGACCTAGAGTAATGTAATACTTTGGTTACTTGGGTTTTATTCCCCTACATTTTATTATCAGACATTGGGTTTTATTCCCCTACCATGCACTGAGGTTTAAGTACTCTTGCACTTTTATATATTTGGGATGGAGGATCGTATGCCCCATACCTAGCATGTATGCTAAGGGAGTTTGGTTGTGTGCCATTCTCTGTCAAGTTTTAAGGTTGTGAGCCTTAGCCTCCACTAACTTTATATTGCATTAGTGCTATGTTTATCTTACATTCATGCAAGTTGAATATTATAGTGATGGGTCTTGATCCCTAAATTATTTATGTGTACTTTTGTGGCACCTCTTTTACGTTTTAATAGTGGAAAGTATTCTTCTAGTTTGTCGTCTTATGAAAATTCATATTTTTTTATACCTATTTGGGTAGTGCTTATCATTTCTATCAGAAGCCTTGATTATTTGACATCCTTTCTTCTTTGCATTTCTCAACCCATGTTTAATATGTAGATAGAAGTCTTTATGATAATACATCTACTTTTCTCCTTTGGTTGGGGGTATGCTTCCAACCCCAGGCGTAGGACTTGGAAGACTGGACATGGTGACATGGACCTTCTAGGCGGAGCACTTGGGGAGATAGAGTTCAGATAAATGGATATCCCTCTACTTCAATCCTTATGTTGTAACTTTCATGTAAACCCTATATGGAAGATGATGATCTACTTTTATAAAATTGAATATAGTAATGACATTTTATTCTGTGGTTATATTCTGGTCTCTTTTGTGTATCATCATTTGAGAATTAAAAATTTTATTCAAGTATGCTTGAAAATATGTTTTTATTCTCAAATTAAGTAGGGAGTGGATCCCCTCTCAGGTACCACTCCTTATAAGATGACACCAGAGCCCGTAGTGGTTGGAATTTGACTATTTCCATTTTGTCTCCCTAATTAGAACCCTTATCTTACATATTCACTTTCTAAGTGGCATGCTTACCCTAGAATTGACCTATGATGTGCATCATATGAGGAAAGATTGATTTAGGATCGTATGAGGTACACATAATCATATTTTGGAAACCCTAATGTGATGAGTCTCAAGTTTCACAAATCATATAATATAGGTTAGTAATGACATGTATCTTTGAATACAATGGGTTGACTTGATGATAGAGTTAAGTTATGAGGATATTGAGGTAGTAGGATAAGGAGATCTTATAGGGAAAATTGTGACTTGGTTCACACAATTGATTTTGGTGCCACTTTTGTTGTATATCGCTTGGATTATTATCATGAAAATTATTTTCATTACACTGTTATATGTATAAAAGCAACTTTTTTGGATTTCACAAAGCTTTTCTTCACCTTGGTCACAAAAAATAAATATGTGAATTTTAGTGGAGAAACCCTAGAATTAGATGGAATAGATTTCCTAAACCCTTGTTTGAGTGGATGTGGTGACTAGGATAGTAATCTTATACTAAAGGTTTAGTTGACCTACCCATATACACCCTATTAACTTTTGGGTGTTCATGTGAACCTTAGGGTTGTTAGGTTAGAAACCCAAGGACCTAAAACTCAATCCTAGGTGTTTATGACCAGTTAGTTGGACGTGTAATCTATGAACAACACAAACCCCCAAAATTTTCACAACTACAAGATCCATAAGTAACTCTAATACCTTGATGTTGCTTAGTTTGGCTTATTAGGTTAAACCTTTTAAGGAATGGAGTATAGGTGGTTGATAATACATGGACGGTTGGATTTCAAGGACAAAATCCTTTAAGAGGTGGAGTATTGTAACAAACCAAATCCTAGCATCCTACCCTATCCCATGATTAGAAAGTTGGTGAGGTTTGTTCCTTAGCTGTGGCCAAACAAGGATAAAATTAAAAGATATTTACATAATAATTTTAATGTATGCTAATAAGAAAGTTAATTCATGAAATTTATTACAACATACATTTCCTTTTCTATCTAATACTCACTCAGTTGAGGAAAACATGATTAATACATGTGTAAAAGTGACAATTGGAATTTTCATGTATAATCATATAAATTAAAGTGGAATAAACAAATTAAATATGTTCATTGGGTGAAAGGTGGAATTTCATGCATAATAATAGTATATAAGTCTTTTTGTGACAATATGATATTAATAGGACTGGATTAAGTAATTGTTGATAATACAGATATAATATTTGGATAACAACAATGGTAATGTGTCAAAAATGTTAACCGTTCCATAACTTATAAAAGGAAATGTCAAAATACAAATAAAATAGTGAAAATGTATTCTTTGGGTCCCAATTGCCTTGGAAGCCAAGTTTCACATTATTTGCATAACAATAACTATCTTAATTCTAATTGTAAAATAAAATAGGATAAGAGCCAAAAGTATTAAGTAAAATGTGAAAAGTATCCAAAAGTGGAATTAAACCCCATATTTGAAATCTACATACAAAAATTAGACTATGTGTGAATTTTCATCTTATTTGAACAAACTTGCCTATCCTAGTGTAATTTAGGAGAGAGAATGTATATTAAATCTCAAATATTAAATAATATGTTAAACAACTTTAAAAGTAAAAACTAATGCCAAAATTGGGATCTACATGTCTTAATTAGTCTAGGGATCGAATTTCATATTAATTGGATTTTGTTTGGACCCTCAATTTGATTGGAAAAGAAATGAAATAATTAACTTAATCTTAGTTTATTCTAATTTGTATTGGATACCTAATTTATATATCATGTGCCTCTGATCTTTTGTGGATTTCCTAGCCTGAATGTTTCACGTAGCCATACTAGTTTTGCCTCTCATTATAACCATTGAATCTTGATCATTCGACGTCTGCATCCCCTTATACCACAATTTTCTTTCCTTTTTCATGAGTAGTAACTAGTTTTCCTCTCTAATTCTTTCTCTCCTTTATCCACCTACCTTACTCACTTCCATTCATTTCCTTATCTCTCACATTCATTGCCTCCATCTGCACCCAAATAATACATATATGCTAGGGTTATGAATCCCCTACGCAATATCGCACCCGACTTCCATAATCCTCTGTTCTCCCTCTATTCTTTTCCGTTTCCTCACCTCCTAGCATCTATGTACCTTCTAACCCATATAAAATCCACCCTTGATCATCTTTGGAGCCCAAGAATCCCAAGACAATGCCCATGGTCCCATGATTTTCCCTCCCCGTACTTCTCCCTGATCTCACCAACAAGCTCCTCAGCGCCAGTGACCGAGGAACTGTTTCCATCCATCGTGACAAGTTGGAAAAGATTATAGCTTTTTGGGTGATCTGTAGAAGATTCTGGTGGCCTTGTTTCAAAAAAAAATGAGGTATAACATGTTGCCCCTTTTTGGGATTTTCTATGTTGTCAATTGCAATACTAGTACTAGAAGCACCTTCTTTCTTTATTCCCGACATCATTGGTTACATTGATGCTTCATGAACTCGTCTGACTGGTTCCCGAATAGCGAGTTGGAGCAAGGCCCTGATCCTCCTCGCTAGTTGTGGCTTTAGGTGACGGTGTGGCATGTGAGGTTGAGGGAGAGATAATTACCTTCTCTATTCTCGACTATGCCCCACTCATTTCCATTATGTTTTGTTTCTGCATCAAGGGTAAACATGACTTTTTGCACTCTTTGTTTTATTTTATCGTGTTGAGTCGTGCTCTTGGTTGATCGAGGGTCCACGAGCCAGGTGTCATGTGGCGATTAATACGTCTCAGCAGTGTTTTATACATAAATGGATAAAGTTTTACGAGGCTTATTTGAATTTTGTGATTGGTTGAGTTTTTGAAAATTCATAAATAATTATGTACCACTCAAAAAATAAAATTAAAAAATATGCTTTGAAATCATGGTGTTTTCTCTATTTAATGATATTTGTCTCATTGCCTAATTCCAATTTATTAAATAAGTGATTTTCAAGTATTCACATAATTGATTAATATTCATAAAATCTATAACAAATAATATATAAGTCAGAGAAATAAAGTAAAATATGATATGAACTCAGAAAAATGTAATCTATAATGTGGGATAGTTTTGATAACCTAATTCAACAATAATGAAAAGGCAATTTTAGGTTTTATCCAATTAATGTAAACCTAATCCTAATCTTGTAAATGCCTTCAATAGGCTTCTTATGAACAGAGATGGTGTAACATCCCATGATTTGAGGCCTCGGATAACATGATCTTAAAAGGAATGATTGGACTACCCATATCACCAAGGTGCACCTCCTTTTCCGGGAACCCATCACTAAAGAATTTCATAGTTAAGCATGCTCAGCTTGGAGTAGTATTGGGATGGGTGACCTGTCGGGAAGTTGATCCTGGCATGCACGTGAGTGAGGACAAAGCGCACAGTTAAGGCTAGTGGTGGTCTGTGGGGACAGTCATCATTCTTGAAACTCTACTAGAGCCTTGGTCAGTGGCCTCGGGTGTTACAAATGGTATCAGAGCCATAACCCCTCCATTAGGTGGGGCCCACATGGACATGGCATGCCAGTCTTGAGCCGTGCAGTCCAGGCATGTAGGAAAGGGTTGTCCATGGTTGACGTAGCCACCCTTGCACTGGTATTCTTTGATCGGGAGCTGGGTGTCCATGGGCCATTGTGGGTCTGCACTGAAATGGGGAAGAGATTATGAGGCCTTATAGTTGAGCCTTGACGAGGACGTCAAGAGCCTAAGTGGGGGAGATTGTAACATCTCAGGATTTGAGGCCTCGGATAAAATGATCTTAAAAGGAATGATTGGACTACCCATATCACCAAGGTGCACCTCCTTTTTCGAGAACCCATCACTAAAGAACTACACAGTCAAGCGTGCTCAGCTTGGAGTAGTACTGGGATGGGTGACCTGTCGGGAAGTTTATCCTGGCATGCATGTGAGTGAGGACACATCACACACTTTAGGCTAGTGGTGGTCTGTGGGGACAGTTGTCATTCCTGAAACTCTACTGGAGCCTTGGGCAGTGGGCCCGGGCGTTATAGATGGAATTAGGGTTTTGACCTTGGATACATGTAGGCTTCATGTGAGATATTATTGCATTATCTATATTTCTGTATTGAGTAGTTAACCCAAATTATATCTCTCTTGATATCCTACACAATCTCTCTCTTTTAAAAATTTAATCCATGTGAAATATTCTCTTTGATTCTTATCTTATGATCGTCATACTTTGTTGGATATTTTTTTACTCTTAATTGTACTTTTCTCTTGATCGACCCTAACTTTTATGGTAGATGATTTTGTTGTCCATTTTTGTGATGCAAATCTTATAAAAGACTCAACTTTATACTTGCCTCTACATTTAGCATGTTATTTAATTTAGTAGCCCTATAGTAACATAATACTTTGGTTACTTGGGTTTTATTCCCCTACGTTTTTTATCAGGCATTGGGTTTTATTCCTCTGCCATGCGCTGAGGTTTTAGTCCTCCTACACTTTTATATATTTGGTATGGAGGATGGTATGTCCCATACCCAACTTGTATGCTAAGGGAGTTTGGTTGTGTGCCATTCTCTATTAGGTTTTAAGGTTGTGAGCCTTAGCCTCCACTAACTTTATAATATGCTAGTGTTATGCTTATCTCACTTGCATGTAGGTTGAATATAATTGTGATGCGTCTTGTTCCCTAAATTATTTATGTTTGCTTTTGTGGAACCACTTTTATGTTTTAATAATGGCAAGTATTTTTCTAGTTTATCATCTTATGAAATTCATATTCTTTTATACCCAGTTGGGTAGTTGTAACATACTAGATCTCAGACCCTACCTTGGAAGTTGACATTTTGGACTTAGCCAAACAAAGTTGAAGGTTAAACCTAAATAGATGTTTAGTATAACCCCAATGAGCTAGTGCATATAAATATCACCTTAATGAAACCTAATGTCCTAACATTAATCTTAGGTTTATAATGGACACATAAAATATGCCACATAACTCATTTTGGTGGTAATATGAAGATAAGAAACTTACTTGGATGAATAATTTAGATAATGGGCCGTTAATGGGCCATATGACATATCTCATAAAAAGAAGTCACAAAAGTGGAAACAAACTTCAAATTAAAAATCTACATATCAAAATTAGCCTACGTGTCAAATTTCATCTAATTTGGACCACCTTGAAATATTAGGATAAGTTTAAGAGAGAGAAAATGAGTAAAAAGCATAAGTAATTAATAATTTGATTATATAACTTAAAAATATGGAACTAATGGCAAATTAATATTCAACATATCAAAGATAACTTGTGGATAAAGTTTGGTCCAATTTGGATGTAGTTTGTGCAAGTTATGCAATTTTTAAGTACATTTTGGACTTTTCTGTAATTTACCCAATTGGGAGGCTTTCTTTGCAAATTTTCACATGAATTATAATCCTTATATATTACCTTACCATTATCAAGTTTTTGAACCATAGGGTGCCTAGTTGCACCTTGGTTTGAAGGTGTTTATGTCACAAGTTGGTTATTTTGGCGCCAGTAGTACATATACTGATGACCCTAAAATTAATGCCAACACAACAAAAGTGATACCATAAAAGGAGAAACTATCAGTAGGAGTTAACCCGACACACGTATACCAGCTTCTACAAGTGCTAGTATAGGCTAAAAAATGCTGGCACAGGGATATACCGAAGTCAGTATTGCCAACATTTATCAGATGTGGGTATAGCCTATACCAACATTTTTGAGCATATACCATCATTTTATTGACTGTTGGTAAAGGATCTTATTATTATAGTGATAAAAAGTCGTTAAAGATAACCCAAGAGGGGTTGCTAATGCTAAGGTTTGAAAGATAAGTTGAGTAATCATTCACCTTAACCTTATTGGGTGTGAATTTTGAAGACAAAATTCCTTTAAGGAGGGGTGAATGTAATATCTTCGATTTTGATAAAATTGAATTATATAAATAAAAGTGATGAATTGAAAAGTAAACTCCCTAATGATATTATTGATAGAGTGATATTTTTACTTATGAAACTATTTATTTTGCAAATATGTCATTGGGGCACATGACAAAGGAATAAGTGGTTTTGTGTACAAATAAATGTTAATTGCTTTATGAATTATTGGATAATAGAAATATGATGTGATATGCAAGTTTCTAAAGGAAAATAAGATGCATGGTGTTTTAGATAATTAATAGATTAATTCTTTAGACAATTTGCAACACTTGTTTGGAGACATAAATTAGTATTGTTGTGATCCTAACTTTTGGTATAGTAGAAAATAAAAAAGAAGAGAATTCTGGAAATTGGGAGAAAAAAGATATTCATTAGATAATGACATTGTTTTAAATGATGTTTAAAAGTACCAAGTTTTGTATGGAAAAGACATTCCATTAAATACCAATTACTAAACATAACTTGGAAAAGGTATTAGGGAGTTCCATTGAAATAAGGATGGTTAATTGGAGGAATATATCAAAGAAAGAGGTAGAAGAATAATCTAGAATTCATGATCAAATAGCCAATAAAGTGTTATGCGTTTATATGCTCTATTTTATGGCTTTTTGTGTCAATCAAGTAATACGAGTAAGTAGTTTAGGAATCATATTGAAGAAATAAAAGATAATGTTTCCAATCAACAAGGGTTTAAGGACTTTTGATAGGAAAGAATCTCGATTACCTTTGGATTTGATGTTTCATATATGTATGTCGTGAGATGTGGCTCTTTCTTTAATCACATACCTAATCAACATATGCATGACTATTATGGTCGCACAAAGAAGAGGAAGATTGAAAAGTCATGATGTCTTGATGGGAACCAAGTCCTAATAAAGGAAAGCCAGTAAAGGGTTCCACTGAGCATCTATATAAGGAGCCACTAGCGTTCACACCTCCACCTGAGAGGTACTGTTATCTCTATAATGAATGGAAGAGAGATCCACATGCCCCTTCCGTGGTCACTTCTCAATTCATCAGACCATCACCCTGCCTTACGTAGATGCAAGGTTGAACAAGTAGTAGCATGACTTGTTGTCCTGCTTTTAAATAAATATTATAGGGTTCTGAGTGGCTAAAAGGAACGCCATTACAAAACATGTCAGACACTAATTCATTTTTAGATCTATCATATAACATTTAAGACTCTATGATGACCATAATTTTTTCATTTGAAAGGTAGAACCGATTATAAAGCATGCCTCTATCCCAAGATCAGATTTCAAAATATATGGAAATGAAACCTATGTATGTGAACCCACTCAACTAATATTTTTAAAAATAGGATTTGCAGTCAACAATAGTTTATGTTTGGGAAATTTAACGATCATTCATTTCATATAGGTGATTTGCAAACCTTGCATTGATAGACCATGTCAGCATCAATTTGTCATTAAGGAAGACAAATGTGGCTAGCATGTGTTTTGAGGATATGATACAACATTATTGAGTGACAAGTACCAAATGAAGTTGTAATGACCTCACTTTTCAGCATCCCCCAATTAAGGAATGACCCAAAAAGTTAAGATTCATTACATAAAATTCCCAAGGATCTAGATTTCACCAAATAACAAATAATAGAAAATAATTTCTACTAGTTTTGATATTGTTTACAAGATGCTCCACTAAGGAGTTACATGAATTCCTATCATCAAAATTGTACATAATAGAAGATCTATCTAATCCTCCTTACAAGTTAGCTTTGTTGTCTTCAAGTAATTTCATCTATCCATCATATCTTTATATCTTCATATTTAGCATGTACATAAAACTTTGTAAAACAAAAAGGTGGCTCAATATATTGCTATATTGTGTACGTGAGGTGCATCTAAAAGTCTGTGAGCACATAACAATATATATTCAATCAATTACTTACAAATAAGAACTAGAAATTTATTCACATATTATTCTTTTATTTGAAACTCATAGTGACATTATAATTGAATAAAATGTAAAACAACCAGTAATTTAATTGTTCAGTCCTCAAAAAAGCCTTAGCAAACACCGACAAACAATATTGTGGGTAGTAATAATCGTAACTGCGTACCTCTTGTAGAATCATGCATATTATTGAAACATATTTTAAGCATGCCATTCCATTTAAAACAAGCAAAGAGGAATCCAACCATTTAATCTGCATGTATGTAAATGCTAAAGTGTCACTATCATATTCAACAGATAAACCCTACTCGGGTCCTAATCTAGGGTTTTAGGGTTTGGATGAGGAATAAGGGTATAAACCCTATTTCCATCGCATGTTAACCATTAGGTCTAATTACTAGATCCAACATATCTTTTCATTATGATTACTTGGATTCAATCAAGTCCATTAACAACATTGCAAGTTATGATCTTTAACCCTAATTCTTCATGTGCATGATTATCCACATTAGAAACCCTAAGTACCACCAACATGATTATGATTGTCTTTGATCATTATTATATTAAATGCCATCATATTATAACAAGATTTGAGAGAATTTAATGTATTCAATTTATGTTGTTGTATAAAAAATCTTGGGTTTTTATGTTATAATCACCACTTTAACACATATTAGCATCACTTTTAGAATTGGGATTAGAATTAGGTTTCAAATATATTTTATTCGTGTTCCTATCATTTTTTTAATCAAATTGGTATGCATTTTTGCTATTTTTGGACTTTCCTAACATTTTATATAAATTAAGCAAAATCAATATTTATAATTTTAAATGATGCCATTTGGTGACTTGCTATTAATCAGCACCAAAGAACCCAAGACATGGTTCAAGCTTTGATTTAACTTTGGACAACTTATAATGTGTAACATCCCTGACCTGGGTTATAACCTAACCCTAGATGTTTTGCCTAAACATGTAATTATATACTTGTGAATACTCTCTGGCATGTAATTAAGTTCCTCAGGAATATATACTTTCAATTTTGTCCTTTTAAACAAAGTTGTAGCATTGTTTTGTAATGCAGGGACCTATGTGCAAATTACCCAGTTAAGGGGTTTAACTTGCAATGTTCACAGGTTAAGATGTTCTTTTGATGATGAGACATCATATGAGTGAATATGATGAGGGATGATGGATTTCCCAAGTTTGGGCATCAAGATGCAGCTTGTGGAATGATCCTTGTGCTTAAAAACCCTAATTTGGAGTAAAGTGCAATTTACCCAAATTGTGGGGTGCAATTTATAAAATACACCTTCTAGAACATTTTTTATGACTCTTGACATCATTTAGAGTAAAAATGATGAAAGGGACACATGAATAAGTAATCAGATAAGAAAAATGATTTTGTGCATAAAATTCACCAAGTATGAGTAAGGAGACCCTTCATATATGTACCCTAGTTGAAGGTTGGTTTTCGTTTCCCTTAGATCTTGAGTTTTGATGAGATTTGCATAAATTTGGATAGCTTTGGCGTGCCTTAGAAACAAGGAGGGGCTTAGATGAGAATTTCATGTTCTAGAAGTCCTTATGATGGAAATAGCCTAAAGTATATAAACCTTCACCCTTGCAAACCAAGTGAACGTATCACTTATCCTTTTCATTTCTCATCTTTCTCAAACGGCCAAGGAAGAGCTATAGACTTCAGGGAGACTACCACGTAGTTCTAAGGTGAGAAAGAACCATCTTCTAGCTCGGATTCTTGGATGAATTCATCATATAAGGTTGGTTCTATGGATAACTTACTTAGATTCTTTGTTCTAGCCGACCATCCCTATCTTTTCCTTGGAAAATCACCTATGGCCGAGTTGTGGAGCTCAAGACGCCATTAGAGGCTTGAATCTTGGAAGCTTGGAGCTCTAGGAACAATGTTTGAGGCGGGTTTTATAACTCTAAACTCTTTGCTTTATATGCATATCTTTGTTCTTGCTTTTAGTGCTTAGTTCTTCTTCTACCTCCCTGCTTCCTTGCACTTTTGCAAGCAAAACGGTGGAGTAACTGACCTGAACAGAGGTTGAAGATGATGGGCGTGAATTCCTAGGCAACTTTATCAACCGACCTTGGACCCTTTTGGTCCGTTTAAGGTCAAACGGTCTCAAACCGTTTGATCTCAAAACGATCTTGCAAGACCGTTTGGATCAAAACGGTCTCAAGACTGTTTGATAGTGTTGACCAAGGGACGACCATTTGAGGGTCTGTTGGTAATATATGGAATTTCATTCCTACAAAGAATCATAATCTAATTCCTAACCAATTGAGAGTTGAAGGCACTTCAACACCCTAACCCTAATCGGGTTGAAATTGCTGATTTCAAGTATAGATCTTGTTGAGTTTTGGGTTGAAGGACCCAAACGGTCTCAAGACCGTTTGGGGATTCATCCAAACGGTCTAAAGACCGTTTGGTGTCAACCCAAGACCGTTTGGAGGTCTAGGGTTGAGGTAATTTGATGGATTGAGGGTCCAATTGCAACAAATTGAAGAATTGATAAAAGTGCTGATTTTAGATCCATTTAGGGTTCAACCCTTATCCAACCGACTTGGTTTTTGGTCAAACTTTGGGCAAACGGTCTCAAGACCGTTTGGGCTAAGTTTGGGCCCAATTGGAGGTCAATTGATGGGTTCAACCTCAACTTCATTCACATTGTTGAACATTGATGACTATCCGGTTGAAACCCTAATTGAGATGGACTTAATCCCTAATTGATTTTCAATTGAGGGTCAATTTGGTGTCCAATTGATTAAGGCTCATCCTAATTGACTCAATTTGTAAGTGGTTAACATGGATTTGGATAATTGAGGGCTTCAATATATATAACCATAATCGATTGTAACTTTTGAACCACTTTTGATGTCCAAACGGTTTGAGCCCATTTGGACCAAACGGTCTCAAGACCGTTTGGATCCAAATGGTCTCAAGACCGTTTGAGATCAAACGGTCTCAAGACCATTTGGGGCCAAACGGTCTCAAGACCGTTTGGGCTGAAAAGATCTCAAGGTCGTTTGGACCAATCGATCTCAAGTCGTTTTGATCAAACGGTTTCAAACCGCATAAGCTTCAAACGGTTTTGAAGTCAACCTTCCCAAACGGTCAACACACCCAAACGGTCTCAAGACCGTTTGAGGTCAAATGGTCTCAAGACCGTTTGAGGTCAAACGGTCTCAAGACCGTTTGAGGTCAAACAGTCTCAAGACCGTTTGAGACCAAACGGTCTCAAGACCGTTTGGTGGTTGAAGGTTGAAACCGTTTGAAGGTCTTCAAGGTTGTTTGTACTTAATCAATTGAAGGTGTAATTGGTTCAATGATGGTCTGATCTAAACCTTAATGGTAACCTAGGAAATTAAGGGACTAAGTGACTAATGAATTGACTCATGATGATGATCAATGGGAAATTTACCAAAATACCCTTGAGGGGTTCAATTGAGTAATACCTTGTTCTAATCAAACGCTAATCACATGTTAATGGTGATTTGGCTGATGATAGTCAATGAGGACTTGACCCAACCTAATCTTGAGTGGTGTAATCACCATATACTAGTAAGAGGAGAGAGAAAGTACCATTTATGGTGGAAACTCAAGTAAAGTACCTTCAATACATATGAATGTGCATGTTTAGGGTATGATCCACCTATGTGAGATCATAGAAACCCTAATTATGATAATTGATGAATCTTAATCTTATCTGAGAGCTTTAATAATGATGTTTCTCATACATGATGATGTTATGAGTTCAATTCACCATGATGTGAATAGTAAACCCTAATTCTAGGGTGATGACATGTAATGTGAATAGTAAACCCTAATTCTAGGGTGATGACATGTAATGTGAATAGTAAACCCTAATTGATGAAAATCAGGGAACCTAACTCTAGTAAGAGTAGGAAGGTACAACTTCTTTGAAAAGAATCATTTACTGTTATCAGTTGAAATAATCATGCAAGTTCCTATATGAGGATGATCATATCCAGGTAAGGATTATGATACTATATTCATTGAAATCATGTTGTTAGCTTTATGAATAGTGAAATATCCAAGACCGTTTGGAGATCATCCAAACGACCTCAAGACCGTTTGAGCCAAGTTTGGGCCCAATTGGAGGTCAATTGATAGGTTCAACTCTGATTTGAATTATATTGTTGAACATTGATGATTAGCCGATTGGAAACCCTAATTGAGTTAGACTTAACCCTAATTGGCTTTCAATTGAAGGTCAAATTGGTACCCAATTGGTTGAGGCTCATCCTTTTTGACTCAATTTGTAAAGTGGTTAACATGATTTGGGCCAATTGAAGGCTTCAACATAAGAAACCCTATTCAAATATAACCTATGTGTCACCTTTATGTTCATGCGGTTTGAACCCAAGTTAGTCCACACTCGTTTGAGTCCAAACGAGTCCACACTCGTTTGAGTCCAAACGAGTCCACACTCGTTTGAGTCCAAACGATTCCACACTCGTTTGAGCCCAAACGAGTCTACACTCGTTTGACCTCAAACGGGTTCACACTCGTTTGAACTCAAACGGGTTCACACTCGTTTGAACTCAAACGGGTTCACACTCGTTTGAACTCAAACGGGTTCACACCCGTTTAGACTCAAATGGGTCTACAACTGTTTAAGGTCAAGAGGGTCCACACTCGTTTAAGGCTCAAATGGGTCCAAGGTCATTTGAGGTTAAATGAGTTCAAGGTCATTTAAAAATCAAATGGGTCGAAGATTGAAGGTTAAACCCTAAACCAATTGGAGACCTTCAAGGTTGATTATACTTAATCACTTGAAAGTGTAAAAGGTTCACTGATGATCTAATCCAAACCCTAATGGTAACCTAAGATGTTAAGGGACCAAATGATTAATGAATTGACCCATGATGATGGTCAATGGGTAAATTACCAAAATGCCCTTGAAAGGTTCAATTGAGTGATACTTTGTCCTAACCAAATCCTAATCACTCAAGAGTGGTGAATTGGTCTATGTTAATCAAAGAGGACTTAATCTAACCAAATCTGGAGTGGTGTAATCACCATCTACTAGTATGAGGAGAGAGAAAGTACCAATTATGATGGAAACTCAAGTAAAATACCTTCAATATACATGAATGTGCATGATTAGGGTATGATCCTCCAGATGAGATCATGGAAACCCTAAATATGAAAATTGATGAATCTTAATCTTATCTTAGGACTTTAATGATGATGTTTCTCATACATGGTGATGTTATGAGATCAATTCACCAATAGGTGAATAGTAAACCCTAATTCCAGGGTGATGACATGTATTATGAATAGTAAACCCTAATTGATGAAAATAAGGGAAACCTAGCTCTTGTATGAGCAGGGAGATACAACTTCTTTAAATGAGTTATTTATTGTTATCAGTTGACTTAATCATGCAGGTTCCTATATGAGGATAATCATATCTAGGTATGGATGATGATACTATATTCATTAAAAGCATGTTGTTAGCTTTATGAATAGTGACATATATCCTGATGCCTTGTTAATAGCATCTTATGAGATTGATAGGCTGTGAGAGCCATGAATACCATCAAGGTCATGCTTTAAGAGATGACTTGTGATGAGAATATTGAGAAATGATAATTTATGAGAGTTAGGCTTGTTACATTTAGTATTCTTCCTTCATAGTTGCTATGTTAATGATTAATGTTTGAGAACTTGTATGATGATAAAAGAATACTAAATTGTACCTAACTAATCAAGTATAATCATACCATGTAGAGCCCTGATCATAGATCCATCATAGTCAGAAGTTATATGATGGTGAAACAGGTTTTCCTAAGGGAACTACTGGAGCACATACTTTTGAGTATGTGGGGTATATGGAAGTGTAAAACCTTACATACTAGTGTGGGAATTGATGTAGATGTATCTTAATCTATCAATCCTTCACTATGTGTTTATGCCGGGGTGATGTAACACTAATCTCCCGAGGAAAACTTTTATACCGCATCGATGAGAGATAAACAAGAAATCTTTCGATGGCGAAGAGAGTACAAAATGCCACTGTGACTCTAATAGCGAAGTACCAGAATACCCTGGTAAGCTATAGTAGTAGAGACACTAGATGTCCTGCATGTTTATCCTCATTCTGACTGAGGTAGTTGAAGGTCATGAGAATCCGGCTCTTTCGATGACCTAGTATGATACCGATGCGACTTACTAGTGATCGGTTGGAGCATGAGCGGTATACCTCATCTCCGCAGGGCATAATGATGTTTGTAAAACATAATCAACCGCATAGCATAACTGCTTAGGTTGAACTACGAAGAACATTGATTGATATTATATTGCTTATCCTGTTCAAGTATTAGTATACATGTTCTTCATATTCCTTAAATAAAGATGAGCATTTGTTAGTAAACCTGCTGTGAGTAACCTAAATTATCTGTTCATGATATTTCCTTTAATTGCTTTTAACAAAGTTTCTGGCGGAGAGTTATAACTCTCGCTGGGACAATTATTTAAAATTGTCTCATCCCGTAGATTTCTACCTTTAGGTGGACGTCGAGGTCGAAGGAACCAATCTGTAGGTGGACATCAGCAACATCAACAATTTCAGGAGCAGTAGTGACTTCAGGTGAAAACACTGTGATGTCTAGTCTTGTAGTCAGAATAGTCTTATGTCATCTCTGTACACTCAGGTCCTAGGAGTTTGTTGATATGAGAATTTTGGAATCTTGAGATTTTGTATCATGACGTACATAATCACTCGAGAAGTGATTTATCAGAGATGTAAACAGTTCATCTTACATTTATAAAAGGAGTTTCAGGTTTTTAAGATCTCGATTTTGAAAAGTTTTAATTTCTCGTGATTTTCGTATTCCGCTGATTAATCGAATCGCTTCTGCTATGTTTATCTCGTGTTTTGGAGATCAGAGCCCACAATTAGTGGTATCAGAGCTCTAGGTTTGCTGAGTCTACAGAGACATAGGACTTAGAATGTCAAGTCTATCCTTAGTACTTCTTTCTTATCTAATAGAGTCTTCTTCTCCTCAGGAGAAGAAGATAATTAAGGATGTCTGGACCACAGGAGGAGTACGAGGCCGAAAGTAGTGTTGCTGCACCTCGAGAAGGTGCAAGGAACCTAGAAATAGAGCAACCTGCACCTGAGCCACCCGTGGAGCCACCTCGGTTTGACCCAGCTGACATGGGAAACCCAGTTGTTCAAACTATGTTTGGGCAGTTTATGACTGCCATGACACATATCACCGACAGAATGCCCATGTCTGCACCTAGGGCACCTGCCCAGCCTGAAGGACAAGGTATCGGTAAGACGTTCGAGCGACTTCGTCATGTAGGAGCAACCGAATACTTTGGAACAGTCGATCCTGCAGATGCCGATCTATGGTTAACCGAGTTGGAGAAAGCTTTTAGAATCCTCAACATCCCCGAAGGTGAGAAGGGTTTACATGTTGTCTATCTTCTCAAAGGTAGTGCTGGTCACTGGTGGACAATGGAAGAGCAGAAGAGGCCTGGAATAGAGATATCGTGGGAAGACTTTTGTCGGGAATTTGTCCGCAGATATTTTCCAAAGACCTTCCTGGATGAGAAGATCTCTCAGTTTGAGAGACTGAGACAGGGTATGATGAACATTAGCGAGTATGAGGCTAAGTTCATGGAGTTGTTGCGATTCTGTCTGCATATGGCTACCACAGATGAAGAAAGGATTAGGAGGTTTGAGAAGGGTTTGAATGCCGACATGACTACTCCCGTGTCTGCACTAGAAAACCGGGAGAGATTCTCTACCTTTGTTGAGTCAGTCCGAAGGATAGAAAGATCCGTAGTCGAGAAAAGACAAACCCAAAAGAGATATCCACAGTTCCAGGGATCTTCATCTAGAGACTTTAAGAAACCTAGATTCTCTGCACCTACACCTCCACCACCCAGATCGAGTTCTCACACTCAGTGGTCCCCAAGTAGAGGTAGAGGACGAGGTTTACCACTACAAGAGACTCGCAGTTCAGCGTCAATGTCAGTCACAGGACCACCCAGACCACAACAACTGGAAAGAAGTTGCTACAACTGTGGGAAGGTGGGACACTTGATGAAGGACTGCAGGTCTAGGCCTGTCAGTATGACACAGTCTCAGAGGCAGAATCAACAAAGATCACAGAGAAGGCAATCTCAAGGAGCAGCTCAAGGGCGTGGACAAGCGTCTCAAGCTGGATCATCAGCACCACCTCAACACCAGGCGACAACGAGGTTCTATGCTATGAACCCACCAGAAGCAGTAGTCAATCCACGGGTTGTGGCAGGTCAGATGGAACTTTTATATTCTGATATGTCTAAATCCTGTGTGGTATCTGTTTTGATCGACCCGGGTGCTACGCACTCTTTTATCACTCAAAGAGTGATTCATAACTGCAATATGACAGTTAAACCTAGGGCAGATAGCTTGTTGCTTGAAACTCCGTTGGGAGGATCTGCCGTTTTGCAGGAGGTATGCTCTCCCAACATCCTCTTCTTTTCTAATCATCGCATTCAAGTGGATCTTATACCACTTGATATGCAAGGATTTAATATAATCCTGGGGATGGATACCTTGGAAAGGTATAGAGTTGTCTTGGATTGTGAATCCAAGCTGGCTGTGTTTGCTGATGAGAGAAATACATGGATCTTTCAAGGAGAGAGAAAGATTCTACCCACCTGTCTTGTGTCAGCTATGGTTGCTAACAAGCTGATGAGGCAAGGATGCTATGCATTCCTAGCACATGTAGTAGATGTTACAAAAGAAGGTCCCAACCCTGCTAAAGTTCCTATAGTCAGGGAATTCAAGGACGTGTTTCCTGAAAAACTTCCAGGTATACCACCACCTCGGGAAATTGATTTTGAAATCAATTTGGCCCCAAATACGAAACCTATAGCCCAGACACCGTATAGGATGGCGCCTGCTGAGATGGCAGAACTCAAGAAACATCTTCAAGAGTTACTTGAGAAAGGTTTTATCCGACCGAGCACTTCACCCTGGGGTGCTCCGGTTTTGTTCGTTAAAAAGAAAGATGGGTCAATGCGGTTGTGCATTGATTATAGACAACTCAATAAAGTAACGATAAAGAATAAGTATCCTCTACCGAGAATTGATGATCTTTTTGACCAGTTGCGTGGTGCAACCGTCTTCTCGAAGGTAGACTTGAGGTTAGGATATCATCAACTTCGTATTAAGGACATCGACATACCCAAGTCTGCTTTCAGGACAAGGTATGGTCACTATGAGTTCACAGTTATGTCATTTGGACTAACTAATGCACCAGCTGCATTTATGGAACTTATGAATAGAATCTTCCGACCTTTACTCGATCAGTGTGTTGTTGTCTTCATAGATGACATTCTGATCTATAGTAGAGATGCACAACAGCATGAACAACATCTTCGTCAAGCTCTAACCTTGCTAAGAGAAAATAAGCTATACGCCAAGTTTAGCAAGTGTGAGTTTTGGTTGCCACAAGTATCTTTCCTTGGTCATTAGGTATCTGCCTCGGGTATTCGAGTTGACCCTAAAAAGATAGAATCTGTTCTACAGTGGGAACAACCGAAAACACCGACGGAGATTCGAAGTTTCCTAGGGTTAGCTGGCTACTACCGAAGGTTCATTAAGAACTTCAGTTCTATAGCCTTACCCTTGACTAAGTTAACCTGGAAGGATATTCCTTTTGTCTTGAATGATAAGTGCCAGCAATCTTTCCAGTTGCTAAAGGAGAGATTGACAAGTGCACCTGTGCTCGTGCTACCTGAGCAAGGCAAAGGATACATAATTTTCTATGATGCCTCCAAGAATGGACTCGGGTGTGTGTTGATGCAGGATAAACAAGTGATTTCTTTTGCTTCCCGACAACTTAAGAAACACGAAGAGAATTATCCTACACACGATTTAGAGTTAGCTGTTGTGGTTCATGCCTTGAAAATCTGGAGACATTATCTTTACGGAGAAACCTTCCAGATTTTTACAGATCACAAGAACCTTAAATATATCTTTTCTCAACATGAACTTAACATGAGGCAACGTCGCTGGATGGAGTTAATCAAGGACTATGATTGTACAATAGATTACCATCCAGGAAAGGCCAATGTAGTTGTAGATGCCTTGAGTAGGAAATCAGCAACATCAACTTCTGATAGGACACAATTAAACTCTTTAGTATGCCCTAGGAGAGATATGCTTATCTCCTTAAGGCAAGACAATGTACAGATGAAGGTGTCATGGATTGCCGGGTTGTTGGCTGAGATGCATATTAAACCCACCCTAAGAGAGCAGATTAAGGAGGCACAACAAGTCGATATTGCAATTCAGCAGATCAGATCTGGGTATGGTGATGAGAAGAGAGAAGGTTTTCATGAATCAAATGATTAAGTGGCATGCTATCATGGGAGGATGATAGTACCAGATGTAGATAACCTGAGGAAGTTAGTCCTGGAGGAAGCTCATTCTTCAATGTATGCTATGCATCCAGGAAGCACCAAGATGTATCGAAACTTGAAAGATATGTATTGGTGGCCTGGGATGAAGAAGGATGTAGCTGAGTTTGTTCTAAGGTGTCCAGTGTGTCAGCAAGTTAAAGCTGAACACCATAAGCCTGCAGGAACAATGCAACCTTTACCCATACCACAGTGGAAGTGGGATCATGTAACCATGGACTTTGTTGTTGGTCTACCTAGAATAAACAAAGGACATGATTCCATTTGGGTAATTGTTGATAGGTTGACTAAGACAACACATTTCTTACCTGTCAAAACAACCTATTCTGCTGAAAGGTTATCCCAGTTATATGTTCAAGAGATAGTGTGTTTGCACGGAGTTCATGTCACCATAGTTTCTGAAAGAGGTCCTCAGTTCACAAGTCATTTTTGGGAACAGCTTCATAGGGCACTAGGCACCCAGTTAAGGTTTAGTACAACCTTTCATCCACAGACTGATGGACAGTCGGAAAGAACCATACAGACCTTGGAAGACTTGTTGAGAGCATGTGTTCTCCAGTTTACCAGAAGTTGGGATCTACACCTAAGCTTGATAGAGTTTGCCTATAACAATAGCTATCATCATAGTATTGATATGGCACCTTATGAAGCCTTGTATGTAGACGTTGTAGATCAGCCTTGTGTTGGTATGAGACTGGTGAGCATCAGTTGATAGGACCTGATCTTGTACAGCAAACTACAGAAAAGATTAAGGTAATACAATAACAGATTAAGACTGCACAGGATAGGTAGAAATCTTATGCTGACAAGCGTCGTAGACCTTTAGAGTTCCAGGTTGGAGACAGAGTGTATCTCAAAGTCTCGCCTTGGAAAGGAGTCCTTCGTTTTGGAAGGAAAGGGAAGTTAGCTCCTAGATTTATGGGGCCTTATCCAATCATTGAACGAATTGGAAAAGTGGCCTATAAACTAGAGCTGCCACCAGAGATACAAAGGTTACACCCTGTGTTTCACATTTCTATGCTAAGGAAATGTCACCCTAGTACTGAGTCAGTTCTACAACCTATGGAGGTAGAATTGAATGATGACATATCTTATGAGGAAGGACCAGTGTCGATCCTTGATAACAGAATTAAAATGCTAAAGAAGAAAGATATAAGACTTGTGAAAGTCCTCTGGAACCACCGTGGTGTTGAAGAAGCCACTTGGGAACTAGAGGATGAGATGAGAAGGAAATACCCTGCTCTTTTCTCTTAAGACGTTTTATCAATTTCGGGGACGAAATCCTTGTAAGGGGTGGATAATTTGTAACATCCCTGACCTGGGTTATGAACTAACCCTAGGTGTTTTGCCTAAGTGTGTAATAAAAATCCTTGTGATTATCTTTTGGCATGTAATTAAGTTTCTAAGGAACATATATTCCTTTTTCTGTCCCTTTTGAATAATGTTGTAATATTGTTTTGTAATACAGGGACCTTGTGCAAATTACCCAGTTAAGGGGTTAACTTGCAAATTTCACAATTTAAGATGTTCCTATGATGATGAGACATCATATGAGTAAATATGATGAGGTAAGATGGATTTCCCAAGCTTGGGCATCAAGATGCAGCTTGTGGAATGATCCTTGTGCTTAAAAACCCTAAATTGGATCAAAGTGCAATTTACCCAATTTAAGGGGTGAAACTTGTAAAATACATCATCTAGAACATCTTTTTATGACTTTTGACATCATTAAGAGTAATAATGATGAAGAGGGCACTTTCTTTGAATAATCATATTATAAGGAACACCTTTGTAATTAAATCATCAAGATGTAAGTAAGGAGACCCTTGTGTACATATGTAACTTAGTGATAAGTTGACCTTCCTTGCCTTTAGATCTTGGTTTTAGAAAGAGTTTTACCTTAGAAAGAAGAGGAGGGACGTGCCTAAAAGAAAGGAAGGACTTAGTTGTGAAAAGGAGAAACTAGTTGTCCTTATGTTGGAAATGACCCCAAGATATATATACACCCTTCCTTTGTTTGTAAAGGAACGTTTCCTTCCCTTCCTTTCTTATTTCCTTGCTTAGAACGACTTAGGAAAGATCTCTGGAGAAGAGGAGAATGGCCAAGCAGTTCTAGGTAATCTTTGATCATCATCTTGCTCAAACTCATGGAGGATATCATGTTACAAGGTTGGTTTGCTAGTTTTCTTACATAGCTTTCTTGTTCTAGCCGACCATCCCCATCTTTTTCTTGAAAGATTGACCTTGGCCGACCTATGGAGCTCAAGAAACCATTAAAGACTTGAAGCTTGGAAGCTTGGAGCTCAAGGAACGACCTTAAGGCGGGTTTTATAACTCTAACCCTTAGCTTTGTTATGCAAATCTTTGTTCTTGTTTTCTACGATTAGTTCTTCTCCTTCCCCATCCTTCTTTGCACCCTTGCAAGCTTTTTCGTGAAGAACAGACCTTGGTTTCAAGGTTGAAGACAAGGGGCGTTAATACCTATGTTGGTCCTTATCCAACTTTACTAAACGATCTTGGACCAATAGGTCAAACGATCTCACACTTGTTTCAATCCAAACGGGTTCAATAGGTCGGTTTGGCCAAATGGGTTCCAACCCGTTTGAGGGCATTGACCAAGCATTGACCGTTTGGGTTTTCTGTTCAAAATTATGTAGGCTAATGACCCACCAAAATTGAGGGGTTAACTCCAAAGGAATCGTAGATTGAAGGTCAATCAATTAGGTAATTGAATTGAATTAAGTGCTGTTTTCTAAACTGATTTACTTGAATCTTTGGGCAAACGGGTTCCAACCCTTTTGAAGGCGTTGACCGTTTAGGATTCCTGTTCATAATATATTGAATTTCATTTCTACCAAGAATCATGATCTAATTCTTAACCAATTAAGAGTTGAAGGCATTTCAACACCCTAACCCTACTCGGGTTAAATTTGGTGATTTTCATATAGATTGTGGTGAGTGTTGAGTTGAAGGGCCCAAATGAGTTAAAACCCGTTTGGGGGTTCATCCAAATGGGTTCACACTCGTTTAGTAACACCCCATGACCGTTTGGAGGTCTAAGGTTAAAGAAATTTGATGGTTTGAGGGTCCAATCACAAGATATTGATAGATTGATGAAAAGTGCTGATTTGTAATTTAATTAGGACTCAACCCTTATCAAATCAACTTAATTTTTGGTCGAACTTTGGGAAAACGGTCTCAAGACCGTTTGGAGATCATCCAAACGACCTCAAGACCGTTTGAGACAAGTTTGGGCCCAATTGGAGGTCAATTGATAGGTTCAACTCTGATTTGAATTATATTGTTGAACATTGATGATTAGCCGATTGGAAACCCTAATTGAGTTAGACTTAACCCTAATTGGCTTTCAATTAAAGGTCAAATTGGTGCCCAATTGGTTGAGGCTCATCCTTTTTGACTCAATTTGTAAAGTGGTTAACATGATTTGGGCCAATTGAAGGCTTCAACATAAGAAACCCTATTCAAATATAACCTATGTGTCACCTTTATGTTCATGCGGTTTGAACCCAAGTTAGTCCACACTCGTTTGAGTCCAAACGAGTCCACACTCGTTTGAGTCCAAACGAGTCCACAATCGTTTGAGTCCAAATGAGTCCACACTCGTTTGAGTCCAAACGAGTCTACACTCGTTTGACCTCAAACGGGTTCACACTCGTTTGAACTCAAACGCGTTCACACTCGTTTGAACTCAAACGGGTTCACACCCGTTTAGACTCAAATGGGTCTACAACCATTTAAGGTCAAGAGGGTCCACACTCGTTTAAGGCTCAAATGGGTCCAAGGTCGTTTGAGGTTAAATGAGTTCAAGGTCATTTAAGAATCAAATGGGTCGAAGATTGAAGGTTAAACCCTAAACCAATTGGAGACCTTCAATGTTGATTATACTTAATCACTTGAAAGTGTAAAAGGTTCACTAATGATCTAATACAAACACTAATGGTAACCTAAGATGTTAAGGGACCAAATGATTAATGAATTGACCCATGATGATGGTCAATGGGTAAATTACCAAAATTCCCTTGAAAGGTTCAATTGAGTGATACTTTGTCCTAACCAAATCCTAATCACTCAAGAGTGGTGAATTGGTCTATGTTAATCAAAGAGGACTTAATCTAACCAAATCTAGAGTGGTGTAATCACCATCTACTAGTATGAGGAGAGAGAAAGTACCAATTATGATGGAAACTCAAGTAAAATACCTTCAATATACATGAATGTGCATGATTAGGGTATGATCCTCCAGATGAGATCATGGAAACCCTAAATATGAAAATTGATGAATCTTAATCTTATCTGAGGACTTTAATGATGATGTTTCTCATACATGGTGATGTTATGAGATCAATTCACCAATATGTGAATAGTAAACCCTAATTCCAGGGGGATGACATGTATTATGAATAGTAAACCCTAATTGATGAAAATCAGGGAAACCTAGCTCTTGTATGAGCAGGGAGATACAACTTCTTTAAATGAGTTATTTATTGTTATCAGTTGACTTAATCATGCAGGTTCCTATATGAGGATAATCATATCCAGGTATGGATGATGATACTATATTCATTAAAAGCATGTTGTTAGCTTTATGAATAGTGACATATATCCTGATGCCTTGTTAATAGCATCTTATGAGATTGATAGGCTGTGAGAGCCATGAATACCATCAAGGTCATGCTTTAAGAGATGACTTGTGATGAGAATATTGAGAAATGATAATTGATGAGAGTTAGGCTTGTTACATTTAGTATTCTTCCTTCATAGTTGCTATGTTAATGATTAATGTTTGAGAACTTGTATGATGATAAAAGAATACTAAATTGTACCTAACTAATCAAGTATAATCATACCATGTAGAGCCCTGATCATAGATCCATCATAGTCAGAAGTTATATGATGGTGAAATAGGTTTTCCTAAGGGAACTCCTGGAGCACATACTTTTGAGTATGTGGGGTATATGGAAGTGTAAAACCTTACATCCTAGTGTGGGAATTGATGTAGATGTATCTTAATCTATCAATCCTTCACTATGTGTTTATGCCGGGGTGATGTAACACTAATCTCCTGAGGAAAACTTTTATACCGCATCGATGAGAGATAAACAAGAAATCTTTCGATGGCGAAGAGAGTACAGAATGCCACTGTGACTCTAATAGCGAAGTACCAGAATACCCTGGTAAGCTATAGTAGTAGAGACACTAGATGTCCTGCATGTTTATCCTCATTCTGACTGAGGTAGTTGAAGGTCATGAGAATCCGGCTCTTTCGATGACCTAGTATGATACCGATGCGACTTACTAGTGATCGGTTGGAGCATGAGCGGTATACCTCATCTCCGCAGGGCATAATGATGTTTGTAAAACATAATCAACCACGTAGCATAACTGCTTAGGTTGAACTACGAAGAACATTGATTGATATTATATTGCTTATCCTATTCAAGTATTAGTATACATGTTCTTCATATTCCTTAAATAAAGATGAGCATTTGTTAGTAAACCTGCTATGAGTAACCTAAATTATCTGTTCATGATATTTCCTTTAATTGCTTTTAACAAAGTTTCTGGCGGAGAGTTATAACTCTCGCTGGGACAATTATTTAAAATTGTCTCACCCCGTAGATTTCTACCTTTAGGTGGACGTCGAGGTCGAAGGAACCAATCTGCAGGTGGACATCAGCAACAGTAGCAATTTCAGGAGCAGCAGTGACTTCAGGTGAAAACACTGTGATGTCTAGTCTTGTAGTCAGAATAGTCTTATGTCGTCTCTATACACTCAGGTCCTAGGAGTTTGTTGATCTGAGAATTTTGGAATCTTGAAATTTTGTATCATGACGTACATAATCACTCGAGAAGTGATTTATCAGATATGTAAACAGTTCATCTTACTTTTATAAAAGGAGTTTCAGGTTTTTAAGATCTCGATTTCAAAAAGTTTTAATTTCTCGTGATTTTCGTATTCCGCTGATTAATCGAATCGCTTCCGCTATGTTTATCTCGTGTTTTGGAGATCAGATCCCACAATTAGTGGTATCAGAGCTCTAGGTTCGCTGAGTCTACAGAGACATAGGACTTAGAATGTCAAGTCTATCCTTAGTACTTCTTTCTTATCTAATAGAGTCTTCTGCTCCTCAGAAGAAGAAGATAATTAAGGATGTCTGGACCACAGGAGGAGTACGAGGCCGAAAGTAGTGTTGCTGCACCTCAAGAAGGTGTAAGGAACCTAGAAATAGAGCAACCTGCACCTGAGCCACCCGTGGAGCCACCTCGGTTTGACCCAGCTGACATGGGAAACCCAGCTGTTCAAACTATGTTTGGGCAGTTTATGACTGCCATGACACATATCACCGACAGAATGCCCATGCCTGCACCTAGGGCACCTGCCCAACCTGAAGGACAAGGTATCAGTAAGACGTTCGAGCGACTTCGTCATGTAGGAGCAACCGAATACTTTGGAACAGCCGATCCTGCAGATGCCGATCTATGGTTAACCGAGTTGGAGAAAGCTTTTAGAATCCTCAACATCCCCGAAGGTGAGAAGGTTGTACATGCTTTCTATCTTCTCAAAGGTAGTGCTGGTCACTGGTGGACCATGGAAGAGCAGAAGAGGCCTGGAATAGAGATATTGTGGGAAGACTTTCGTCGGGAATTTGTCCGCAGATATTTTCCAAAGACCTTCCTGGATGAGAAGATCTCTCAGTTTGAGAGACTGAGATAGGGTATGATGAACATTAGCGAGTATGAGGCTAAGTTCATGGAGTTGTTGCGATTCTGTCCGCATATGGCTACCACAGATGAAGAAAGGATTAGGAGGTTTGAGAAGGGTTTGAATGCTGACATGACTACTCCCGTGTCTGCACTAGAAAACCGTGAGAGATTCTCTACCTTTGTTGAGTCAGTCCGAAGGATAGAAAGATCCGTAGTCGAGAAAAGACAAACCCAAAAGAGATATCCACAGTTCCAGGGATCTTCATCTAGAGACTTTAAGAAACCTAGATTCTCTACACCTACACCTCCACCTCCCAGATCGAGTTCTCAGACTCACTGGTCCCCAAGTAGAGGTAGAGGACAAGGTTTACCACTATAAGAGACTCGCAGTTCAGCGTCAATGTCAGTTACAGGACCACCCAGACCACAACAACTGGAAAGAAGTTGCTACAACTGTGGGAAGGTGGGACACTTGATGAAGGACTGCAGGTCTAGGCCTGTCAGTATGCCACAGTCTCAGAGGAAGAATCAACAAAGATCACAGAGAAGGCAATCTCAAGGAGCAGCTCGAGGACGTGGACAAGCGTCTCAAGCTGGATCATCAGCACCACCTCAACACCAGGCGACAACGAGGTTCTATGCTATGAACCCACCAGAAGCAGTAGTCAATCCACGGGTTGTGGCAGGTCAGATGGAACTTTTATATTCTGATATGTCTAAATCCTGTGTGGTATCTGTTTTGATCGACCCGGGTGCTACGCACTCTTTTATCACTCAAAGAGTGATTCGTAACTGCAATATGACAGTTAGACCTAGGGCAGATAGCTTGTTGCTTGAAACTCCATTGGGAGGATCTGCCGTTTTGCAGGAGGTATGCTCTCCCTGCATCCTCTTCTTTTCTAATCATCGCATTCAAGTGGATCTTATACCACTTGATATGCAAGGATTTAATATAATCCTGGGGATGGATACCTTGGAAAGGTATAGAGTTGTCTTGGATTGTGAATCCAAGCAGGCTGTGTTTGCTGATGAGAGCAATACATGGATCTTTCAAGGAGAGAGAAAGATTCTACCCACCTGTCTTGTGTCAGCTATGGTTGCTAATAAGCTGATGAGGCAAGGATGCTATGCATTCCTGGCACATGTAGTAGATGTTACAAAAGAAAGTCCCAACCCTGCTAAAGTTCCTATAGTCAGGGAATTCAAGGACTTGTTTCCTGAAAAACTTCCAGGTATACCACCGCCTCGGGAAATTGATTTTGAAATCAATTTGGCCCCAAATATGAAACCTATAGCCCAGACACCGTATAGGATGGCGCCTACTGAGATGGCAGAACTCAAGAAACAACTTCAAGAGTTACTTGAGAAAGGTTTTATCCGACCGAGCACTTCACCCTGTGGTGCTCCGGTTTTGTTCGTTAAAAAGAAAGATGGGTCAATGCGGTTGTGCATTGATTATAAACAACTCAATAAAGTAACGATAAAGAATAAGTATCCTCTACCGAGAATTGATGATCTTTTTGACCAGTTGTGTGGTGCAACCGTCTTCTCGAAGGTAGACTTGAGGTCAGGATATCATCAACTTTGTATTAAGGACAGTGACATACCCAAGTCTGCTTTCAGGACAAGGTATGGTCACTATGAGTTCACAGTTATGTCGTTTGGACTAACTAATGCACCAGATGCATTTATGGAACTTATGAATAGAATCTTTTGACCTTTCCTCGATCAGTGTGTTGTTGTCTTCATAGATGACATTCTGATCTATAGTAGAGATGTACAGCAGCATGAACAACATCTTCGTCAAGCTCTAACCTTGCCAAGAGAAAATAAGCTATACGCCAAGTTTAGCAAGTGTGAGGTTTGGTTGCCAAAAGTATCTTTCCTTGGTCATGTGGTATCTGCCTCGGGTATTCGAGTTGACCCTAAAAAGATAGAATCTGTTCTACAGTGGGAACGATCGAAAACACCGACGGAGATTCGAAGTTTCCTAGGGTTAGCTGGCTACTACCGAAGGTTCATTAAGAACTTCAGTTCTATAGCCTTACCCTTGACTGAGTTAACCCGGAAGGATATTCCTTTTGTCTGGAATGATAAGTGCCAGCAATCTTTCCAGTTGCTGAAGGAGAGATTGACAAGTGCACCTGTGCTTGTGCTACCTGAGCAAGGCAAATGATACATAATTTTCTGTGATGCCTCCAAGAATGGACTCGGGTGTGTGTTGATGCAGGATAAACAAGTGATTTCTTTTGCTTCCCGATAGCTTAAGAAACACAAAGAGAATTATCCGACACACGATTTAGAGTTAGCTGTTGTGGTTCATGCCTTGAAAATCTGGAGACATTATCTTTACGGAGAAACCTTCCAGATTTTTACAGATCACAAGAACCTTAAATATATCTTTTCTCAACATGAACTTAACATGAGGCAACGTCGCTGGATGGAGTTAATCAAGGACTACGATTGTACAATAGATTACCATCCAGGAAAGGCCAATGTAGTTGCAGATGCCTTGAGTAGGAAATCAGCAACATCAACTTCTGATAGGACACAATTAAACTCTTTAGTATGCCCTAGGAGAGATATGCTTATCTCCTTAAGGCAAGACAATGTACAGATGAAGGTGTCATGGATTGCCGGGTTGTTGGCTGAGATGCATATTAAACCCACCCTAAGAGAGCAGATTAAGGAGGCACAGCAAGTCGATGTTGCAGTTCAGCAGATCAGATCTGGGTATGGTGATGAGAAGCGAGAAGGTTTTCATGAATCAAATGATTAAGTGGCATGCTATCATGGGAGGAGGATAGTACCAGATGTAGATAACCTAAGGAAGTTAGTCCTGGAGGAAGCTCATTCTTCAATGTATGCTATGCATCCAGGAAGCACCAAGATGTATCGAAACTTGAAAGATATGTATTGGTGGCCTGGGATGAAGAAGGACGTAGCTGAGTTTGTTCTGAGGTGTCCAGTGTGTCAGCAAGTTAAAGCTGAACACCAGAAGCCTGCAGGAACAATGCAACCTTTACCCATACCACAGTGGAAGTGGGATCATGTAACCATGGACTTTGTTGTTGGTCTACTTAGAACAAACAAAGGACATGATTCCATTTGGGTAATTGTTGATAGGTTGACTAAGACAGCGCATTTCTTACATGTCAAAACAACCTATTCTGCTAAAAGGTTATCCCAGTTACATGTTCAAGAGATAGTGCGTTTGCACGGAGTTCCTGTCACCATAGTTTCTGACAGAGGTCCTCAGTTCACAAGTCATTTTTGGGAACAGCTTCATAGGGCACTAGGCACCCAGTTAAGGTTTAGTACAGCCTTTCATCCACAGACTGATGGATAGTCGGAAAGAACCATACAGACCTTGGAAGACTTGTTGAGAGAATGTGTTCTCCAGTTTACCAGAAGTTGGGATCTACACCTAAGCTTGATAGAGTTTGCCTATAACAATAGCTATCAGCATAGTATTGATATGGCACCTTATGAAGCCTTGTATGGCAGACGTTGTAGATCACCCTTGTGTTGGTATGAGACTGGTGAGCATCAGTTGATAGGACCTGATCTTGTACAGCAAACTACAGAAAAGATTAAGGTAATACAACAACAGATTAAGACTGCACAGGATAGGCAGAAATCTTATGCTGACAAGCGTCGTAGACCTTTAGAGTTCCAGGTTGGAGACAGAGTGTATCTCAAAGTCTCACCTTGGAAAGGAGTCCTTCATTTTGGAAGGAAAGGGAAGTTAGCTCCTAGATTTATGGGGCCTTATCCAATCATTGAACGAATTGGAAAAGTGGCCTATAAACTAGAGCTGCCACCAGAGATACAAAGGTTACACCCTGTGTTTCACATTTCTATGCTAAGGAAATGTCACCCTAATACTGAGTCAGTTCTACAACCTATGGAGGTCGAATTGAATGATGACATATCTTATGAGGAAGGACCAGTGTCGATCCTTGATAACAGAATTAAAAAGCTAAATAAGAAAGATATAAGCCTTGTGAAAGTCCTCTGGAACCACCGTGGTGTTGAAGAAGCCACTTGGGAACTAGAGGACGAGATGAGAAGGAAATACCCTGCTCTTTTCTCTTAAGACGTTTTATCGATTTCAGGGACGAAATCCTTGTAAGGGGTGGATAATTTGTAACATCCCTGACCTAGGTTATGAACTAACCCTAGGTGTTTTGCCTAAGTGTGTAATAAAAATCCTTGTGATTATCTTTTGGCATGTAATTAAGTTTCTAAGGAACATATATTCCTTTTTCTGTCCCTTTTGAATAATGTTGTAATATTGTTTTGTAATACAGGGACCTTGTGCAAATTACCCAGTTAAGGGGTTAACTTGCAAATTTCACAAGTTAAGATGTTCCTATGATGATGAGACATCATATGAGTAAATATGATGAGGTAAGATGGATTTCCCAAGCTTGGGCATCAAGATGCAGCTTGTGGAATGATCCTTGTGCTTAAAAACCCTAAATTGGATCAAAGTGCAATTTACCCAATTTAAGGGGTGCAACTTGTAAAATACATCATCTATAACATCTTTTTATGACTTTTGACATCATTAAGAGTAATAATGATGAAGAGGGAACTTTCTTTGAATAATCATGTTATAAGGAACACCTTTGTAATTAAATCATCAAGATGTAAGTAAGGAGACCCTTGTGTACATATGTACCTTAATGATAAGTTGTCCTTCCTTGCCTTTATTTCTTGGTTTTAGAAGGAGTTTTACCTTAGAAAGAAGAGGAGGGACGTGCCTAAAAGAAAGGAAGGACCTAGTTGTGAAAAGGAGAAACTAGTTGTCCTTATGTTGGAAATGACCCCAAGATATATATACACCCTTCCTTTGTTTGTAAAGGAACGTTTCCTTCCCTTCCTTTCTTATTTCCTTGCTTAGACCGACTTAGGACAGAGCTCTGGAGAAGAGGAGAACGGCCAAGCAGTTCTAGGTAATCTTTGATCATCATCTTGCTCAAACTCATGGAGGATATCATGTTACAAGGTTGGTTTGCTAGTTTTCTTACATAGCTTTCTTGTTCTAGCCGACCATCCCCATCTTTTTCTTGAAAGATTGACCTTGGCCGACCTGTGGAGCTCAAGAAACCATTAAAGACTTGAAGCTTGGAAGCTTGGAGCTCAAGGAACGACCTTAAGGTGGGTTTTATAACTCTAACCCTTAGCTTTGTTATGCAAATCTTTGTTCTTGTTTTCTACGATTAGTTCTTCTCCTTCCCCATCCTTCTTTGCACCCTTGCAAGCTTTTTCGTGAAGAACAGACCTTGGTTTCAAGGTTGAAGACAAGGGGCGTTAATACCTATGTTGGTCCTTATCCAACTTTACTAAACGATCTTGGACCAATAGGTCAAACGATCTCACACTCGTTTCAATCCAAACGGGTTCAATAGGTCGGTGTGGCCAAACGGGTTCCAACCCGTTTGAGGGCATTGACCAAGCATTGACCATTTGGGTTTTCTGTTCAACATTATGTAGGCTAATGACCCACCAAAATTGAGGGGTTAACTCCAAAGGAATCGTAGATTGAAGGTCAATCAATTAGGTAATTGAATTGAATTAAGTGCTGTTTTCTAAACTGATTTACTTGAATCTTTGGGCAAACGGGTTCCAACCCGTTTGAAGGCGTTGACCAAGCATTGACCGTTTAGGATTCCTGTTCATAATAGATTGAGTTTCATTTCTACCAAGAATCATGATCTAATTCTTAACCAGTTAAGAGTTGAAGGCATTTCAACACCCTAACCCTAATCGGGTTAAATTTGCTGATTTTCATATAGATTGTGGTGAGTGTTGAGTTGAAGGGCCCAAACGAGTTCAAACCCGTTTGGGGGTTCATCCAAACGGGTTCACACTCGTTTAGTAACACCCCATGACCGTTTGGAGGTCTAAGGTTAAAGAAATTTGATGGTTTGAGGGTCCAATCATAAGATATTGATAGATTGATGAAAAGTGTTGATTTGTAATTTAATTAGGACTCAACCCTTATCAAATAAACTTAATTTTTGGTCAAACTTTGAGCAAACGGTCTCAAGATCGTTTGGAGATCATCCAAACGACCTCAACACCGTTTGAGCCAAGTTTGGGCCCAATTGAAGGTCAATTGATAGGTTCAACTCTGATTTGAATTATATTGTTGAACATTGATGATTAGCCGATTGGAAACCCTAATTGAGTTAGACTTAACCCTAATTGGCTTTCAATTGAAGGTCAAATTGGTGCCCAATTGGTTGAGGCTCATCCTTTTTGACTCAATTTGTAAAGTGGTTAACATGATTTGGGCCAATTGAAGGCTTCAACATAAGAAACCCTATTCAAATATAACCTATGTGTCACCTTTATGTTCATGCAGTTTGAACCCAAGTTAGTCCACACTCGTTTGAGTCCAAACGAGTCCACACTCGTTTGAGTCCAAATGAGTTCACACTCGTTTGAGTCCAAACGAGTCCACACTCGTTTAAGCCCAAACGAGTCTACACTCGTTTGACCTCAAACGGGTTCACACTCGTTTGAACTCAAACGGGTTCACACACGTTTGAACTCAAACGGGTTCACACCCGTTTAGACTCAAATGGGTCTACAACCGTTTAAGGTCAAGAGGGTCCACACTCGTTTAAGGCTCAAATGGGTCCAAGGTCGTTTGAGGTTAAACAAGTTCAAGGTCATTTAAGAATCAAATGGGTCGAAGATTGAAGTTAAACCCTAAACCAATTGGAGACCTTCAAGGTTGATTATACTTAATCACTTGAAAGTGTAAAAGGTTCAATGATGATCTAATCCAAACCCTAATGGTAACCTAAGATGTTAAGGGACCAAATGATTAATGAATTGACCCATGATTATGATCAATGGGTAAATTACCAACATGCCCTTGAAAGGTTCAATTGAGTGATACTTTGTCCTAACCAAATCCTAATCACTCAAGAGTGGTGAATTGGTCTATGTTAATAAAAGAGGACTTAATCTAACCAAATCTAGAGTGGTGTAATCACCATCTATCAGTATGAGGAGAGAGAAAGTACCAATTATGATGGAAACTCAAGTAAAATACCTTCAATATACATGAATGTGCATGATTAGGGTATGATCCTCCAGATGAGATCGTGGAAACCCTAAATATGATAATTGATGAATCTTAATCTTATCTGAGGACTTTAATGATGTTGTTTCTCATACATGGTGATGTTATGAGATCAATTCACCAATAGGTGAATAGTAAACCCTAATTCCAGGGTGATGACATGTATTATGAATAGTAAACCCTAATTGATGAAAATTAGGGAAACCTAGCTCTTGTATGAGCAGGGAGATACAACTTCTTTAAATGAGTTATTTATTGTTATCAGTTGACTTAATCATGCATGTTCCTATATGAGGATAATCATATCCAGGTATGGATGATGATACTATATTCATTAAAAGCATGTTGTTAGCTTTATGAATAGTGACATATATCCTGATGCCTTGTTAATAGCATCTTATGAGATTGATAGGCTATGAGAGCCATGAATACCATCAAGGTCATGCTTTAAGAGATGACTTGTGATTAGAATATTGAGAAATGATAATTGATGAGAGTTAGGCTTGTTACATTTAGTATTCTTCCTTCATAGTTGCGATGTTAATGATTAATGTTTGAGAACTTGTATGATGATAAAAGAATACTAAATTGTACCTAACTAATCAAGTATAATCATACCATGTAGAGCCCTGATCATAGATCCATCATAGTCAGAAGTTATATGATGGTGAAACAGGTTTTCCTAAGGGAACTCCTGGAGCACATACTTTTGAGTATGTGGGGTATATGGATGTGTAAAACCTTACATCCTAGTGTGGGAATTGATGTAGATGTATCTTAATCTATCAATCCTTCACTATGTGTTTATGCCGGGGTGATGTAACACTAATCTCCCGAGGAAAACTTTTATACCGCATCGATGAGAGATAAACAAGAAATCTTTCGATGGCGAAGAGAGTACAGAATGCCACTTTGACTCTAATAACGAAGTACCAGAATACCCTGGTAAGCTATAGTAGTAGAGACACTAGATGTCCTGCATGTTTATCCTCATTATGACTGAGGTAGTTGAAGGTCATGAGAATCCGGCTCTTTTGATGACCTAGTATGATACCAATGCGACTTACTAGTGATCGGTTGGAGCATGAGCGGTATACCTCATCTCCGCAGGGCATAATGATGTTTGTAAAACATAATCAACTGCTAGCATAATTGCTTAGGTTGAACTACGAAGAACATTGATTGATATTATATTTCTTATCCTATTCAAGTATTAGTATACATGTTCTTCATATTCCTTTAATAAAGATGTGCATTTGTTAGTAAACCTGCTGTGAGTAACCTAAATTATCTGTTCATGATATTTCCTTTAATTGCTTTTAACAAAGTTTCTGGAGGAGAGTTATAACTCTCGCTGGGACAATTATTTAAAATTGTCTCACCCTGTAGATTTCTACCTTTAGGTGGACGTCGAGGTCGAAGGAACCAATCTGCAGGTGGACATCACCAACAACAGCAATTTCAGGAGTAGCAGTGACTTCAGGTGGAAACACTGTGTTGTCTAGTCTTGTAGTCAGAATAGTCTTATGTCGTCTCTGTACACTCAGGTCCTAGGAGTTTGTTGATCTGAGAATTTTGGAATCTTGAGATTTTGTATCATGATGTACATAATCACTTGAGAAGTGATTTATCATAGATGTAAACAGTTCATCTTACTTTTATAAAAGGAGTTTCAGGTTTTTAAGATCTCGATTTCGAAAAGTTTTAATTTCTCATGATTTTTGTATTCCGCTGATTAATCGAATCACTTCCGCTATGTTTATCTCGTGTTTTGAAGATCAGAGCCCACAGATCTGAGATAAACAAGAAATCTCTCGATGACAAAGAGAGTACAGAATGCCACTGTAACTCTAAAATAGCGAAGTACCAGATTACCCTGGTGAGATATATTAGTAGAGACACAAGATGTCCTACAAGTTATCCTCACTCTGACTGAGGAAGATGAGGTCATAAGAATCCGACTCTTTTGATGACCTAGGTATGATACCGATGCGACTTAACAGTGATCGGTTGGAGTATGAGCGGTATACCTCATCTCCGCAGGGCATAATAATGTTTGTAAAACATAATCAACCGTGTAGTATATCTGTTTAGGATGAACTATGAGATACTTGATTGATGTCACACTGTATAGTACATATGTTCTTCATATTTCTTAAATAATGAACTTCTGCTTATTACCAAACTGTTGTTGAATATTTTGAGAACTTTTATTGCTTATGTTGTTCTTTGAATTGCTATATAAAGCTTCTAGTGGAGAGTTATAACTCTCACTGGGACAATTAATTAAAATTGTCTCACCCCGTAGACTTCAACTTTTTAGGTGGTCGCCAAAGACGGATAAATCAGCCTACAGGTGACCAATCCCAACAACAGCAGTACCAGGAGCAGCAGTAAATCTCAGGTGGAGATACTGACTGCTGAGTAGTAGTTAGATAGTCCTATGCGGTCTCTGTACTCTCAGGTCCTTGGAGTTAGTGTATGAGATTTTGGTTTTGACTCTTGAGATTTTGTATCATGATGTGTATAATTACTCAAGAAGTAATTATCAGAGATGTAAATAATTTATTCCCTTTTCTATGGAAGAAGTTTTATGGTTTCAAACTCTTATCTCAAAAAGTTTTAATTTCCGTGATTTTTTTCTTTCGTTGTTAATCGAATGCTTCCGCTGAGTTTAAATCGTGTTTATATTACGGTTTGGAGATCCGAGCCCACAATTAAGTGGTATCAAAGCTCTAGGTTCGCTGAGTGTACAGAGACATAGGACTTAGGATGTCGAGTCTATCTTTAGTGTTCTCCTTTATCTAATAGAATCTTCTGCTCCTCAGGAGAAGAAGATAAGTAAGGATGTCTGGACCACATGAGGAGTACGAGGCAGAAAGTAGTGTTGCTGCACCTCGAGAAGGTGCAAGGAACCTAGAAATAGAGCAACCTGTACCTGCGCCACCTATGGAGCCACCTCAGTTTGACCCAGCTGACATGGGTAACCCAGCTGTTCAAACCATGTTTGGGCAGTTTATGACTGCCATGACACATATCACCGACAGGATGCCCATGCCTGCACCTAGGGCACCTGTCCAGCCTGAAGGTCAAGGTATCGGTAAGACGTTCGAGTGACTTCGTCGTGTTGGAGCTACCGAATACTTTAGGACAGCTGACCCCGCAGATGCCGATCTGTGGTTAACTGAGTTGGAGAAAGCCTTCAGAATCTTGAACATCCCTGAAGCTGAGAAGGTCAGACACGCTGTCTATCTTCTGAAAGGAAGTGATGGTCACCGGTGGACCATGGAAGAGCAGAAGAGACCTGGAATAAAGATCTCGTGGGAAGACTTTCATCGGGAATTTGTCCTCAGATATTTTCCAAAGACCTTCCTGGACGAGAAGATCTCTCAATTTGAGAGATTAAGGCATGGCATGATGAACGTTAGCGAGTACGAAGCTAAGTTCATGGAGTTGCTGCGGTTCTGTCCGCACATGGCTGCCACAGAAGAAGAGAGGATCAGGAGGTTTGAGAAGGGTTTGAATGCCGACATGACTACTCCCGTGTCTGCTCTAGAAAATCGGGAGATGTTCGCTACCTTTGTTGAGTCAGTCCGAAGGATAGAGAGATCTGTAGTTGAGAAGAGGCAAACCCATAAGAGATATCCGCAGTTCCAGGGTTCTTCATCTAGAGACTTTAAGAAGCCTAGATTCTCTGCACCTACACCTCCACCACCTAGATCTAGTGCTCAGACACAGTGGACACTGAGTAGAGGTAGAGGACGAAGCCTACCACTACAAGAGACTCGTAGTTCATCATCAATGTCAGTCACAGGACCACCAAGACCACAACAACTGGAAAGAAGCTGCTACAACTGTGGGAAGGTGGGACATTTGATGAAGGACTGTAGGTCTAGGCCTGTCAGTGTGACACATCCTCAGAGACATAATCAACAGGGATCACAGAGAAGGAAGTCTCAAGGAGCAGCTCGAGGACGCGGGCAAGCGTCTCAAGCTAGATCATCTGCACCAACTCAACCCCAGGTGACAGCGAGGTTCTATGCTATGAACCCACCAGATGCAGTGCTCAGTCCACGGGTAGTGGCAGGTCAGATGGAACTTTTATATTCTGATATGTCTAAATCCTGTGTTGTATCTGTTCTAATTGACCCGGGTGCTACGCACTCCTTTGTCACTCGGAGAGTGATTCACAACTGCAATATGACAGTCATTCATAGGGCAGATAGCTTGTTTTTGGAGACTCCGTTGAGTGGGTCTACTGTTTTGCAGGAGGTATGCTCTCCCTGCATCCTCTTCTTTTCTGACCATCGCATTCAAGTGGATCTTATACCACTTGATATGCTAGGATTTGATATAATCCTTGGGATGGATACCTTGGAAAGGTATAAGGTGGTTTTGGATTGTGAATCCAAGCTGGCTGTGTTTGCTGATGAAAGAAACACATGGATCTTTCAAGGAGAAAGGAAGATTCTAACCACCTATCTTGTGTCAGCTATGGTTGCTGATAAGCTGATGAGGCAAGGATGTTATGCATTCTTGGCCCATGTGGTAGATGTTACCAAGGAGAGCCCCAACTCTGCTGAAGTTCCTGTAGTCAGGGAATTCGAAGATGTGTTTTCTGAAGAACTTCCTGGTATACCACCGCCTCAGGAAATTGGTTTTGAAATCAATTTAGTCCCAGATACACAACCCTTAGCCCAGACACCGTATAGGATGGCACATGCCAAAATGGCAGAACTCAAGAAACAGCTTCAAGAGTTACTTGAGAAAGGTTTCATCCGACTAAGTACTTCACCTTGGGGTGCTCCATTTTTGTTTGTTAAAAAGAAAGATGGGTCAATGTGGTTGTGCATTGATTACAGACAACTCAATAAAGTAACAATAAAGAATAAGTACCCTCTACCGAGGATTGATGATCTTTTTGACTAGTTGCGTGGTGCAACAATCTTCTCAAAGATAGACTTGAGGTCTGGATATCATCAACTCTGTATTAAGGACAGTGACATATCCAAGTCTGCCTTTAGGACAAGATATGGTCACTATGAGTTCACATTTATGTGGTTTGGACTAACTAATGCACCTGCTGCATTCATGGAACTCATGAATAGAGTCTTTCGACCTTTCCTCGATCAGTGTGTTGTCGTCTTCATAGATGACATTCTGATCTATAGTATGAATGCTCAGTAGCATGAACAACATCTTCGCCATGCTTTGACCTTGCTAAGAGAACACAAGCTATACGCTAAGTTTAGTAAGTGTGAGTTCTGGTTGCCGAAGGTATGTTTTCTTGGTCATGTGGTATCTGCCACGGGTATTCGTGTTGACCCTAAAAAGGTAGAATATGTTCTACAATGGGAACAACCGAAGACACCGACGGAGATTCGAAGTTTCTTAGGGTTAGCTGGTTACTATCGAAGGTTTATTAAGAATTTCAGTTCTATAGCCTTACCCTTAACCAAGTTGACCCGGAAGGATGTTCCTTTTTCCTGGAGTGATAAGTGTCAACAGTCTTTTCAGTTGTTGAAGGAGAGGTTGACAAGTGCACCTGTGCTTGTGCTACCTGAACAAGGAAAAGGATATGTGGTATACTGTGATGCCTCCAAGAATGGACTCTGATGTGTGTTGATGCACAATAAACATGTGATTTCTTTCGCTTCCCGACAGCTTAAGAAACACGAAGAGAATTATCCGACACACGATCTGGAGTTAGCTGCTGTGGTTCATGCCTTGAAGATCTGGAGACATTATCTCTACGGAGAGACATTCCAGATTTTCACAGACCACAAGAACCTTAAGTATATCTTCTCTCAACATGAGCTTAACATGAGGCAATGTCGTTGGATGGAGTTAATCAAGGACTACGATTGTACAATTGATTACCATCCAGGAAAGGCCAATGTGGTTGCAGATGCCTTGAGTAGGAAATCAGCAACATCAACCATGGATAGGGCACAACTAAGTTCCTTAGTATGCTCTAGGAGAGATATGCTTATCTCTTTAAGACAAGACAATGTGCAGTTAAAGGTGTCATTGTTAACCGGTTTGTTAGCTGAGATGCATATTAAACCTACTTTAAGAGAGCAGATCAAGGAGGCACAACAAGTTGATGATGTAGTTCAACAGATCAGATCTGAATATGGTATCGAGAAGCGAGATGGTTTCCATGATTCAGATGATCAGGTAGCATGCTATCATGGGAGGATGATAGTACTTGATGTGAATAACTTGAGGAAGTTAGTCTTGGAAGAAGCTCATTCTTCAATGTATGCTATGCATCCAGGGAGCACCAAGATTTATCGAAACTTAAAGGATATGTATTGGTGGCCTGGGATGAAGAAGGATGTTGCTGAGTTTGTTTTGAGATGCCCTGTGTGTCAGCAAGTTAAAGCTAAACACCAAAATCCTGTAGGAACAATACAACCTTTACCCATACCACAGTGGAAGTGGGATCATGTGACCATGGACTTTGTTGTTGGCCTACCCAGGACAAGCAAAGGACATGATTCCATCTGGGTTATTGTTGATAGGTTGACAAAGACAACACATTTCTTACCTGTCAAAACAACCTATACTGCTGAAAGGTTATCACAGTTGTATGTTCAAGAGATAGTGCGTTTGCACGGAGTTCCTGTCACTATAGTTTCTGACAGAGGTCCCCAATTTACAAGTCATTTTTGGGAGCAGTTACACAGAGCTTTAGGCACCAAGTTAAGGTTTAGTACAACCTTTCATCCACAGACTGATGGACAGTCAGAAAGAACTATACAGACCTTGGAGGATCTGTTGAGAGCATGTGTTCTCCAATTTACCGGAAGTTGGGATCTACACCTAAGCTTGATAGAGTTTTCCTATAACAATAGCTATCAACATAGTATTGATATGGCACCTTATGAAGCCTTGTATGGTAGACGTTGTAGATCACCCTTATGTTGGTATGAGACTGGTGAGCATCAGTTATTAGGTCCTGATCTTGTGCAGCAAACTACAGAGAAGATCAAAGTTATACAACAACAGCTTAAGACTGCACAAGATAGGCAGAAGTCTTATGCTGACAGACGTCATAGACCCTTAGAGTTCCAGGTTGGAGACAGAGTGTATCTCAAGGTCTCACCTTGGAAAGGAGTCCTTCGTTTTGGAAGGAAAGGGAAGTTAGCTCCTAGATTTATGGGGCCTTATCCAATTGTTGAATGAGTTGGAAAGGTAGCCTATAGACTAGAGTTACCTACAGAGTTGCAGAAGTTACACCCTGTGTTTCACATTTCTATGCTGAGGAAATGTCACCCAGACACTGAGTCAGTTCTACAACCCATGGAAGTAGAATTGAATGAAGATATAACTTATGAGGAAGGACCAATGTCAATCCTTGATAACAGAATTAAAAAGTTAAAGAAGAAAGATATAAGTCTTGTGAAAGTCCTCTAGAACCATCATGGTGTCGAAGAAGCCACTTGGGAACTAGAGGATGAGATGAGAAGGAAATACCCTACTCTTTTCTCCTAAAAATATGTTTTGTCAATTTCAGGGACGAAATCCTTGTAAGGGGTGGATAATTTGTAACATCCCTGACCTGGGTTATAAACTAACCCTAGATGTTTTGCCTAAACATGTAATTATATACTTGTGAATACTCTCTGGCATGTAATTAAGTTCCTCAGGAACATATACTTTCAATTTTGTCCTTTTAAACAAAGTTGTAGCATTGTTTTGTAATGCAGGGACCTATGTGCAAATTACCCAGTTAAGGGGTTTAACTTGCAATGTTCACAGGTTAAGATGTTCTTTTGATGATGAGACATCATATGAGTGAATATGATGAGGTATGATGGCTTTTCCAAGCTTGGGCATCAAGATGCAGCTTGTGGAATGATCCTTGTGCTTAAAAACCCTAATTTGGAGTAAAGTGCAATTTACCCAAATTGTGGGGTGCAATTTATAAAATACACCTTCTAGAACATCTTTTATGAATCTTGAAATCATTTATAGTAAAAATGATGAAAGAGACACATGAATAAGTAATCAGATAAGAAAAATGATTTTGTGCATAAAATTCACCAAGTATGAGTAAGGAGACCCTTCATATATGTACCCTAGTTGAAGGTTGGTTTTCTTTGCCCTTAGATCTTGAGTTTTGATGAGCTTTGCATAAGTTTGGATAGATTGGGCGTGCCTTAGAAACAAGGAGGGTCTTAGATGAGAATTTCATGTTCTAGAAGTCCTTATGATGGAAATAGCCTAAAGTATATAAACCTTCACCCTTGCAAACCAAGTGAACGTATCACTTATCCTTTTCATTTCTCATCTTTCTCAAACAGCCAAGGCAGAGATATGGACTTCAGGGAGATGACCAAGTAGTTCTGAGGTGAGAAAGAACCATCTTCTAGCTCGGATTCTTGGATGAATTCATCATATAAGGTTGGTTCTATGGATAACTCACTTAGATTCTTTGTTCTAGCCGACCATCCCTATCTTTTCCTTGGAGAATCACCTCTGGCCGAGTTGTGGAGCTCAAGACGCCATTAGAGGCTTGAATCTTGGAGCTCTAGGAACAACGTTTGAGGCGGGTTTTATAACTCTAAACTCTTTGCTTTATATGCATATCTTTGTTCTTGCTTTTAGTGCTTAGTTCTTCTTCTACCTCCCTTCTTCCTTGCACTTTTGCAAGCAAAACGGTGGAGTAAACGACCTGAACAGAGGTTGAAGATGATGAGCGTGAATTCCTAGGCAACTTTATCAACCGACCTTGGACCCTTTTGGTCCAAACGGTTGCAAACCGTTTAAGGTCAAACGGTCTCAAACCGTTTGATCTCAAAACGATCTTGCAAGACCGTTTGGATCAAAATGGTCTCAAGACTGTTTGATAGTGTTGATCAAGGGATGACTGTTTGAGGGTCTGTTGGTAATATATGGAGTTTCATTCCTATAAATAATCATAATCTAATTCCTAACCAATTGAGAGTTGAAGGCACTTCAACACCCTATCCCTAATCGGGTTGAAATTGCTGATTTCAAGTATAGATCTTGTTGAGTTTTGGGTTGAAGAACCCAAACGGTCTCAAGACCGTTTGGGGATTCATCCAAACGGTCTCAAGACCATTTGGTGTCAACCCAAGACCGTTTGGAGGTCTAGGGTTGAGGTAATTTGATGGATTGAGGGTCCAATTGCAACAAATTGAAGAATTGATAAAAGTGCTGATTTTAGACCCATTTAGGGTTCAACCCTTATCCAACTGACTTGGTTTTTGGTCAAAATTTGGGCAAAAGGGTATCAAGACCGTTTTGATGTCATTCAAATGACCTCAAGACCGTTTGGGCTAAGTTTGGGCCCAATTGGAGGTCAATTGATGGGTTCAACATCAACTTCATTCACATTGTTGAACATTGATGACTATCCGGTTGAAACCCTAATTGAGATGGACTTAATCCCTAATTGATTTTCAATTGAGGGTCAATTTGGTGTCCAATTGATTAAGGCTCATCCTAATTGACTCAATTTGTAAGTGGTTAACATGGATTTGGATAATTGAGGGCTTCAATATATATAACCATAATCAATTGTAACTTTTGAACCACTTTTGATGTCCAAACGATTTGAGCCCATTTGGACCAAACGGTCTCAAGACCGTTTGAGATCAAACGGTCTCAAGACCATTTGGGGTCAAACGGTCTCAAGACCGTTTGGGCTCAAATGATCTCAAGGTCGTTTGGACCAATCGATATCAAGTCGTTTTGATCAAACAGTTTCAAACCACATAAGCTTCAAACGGTTTGGAAGTCAACCTTCCCAAACGGTCAACACACCCAAACGGTCTCAAGACCGTTTGGTGGTTGAAGGTTGAAACCGTTTGAAGGTCTTCAAGGTTGTTTGTACTTAATCAATTGAAGGTGTAATTCGTTCAATGATGGTCTGATCTAAACCCTAATGGTAACCTAGGACATTAAGGGACTAAGTGACTAATGAATTGACTCATGATGATGATCAATGGGAAATTTACCAAAATACCCTTGAGGGGTTCAATTGAGTAATACCTTGTTCTAATCAAACCCTAATCACATGTTAATGGTGATTTGGCTGATGATAGTCAATGAGGACTTGACCCAACCTAATCTTGAGTGGTGTAATCACCATCTACTAGTAAGAGGAGAGAGAAAGTACCATTTATGGTGGAAACTCAAGTAAAGTACCTTCAATACATATGAATGTGCATGTTTAGGATATGATCCACCTACGTGAGATCATAGAAACCCTAATTATGATAATTGATGAAACTGAGAGCTTTAATGATGATGTTTCTCATACATGATGATGTTATGAGTTCAATTCACCATGATGTGAATAGTAAACCCTAATTCTAGGGTGATGACATGTAAACCCTAATTCTAGGGTGATGACATGTAATGTGAATAGTAAACCCTAATTGATGAAAATCAGGGAACCTAACTCTAGTAAGAGTAGGAAGGTACAACTTCTTTGAAAAGAATCATTTATTGTTATCAGTTGAAATAATCATGCAGGTTCCTATATGAGGATGATCATATCTAGGTAAGGATTATGATACTATATTCATTGAAAGCATGTTGTTAGCTTTATGAATAGTGAAATATCTTGTTGCCTTGTTAGTGGCATCTTATGAGATTGATGGGCTGTGAGAGCCATGAGTATCATCAAGATCATGCTTAACAGATGACTTGTGATGAGATGATTGATAAATGATAATTGATGTGAGTTAGACTTGTTATATTTAGTATTCTATTTTCATAGTTGCTATTCTAATGATTAATGTTTGAGAACATGTATTGTGGCAACACATCCCATTATCATATTGATAATGAGGTGTTACGCGAAAACGTGCGGAAATCACCATAACCACAGATCATGAAAACACGAGTTAATTAAAACCGATTGCAGAAAACTGATAAACTGAGCAACTATTACTTTCCAGTCCTCATCCTGCACAGAAACATGTCATATATACATACACAGGATCTAATGCGTGTTCACAGCTTACTGAAACAACTGTCCATCCATCACATGGGTTCATCACCTGTTCATGTACATCGAGGCCCGCATCCGGACAACTGCAGGATATACAAACATCTTCGATCGTTCATCGTGAAACATTGTCAAAACACTGCCAAGGACCTGAGAGTACAGGGATGACTCTAGACTGTACTACAAAACATCCAAAACAACAGCATATCCATCGCTTGCCTTCTACTGCTCCTCAAGCTGCTCGGCCGCAACACCACGACCACGACCACGTCTACCTCGACCACCTAAAAAGGGGTTAAACCATCGGGGTGAGACAATTGAACAATTGTCCCAGCGGGAAACATAACTCCCCACCGCAACTACAGAACCTCAGCAAGATAGATTATAACAGCAGATATCTAATAACAGGTATAACAAGAGCAGTCTATATAAAACAGATTATTCTTACCGACAAGCTTACCCGCTATACAAAAGCATATAACCAGATGTATCTCAAGGGGTATGATTAGCAAGATAAAATGTATCACTATGTAACATGATTATCAGAACAAGATATAATGTCACATAACCTGCTTCTCAAGATAAGACATATCGTCACATAACCTGCAAGATATAACAAAGATATTACACAAACAAGGCCTCAACCAATATTACATGTTTATCTTAAGCAGTAAATACTAAACGGCTGTGTTATGTATTATTATGCCCTGAGGATTTGAACTGTACCGTTCAAATCCAACCTTTGGTTACGAAACCCAAGCCGGTGCCATACAAGGTCAATGGAAGAGCCGGACTACACGACCTCCCACCTCGTGGTCAGTACACGAGTACAACACAAGTAGGACCGTAGTCACATGCTGAAGTGGTATAAGACACAGGGTCAGCTCCATAGGCTACCCTCCCGCTAGCCCGCCTTGGTACAGGTCTCAGCGCTAGTAAAACTGAGCCACGGGCCTGTTCACCATGCTCTGAGCCATGAACGCATTCATGCTCCACACATCACATATCCTGAGCCATGGGCCTGTTCACCATGCTCTTGATACGTATCTGAGTCTGTAACTGAAGTTACACTCTTACCTCCTCATTTTCAGGCTAGGAGCAACCTACACATATTCAACAATATGCGCTTCCAGGTTAACCCGTAGGAGAACCTATTTCACCATCACCAAGTCCTGACGATGATGGATCTATGGCCAGGGCAAACTACATGATATAATTTCACTGTAATTAATTAGTATCTTTTAGATGGATTGTAGGATTCAACCAAGTTATATAACATGCAAGATATAATAGAAAGCAAAGAACATTATATTATTATGAAAACCACATCATCCTGATCCATCACAAAGATCCAGCATCACATGTTACCACTTGGCCTCTTGCCAACCATCCAGATCCATCTCAAGGATCATCACATACCATAGGATCTCAATCCCTCATCATGTCACTGCCTTTCCAAGGCTTACATTATCATTATGGGACAAACACATAATACATATAGCCTCATAGAATAATTATCAAAGTAATGTTACTCATCACATATGTCACATAGCCCTTTCATGGCTACACATTACCTGCATGGTTAGGATACACAATAACCATAGTTTCAACATAAGAAATATGCTCACTATCATGAACTATTATTCAGGATAATATACTTATCATTGTTACACTATTTGATGATCAAGTGTATTAAGCACATCATTATCAGACCATATACATGCTTACCCTTATCTCAAGATTATACAAACAACCAAGGTATTCACTTTATATAGAGAGCATGTTGAGTATATAGAGTGAACACTATTGTTACCACTATTGGAATGGTCACCATCCATTATCATGTACCATTACCCTTTTCATTAAGAAACCATTAATGCTACTACCATTTATCATTGCCATTATCAAATGAGCATAAGACTTCCATCATAAATGTCACTACTACTCTTGTTACCATCATTACTATTATCAGCATCATCATCTACTATTATCTTCATTGCCATGTCATTTAAGAAACTATTAATGTAACTGTCTCTTAGCATCATTATTACCAACATTAATATTATTATTACTTTTACTACTAACATGGCATCACCATTATTACTTGATTACCATCATCATAACTATTAACATATTTACTATCCACCACATTATCATTGGTATCATTGTTATCAAAAGCACCATTAACATATGTTGCGCATAAGCATCTACTTCCATCACACTTGTGACCGTCACCAAAGGAACTCATACCCTCACCTAAGATAGCTCACATCCCTCACCACTACTAGCTCACACGGCTAGGGCATGGGGAGGCAGCAATGCTGTGTTGCACCCAGCGCCCAGCCCGACAGAACGTCACAAGAAGGAGTGTCACACGTCAGGGAGTATCGTGTGTTACACTCAATCGGGCAACGCCCGTCACATCCACTCCTGTCGCCTGTCATCCTAGGCTAACACCCACCTAGCAACCTCACAACGACTAGGAGAGAGAAGGAGAGAAAGAAGGAAGGAGAGAGGGAAACACTCCTGATAACATGTAACATCTATCTAGGCCTAACGGATGACACTCACCTCAAACCAAGAGCGTGACGCCCGTCACAACCCCAAACCACTGTCACGCGTCACAGCCCCAGGCCTATCGGCCGATACAAAAAGATGCAACACCCGGCAGGGCTATCGGCCAGCACCACCTTTGCATATCGTGCAACTCAACCAACTCACCAAAGAAGGCCCTGTCGTCCACCACAAGGATTACCATGATGCTAAGGCCTATCGCCCATCAAAAGGATAACGTTCGACCTAGCCATATCGGCCAACAAAACCATAGCTCACCCTATCGCCCAACACATGAGCAGGGTATCGCCCAACACACCAAGACAAGGGGGGGGTATCGCCCGTCACAAGGCTGACGCCCGTCAGGCCTGCTGCCCAACACAACCATATCGGCCAACACCCTCCCTAACCTATCGTCCAACAAAGGTATATCAGCCACCCAAGTTACCAAAGCAAGATACATTACTAGCATATGAAAAAGAACATAACGAGAGGAAAGGAGTTAGGGATAGAAATTATGCAACCCGCCTTTAAGCTCCAAGGAAGAAGAAGCACTCAAGCTCTAAGGGGTATCGTCCACCACAGCTCCAAGGGAGTGTATCGACCAACACAAGCAAGATGGAGAGGGATATCGTGCACTCAAGGTGGAAGAGAGACCAAAAGAGCAAAGGAAGCTAAGGCAAGGGAAAGAACCATATATATAAGAAGGAAAGGGTGGAGAAAACAAGGTAGATCCATGCCATGTGTCGTCCACCCAAGGGACACTTGTCCTAGGGTTCAAGCCATCACACTAGAAAGGCATGGGACACTTGTCCAAAACATGCACCAAGTGTCCACTACACAAGACCAAGCATCATGGGCGACACAGGAAGCAACTCTACTGGGCGACACGCCAGCCTGCTGGGCGACACAAAGTAGGTCCTGGTCGACACAAGGGTCAAGCAAGCCCCAACTAAGGCACCTCAAGGCCCAAAAAAGCTCAACCAAGGCCCAAGAAAACTCAAACCACAAACCCAAGCCTTCCTCTCAACCCTAGAGGAAGCAAAGAGGGAAAAACATCTCACAAGATGACCAACTTGCACACAAAACCCTAAACTCGGGTTATTTGCAAGTAGCCCCTCGAACTCTCAACAAAGCACGACAAAAGCCCTAATCACCACTTAAAGGTGATTAGCAAGCACCAAATTATCAAGATTAAGCAAAACAAATAGGGTAAACCCTAAACGCAGGTCAGGGTCCTTACAAGCTAACCCCCTTTAAGGGATTTCGTCCCCGAAATCCGAAGAGAAAAGCGAGGGGTACTTCCTCCTCATCTCTTCCTCAAGCTCCCACGTGGCTTCCTCAATGCCACGATGCTTCCAAAGAACTTTCACAAGAGCCATGTCTTTCCTCTTCAGCTTCTTGATCCTTCTGTCAAGGATCACCACAACACCTTCCTCGTAAGTCACATCTGCACCAAGCTCAACCTCAACCGGATGTATCACTGTACCTGAATCTGGATGACTTTTCTTCAACATACTGACATGAAACACTGGATGCAACCTGTGCAACTCTGGAGTCAACTCTAACTCGTAAGCTACCTTGCCAACACGTGCTATCACTGGATAAGGCCCCATATACCTGGGAGCCAACTTACCCTTCCGGCCAAAACTTAGCACACCTTTCCATGGCGAGACTTTAAGATACACTTTGTCTCCCACCTGGAACTCTAAAGGTCGTCGACGATTGTCTGCATATGACTTATGTCTGTCCTGTGCCACCTTCAACTATTGCTGTATCACTTTGATCTTATCTGTCGTCTGCTGAACTAACTCAGGACCAAAAAGTTGATACTCACCTGATTCATACCAACACAAAGGAGATCTGCACTTCCTTCCATACAAAGCTTCATAAGGAGCCATGTCAATACTCCGCTGATAACTGTTGTTGTAGGCAAACTCTATCAAACTCAGATGTACATCCCAGTTGCCTAGAAAGTGTAAAACACAAGCTCGAAGAAAATCTTCTAAAGTCTGAATAGTCCTTTCAGACTGTCCATCTGTCTGTGGGTGAAAAGTTGTACTGAACCTCAACTACGTTCCCAACGCCCTATGCAACTGTTCCCAAAAACGACTGGTAAACTGAGGACCTCTGTCAGAAACTATCGTCGCTGGCACTCCATGCAAACGTACTATCTCATCCACATATACTTGAGCTAGCTTCTCAGCTGTATACATCATCTTCACTGGTAGAAAATGGGCAGACTTAGTCAATATGTCCACTATCACCCAAATGGAATCATGATTCCTAGTTGCCCGGGGTAGACCAACTATGAAATCCATGGTTATATGATCCCATTTCCACTGTGGTATCGGTAAAGGTTGCAACGTACCTGCCGGTTTCTGGTGCTCAGCCTTCACTTGCTGACAAACCGCACATCTAGCCACGAACTCAACTACATCTCTCTTCAAACCGGACCACCAAAACAAGTCCTTCAGACTATGATACATCTTGGTGACACCTGGATGCATCACATACATCGACGTATGTGCTTCCTCAAGCACCAACTCCCTTAGATCATCGACATCTGGAACCACCATCCTATCATGATAGCAAACTACTCCATCCTCGGACTCATGAAACCCATCACACTTGTCACTGCCAAACTCTGATCTGATCAACTGTACCACATCATCTGTCTGTTGTGCATCCTTGATCTGCTATCTCAACGTAGGCTTAACTTGCATTTGTGCGAAGAGACCAAACAACAAAGAAACCTCCATCCGTACATTCATCTGTCGTAGAGAAACAAACATATCTCGCCTATGGCATACCAGAGAACTCAACTGTGCCTTCTTTGAAGAAAGAGAAGAAGAAGACTTTCTACTAAGTGCATCGGCTACCACGTTCGCCTTACCAAGATGATACTCGATAGTGTAGTCGTAATCATTGATCAACTCCATCCATCGTCATTGTCGCATGTTCAACTCTTGCTGCATAAAGATGTACTTCAGATTCTTATGATCCATAAAAATCTGACATACTTCCCCATACATATAATGTCTCCAAATCTTTAACGCATGAATCACTGCTGCCAACCCCAAATCATGAGTCGGATAGTTCTCCTCATGCTTCTTGAGCTGTCGCAAAGCAAAAGACACTACATGATCTTCCTACATCAGCACACAACCTAAACCTTTCTTGGAAGCATCACAGAAAACAACATAGCCTTTCCCAGACTCTGGCAAGATCAACACTGGAGCACTGGTCAACTTCTCCTTCAAACTCTGGAAAGCTTGCTGACATCGATCATCCCAAACAAAAGATACATCCTTCCTAGTCAACTTCGTCATCGGCAATGCGATCACACTGAAGTCCTTGATAAACCTTCGGTAGTATCCTGCCAAACCAAGGAAACTAAGAACTTCTGTCGGCGTCTTCGGTTGTTCCCAATCCACAACGGATTCCACCTTCTTCGGATCTACTTTGATTCCTTCAGCAGATATCACATGACCCAAGAAAGTCACTTCATCCAACCAGAACTCACACTTACTGAACTTGGCATACAACTGATGTTGATGAAGAAGAGTCAACGCTTGACGAAGATGTTGTTCATGCTCTTGCCTGTCCCGACTATATATCAAGATGTCATCTATAAAGACTACAACAAAATGATCTAAGAACGGACGGAACACGCTATTCATCAGATCCATGAAAGCAGCATGTGCATTGGTTAGCCCGAACGACATAACCACAAACTTGAAATGACCATACCTTGTCCTAAAAGCTGACTTTGGTATGTCATCCGCCTTTATCCTCAACTGATGATATCCAGACCGTAGATCGATCTTCGAAAACACGGTAGCACCACGCAACTGATCGAACAAATCATCTATCCTCGGCAACGAGTAATTATTCTTGATCGTGACCTTGTTCAACTGCCGGTAATCTATACACAACTGCATCGAACCATCCTTCTTCTTAACAAACAACACGGGAGCACCCCACGGCGACGTACTCGGTCGGATAAAACCTTTTTCCAACAATTCTTGCAACTGCTTCTTCAGCTCTGCCATCTCTGCTGGAGCCATCCTATATGCTGACTGCGCAACTGGATGTGTCCCTGGAACCAGATTGATCTCGAAATCAATCTCTCGGGGTGGACAAACACCAGGAAACTCCTCAGGAAACACATCTGCAAACTCTCGAACCACTGACACCTCCTCAAGACTAGGACCTTTCGCCTTGGTAACCACAACGGTATCCACTATGTGAGCTAGGAACGCCTCACATCCTTGTCGTAACAACTTATCTGCCACCATAGCTGATACCAAACACGTTATAAGAATCTTCCTATCTCCCTAGAAGATCCACTTCTCTCCAGCAACATCAAACACTTCCTGCTTAGAGCCGCAGTCCAAGACAACCTTATACTTCTCTAAGGTATCCATCCCAAGGATAACATCAAAACCATGCATATCAAGTGGTATAAGATCCACTTGGATACGATGTCCCGAAAAAGACAAAACACAAGATGGACACTCTTCTAGAAGCAAAGAGGAACCATCAAGAGGGGTTTCTAACAACAAGCTATCCTTCTTACAGCTAACAGGTAAATGACAGTTTTCAAGCATACTATAGGCAATAAAAGAGTGTGTAGCACCCGTGTCAACCAGAACAGATATAAAGCAAGAAGAAGACATCAGAATGAAATAACTCCATCTGACCTGTCACCACTCATGGGTTGACTATCGCCTCCGACTAACTCATAGCGTAGAATCGAGCCGTTGCTTGCTGTCCACGACCTCTGCTTCCTTGAGAAGACGATCCAGCTTGGGACGCTAGACCGCATCATCGTCCTCTGCTACCACTGGGTTGTGGTCTCCCTGATCTCTGAAAACTCTGCCTCGGTTTCTGCGTCACTTTAACATCTCTATTCGGGCATTGTAACTTGAGATGCCCGGTCTGTCCACAAAGATAGCATGAGCTGTCCTCAAACCATGGCTTAGCTGGCCCTGTCACTGCCACTGAAGCTGAACTGTGTGCCTTAGATGGTGAAGAAACATAACCTTTCTCCTTACTCAGAGACCACTGAGATGGTACACCAGAACTTCTCATCACTGACGGTGTTGAAAACCTAGGCTTCTTAAAGCCACCAAACCTTCGTCCTTGAAACTGAGCAGGTCTTTTAAGAGACATAGACTCTCTTTTCTCCCTTACTATCTTCTCGATCCGTCGAACCAATTCCACAAACATAGCAAACTGCTCCCGATTTTCCAACGCAGACACCGGGGTTTTCAACTCAGCACCCAAACCCTTCTCGAAACGTCTGATCCGTTCCTCGTCTGTTGCCGCCATGTGAGGACAGAACCTCAACAGATCCATAAACTTAGCTTCATACTCGGTGATGTTCATCATTCCTTGTCTCAGGTTCTCGAACTGACTAACCTTCTCATCCAGATACGTCTTCGGAAAGTATTTGGTGACGAACTCACGTTGAAACACTTCCCAATAGATCACCTCACCAGGCCGCTTCTCTTCTTCTATGGTCCACCAGTGACCAGCACTACCTTTCAGAAGGTAGACAACATGCTTTACCTTGTCTGCTTCAGGGATGTCAAGGATCCGGAAAGCCTTCTCGATACTTGTCAACCACAGATCTGCATCCACTGGATCAGCCGTTCCAGCATAATCCAAAGCTCCAACTCGGCGAAGCCACTCGAAGGTCTTCCCAATACCCAATGCTTCTCCATGGGGAACCTGTGCTCTCAGAGGAGGCACTGGTAATCTCTCAACCATGAGATTCATCGTAGCCATTAACTGCCCCATAAGATGTTGGTAAGCAGGATGTTCAAGAATGGCTGGGTAAAATTGGGGAACCTCAGGCACTCTATCTTCATGTGCCTGTCCATCTGCTCCATCAACTGATGCAGCATCACTATGCTCAGGAGCATGCTCTTCATGGTTTCCAGACATCTTGGCTTCTCTTCCACTGAGGGCAGAATATTTCGTAAGAAAACCTAGAAAACTCATAAGAACAAACTCACCCTAGTCCAAAATCCATGTAGACTCAATGAACCTAAAGCTCTGATACCAAAACTTGTGGCAACACATCCCATTATCATATTGATAACGAGGTGTTACGCGAAAACGTGCGGAAATCACCATAACCACAGATCATGAAAACACGAGTTAATTAAAATCGATTGCGGAAAACTGATAAACTGAGAAACTATTACTTTCCAGTCCTCATCCTGCACAGAAACATGTCATATATACATACACGGGATCTGATGTGTGTTCACAGCTTACTGAAACAGCTGTCCATCCATCACATGGGTTCATCACATGTTCATGTACATCAAGGCCCGCATCCGGACAACTGCAGGATATACAAACATCTTCGATCGTTCATCGTGAAACATCATCAAAACACTGCCAAGGACCTGAGAGTACAGGGATGACTCTAGACTCTACTACAAAACATCCAAAACAACAGCATATCCATCACTTGCCTTCTACTGCTCCTCAAGTTGTTCGGCCGCAACACCACGACCATGACCACGTCTACCTCGACCACCTAAAAAGGGGTTAAACCAGCGGGGTGAGACAATTGAACAATTGTCCCAGCGGGAAACATAACTCCCCACCGCAACTACAGAACCTCAGCAAGATAGATTATAACAGCAAATATCTAATAACATGTATAACAAGAGAAGTCTATATAAAACAGATTATTCTTACCGACAAGCTTACCCGCTATACAAAAGCATATAACTAGATGTATCTCAAGAGGTATGATTAGCAAGATAAAATGTATCACTATGTAACATGATTATCAGAACAAGATATAATGTCACATAACCTGCTTCTCAAGATAAGACATATTGTCACATAACCTGCAAGATATAACAAAGATATTACACAAACAAGGCCTCAACCAATATTACGTGTTTATATTAAGCAGTAAATACTAAACGACTGTGTTACGTATTATTATGCCCTGAGGATTTGAACCGTACCGTTCAAATCCAACCTTCGGTTATGAAACCCAAGTCGGTGCCATACAAGGTCAATGGAAGAGCGGGACTCCATGACCTCCCACCTCGTGGTCAGTACACGAGTACAACACAAGCAGGACCGTAGTCACATGCTGAAGTGGTCTAAGCCACAGGGTCAGCTCCATAGGCTACCCTCACGTTAGCCCGCCTTGGTACAGGTCTTGGCGCTAGTAAAACTGAGCCACGGGCCTGTTCACCATGCTCTGAGCCATGAACGCATTCATGCTCCATACATCACATATCCTGAGCCATGGGCCTGTTCACCATGCTCTTCATACATATCTGAGTCTGTAACCAAAGTTACACTCTTACCTCCTCATTTTCAGGCTAGGAGCAACCTACACATATTCAACAATATGCGCTTCCAGGTTAACCCGTAGGAGAACCTGTTTCACCATCACCAAGTCCTGACGATGATGGATCTATGGCCAGGGAAAACTACATGATATAATTTCACAGTAATTAATTAGTATCTTTTAGATGGATTGCAGGATTCAACCAAGTTATATAACATGCAAGATATAATAGAAAGCAAAGAACATTATATTATTATGAAAACCACATCATCCTGATCCATCACAAAGATCCAGCATCACATGTTACCACTTGGCCTCTTGCCAACCATCCAGATCCATCTCAAGGATCATCACATACCATAGGATCTCAATCCCTCATCATGTCACTGCCTTTCCAAGGCTTACATTATCATTATGGGACAAACACATAATACATATAGCCTCATAGAATAATTATCAAAGTAATGTTACTCATCACATATGTCACATAGCCCTTTCATGGCTACACATTACCTGCATGGTTAGGATACACAATAACCATAGTTTCAACATAAGAAATATGCTCACTATCATGAACTATTATTCAGGATAATCTACTTATCATTGTTACACTATTTGATGATCAAGTGTATTAAGCACATCGTTATCAGACCATATACATGCTTACCCTTATCTCAAGATTATACAAACAACCAAGGTATTCACTTTATATAGAGAGCATGTTGAGTATATAGAGTGAACACTATTGTTACCACTATTGGAATGGTCACCATCCATTATCATCAACCATTACCCTTTTCATTAAGCAACCATTAATGCTACTACCATTTATCATTGCCATTAACAAATGAGCATAAGACTTCCATCATGCATGTCACTACTACTCTTGTTACCATCATTACTATTATCAACATCATCATCTACTATTATCTTCATTGCCATGTCATTTAAGCAACTATTAATGTAACTGTCTCTTAGCATAATTATTACCAACATTAATATTATTATTACTTTTACTACTAACATGGCATCACCATCATTACTTGATTACCATCATCATAACTATTAACATCTTTGCTATCCACCACATTATCATTGGTATCATTGTTATCAAAAGCACCATTAACATATGTTGCGCATAAGCATCTACTTCCATCACACTTGTGACCGTCACCAAAGGAACTCATACCCTCACCTAAGATATCTCACATCCCTCACCACTACTAGCTCACACGGCTAGGGCATGGGGAGGCAGCAACGCTGCGTTGCACCCAGCGCCCAGCCCGACAGAACGTCACAAGAAGGAGTGTCATGCGTCAGGGAGTATCGTGCGTTACACTCAATCGGGCAACGCCCGTTAGAGCCACTCCTGTCGCCCGTCATCCTAGGCTAACATCCACCTAGCAACCTCACAACGGCTAGGAGAGAGAAGGAGAGAAAGAATGAAGGAGAGAGGGAAACACTCCTGATAATGTGCAACATCTATCCAGGCCTAACGGCCGACACTCACCTCAAACCAAGAGTGTGACGCCCGTCACAACCCCAAACCGCTGTCACGCGTCACAGCCCCAGGCCTATCGGTCGATACAACAAGATGCAACGCCCGGCAGGGCTATCGGCCAACACCACCTTTGCATATCGTGCAACTCAACCAACTCACCAAAGAAGGCCCTGTCGTCCACCACAAGGATTACCATGATGCTAAGGCCTATCGCCCATCAAAAGGATAATGTTCAACCTAGCCATATCGGCCAAAAAAACCATAGCTCACCCTATCTCCCAACACATGAGCAGGGTATCGCCCAACACACCAAGACAAGGGGGGGGTATCGCCCGTCACAAGGCTGACGCCCGTCAGGCTTGCTGCCCAACACAACCATATCGGCCAACACCCTCCCTAACCTATCGTCCAACAAAAGTATATCGGCCACCCAAGGTACCAAAGCAAGATACATTACTAGCATATGAAAAAGAATGTAACGAGAGGAAAGGAGTTAGGGATAGAAATTATGCAACCCGCCTTTAAGCTCCAAGGAAGAAGAAGCACTCCAGCTCCAAGGGGTATCGTCCACCACAGCTCCAAGGGAGTGTATCGACCAACACAAGCAAGATGGAGAGGGATATCGTGGACTCAAGGTGGAGGAGAGACCAAAAGAGCAAAGGAAGCTAAGGCAAGGGAAAGAACCATATATATAAGAAGGAAAGGGTGGAGAAAACAAGGTAGATCCATGCCATGTGTCGTCCACCCAAGGGACACTTGTCCTAGGGTTCAAGCCAACACACTAGCAAGGCATGGGACACTTGTCCAAAACATGCACCAAGTGTCCACTACACAAGACCAAGCATCATGGGTGACACAGGAAACAACTCTTCTGGGCGACACGCCAGCCTGCTGGGCGACACAAAGTAGGTCCTGGTCGACACAAGGGTCAAGCAAGCCCCAACCAAGGCACCTCAAGGCCCAAACAAGCTCAACCAAGGCCCAAGAAAACTCAAACCACAAACCCAAGCCTTCCTCTCAACCCTAGAGGAAGCAAAGAGGGAAAAACATCTCACAAGATGACCAACTTGCACATAAAACCCTAAACTCGGGTTATTTGCAAGTAGCCTCTCGAACTCTCAACAAAGCATGACAAAAACCCTAATCACCACTTAAAGGTGATTAGCAAGCACCAAAGCATCAAGATTAAGCAAAACAAACAGGGTAAACCCTAAACGCAGGTCATGGTCCTTACATGTATGATGTTAAAAGAGTACTGAAATGTACCTAACTAATCAAGTATAATCATACCATGTAGAGCCCTGATCATAGATCCATCATTGTCAGAAAGCAAATGATGGTGAAACAGGTTTTCCTAAGGGAACTCCTGGATCGCATACTTTTTTGTATGTGGGGGAATATGGATGTGTAAATCCTTACATCCTAGTGTAGGAATTGATGTAGATGTATCTTAATCCATCAACCCTTCACTATATGTTTATGCTGTAACATTCAAGGAAATCCTTATACCGCATCGATCTGAGATAAACAAGAAATCTCTCGATGACGAAGAGAGTACAGAATGCCACTGTAACTCTAAAATAGTGAAGTACCAGATTATCCTGGTGAGCTATATTAGCAGAGACATAAGATGTCATGCAAGTTATCCTCACTCTGACTGAGGAAGATGAGGTCATAAGAATCCGACTCTTTTGATGACCTAGGTATGATACCGATGCGACTTAACAATGATCGGTTGGAGTATGAGCGGTATACCTCATCTCCGCAGGGCATAATAATGTTTGTAAAACATAATCAACCGTGTAGTATATCTGTTTAGGATGAACTACGAGATACTTGATTGATGTCACACTGTATAGTACATATGTTCTTCATATTTCTTAAATAATGAACTTCTTCTTATTACCAAACTATTGTTGAATATTTTGAGAACTTTTATTGCTTATGTTGTTCTTTGAATTGCTATATAAAGCTTCTAGTGGAGAGTTATAAATCTCACTGGGACAATTAATTAAAATTTTCTCACCCCGTAGACTTCAACTTTTTAGCTGGTCGTCAAAGACGGAGAAACCAGCCTACAAGTGACCAATCCCAACAACAGTAGTACCAGGAGCAGTAGTAAATCTCAGGTGGAGATACTGACTGCTGAGTAGTAGTTAGATAGTCCTATTCCGTCTCTGTACTCTCAGGTCCTTGGAGTTAGTGTCTGAGATTTTGGTTTTGACTCTTGAGATTTTGTATCATGATGTGTATAATTACTCAAGAAGTAATTATCAGAGATGTAAATAATTTATTCCCTTTTCTATGGAAGAAGTTTTATGGTTTCAAACTCTTATCTCAAAAAGTTTTAATTTCCGTGATTTTTGTCTTTCGCTGTTAATCGAATGCTTCCGCTGAGTTTAAATCATGTTTATATTACGGTTTGGAGATCGGAGCCCACAATGGCTGTATCTCGTGTCATTTTGTGCCTTTATCACTTTCAAATGCATTAGATTTACATGTTATTTCCCCCAATTTGATTATCATTGCAAATACACTTATGGATGTTTTTGCGCTGTTTTTCAGGTACTTTGACCACAATGGATGGACGAGTGTGATGGAGGGGCCCAAAGGAGACCCCAAAGCTCCCCCAACCTACCTTAGTGGCCAAAGATCGTCTCCAAGCAAAACATCCAAGAATTATGAAGTTTGAAGCCATGCTAGCACTAGAAGACCCCAGCACGGCCGTGGTGACACGGAACGGCCGTGCTGGTAATTGGGCAAGATTACAGGTTGATCGACAAAATTTGAAGTTTAAGCAAGCCAGCCACCACGGCCGTGTTGCCCAGCACGGCCGTGCTATGAAGACCACAACACGGCCGTTCTACCCAAAACGGCCGTGCTGGATGAAGAGGAAACGGGCGTGCTGCTCAGAACGACCTCCGCCCAACTCCGCCACCACGGCCGTGCTACCCTGCACGGCCGTTCTACCTAACACCCAACACGGCCGTTTTGCCCAAAACGGCCGTGCCACCAGCCTCCATTTCGCCCACCAACCTGTTAGATTTACACTTAGCCAAAACGGTCATTCTCCTCCACCACGGCCATATCCACTCCTACCCAGCACGGCCGTGCTACACAAAACGGCCGTGCCACCCCCCAAAACCTACACAAATTTCCACTGTTTTTCCCATTCTACCCCCACTTAACCCTAGCTCATATATAAGCAATAGATGCTTCTAGGGCTGGAGGCAAGCACCTCAAAAGCACCTCTAGAGCACCCCTAGCCGCACCCTAGCAGCTCCTTTACTTCCATTACTCCAATCCATCCATTTCCTTGCAATCCACCCCATTTCCATCCACTTTCCACTCATTTCCACCATAGAAACCTAGTTTCTCTAGGTTTCTATCCATAATCCCCGCCATTTTCATGCACCTTTGCATCATTGGAGGAGTGAGGACGGCTGTAGCTGCTTGGAGGTGAAGAAGGAGTCAACTACATCGAGCTTCATGGCGTTTTCCCTTCTTCTACCCCTTTCTTTTGTTCCTAGTTTGATTATGTGTAGCTAAGCCCCCTTGGGTGGGCTGTTTGGGACAAAAATGTGACTTTGATACCATGTTGGGGGAATATAATTTGTAATGAACATATTTCATTTCTATGATGATTGCCTTTGCTTTTATCTCATTTCCCATTACTTGTGCTTGTGGTTGTTGTTTAATTACATTAATTGCTTGCCTTGTGGTGTTTGAAAACATTTGTCCCTAGGATGTTTTGGTTTCTATGTAGCTATCGTAGGATTGGCTCCTAGGTCCTTAATTCGGATCCCTAGCTAGCCCCCTATCTTCCTACATAATCACCTCCTTCCTATATGCAAATGTGAGTTCTAAGTGACTAGTATAAGTGTGATTAGTTCAATTGCCTAGGATTTCCTAAAGGCTGAGGTGGCTAGTGGCATGAGGTCGAATATCCTCATCTCTACTCCCATCCTCACCCTTGGTCCTCAATTGACTAATACCACTTATCCTAGAGACCTAGACTTGGTATGTCCTATGAGCATTACACCTAGCCCTAGTTCTCCAATTAGTAGCTTAGGGTAAATTCTCATAGCACCTACCTCGTTGTTTGGTTTGGTAATCTAGAATGAGATATGCTAATTGCTTATTGTGGTGACTTCCCCCAACTAATGTTAAGGTCACATTCCCAAACGGCCCACCTCCCTCATCTAATTGTTTAAAACCCCAATTACCTGCTTTGCTTGTTAATGCTAGCTTAGTTCAATTGCTTTAGTTAGCGTAGTCTTTTGCCTAGTTTTGCTCGCTAGTGTTAATCCAGGTCTTTGCTCTTATTAGTGCTTAGTGTAGTTTCTTAATTGCCAGTTGCTTGTTTAGTCTAGCGTAGTTCGTTCTTGCTCTTGTTTAGATAGTTTGTTAACTTAAATTGCTAATTTAGTTGTTTGATAACTTAGTGTCATTTTGTCTTTCCTTACTCGCTCACTTAGCATAATCAACCAAACAAACCTTCAAACCCTAAAAACCCTACTCTCCGCACTAGGAACATAGCTCACCCTCTCTAACTCTAGTGCCCCCTCTATCTCCGAGGTTCGACCCCGTACTTGCCGCCTTACCTGTACTACGACAAGACCCCGTGCGCTTGCGGGTATATTGTTTTAGTAGAAGTAGGTAGTTAGCCCGGGACCTTAAAAATATCGAAAGCTAAAGATCCCATCTCATCCCGTGCCTCCCGACCTCGTGGATTGCATTCGTTGCAAGCCACTAGCGGGAACGCATCAAGCTTTCTAGCGCCGTTGCCGGGGATAGAGGCGCTCGACCTAGTTAGATAGTGTAGCTTAGCCTTTCCTTTTGCCCTCACCATTGCTATTGTTTATTCTTTGTCTTACTTTTGCATATTGGTGTGCTAACTTGGTTCCTTGTTGTTTGTTTGTGCTTTGCGCAGGTGACAGCTGCGCATGCGCAGCACGCGTTCGACTTGCACCGACTTGGTGGTTTACGACCCCGAGATTGGGAGAAGGAGATGTCAAGCGCGCCGCAATCTACACCGAAGGACCGAGATGGCCGACAACGAACCACCACCAGATGTTCCACCGCCACATCGCCCGCTTCACGAGTACTTCACGCCAGGGAACTACAACTCCCCCATCGCCACTCTAGTTGACCAGATGCCGGGTCAACAATTCTCCATCCCGCCAGCACTCTTGGGGCTTCTCCCCACGTACTACGGGTTTGAGAACGAAAATCCGTATCACCATATAGACGCATTCTTGGAGACATACTCTACCTTCCGCACTCCTGCTGCCACCGACGACTCAATTCGGAGTACTCTCTTCCCTTTCTCCCTCAAGGAGAAAGCCAAGGAATGGTACGTCTCGAGGCCAGAGCTCGTCACATGGAACGAAGTGAAGAATGAGTTTCTGAAGAAGTTCTTTCCGATAGCCAAGTTATCCTACATGAGAAGGTGCATCACGTCCTTCGCCCAAAAAGAGAACGAACCCTTCCATGAGGCATGGGAGCAGTTCTAGAAGCTACTTCGCGACTGCCCTCATCATGAGGTCCCTCTTTGGCAGCTAGTGCAGGCCTTTTACACTGGGCTCGAGGAGAAGAGTCAAAACAACGTCGATTCTTCTTGTGGGGGCACGTTCATGGCCAAGCCACCCGAGGACTCATGGCCACTGTTTGAGCATCTAGCCGAGAACTCTCGCCACCGAGCTTCCACAAAAGGGGGGCATTGCGGCCGGGACTACACCTCCCCACCCTCCTCCGTGGCTCCCGCACGCAACACCGCCAACCCCGACATGATGAAAATGATGACAGATATGATGCAAATGATGAAGAATCAAGTGGGTGGCTCTTCTAGTCAACCCGCAATGGCTGTGGAGACTGTCGATGAGGAAGTTAACGCCTTACATTCCTTTGGTGGCCGCAACAACCAGGGCCCGATGTCCCAATCCTACACTCCCGAGTGGAGGAACCATCCAAATTTCTCGTGGAAACAACATAATGAAGATGGACAAGGGCAGGGACAACAGAAGCCACACTACTATTCAAAGTTCGAAGAGGAAGTACTTGGAAGATTGAGGAATCTAGATGAGGTAAAGAGAGAGGTGTCTTCTCAAGGACAAAACATCAGCCGTCTTGAGCAAAGGCTCGATCAAATTTCTATTTCACTTGCTCGTCGTGAAGAGGGGAGACTACCATCTCAACCTATAACCAATCCTAACAGCGATGGTAGTTATGTGAACACCACCCAAGCCGCATACATTCCACCACGTGGCCAAGCAACCTCACTTCCACAATATCAAGGACCACCACACCCATATGCTCCGCCATCTCACCAACCCCCGCCAAACTACCAATACCCACCACCACCTCCACATACTTACCAACCTCCACCTACACCACAACCAACTTGCATACTCCAAAATCCTAATCCTCCCCAACAAAGACCGCCACCACCTCCATCCTCACAAGCTCCCCCTTCTTCACATGAGCAAGTGAGTATGATCACTATCATATGGGGTGAAGAAACTGCTCAAGGTTTTGGAAAAAGGGAAAAGAAAGTGAAAGAGGTTGGAAGCAAAGTCCCGATACTTGAGGGATCTATCAAAGATAAAGGACACTCTGAAGAAATGGCCGCCCAAGCACCACTAAGGAATGCTAACTGCACCCGGATTGCTACTGCACCTGACGCGAATGTAGAGGCACTCTCATTGGTTCCACCCATACTCAGAGATACAAAAATTGCAATAGGTATAGCTCAGCCAGCGGTTGGTGACGGTGTCACGTCTACTGTTTCACACACCATGGACATAGCGGCGCTTGAAGCCATATCCTTATGGGAGCCAAGACCTTTACATGAGACGAGCGTCACCATCACCCCTCCGCAAGTCCCAGCAAGTACAGTGGAGATAGTTGAGGAAGACGGAAAGCAATCCCATGAAGGTTGGACTCTCCAAAAAAGGGACGGAAATGGCATGAAGCTCCTAGGAAACTTGAAGCGGGGAACGATGAGAATTACATCACTCTTATCATTGATGAAGGACATATGCATGGGAAGAAAAAAGTTAGTGCTACTGCCGACCGAGGAGATTGTTGCCTCAAAATCTGTGAACTTCATCTATGACAATGGCTTCCCAGAAAAGAGAGGTGATCCGGGAGTACCTCTGATTTCTTGCTTCATTGGCACACAACCCGTCCAGCACGCTCTCATCAACTTAGGTGCAGGGACAAGCCTCATGCCATGGAGCATGTACCTACGGCTTGGCCTAAACAAAATGAAACCAGTGGAGTGTGCCATTATCTTGGGTGACGGAACCAAGAGGAAGCCCTTGGGAATCATGCAGAACACAATAGTGTCGATGGATGAAAGGGTGAACATTTCCTATGTGACTGATTTCTTGATAGTGGATACCTCACCGATTGATGGAGAAGAGTACCTCATATTGGGTAGGCCCTTCCTATCCTCTGCATGCGCAGAAATCAACATCCGCAAGGGCACACTGACAGTTACTTACAAGAGGAAAAAGTTTGACTTCTTCATGTTCACCAAGGAAGAGAGAGACGAGCTGGCCAATGAAGACTTCGGTGAGAGTTTGTGCTATCGTGACCCTCTGGAGCTGTGGAGATCGAGCCCATACTTCTATTCCATGTACACTCCTTGGGACGAAGCACATGTAGTCAGAGCGCTCGACAGGATCACCATAGAAGAGAAGGAGGGCACCGTGGGTGTCAACACATGATGAAAAAGAGCAACAAGCCCGACTGAAGGCTATAAATTTAGCGCTAGTGGGAGGCAACCCACGTGGTTTGAGATTCTCGAACCTTTTCCTTTTTCTATACGTTCGTTTTGTTTTACACGAATACACACACGCACACTCGTGTTTTACAGTTTTTGTTTGAGTTTTGATGATGTGCAGGTGTTAGACAGTAGAGGGAGAGGTTTTGGAAGTAAGTCAAGGTCATTCAAGAAGATTTGTGGCCAAAGAACCAATGAAATCAAAAGTTCAAGTTTCGAATCTTGGAAAACTGAAGAAACAACCCCAACACGGCCGTGGGGATGAACCACGACCATGGCACAGGCGGCCAAACACGACTGTGGCTCTATGCCACGGCCGTGGGAATTAAAGCACCAAATTGGCCGAAGTTACAGGTTGTTTTGAAGATCGGCCACGACCGTGGCGAGCTACCACGACCGTGGCGATGGAGCATGCCAACGACTATGGTCCGCACCACGGCCGTGTTAAAGAAGGCTGGCCACGACCGTGGGAAACGGCCACGGCCGTGGGAGTTATTGCTGCAATTTGGCCGAAGTAACAGGTTGTTTCGAAGATCGGCCACGATCGTGGCAAGTCGACCATGACCGTGGCGTAAGGACAGAGCCACGACCGTGGCGGGATACCACGACCGTGGCGCGGTCAGACCGGGGAGTTCTTCATCGACAACAATGACCGTGGTCCGCACCACGGCCATGTTACCTGACCCTCGCCACGACCGTGGCGCCCCACCACGGCCGTGGCCGAACCCGGTTCAAGAAAAAAAAAATATATCTTTTAAACGTCCAAACACGACCCCCCTCTTCATTCTTTCGTCTTCCACCTCCAGCAAACACCCGTGGCAGTGGAAAACGACCTGGAGCTCCCCCGTGGGTCATCCTTAACCCCCAAATCCACCTCCATTTGATCCCCAATCAATCCCAAATCGTTCCCCAGCCTTCCCTCTCCCATTCCCACCGTCCAATCTCTCCCAATCACACCTCCATTTCCTTTCCCATCTCCATTCCACCCAGCAACCTCCCCACACAAAACCTCCACAACAATCCCTCCAATCTAGCCCAAATCCACCACTAATCAAATAACTATCATCCGTGCGTCAATATCCTCCCATTCCAACCATAAAACCACACCCATACCACCTCCTCCACCAAATCCGAAAATCCCTCTCCTAACATCACTTCCACCTCCACCATCGCCATGAAGAAAATTGGGAAAGCTATCACAAAGGGGACCAATATCCTCACCGGAGGGAAACAGCGTTCTAAAAACGCTTCCTCCGATGTATCCGTCCCGTCCCACACCCCATCACCTACCACTTCCACCCACCATTCCCTCCGTCGATCGCAATCGGTGAGCGGATCCCACACCCGCTCATCCGATAGTCATCATATCACAGACGCTACCTACGAGGGGGAGGACGAAGAAGAAGAGGAATCCATGGGGGTCGACCTGGACAACTTGATTGATGAACTCGAGCCGGTGGCCGCGAAGACAAAACCAAGATCCAAAGCGGCGCCATCCTCATCAAGGCTACCTCCAAATCCCGCACCACCCCGCCACTCAACATCCAGCGCGGCGGTGAGACGTGAGGTGCAGCCGCAACACTCACGGCAATTGCAACATAACGAGGAGTAGTCGGCCCACTGGTACAATCTTGATACCAGTTCGGGGTCGCAATCTTATGCAATGGAGGAAGAGCATGATAGCGAGGAGGAAGAGATGGAACTCTTGTCCGAAGAGGATGATATTCTGGCACACTTGGAGGTGGACAGAGAGAAGACCCTGGGAAAAGCACAGGCGGGAGTGTCCTATGGTAGAGGACACAGGAAAAAGAAAGCTCATCTTATTTACCCCGAGTGCATGACAAGGCGAGTCGTCGCCTCCAGGTACGGCTGCGAGAAGACAATTGAAGAACTTGGAATCAAGGAGGCAGTGGAAAGGAACTTAAAGAAGATTGGGTTGTGGAACATTCTTTTCACACCCCAACCTACATATCCCGCTATAACCCAAGAATTCTTTGCCACTCTGGAGAAGACAAAAGTGAGGGGTTGTGATGCACTCAGATTTGCCATAATGGGCAACATGCACACCCTCACTTCCACTGAGTTGAATGCCATCTTCGCCCCTAGTCCTGAAGAAGCCATAAATTTTGACGACGGCCTGTTAGAAAGAGAGGTCAGTTTTGACTATGTGCATTATTGGCAAACCTTCACGGGCAGGGAGGACTACAATGCGGGTAGATCAAAGAATGTAGCTATAAGTAACCCGCAGACGCGCTACGTGCAAAAGGTCCTCGCAAATACGATTGTGGGCAGATACGACAACCAGGGCAGCATTTCTCAAAAGGATATGCTTGTCTTGATCAGTATGCAATACAAGAGATATGTTGACCTCGGAGTCCTTTTGATAGATCATATGAAATCCATACCTTATAAGAGTTCAAAGCCTTTTGTTATGGGTGGATTTGTGACTTCGATTGCACTAGTGCTGGGATACGATCTCTCGGGGGCACAAGGCGCGATTGGGGCAGAGTTCGTTGACCTCAATTATCTGACGCGTTCACACACAATAAAGATAAAGAACAAAAGAATGATCTATTTGGCCACTAGTGTGCAGGATTTTGAGCTTGAGCTGCCATACCATGCAAAGCCTCTATTATCCACAATGGGACCTGGCAACATGATGAGGGAGAATTTGAGGGCATGGCAGCTAGACCACCCGAGAGAGACTTATGTAAGGGAAGCCACTGCCGCACATGAAGATGTTGCTGAATCTAATGTGCAAGGGCAGGAGCATGAAGCAGAAGAAGAACGGCAGCCCCGAAGAACAAGAAGGAGGGATGAGGGAACATCCCAGCTGCAGCCACCCGCGGGGAACGCCTACGACATGGCCACCATCCAGGCACACCTCGAGAACATCCAAAAGACTCAAGGTGACATGCAGCTTGTCCAGCAATACATGTGGCAAGATCAACAGCAGATGCACTACCAGATCAACCACTTGTACCAATACCAACACGCCCAAGCAGCACGAAACCCCGAATGGGGTGCAGACTTTTGGGGTGGTATAGCTGGACATCCACAGGCATATCCTCCACCCCAGGACGACTACTGGGGGCACTACTATCAGCATCCTCCTTCCAGCTCGGCTCCAGACTCAGCTCCTCCTCCAGATCCTCCTCAAATGCCGGACCAGCCACCACAGCCTTGATTCTTCCCCTATCTACCCTCAGCTGTAGTTTCATGCTGAGGACAGCATGATTCTAAAGTTTGGGGTGGGTAGGGCGGTATGCACCACCCTTTCCCTCATTCTGTCATTTTGTTTCACCTGGCTATTTTGTTTTAGATTGCTGTTTTTGTTTTTGTTTTTGTGTTGCCTGTCATGTAGTTTAATTTCATGCATTTTTGAGTAATTTTTCAAAATTTTACTTGCCTTGCTTTCCCATATCATGCATTGCATCTCATGTAGATTTTTGCTAATTTTTGCATGTTCTAGTTAGGATTTACTTGCTTTTTACCCTAAAGTAGGTTTAGATGTGATTTAATGCAAATTGGCACCATTTTGGCCAATTTTGCCCAGATTTAAATATTCTTGCTCTAAAAGGATGTTTCGACTTAATCTCCAATGTTTGAAATGAAAAGGGTTACTCTTGTGACAAATGCATGCTACATTCCTAGATCTTATTGATAGATGGTCTTGGTTGTGACTTTTTACATGTGAACCACATCTCTTAAGTCTGTGAACGCCTTAGTTGAATCATGAATTGAGCAAGTGACAAACGCTTAAAGCTAATGGAATCACTTGGTAGAAAGATGAATTTTGTGTTAATTCTATCATGTGGTGTGATATTACTTGGTGAAGTGTTGAATTAGCTTTCATGTAGGGAATCGTATGTTGAAAACTACACTGTTGACCCCTCTTTGATCTGACCACTTCTTCACCATCTTCATACCCCTCCGCCTCATAAAAAGATGCCAAAGTGCACATATTAGCCGTGGCCACCTCCAAAAGTTTGGGGTCGCCACACCTTTATCTCCCCGCTTCACTCCATCCACCATATGCCCTATCTACACCAAGGGCAAAGAAAAAGAAAAGAAAAGCAAAAAGAAAAAAAAAGGATGCTCCTGTTTAAGAGCATTCAAAGAAAGCAAAGAAGAGAGTGTAAAAGCACTCCAAATCTTTCCGCAATCCTTTCTTCTCCTTTTACACCCATTGAGCTAGAAAACATCACATCTAGCTCACTTTACCCTTTCTACAGCCAAGTGGATCATCTAGTGTGGTTTGAAGCATAAGACCGAACGCATGAAAGTGAAACAACACTCCTAGTCACCTGTGATTAACATCAACATGAAACGGTTTACCCGGAATGACATAAAGGACATATGGACAACTTGTGCGTCTATGCTTTATATTTGAAGTTTGTATGCTCAGTGCTCAGTTCATGATGGGGTTGTGAAAGAAAGAGAGGAGAGATGTGAGACACATGCACTTAGTCATTTCAAAGACCATATATATTCAATAATCTTCTGCTGCTTTGCATTTGTCATTTGTTTTTGTTGAAAAGAACGGAAAAGAGAGATTAAGTTGGAGCATACTTGAGGACAAGTATGTTTCAAGTTTGGGGTGGTGATCCAACCCTATTCTAGGGCTGTATCTCGTGTCATTTTGTGCCTTTATCACTTTCAAATGCATTAGATTTACATGTTATTTCCCCCAATTTGATTATCATTGCAAATACATTTATGGATGTTTTTGCGCTGTTTTTCAGGTACTTTGACCACAATGGATGGACGAGTGTGATGGAGGGGCCCAAAGGAGACCCCAAAGCTCCCCCAACCTACCTTAGTGGCCAAAGATCGTCTCCAAGCAAAACATCCAAGAATTATGAAGTTTCAAGCCATGCTAGCACTAGAAGACCCCAGCACGGCCGTGGTGACACGGAACGGCCGTGCTGGTAATTGGGCAAGATTACAGGTTGATCGACAAAATTTGAAGTTTAAGCAAGCCAGCCACCACGGCCGTGTTGCCCAGAACGGCCGTGCTATGAAGACCACAACATGGCCGTTCTACCCAAAACGGCCGTGCTGGATGAAGAGGAAACGGGCGTGCTGCTCAGAACGACCTCCGCCCAACTCCGCCACCACGGCCGTGCTACCCTGCACGGCCGTTCTACCTAACACCCAACACGGCCATTTTTCCCAAAACGGCCGTGCCACCAGCCTCCATTTCGCCCACCAACCTGTTAGATTTACACTTAGCCAAAACGGCCGTTCTCCTCCACCACGGCCGTATCCACTCCTACCCAGCACGGCCGTGCTACACAAAACGGCCGTGCCACCCCCCAAAACCTACACAAATTTCCACTATTTTTCTCATTCTACCCCCACTTAACCCTAGCTCATATATAAGCAATAGATGCTTCTAGGGCTGGAGGCAAGCACCTCAAAAGCACCTCTAGAGCACCCCTAGCCGCACCCTAGCAGCTCCTTTGCTTCCATTACTCCAATCCATCCATTTCCTTGCAATCCACCCCATTTCCATCCACTTTCCACTCATTTCCACCATAGAAACCTAGTTTCTCTAGGTTTCTATCCATAATCCCCGCCATTTTCATGCACCTTTGCATCATTGGAGGAGTGAGGACGGCTGCAGCTGCTTGGAGGTGAAGAAGGAGTCAACTACATCGAGCTTCATGGCATTTTCCCTTCTTCTACCCCTTTCTTTTGTTCCTAGTTTGATTATGTGTAGCTAAGCCCCCTTGGGTGGGCTGTTTGGGACAAAAATGTGACTTTGATACCATGTTGGGGGAATATAATTTGTAATGAACATATTTCATTTCTATGATGACTGCCTTTGCTTTTATCTCATTTCCCATTACTTGTGCTTGTGGTTGTTGTTTAATTACATTAATTGCTTGCCTTGTGGTGTTTGAAAACATTTGTCCCTAGGATGTTTTGGTTTCTATGTAGCTATCGTAGGATTGGCTCCTAGGTCCTTAATTCGGATCCCTAGCTAGCCCCCTATCTTCCTACATAATCACCTCCTTCCTATATGCAAATGTGAGTTCTAAGTGACTAGTATAAGTGTGATTAGTTCAATTGCCTAGGATTTCCTAAAGGCTGAGGTGGCTAGTGGCATGAGGTCGAATATCCTCATCTCTACTCCCATCCTCACCCTTGGTCCTCAATTGACTAATACCACTTATCCTAGAGACCTAGACTTGGTATGTCCTATGAGCATTACACCTAGCCCTAGTTCTCTAATTAGTAGCTTAGGGTAAATTCTCATAGCACCTACCTCGTTGTTTGGTTTGGTAATCTAGAATGAGATATGCTAATTGCTTATTGTGGTGACTTCCCCCAACTAATGTTAAGGTCACATTCCCAAACGGCCCACCTCCCTCATCTAATTGTTTAAAACCCCAATTACCTGCTTTGCTTGTTAATGCTAGCTTAGTTCAATTGCTTTAGTTAGCGTAGTCTTTTGCCTAGTTTTGCTCGCTAGTGTTAATCCAGGTCTTTGCTCTTATTAGTTCTTAGTGTAGTTTCTTAATTGCCAGTTGCTTGTTTAGTCTAGTGTAGTTCGTTCTTGCTCTTGTTTAGATAGTTTGTTAACTTAAATTGCTAATTTAGTTGTTTGATAACTTAGTGTCATTTTGTCTTTCCTTACTCGCTCACTTAGCATAATCAACCAAACAAACCTTCAAACCCTAAAAACCCTACTCTCCGCACTAGGAACATAGCTCACCCTCTCTAACTCTAGTGCCCCCTCTATCTCCGAGGTTCGACCCCGTACTTGCCGCCTTACCTGTACTACGACAAGACCCCGTGCGCTTGCGGGTATATTGTCTTAGTAGAAGTAGGTAGTTAGCCCGGGACCTTACAAATATCGAAAGCTAAAGATCCCATCTCATCCCGTGCCTCCCGACCTCGTGGATTGCATTCGTTGCAAGCCACTAGCGGGAACGCACCAGGTGTGCCCTATGAAGGATGAGGAGGCTGAGATAGAGTCAATAAGGTTCACAACAGTAGCAGTACGACAACAGTGGAGGTAGAGGACGTAGTTAAGCATCACAAGAGGGATCTTAAGGGCCAATTGGAGGGGATTGTGGATGAAAATAGGAGAAGGCTAGATTCCATGCTATGAGTCATCCAGATGGAGTGGTCAATCCATAAGTCATGATAGGTCATATAGAACTCTTTCATTGTGACGTATCTGCTCCCTCTTATGTATCTATTTTGGTTGACACGGGTGTGATGCACTCTTTTATCACTAGAGAGGTGATAAGTAGTTGTAATCTACTTGTTTGTAGTAGATCTAATAGCCTTTTGTGTGATACCCCTTTGGTTGGTTATGTTGAGTTGCTAGAGGTGTGTCCATCTTGTTTTCTTTCCTTTTGGGATTCAAAATTAAAGTGGACCTTATGCCACTTGACATGCATGGATTATATGTGATCCTAGGGATGGATACTTTGCACAAGTACAAGGTTGTTTTGGAGTGTGTTTCCAAGGTGACAACATTTTGTGATGGAGATGTTTCTTGGATCTTCTTAGGAGATAGGAAGAGTATTCATACGTGTTTGGTGTCGTCTATGATAGTAGAGAGTTTGATGAGATAGGGGTGTGAGGATTTCTTGGCACATGTTGTGGATACCAAGATGATAGGTCCTAGTATCCTGGAGGTACTTGTAGTGAGTGAGTTTGAGGATGCCTTTCCAGAGGAGTTTCCTTGTGTTCCACTCCCCAAAAAGATTGATTTTGAGACCAATCTTGTTCCTAGAGCATGGCCCATAGCTCAAGCACCTTACATGATAGCACCATCAGAGATGCAGGAGTTGAAGAAGCCATTGCAAGAGCTGTTAGAGAAGGGTTTCATCAGACTAAGCACTTCCCCTAGGGGTGCTCTCATGTTGTTTGTGAAGAAGAAGGATGGTTCCATGAGGATTTTCATAGATTACTAACAGTTGAACAAGGTCACAGTGAAGAACAAGTACCCATTGTCGAGGAACGATGATCTGTTTGATTAGTTATAAGGTGCTACAATGTACTCAAAGATAGATTTGGGGTTATGATATCACCAGCTGAGGATCATGGTACATGACATACCTAAGACAACTTTCAGGACTAGGTATGGCCACTATGAGTTCATGGTTATGACGTTTGGGTTTACCAACACACAATAGATTTTGTGAATCTGATGAACATGGTATTCAAGACGTATCAGGATCAGTTTTTTGTCATGTTTATAGATGATATATTGATATAATCCAAGGAAAAATGACAACATCAGCAATATCTATGCCATACATTGATGTTGTTGAGGAAGCACATGTTGTATGCTAAGTTCAATAAGTGTGAGTTTTGGTTGACCAAGGTATCTTTCCTTGGTCATGTCATATCTGGTAAGGGTGTTTGCATAGACCTGAAGAAGGTACAGTCAGTGCTACAATGGGAGAAACTAAAGAATTTGACTGAAGTCTGAAGCTTCCTGGGTTTGACATGTTATTATAGAAGATTCATCAATAATTTTAGCATTGTAGTGTTACCTCTAACAAAGCTAACTAGGAAGGGTGTTCCTTTTGTCTAGGATGACAAGTGTCAGTGTTCTTCCCAGTTGTTGTAGGAGATGTTCACCAGTTCTCTAGTGTTAGTGCTGCCAGAGAAAGGGAAAGGATATATCATCTTCTGTGATGCTTCAAACAACATCTTGGGATGGGTGTTGATGTAGGACAAGAATTTGATTTCTTTTACTTCACAACAACTTAAGAAACATGAGGAGAACTACCAAACACATGATCTGGAACTAGAAACTATGGTTCAAGCTATTGGTATGTATGCTTAGAGAGCCAATCATATGATGATTGCATTGGCATTTGTTATGATTGATTTGATAAGTATCAAAGGCAAGCTTCCAATTTATTCTAGCTCAATCGATTATCAGATAAATGATGGGCATAATGAATGTCTAAAGAATGACAACACTCAATTATGTATGTCTTCAGGTTGAGGACCTAAACAATGAGATCATACGGATGCTAAGAGTATGTACATTCCTGTTATGTCCCTAGTTGGATGTCATTGTGGAAGGTTGATAGACAACAATGACACATCAAGACTAGAGTGTGTGTTGGTTGATGATAGTGTCTCATTAGTCATGATATATGATATCAAACCAAGCACATAGATACATGTTAGAGAATAGTGTATCAGACAGACCCACCATGAGAGTGACACATGGAACCGTGACATGGTAGTCAGAGTCATCTCTCATAGTGATGGTGGTGATTGTGATTCTTAGACCTAAAATCACTACACTCGTCGAATGTGATTGGGTGCACTTTGATATAATCAAACGTAGTCCTCAAACATGGGTTGTTATAATAATGATGATTGGGTGTCTTTGACGCACAAGATAGATTGTGAGTGATAGATATGGGATTTGTCCCTCATAAGGGAGTATGATGTCCAAGCCACTTGATAAGTGAGATTGAGAAAGGCATGCACATGCACATGTGAATCAATATATGATATTTATGTCACACATATCTGAGACAATCTGCTCTAGTTCAAGAAATATGAATGAATGTTGAAAGGATGACAACTCCATGCCTTGAGTTCATTCAGCATATCAGAGACAAAGGAATTATACATTCATTGGAACACCAATCACATGTTGTACGATTGAAAGTTGTTCTCCAACTTTCCTTTTCACTTGGTTAGAACTGATGTGCGACTAGGCACCACTCTTTGCTTGTGATGTCATAAGTTAAATATGGACATTCACTACCAATGTGAAATGGGACCTACATGGTCACACACAAAGGATTAACCTGGAAGAGGAGTTTATCCATGAATGATGTTTGGATTGATTGCTAAAGAGTTTAGGTACTCAATCAAATATTAAATCAATTGACTTGACTCAGAATCATCAAATTCAAGTGTTGAACCAACTAATTAGAGTATCAGATTGATTGAGAACTAAATCAACTATGTTTTGCACAATTTGGACCATCAACTGACCAGTTCACTGGGTGAACTAATCGGCTCATGGCCAGTGAGATGACCGGTTCACTCTGGTGAACTGATCGGTTCATGTGTCTAAACGAGTAGTGTTGGGTTGTCCCAGTTTGTGAGGAAAACGTTTTTCATTTCACTTGTTCAATTCGATTGGGATAGGAGTTAATATTTGTGTTAATTAGAAATGAATAAGGAAAGTCAATTGGAGGCAAGTCTGGGAAGTGAAAAGACCAGTTCACTAAGTGAATTGAATGCTTCACACTTACAACTGATCAGTTCAGAAGTGAACTGATTGACTCACCTTGCCAAATGACCATTTCAGTTATGAAGTGATCGGTTCGCCTGCCACAGTGTAAATTGTTCATGGAAATTCCATACCCTTCTACTCCCTCATAGACTGGGAACCTTGACCCTACCCTCTATTATAAATAGAGGGGTACCCGTGGCTTCTCCAGAGACACAACTCAGAACATCATTTTCTCTACAAAGTTGTTGTCCTCTCTAGTTGTGGTAACTGAGAGATTCTCTTCTACCTTTGCTCCCCTCAAATGTAACTCAAGGTTTCACAAAGATTATGTAAAATAGGATTAGCTTTATTTCTTGTTATGACGAAGACTGAACATGATTTCTTGATGGATTGAGATGATCGAATGAGGAGCAGTTGGTGGCCTGACGAGGAGCCTGACGACCCGGCGAACCGACCGTCTAGAGGAGCCAGATGATTAGTTGGTGACCACCAATTGACCGGCTAGGAGGCGAGCCGATCAGTCGTAGGATGAGATGATCAACCTGGAATGGCTAAGCATAGATCTTCATCAATAACATTTTTCATGTGATGTAGACCTTAAATTACCGTAGTTCCTTGTGGCTCTAAGGAACTACAATAGGATGTCCATAATCTTTGCTTTATTTTTATTGAATGTTTTTGTTTGTGGGATATAGCATGTATATGATACATACTATATATGTGGTGATTGGATACATATATGCATATATAAGCATTATAAAACCCCTCAAATATAAATATTTAGTCATAGTTTCTTTCCATAAGCAGCACACATGAAAAGCTTGATCGATAGGCGTGGGCATCCAAAGGGTGGTGCGTTGTCTATCTCATGGAAGTGTGATGGTAATTGTGTGGGCCCGCCAAGCGGGGTGCACTCCTATTGTGTTGGCTTTTGGGTCAGGATTAACTAAGTGGTCTTAATGAGATTAAGCACTTAGAGTCATTCAGATGACTATGACTAAGAGTTGTGCATATCATCTATCTGATAATTGCATATGATGCAATTGGTAAATGTTACCTACCTTAATAATTGATTATGGATGCTGGCGTTGGCCGGGTAATAACTCAATTGTTTTGGATATTGGCTTAATAGAAAGTTGTATGCTACAATCTTCCAAATTGATGGTGAGGGATATCAATTTGATCAAAATAGTTTGAGAGATAATTAATTAAAGACCTAATTAATATCATCAAATTTCAAATCAAATCAAATCAAAAAGAGTTTTGGACTAAAATTGCAAATTTCCTTTTTGTATAATAAATGGCTACCAACAACAATCACTTTTTGTTGCTATCATTCCTTGAGAAGGACAAGCTAAATGGGAACAACTTCCACGACTAGTTTAGGACGTTGAGAATTGTTCTCACTCAAGAGAGAAAGCACTATGTCCTAGATACACCAGAGCCAGAAGAACTTGCTCCCACCACGCCGAAGGCTGATTGGGATGCTTACAAGAAGCATATTGAGGATGCCATTGATGTGAAGTGCTCGATGTTATGCTCAATGAACTAACTATGAGTTGCGGAGACAACATGAGAACATGGACTTCATTGAGATGGTTCAACATCTCAAGAACATGTATCAAGACCAAGCACGACACGAGAGATATGATGTCTCCAAGGCATTGTTCAAGTGCGTTATGAAAGAAGGAGATCCATTAGGCCCTCACACACTCAAGATGATTAGGTATGTGGAGAACCTAACTTGACTGGGATTCCCTCTGATCCAAGAGTTGACTACTAATGTGATATTGCAATCGTTGCCAAAATCCTACAGTCAGTTTGTGATGAACTACAACATGAACAACTTTGATAGGCCACTGACAGAGTTGTTGGGCATGTTGATGACAGCTGAGGCACAGATGAAGAAAGACAAACCCAAATCTATGATGATGATCAGTAGAAAGAAGGGAAAGTCTAAGGGCAAGGACAAGGGCAAAGAAAATAAAAGTTCTGATGCTAGCCGGCAACCCAAGTCATCTTCAACTCTCAAATACAAGGGAGGGGTGAACAAGGGAGGCAAATGTCACCATTGTCATGATCTAAGACATTGGAAGAGAAATTTCCCTCTCTACATAGATGAACTAAAGAATAGAAGGAAAGGATGGAAGTCTCCACCTTAGGTATTATGAAATAAAATTAAAATACTTCTTTATCTTAGGTATATGATACCAAGATATAGATCTGACATATGTGATGTGTAGGATCTGAAAAGAAGTGATGGCCTTTATGAAAGGATCAAGAAGGAACACTCATGAACATTAGAACAAGTGTTTCTGGCATAGATAGTAGTACCTTTTAGTTTTTTCAGCCCAAAGGGTATGTAATAGAGTTATGAACTACTATTTCATTTTGCTAATAAATAGAAACATTTTATTAGTACATCTTTTAATGACAAGGATGTCTACCAATAAAAGTTCATGTTTCAATTTCAAAGATATGATCTTTTATGGAAAATGCCTTATTTATCTTGCAGTACTCGATATGCATGAGATAAAATAAATGATACATTAAAGTTATTGATGACTCAAACAATAAATTAGCATTATCATCTAAACAAATGAATGAGAAATTCATCTCTACGCTCCGTGTTGCTGGATAAACTAGACTCTCTTGGTTAATGAACTATTAACAGATATGAATATCTTGTTTATTGGGCATGACGACAAGTCAATATTCACTAGATGTAGTGGGAGAATGACTATTGTATTAGGTATAATACATATTGATGTATTTACATACCTATTGGAATAAATGTTAATACTTTAGATATGGTATTTAATGAAATACCAATATGAATATCTTGAAATGTTCAAGAATATCATATATGAAGAACAAACTTGGTGAAAGTATTAACTCTTTGATATGATCAATGAATGAGAAACTTAAACCAAATATTTGAGGACCTTATGAGTAACTATGATAGTGTATCATAGAGAACTCATGATTAAGGCATAATGATGTCTAAATCAAAGAAGGAATCATACTCTAAATAGTAAAAGCATGATCATCAAACAAATAACTAATATTCTAGAATTCATTGAAAGAATATGCTTTACACTAAATAAAGGTACAAAAGGAGAATGAGAATCACAAGGGTTGTGGAATTTGAAATTCCTTATGTAATAGATACACCTCATATATCTAGTAGAAAACACCTTGATCTTGATGGATATTGATATCCTACAAACTCAAAAGTGTTGAATTGGTCATATGATGATGAGCCAATAATCTATCTAGATGATGGTTAGGAACCTGATTTTGAGTTATGGCTTGAAGCCATAAGATCCAAATGACTTCCATGTGTACCAAATAAGGTATGACCTTAATGGTAGCACTTATAGGGATAAAACCCATAAGTGCAATTGGGTCTTAAGAGTTAAGACTGACATGGATGACATTTGAAGAACTGATTGGTTGAGATAAATTCAAGTGAGTTCAAGGTTTTGAACGTGATGATTTTATTTAACCAATTGTAGTGGCTAAAGGCCATAAAGGATCATGCTTGATATTGGAACTTAAAGACTATGAAATTTGGCATATGGATATTAAAACCATGTTCCTAGTAAGAATAATATGAGGCTGTGTATGTGACACAACCTGAAGGGTTTTATAATTCCATTATTGTAAATGATGTATATAAATTACAAGAGATTAATCAATATGATTGATTAAACACAATAACCTCAGAATTGGAATCTTTACTTTGATTATATAGTCAAAAGGTTTGACTGATATATCAAAATAAAGAAGGGATCTGTGATTACAAATATATAGTGGGAGTGTATTCATATTCCACATGATGATGAGGAATGAAACGTTATAAACTGAAACTGGTGTGGAAATCCCTTCTTTAAGGGAACAAAGAGCAATGTCCTATGTGATAGGAATAGAGATCTATAGAGATAGTTATCGAAAGTCTCTTAACCTAATAAATAGAGAGCATACATTGGCATTCTATACTGAAGGGTTCAACATGCAATGATTTAGGGGGAGAAAACTTGTCCATATTACTTGGAGTTAGTCTCTTAGATGCCTAGTGTCCCAAATTATTATGAAGAATAGGAACACATAGATAGATGCCTTATGCATTCACAATTGGATCTATCATGTATGTAATCATCCCATTATCTTGTATGTATCGGACATGACAAGAAAATGTATATGCATCGTCATCTTATATGTATTGGACATGACAATATGATATGCTCATCGAGTTATCTCATATGTATTGGACATGATGAGTGGATGTCTGTCTACTTCCAGTGAGAGTCACTAGAATACCATAAAAGAACTTATTTAAGTACTTATGAAGTATTAAAGGATTAGTTCTATGGTAATAAAAGGAAGAGTTGAGTGTAAATGAGTTACATTGATGCACACTTTCAAAATGCCGAAAAATGATCGCAAAATGCAAAATATAAAAGTTATATTCAATGGTAAATTGAACAAGAGTTGTTAAATGGAGATGTTCTGAGTAAAATTAAAAGACCATTTAATTCTAGAAGGGAATGTTGAGTATCCTTGTGTTATGAACAGTAGAGGATACTATATGGATCAAGAAGTTCATACAGATGAACTTATAGATATTCCAACGACTGATGACAAAGTAGGAATACTAAGTCAAACTATGGAGCTAATTGTTAGGCAAAGGAATATCATATAGCATATTATGAAAACTCCATCTCATACAAAATGTCGTACAATGAGGAGATGTGAAACATGCAATATACTGACTAAAGAAAAATGTTGCTAACTCACTGGATTAGTAATAGCACTATAGAAATGTTTGGGACATATTTAGAGATCACTATGAATATATTCAAAGGTGACTGGCTCTAGGTGCAAGTGGGAGTCTGTTGGTATGTATGCCTAGAGATCCAATCATATGATGATTGGATTGGCATATGTTTTCATTGATTTGATAAGTATCAAAGGCCTACTTCTGATTTATTCTAGCTCAATCGATTATGAGCTAAATGATGGAGCATAATGAATGTCTAAAGAATGACAATACTCACTGATGTATGTCTTCGGGTTGAGGACTTGAACAATGAGACCATACATGTTACAACCCCAATTTTTGGGTTCATTTGGTGAGAAATGTAATTTCTCATAACAAAGATAAATGAGAAAATAATGATGTCTTTTGATTGAATGCATGTATTTCATTTAAAATATCCTTGTTGATTTATTTGTGGGCTTTATTGGCTATTGGGCCCAATAACAAGGAAAATTTCAATTAATAAATGAATAATTGAGTTTTGAGAAAAGAAAGATGTGGAAATCTCTAGAAGGCAAAAGAATGTAATCTAAAGATGGGTTTCATGCCTCTTGGGTTCCTTGGGTCCCAAGGAGTCCAAAGTTGCAAAGAAAATGCAAAAAGAAAAGAAAAGATCAAGTAAGTATTTCCTTGTTAAGAAAGAAATTGAAAATAATGATAAAATGTGGAAAATAAGTGAAAAGAGGTGTGATTGAGTTATCCTTAGTGGAATTTCGTATCCCAAGGATTCCTAATGATAAAAAGAATACTAATGAGGGAAATAAAAGAGAAATAAAGAGAAATCCTCAAAAAGAACTATTTGAATAAGAAATAAACAAGATAATGGGAAATAGTGGAGACTAATGCATATGGATGCATCTAGAAGGATGATTAGTAACCTCATGAAGGAATTTCGAAATATTAGAGTTTTTTTGGGGTCCAAGGAGCCCCAATGAAGAAAGAGGAAAGAGAAAATGCCAATAATGCAAAACATGAGGATAATGTACTACATAATTAATAACTTTTTGATATTATCAAAAGGGGATGTAAATTGCTTTAAGGAAGTTGATCCCCGTGGCCAATGGATTAAAAGTCAAGCACAAGGAGATTAAAACATGTAATTTTCAGATTTCCCTTTAAATGAATAGTTTCCTTAATAACCAAGGGATACTAATAAAGAAGGAATATATTTAAGAAGAGAGTTGCACCTAAACAAGGAAAGTAGGCTAAGGGGACTTGTTTTCCCTGTGGTTAAGTATAAGGGGACGTTGCCATCCTTCCCTATATAAGGGTTGGATCCAGGGCTTTGAGCTAATGAGATCTCGTGCATCTTCCTCTTCGTTTCTTCTTATCTCCGCATAAACCCTAGCGACGGGGGTAGTACGACCCCAGGGCAACATGGAGTCCTGAGATGGAGTTCGGAGGGAGCACAATGCTCCCATGATGTAGCGGAAGAGCCCATCCATCAACCCTGTGCCCTAGCTCGTGCACGACACCATCAGGAGGGCCGCGGGACGTCCGCAAGTTGCAGAGATAAAGAACTATGAACCGGCCGCGATGGCCACGGCTCAGTAGCAACCTGGCCGGTGTGGGAGCGCGGCGGAGCAAGGGGAACCTCCCCAGTGGCCATCGGGGTCTGGGGAAGGCGGCAGGGCCGCATCGAAGCACTGCTGCGGCGGCAGCAGGTCGTTGCTGCAAGGTAGAAGAAGAAGAGGAGGTTTGGACGGTTTTGCCCCTGTGGGCGTTGCAAAGACAAGGAGTCGCACGGGGGTATAAGTGGAATTCTATTATGTTTGCAAGCCACCAAGCACGTTGCATGAAGAAGGCTACGTGGCGCCTCCTCATTGGCCAGAAGTAAGTGATTTTGTTAAATTCATAACTAAATATCCGTAGCTCGGATAGGTTCGCATAAAATATGAAAGTTACTCAGAAAAATGAGGACAATCCAATAAAAATATAATTGGAGCTTTATTATGCTTGAAATTCGAAAAGTAATGGAAATGGTTAACTTTAGTGTAATAGTGATTAAGAAATTCTATTTTGATGTGATTAATGTGATTAGTAGGTTTTAATTGATTAATAAAGTTGATATTAACCTATCAATCGTAAATAGATACATTAAGATCGAAAAAGAGGAATTTTGCACGTAATTAGTTAATTTTGAGTTTCATGTGTATGAATATACTTTAATGGGCCTTGAAACCCTAATGTTGGTAATTAGGACTACTAATGGCTTTAATTATTCAACTTCATGTATAGAACTGAGTTTTCATGGTTAAAAGCTATTTCGAGCATTAAAGTTCCTAATTTGTGGATAAATAACCTTAATATAGAAATCAGGGTTTTTGAATGAATCAAGATGGAATTAATGACAAATAAAGTTCGTATGTGAATTTAATCATAACGAACTATGAATTGACGATAAATGAGCATAATGATCTTGTCATATATTAAAAGGATAAAAATAGTATATTTAATGGGAAAGAGGCTTAATGGACTTATTTAAAGGTTAATTATGCCTTTAATCTGAAATTGAGGATTAGATGTTGAAATAATTAGGGTTTGTGATCAATTGCGTTAAATTAGGGTTTAAAGTAGAAAAAGGTGAAGGGAAGCCCTAATTGCAATAGAAACCCTACAAGCGAATTAGAAACCCTAGGAAGTGAGCTAGGTTTAAGGGATCTTGATGACATGAATGATAAAAAGGTAATTACGTGATTATTTCAGGATCTTGATGAAAATGCTTGCTTGCTTGGATTCTTAGTTGCATGGATATTTCTGTTCAAATCGTCAGATCATGTATGTGGTTACGCAGACTACCCGAATTTGTTTTCAGGGATTTTATCAATGTTTCCATCGTGGCTTGAATTAAACTGTTGGATGTATTTAATTCATGCAAAGTATAATGTGAATATGACTATCACATAAGAAATATGCCTACTAGCTCAGATCCTAGTCCCCTATGTAGCTTAATGGGTTGACCTAGTAAATGGCTACCAATGGGGTAGGCCCATCTGGTCATTGGATGACTTAGTAAATGGCTACCAATGGGGTAGGTCCATCAAGTCACATTGAGTTAGAGATTGGACTACCTATGGGTAGTGCCATGCGACTCAACCCTAGATATTGATCTACCTGTTAGGTAGGATCATGCGGGGTTCAATAAGGATCTACCTAGAGAGAGGTAGTATCTCAGTCCGCTGTAGGGACAACACAAAGATAGGGGATAGGAAAGGATTGAGTAGTATGGTTTAAAAAGTAATCTTGGATGTTAAATGATATTTGGTTGATTACATTGTTAACATAGTTGCACAATTATTGTTTCCCCCACATACTAGCTTCTTGATGACCGACGTTTTGTTTGTCGGCATTTTAGGTACAAATTAAAACAGCAAACAGTAAAGTAGCATATGTGGAACTGAATGAGAAATAACGTACACAGGAGGATTAGTTAGATTAGTATCTTCATGGATAGAAGTTTAGAAATCCCAGCTTTTAAAAGGTAAGTAAAGTTTTTATTTTATACCAATTTTCAGTTTAGTAGTAGAATTTCATAATTATTATTGATTATTTGTCGAACCTTTGATCCTGTTAATTGAATAACAGCTCTGTCCTTTGGGTCTCCCTTAATTGGGGGTTACCGGGAGTCGGGGTCATTACAATACATATGCTAAGAGTATGTACATTCTTGTTATGTCCCTAGTCAGATGTCATTGTGGAAGGTTGATAGAAAACAATGACATATCAAGACTAGTGTATGTTGGTTGATGATAGTGTCTCATAAGTAATGATATATGATATCAAACCAAGCACAAAGATACATGTTAGAGAATAGTGTATCAGACAGACCCACCATGAGAGTGACACAAGGAACCATGACATGGTAGTTAGAGTCATCTCTCATAGTGATGGTGGTGATTGTGATTCTTTGACCTGAAATCACTGCACTCATCAAATGTGATTGGGTACACATTGACATCATCAAACGTAGTCCTAAAACATGGGTTGTTATAACAGTCATGACTGGGTGGATTTGACACATGAGATAGACTATGAGTGATAGATATGGGATGTGTCCCTCCTAAGGAAGAATGATGTCCATGCCACTTGATAAGTGAGACTGAGAAAGGCATGTGCATGCACATGTGAATCAATATATGATATTGATGTCACACATATCTCAAACAGTCTTCTCTAGTTCAAGCAACATGAATGAACGTTGAAAGGATGACGACTGTGATAACCTTGATTTTGAGTTTTAATAACTAATATATTATTTCAGAGACAAGAATTCTATGTAGAGGACAAATACCAAATTGAGGAATTAGTAATACAATCATGGATCCCTTCACCCAAACTAGATGATTGGAGATACCATAGAGGACTATGATGCCTAATTGAATTCAATTGTGAATGAATACCCTTACTTATGGATTAAGTCCTCATGAGACCAATCATTCATTTAGTGATCCAGTGAGTAGTGAACTAATTACTTTTGAGGAATTGTGCACATATGAACCAATGTTAGAGTTCTGGTGTCAACTTTGACTAAATGGCATATCATTTTCACATAAGGTAATACCCTAAGTGTCACATGAAGGTGAACTTTAGGTTTTAAGGTGATTAGTCAATAAACATGTCTAACCTTCGAATTTCATTCCCAAAACTATGACACAGCTACATCATGACGTTATAAAGCTACACCTAAAATTTTGTGGCAATTGGATCATCCAATTAAGAGATATGTCAGTTGCAATAGATGTATATATTTCATAAATCGCCAACCTAGGACCTAAGATTTCAATTTAATTGGTCAAATATGTGTCACGCAACCCTTTGAAGCTTGGGCGCGGACCTTGGTTTAGTCCAACATTTTATGGTCATTGATCAGAGATCCAACGGGGGAGACTTCTTCTCCTACCTTCTGCCTTTCCCGGCCCCGATCCCTACAAAATCTGCCTAACCCAAAGCTACCTCGCACGCCTAGCTCCCACAACGATTGCACACGATTTTTTTGGAGGACAAATTCTACTCCTCAAATCGAACTCAACAAACCCTGCTATGTCTCCTACTATGCCCTGAGCAGAGATAACAAACCTCTTCCATCTCACACTTCTCACTGGCGGCAGGACTCATTTAGGGCTTTCCCTCCCACACATCCTCATGCCTATTTAAGGACACCATTAGCTCCGCCAGACCCCCCCTTAGACTCCCACTCAACCCAATTTGAAGCAACTGATCTCCGAGCACCTCCCCCAAGTCGACCTTCCATCCGTCGCTGCACCACCTCGGCAACACCCTCACAGGTCTTGCCCCACCGAATACAACCCTCCATCACCACCAGCTCAATCCAGAGGTGCTTCTCGGCTAGGAAAGACTACCCCAGAACACCTCTTCGTCCCTGACCTCCACCTCACCGGTGACCTCGCCGTCACTGCGGCGATCTTGAGATCTAGAGTGAGCCGCAGATCAGAAACCTCACCCCTCCGATCGAGGTGGCCTCACGAAGGTGAGGGCACTCTCATCCAGACTCCAGCACCACCCAAGAGCGAACGAAGCCTCACCGGAGTAGTCATCTTGCTGCTCGAGTAAGCATCAGCAGAGATAGAGAGGTGCCAGTCTGAACTAAACCAACTTTCAGAACCAGACCCAGACTTCTGAACTGGCCGACTTGAAGCCAAACCAGGCGGGTCCAGGAGAAAGAACAACGCTACCCTGAGAAGCCACGTGGCAGCTTCTGATAGGCCATACGAGGTAAATGTCTTAGTTAATTCACAGTTCTTACATAATTCATAGAAATTAGCATGCTTATCAGAAAAATATGTATAATATACCCAAATTATCAGAAAAATGAGTAGAACATTTTATATTCATGATATTAGGTTTTTGATGCACTAATATCAGTGATATCATGTAAAATGTATTATGCTTGTTTCATGAGTAATAAATATCAAATGATGATATAAAATTATGGAAAAATGTTAGTAATTCTATAATAATGTTATAATGCCTATGATGTCAGATATGGTCATGATGATGCACGAAAGTATATAATTTGATTAATATGGATAATTAGGGTTAATAACACTAAAGATAATGCATTAAATGCATACATGCTCAATAAATGATGAGATTTACAAAAAACCCTCATATCTGTAACTGGAATATAATATATAAATCTGAGATCAGTTATATGCATAGAATTCATGTTATATGAAGATGACCCTTAATACATGGGTTGTAACCCTAAATTGAATAATGTATATAAACTAGGGTTAATATGTTCACAAAAAGGATGTGGAACCTAATGTTCAGATAATGAACCATAATCTGGAAAATGAACACGACTAGGGTTAATATGATCAGAATCTGATGCTAGTATATGATTTTGCTATTAATCAGGTGATGACCAGATATCTAGACGATCATGGATATGTGAGGAATATCTGAACTCAGGCACGTGGATATAATTATATGACTAGTTTTTGATGGATGATAATTATGAGTAATTGCTTGCATGTATTTGAATATCTTGTTGGATGTACATCTATATGTATTGTTGTTTCACCTTTGGACACTAAGATCACTAAGAAAAGAAAATGGAATGTAGTTACTGATGGTTCATTAATCTCCCTATTAGAGAGGGAAAGTATTAATGTTGACTAGCACCTCCCTAATGATACAAGGTACGCAGGGAGATCCCTAATGGTTCAAGGTACGTGGGGATAGGGCCCAATAATATATGTTTGTGCTAAGTCCACCATAGTAATACATATCCATTGAAATATGATTAATAACATGGGCTTACCTGATTTTCCACCTTTAAATAATGTTTCCTTTCTCTTTCTTCAATTTCGAGTATTTTATATGCTAGCATAGTATAGCTATTTAATTCCACGTACCAACTTTTGTTGATGTTTTTGTTTCTCGTATTTTCTAGGTTCACAACTAGCATGGGATAAAAGAATAGGATGTGAGCAAGTTGTATAGGTTGTACCTATTGTCTAAGATCCTTCTAGAATACATGTTTATACTTGTGTAAAAATTCTCTTTCAATATACAATTGTAATTCATGTTGTAAATATGCATGTTATTGTTGAGAAATGTTATGGTTGTATGTTCATGTATGTGTATTATGCTTCCACATCGCTTTCTGATATGATTGGATGATGTTTTTGGATTTTTTTTTCTTACCTCCATGGGGTTTTGAGAAGGTGAAAATATGGGGACATTACAGTTGGTATCAGAGCATGATCAATAGCTACACCTGACAATTGCTCACCATGAAACATAAACTAAATTTCACCTTTCACTTAAATCTAGAAACATAGTAAGTTGTTCTATAGGAATAAGGTTTGACTTAGCCTCTAAGTTAGAACCTAGATGTTCGAGAACTAGGTTTAAACAAGTGTGTGAGACCCTTTCCATATAGAGCTCATATGTATTGGGTAGCTACACCAGTCTACACTTCGTTCTCACCATTTCACTATGTGGCATGACACTAGACTATCTACGGTGTGTGGGACACTCGATTTTTCTGATTTGGTGTTGTTTTCCAATCGGCTCGTGCCTCGAAAGTTTTCTCTGACGTCTTCTTTCTCAGAGGAAAACTATATAATATTTTATTAAATATATGTAAATATAAAATGTGTCCCTCACACTGGAGAGTAGTTAGTGTTCATGCAATCTAAGTGAAAGGGAGTGACATCAGTCTAGAAGAGAGAATAGATCTAGATTAGATGTCTAGGGCCTCATAAGGTTATGTGATAGATAGATAGACAAAAGAAAAATGAAGGAAATAAGTATATATAATCTTATCTAAGTTGATATATGATGGTATAAGTTCCTTATTAAGATTTGAGTTGTATATGAGCCGAATCCACTCTTAGAGGATCTATGCTAAGTCTTGATGATGAAAGTACATTCCCTTTTTCCCTACTTAAGATAAGCTAAGTTAAGATAGAGATGAGTATGCATGAGCCTCAAGCTCTTATACACAGAGGATGTCTAGTGGTAGGATGAGATATGTGGTGAACTCTAGAGAGAGTAAGACCCGTAGGGAGAAGGTCATAGGACCTAGCCTCCAATATATGAGATATGTGTTAAAAAAATGTCCTATACTAGATTACTCTTGCGTGTTGAGTTGAGTCCTTATGCATGATTCAAATCTATATGTGAGAATTGGGTAAAAGAATAGGATGACCCATATGATAAAGTCAATCCTTTGGCTAAGTTAGGTCCTAGCTGGAGTGACATATTTTGTAAGTCCCATAATTAGTTGCAAGTGAGGTAATATATGAACCCTAGTTATGAGAGTATGATGCTCTGTGCAAAAGATACTCAATATACATGTTCTCCCTTCTTCTTCTCCTTCTTAATATATTATGATAGAAACCTCAGTTGAGCTATATAGATGATTTATATATGAGGAGTCACTCTAATAAGCTTGACCTATTCTATATTTCCTCCTATACAATACATGTAGTACCCAAGATTGAAATCATGATAAGTTTGACTTTAAAATATTCTCGTCCCCTTCATATGAAACATGAAAGATATGATGATGAGATCATGGGATAAACTTAGTATATTCTCTTTTTCCCTTCACATAATACATGCAAGACATAAAAAGTTGAACTCACGAACTTGATATAAAGATATTTTTGTGGGTCATAAGATATATGATCTGAAATATAGTTCGTAACTTTGATCCTTTTCAATGTATGCTTCTAAGTTGAGTATGAATATCACACCATAGGGTGAAACCCTAATGGTCAAGCATGTTACGTAAGCCCTTCTTATGTAGAAAAAAATCCTAATATCAAGGATGAAGATAAATCTCCTCTAGTGCTGAAATCATTGTAATATGTTGATCATAAAACATATTAATGATGTTAGATTCGAACGATCTGAATATCATGGCCTATAAATGAATTCCTCTTGAACTTTAAAAGTATGAACAAAACATGTACCCTTAGGGGTGATGTAATCCTAAGATATCATAATGTCATGTTATGGCTAAGACATTAAGTGATGCTTCCACATATATGAGGTGGGGTGGACACACCCAGGAAACTCTAAGACCCTAAGCTGACAACTTAGAGTGCATGCAACTATGGTGATCTTAGAACCTAAGAAATGATGATGTACATGAAGTTGAACTCCTAAATAGCCTCTTAAGGATGAGATTAGTTGAATTTCGAGGACGAAATTCCAAATAAGGTGGGGTGAATGTGATAACCTAGATTTTGAGTTTTAATAACTAATATATTATTTGAGAGACAAAAATTTTATGTAGAGGACAAATACCAAATTGAGGAATTAGTAATACAATCATGGATACCTTCACCCAAACTAGGTGATTGGAGATACCATAGAGGACTATGATGCCTAATTGAATTCAATTGTGAATGAATACCCTTACTTATGGATTAAGTCCTCATGAGACCAATCATTCATTTAGTGATCCAGTGAGTAGTGAACTAATTACTTTTGAGGAATTGTGCACATATGAACCAATGTTGGAGTTCTGGTGTCAACTTTGACTAAATGGCATATCATTTTCACATAAGGTAATACCATAAGTGTCACATGAAGGTGAACTTTAGGTTATGAGATTAGTCAATAAACATGCCTAACCTTCGAATTTCATTCCCAAACCTATGGCACAGCTACATCATGACGTTATAAAGCTACACCTAAAATTTTGTGAAGATTGGATCATCCAATTAAGAGATATGATCAGTTGCAATTGATGTATATATTTCATAAATCGCCAACCTAGGACCTAAGATTTTGATTTATTTGGTCAAATATGTGTCACACAACCCTTTGAAGCTTGGGCGCCGACCTTTGTTTAGGCCAACATTTTATGGCCGTTGATCAACGATCCAACGGGGGAGACTTCGTCTCTTACCTTCCGCTTTTCCCGGCCCCAATCCCAAAAAAATCTGCCTAACCCAAAGTTACCTTGCACGCCTAGCTCCCACAACGATTGCACGAGATTTTTTTGGAGGAAAGATTCTACTCCTCAAACTGAACTCAACAAACCCTGCTATGTCTCCTACTATGCCCTGAGAAGAGATAACAAACCTCTGCCATCTCGCGCTTCTCACTGGCGGCAGGACTCATTTAGGGCTTTCCCTCCCACACATCCTCATGCCTATTTAAGTACACCATTAGCTCTGCCAGACCCCCCCCTTAGACTCCCACTCAACCCAATTTGAAGCAACTGATCTCCGAGCACCTCCCCCAAGTCGACCTTCCATCTGTCACTGCACCACCTCGGCAACAACCTCATAGGTCTTGCCCCACCAAATACAACCCTCCATCACCACCACCTCAATCCGGAGGTGCTTCTCGACTAGGAAAGACTACCCCAGAACACCTCCTCGTCCCTGACCTCCACCTCACCGGTGACCTCGCCGTCACTGCGGCGGCGTTGAGATCTAGAGGGAGCCGCAGATAAGAAACCTCATCCCTCCGATCGAGGCAGCCTCACGAAGGTGAGGGAACTCTCATCCAGACTCCAGCACCACCCAAGAGCGAATGGAGCCTCGCCGGAGTAGTCATCTTGTTGCTCGAGCAAGTAGCAGCAGAGATAGAGAGGTGCCAGTTTGAACCAAACCAACTTTTAGAACCGGACCCAGACTTCTGAACCGGCCGGCTTGAAGCCAAACCAGGCGGGTCCAGGAGAAAGAAAAGTGCTACCCTGAGAAGCCACGCGGAAGCTATTGATAGGCCATACGAGGTAAATGTCTTAGTTAATTCACAGTTCTTACATAATTCATAGAAATTAGCATGTTTATCAGAAAAATATGTATAATATACCAAAATTCTCAAAAAATGAGTAGAACAGTTTATAATCATGATATTAGGTTTTTGATGCACTAATATCAGTGATATCATGTAAATTGTATTATGCTTGTTTCATGAGTAATAAATATCAAATGATGATATAAAATTATGGAAAAATGTCAGTAATTCTATAATAATGTTATAATGCATATGATGTCAGATATGGTCATGATGATGCACGAAAGTATATAATTTGATTAATATGGATAATTAGGGCTAATAACACTAAAGATAATGTATTAAATGCATACATGCTCAATAAATGATGAGATTTACAGAAAACCCTCATATCTATAACTGGAATATAATATATAAATCTGAGATCAGTTATATGCATAGAATTCATGTTATATGAAGATGACCCTTAATACATGGGTTGTAACCCTAAATTGAATAATGTATATAAACTAGGGTTAATATGTGCACAAAAAGGATGTGGAACCTAATGTTCAGATAATGAACCATAATCTGGAAAATGAACATGACTAGGGTTAATATGATCAGAATCGGATGCTAGTATATGCTTTTGCTATTAATCAGGTGATGACCAGATATCTAGATGATCATGGATATGTGAGGAATATCTGAACTCAGGTACGTGGATATAATTATATGACTAGTTTTTGCTGGATGATAATTATGAGTAATTGCTTGCATGTATTTGAATATCTTGTTGGATGTACATCTATATGTATTGTTGTTTTCGCCTTGAACACTAAGATCACTAAGAAAAGAAAATGGAATGTAGTTACTGATGGTTCATTAATATCCCTATTAGAGAGGGAGAGTATTAATGTTGACTAGCACCTCCCTAATGGTACAAGGTACGCAAGGAGATCCCTTATGGTACAAGGTATGCGGGGATAGGGCCCAATAATATATGTTTGTGCTAAGTCCACCATAGTAATACATGTCCATTGAAATATGATTAATAACCTGGGCTTACCTGATTTTCCACCTTTAAATAATGTTTCCTTTCTCTTTCTTCAATTTCGAGTATTTTATATGCCAGCATAGTATAGCTCTTTAATTCCACGTACCAACTTTTGTTGATGTTTTTGTTTCTCGTATTTTCTAGGTTCACAGCTAGCATGGGAGAAAAGAATAGGATGTGAGAAAGTTGTATAGGTTGTACCTATTGTCTAAGATCCTTCTAGCATACATGTTTATACTTGTGTAAAAATTCTCTTTCAATATACAATTGTAATTCATGTTGTAAATATGCATGTTATTGTTGAGAAATGTTATGGTTGTATGTTCATGTATGCGTATTATGCTTCGACATCGCTTTCTGATATGATTGGATGATGTTTTTGGATTTTTTTTCTCATCTCCATAGGGTTTTGAGAAGGTGAAAATCTGGGGACATTACAATGACTCCATGCCTTGAGTTCATTCAGGATATCAAAGGCAAAGGAATTATACATTACTGGAATACTAATCACAAACTGTTGGATTGAAAGTTGTTCTCCAACTTTCCTTTTCACTTGGGTAGAACTGATGTGCGACTAGGCACCACTCTTTGCTTGTGATGTCATAAGTTAATTATGAACATTCACTACCAACGTGAAATGGGACTTATAGGGTCACACACAAAGGATTAACCTGGAAGAGGAGTTTATCCATGAATGATGTTTGGATTGATTACTAAAGTGTTTAGGTACTTACTCAAACATTCAATCAATAGACTTGACTCAGAATCATCAAGTTCAAGTGTTGAACCAACTTATTAGAGTATTAGATTTATTGAGAACTAAATTGATTGCATTTTGCACAATCTGGACCACCAACCAACCGGTTCACTGGGTGAACCGATCAGATCATGGCCAGTGAGATGACCAGTTCACTCTGGTGAACCGATCGGTTCTTATGTCCAAACGAGTAGTGTTGGGTTTTCCCAGTTTGTGAGAAAAAAGTTTTTCATTTCACTTGTTCAATTCGGTTGTGACAAGAATTAATCTTTGTGTTAATTAGAAACGAATAAGGAAAGTCAATTGAAAGCAAGTCTGGGAAGTGAAACGACCAGTTCACTAAGTGAACTGACCAGTTCACACTCCCAACCAACCAGTTCACAAGTGAATTGATCGTCTCACCTTGCTAAATGACCATTTTAGTTATGAAATGACTGGTTTGCCTGCTGTAGAACAAATTGTTCATGGAAATTTTGGACCCTTCTACTCCCACACAGACTGGGAACCCTGAACCTGCCCTCTATTAAAAATAGAGGGGTACTGGGGGCTTCTCTAGAGACACAACTCAGAACATCATTTGCTCTATAAAGTTGTTGTCCTCTATGGTTGTGGTAACTGAGATATCCCAAGCATGTTCTACCCATACAAGGAGGAACAACGAGGGAAAGAGAACTACAGAATAGAAATTGGTTGTGGGTGAGTGTGTCGGTGACTAGTATACTGACAGAAGGGGATGACTCCTTCTAGTTTATTCTTCAGGATGGTTAGAGTTCCCAGTAGTCTGTGTGGACTTTCTATAGAGGCAAGAGACTTATGCCGCTCAGAAGGATGATAATCAACCGTAGTCAGGGTCAAGGGTAGGAGCTGCATACATGTTGTCAAAGACAAGTGGTTGAAGACCGCACTTTCTGCGAGGTATTGTCGCTAAGCAAGCCTCAGGACCAGGTATATCTTGCTAACAACATCCTTCCCATTACATAGATATTGATATGATTTGTTGGTTATGGGTTTATGGTCAAGTAAAAGTTTTGTTTCTACTGCCTATTCAGACCACGTAAAACCCAACACATCCCTTGAAGATCTGGATGCACTATATATATGGAGAGAAGTGTCAGATCTTCACTGACCACAAGAACCTTTAGTATATCTTCTCAAAGCAGGAGTTGAACATGAGGTAGAGAAAACAGATGGAGTTGATCAAGGACTATGATTGTACCATAGACTAACATCAAGGGAAGGAAAGTGTGGTGAATGATGCACTGAGTAGGAAGTCATCTTCATCATCATCTACATACAAGGCACACTTACAATCTGTGGTGTGTCCCAAGCTGGACATGTTAGTATTACTTTGCCAGATGAATGTTAAGATTGATGTTTCCTTGTTGGTAGGACTATTGGAGTAGTTGCAGGTGGAGTCTACCTTAATGTCGCAAATCAAAAACACTCAGAAGAATGATCTGTGAAATAGGTAATGCGATCAAAGTTTGGTAGCGGGAAGGATGATGTTTCCATGAGTCAAAGAATAGGACAGTGTGTTTTCATAATAGGACGGTGGTTCCAGATGCTGATGGACTGAGGAAGATGGTTCTTGAGGAATCACATTCCTTGATGTATGTGATGCATCCTGGTAGTACCAAGATGTACCAAAATCTAAAGGATCTGTATTGAGGGCCAGGTCTGAATCCTGACATGGCAGAGTTCGTTGCTAAGTGTCCAGTCTGTCAGTAGGTCAAGATAGAGCATAAAAAGCCTATAGGGACCTTGTATCCCTTGCTGATACCATAGTGGAAAGGGATCATATAACCATAGATTTTGTGTTAGGTATTTGTAAGATAGTCATGGGTCATGATTCCATATGGGTGATAGTTGATAGGTTGACCAAGTCATCTCAGTTCTTATCGGTTGAGACAACACACACATCGATGAGGCATTGGCACAGATCTATGTGGATTAAATAGTCCGTTTGTATGGTATTCCAATTGCCATAGTCTCTGTAATAGGTCCACCATTCATAAGTCGGTTTTGGAAATGTATGCATATAGTTTTGGGGACACAACTGAAGTTTAGCACAACTTTCCACCCATAGATAGATGGCCAAATTGAGATGATCATTCAAACATTAGAGGATCTTTTAAGGTCATATATTTTGTAGTTTCTTGGCATTTGGGATGTTCGTTTGAGTTTGATAGAGTTTTCCTACAATTACCGTTATCATAGGAGTATAGATATGGCACCATATGAAGCATTGTATGAGATATATTGTTGGTATCCTCTTTGTTGGTATGAGGTAGATGAATATTAGCTTTTGGGTCCCAAGCTAGTGCAATAGACTATAGAGAAGATCAAGGTGATACAAAAATAGTTTAAGGTAGCTCAGGATAGATAAAATTCATATGTTGTTAATCATTTCATACCACCATAGTTCCAAGTTGGAGACTGGGTATACCTTAAGGTTTCCTCTTGGAAGAGTGTGTTGAGGTTTGGCAAGAAGAGTAAGTTGGCTCCTAGATATATGGGACCATGACCTATTTTGGCACATGTTGGGAAGGTGACATACAAGCTCGAGTTACTGCCAGAGTTGCATAGGTTGCATAATGTCTTCCATGTATCCCGTGTTGAGGAAGTGTCATCTAGATATTGAGTAGACATTACAACAAGTGGAGGTTGAGTTGGAGGAAGATGTGTCTTATGCTCCAGGGACCTATGTTGATCCTGGATAGAAGAGTGAAGAAGTTGAATAAGAAGGATATAAATTTAGTGAAGGTGTTGTGTCATCACCGTGGTGTGTAGGAAGCCACATGGGAGTGAAAGGAAGAGATGTGTAGGAAGTACTCATCTTTTTTCGCATATGATTTTGGGGGCGAGATCCATATTAGGGGTTTATGGTGGTAAGACCCATGAACTTGTATATTGGATAAACATGCTTCCTTATCATTATTTCATTCTTATAACCTTAATCGAACATTAAAATGTGCTTTTATATCATGTGGCAAACTTAAGTTTCAAGTTTGGTCCAGTTTGGACACTATTTGAGCAAGTTATGCAATTTTATGCTTATTTTGGACTTTGATGTAATTTACCCATATCTAGGGTTTTTCTTGGAATTTGTAACATTCCTTGTTTTTCCTCACATGTTTTCTTATCATGCTTGAGATAGATGTGCCTTGGGGTGCCTAGTTGCATGTTGGTATGGGTGGTGACATCTACCTATCGTTGAACTTAGGGTTTCCTCTCATTGATGGGCTCCCATGAGTGTTAGAACTTGATGGTTCTCTTGGTTTGCTGAGATCAAATGGTCTTGCATGTGTGTTGGGATCCGATGGGGGTCTATGGATTTCTATCCTGAACTTCCTGGATCGATGGTTTACTTAGAGAGTTCTCAATCAATGGTTTTTCACCTTTGTGACCTAGGGGTCCAAAACTGATGGTTCCCCTTCTAGTGGAGGTCGATGGCCACCCTGGGAGTCAAGACTCAGTGGTCCTCCTGACTGCCACAATCGATGGACTATTGGTTTGCATGGTCTTGACCCTTTGGCCATGAGACACATGGAAAACATGAGTTGACACCTTAACCTTCTCTTCTCTCTCACCCATAGATTTATATATCTCACATGCAAACACGTTCTTTACACACCTACCCTCTCTTTCTTCTTCCTTGTTGCTTGGATCTCTTCCCCTTTGCTTTGCAGAGAAGAAGGAGCTCAAGGTAGAAGAATGTGGCTGATCTTCTTGCATTTGCACCTATGGTTTAGATCTACCCTAGTTGAGGCTGTTTGGTGCTTCCTTGATTGATTTTTTGGCCTAGGTAAGTGAGATCACCCTTTATTATTTCATTTTCCTTGGACATGCCTTCCTCTCTCTTTGTGATGACCTAGATTTTTTTCTCTCTCATTCAACTTACGTACACCTTGAATCATTACATGCTATATTATATTCAATATCCTCCCTCACCCTCAATTTGATGAGTTTGAGTCATTTTATGTTCAATTGACAAGTTAGCTTCAATTAAACATCACTTCTTACTTATTTATGACTCTAATTTGAGTTTTGATGCATACCATGTATCTTAATTTTTCAATCAAAATTGAATCCTTTAAGTGAAATATTCTTGATGTGTTATGTATCTCATGTTATAGAGGATTTGATTATCTTTCCAACGACATAAAAATCACGTCAATTGGGCCAACGTAGCCCAAGTAACAACCTCTTCAAACTCACTATTTTAACCCTTGATTTAAATCCTATTTTACCTTGTTTTAACCTTAATGGGTAGTTTTTGGGGACGCGGCCCAGCAAGGGGGGGTGCTCCCCCTTCCCTTATCCATGTCAGCCATACTTGTGCTTCCCTCACATCTAATCATATTGTAATGACCGCCACCAAACCAATAGCCAAATCGTAACTAATGATGTAGAATTACCATAAACACCGGATTAACAAAAATCACAAAATTTGAAAACCATTTTGCAATGAGATCCTCTACTAGAAAACTATTACTGAAAGATCCAAACTCATACACATCATGATTTACATTGTATAACATTGTTTCATTTCATCTCGAGGGCAATCATATAATAGTTGCTCTATTAAAACACATACGGGAGCAACATAAAACCTCGAGTCTTACAAGACAAAATCTCATATTGTTCATGAAGCCATTATGAACTGACTCCAAGGACCTAAGAGTACAAAGACGACACACATGAATTCTATCTACAAGACATGATAGACAGTACACTCAACCTAAGCTGTTACTATTTCCCCAACTATTGTTCCTCTTTTGCCTAAAGGTCTCTACCGCCTTGTGCACATCCACCTAAAGAATTGTGGATCCCACGGGGTGAGACAATTGTCCCAGTGAGAGATATAACTCTCTGCCGACCATATTATTATCACAAATAAGTATTATAAAATTGAGCAGAGGTTCTTTTATATTAACAGACATGATTAATCATTATATGAACATAACAAAATAATCTCTTTGCTTAAGGAGAATGATGCATCTACCCATGGTAGAGTAATAAACCATCTATTTACTTTACAAGGAATGTAAGGTAACATAAATAACATCTATCAAGCTAAGATGTATAACTGAATTGCACATCAAACAATGTTTTCCGTATTTGATCTTTAAGCAAATTTGCTACACGACTGATCATATTTTACAATCACACTTATGCCCTAAGGAGATGAAGTATACCACGTTCATCTCCAACTAACCACAAACTTCTCACAAGTCGGTACCATACAAGGTCATTGGAAGAGACGGATGCAGTACAAGACTACTGGCAGTGACATCTCATGTCAATCTGCAAATGGAGTGTGCCAGGGTACAAGTCATCTTCACTCAGAGCTACTGCGTCATCATGTAATCTCTTAGGGGAACATCTACTAACAACCATCCCTAGTTATGAAATTACTGAGTCATGACATATAGCCATACTCTGAGCCACGAGCCAGTTCACCGTTCTCAACATAGAGTCTACGACCGAAGTCGCACTCCAGCCATGATATGGCATATAGAAAAATCCCCATTTATTTTGAGTTCGTAAGGGGATCGGCTCACACATGGCTGTCTGTTTATACTTACGCACCCACATATTAAAAAATATCCACTCTGGGTTATGCCACGGGGAACCCATTTCACCATTCAGCAAATCCTTACGATGATGGATCTATGGTCAGGGAAACACTTTATGGTTTCTAGTGATATATTAAGTGCATTATAGTATTCTTTTATCATCAAACAAGTTATAAGCATCAATCCTTAAAAAATGTTATAAAGAAATCTGTAATACATTTATTGAGTACTTTTCAAATCATAGGAACATATTTAGATGCATAACACTTGGGATCTCAGTCCCTTATCACATTACTGGGAATTCTCATCCCTTCACATCATCATCATCATGATTACTAGATCTGGGTATTCAAACCCTTAGATCACCACACAAAATTGTTACCTCTGTAACATGTAGCCATCTCCTCTAGGTCCTCAGACCAAGGTATTCATTTCACTTGTTGTACAAGTATTTCACATAGTTCACATGGTTTGATTAAGTATCTTGTCACCTCTCACTAGGCAATGACTATAAACATGGCTCACAAGGCCCATTTAAACATCTTGTCACCTCTCATTAGGAAACAACTATTTTACATGGCTCACAAGGCCATTGAACGTCTTGTCACCTCTCACTAGGCAACAACTATTTCACATGGCTCACAAGGCCATTATTAGGGTTAGGATTTCCCTTTATAGCTGAATAGGGTTTCAAGTTCATATTATTAATCCAAACCCTAATTCATTGCTCCACACATCTAGGAGCATTCATTGAAATCATAAGTATTCAATCATACTTATTTATTCTCGCCTTTTATCATTAAATGATTATCAACACAAAGTATGAGTTTATCTCTCATCCACACTAGGATATTTATTACATCATACTTTTGGTTCAATCCTCCTCTTGAGGAATATTGGTTCATCATTAACAATTCACATCATATTTTATATTGCAATTAACACAACCTACAACATATGTCACTTAATCAATCACATATGATTGAAGTGTCCCTTCCATATTGGGTATCAAGATGTGTGTATGTTAACATATTATGCTTTAAGAGACATTCTTATTTCATGTAGTGTATCCATATCGGGCATGTGGTATAACCACATCACCATGTCATGTTTTAGGGTGTATCCCCTAATCATCATATCGTGTACCCATATCAAATTGACTATCACTTAGTTCTTATCAACTCAAGATAACTTCATATCAAGTATAAGCTAGGTGCTTGACCTCATATCGGGTATAAGTTATGTGCTTGGTACCATATCATAAACAAGTTGTGCACCATATTGGATATAGAGTGTATGCCTCATCATATATCATTTAAGTGGTGTATACAAGATACCATATTAGTTTCCCATCAAAAATTATCATATCAGTTCTCGATGTTGGGTATATTGGGTTACCATGTTAGGTAGACCCTTGGGATCATAACCCCTCAATACCTTCAAGGATTAGTCCTATCATATATTTATATGACAAGCTAGGTGTCTAATGGAATTCTCTTATCACAATGCATTGCACAAAGGATAGGGTATATCAGATTTCAATCCCTCAACCAGGGTCTGCCACCATATCGAGTGAAATGAGCCATATTGTACATGAGGTATGAATTGGAACAAATATTGTTTACAAGGTAGAATTAGGTTCCATTCCTAGCATCCAAGGGATATCATTTATATCATCCATGTGGTATCACTCACCACTTGTATCGGCTTACCCATCACCTCGGGTTTCCAACTCTATATTGTTTAGAGTGTTCACTATCTCTCTATCGTGCAAGAGTTGTAATCTTAGACTTGTATTATGTATAAGGGGTAAGTGGGTATCTCCCATATTGTGTAAAAGGCATGACTCATATCGTGTATGAGCTATCTCTATCCCCATATCAGGTTAAGCCCCATCTTGGGTTTCATATTAGGTTAAGGTATTTCAATCATATCAGGTTATAGCATGTATTTTAATCTATGCCTTATATCATGCCTAAGTGTATACTAAATCAATCATATTGTGCACCAGATGTGTGCTTCAAGATATCGTGTACCAATTGGGTATTACATGATCATATCGTGTAAGAGGTACTTGCTTATCCTACTCATATCAGGTTACCCAAGCTAGGGTTTTAGCATATTGACTTACAAGTATACACTTGACTCTATACCATGCATAGAGTCTTGCTTGACTTTTTATCATGAAAAAGGTGTAGGGTTAACACCATATCATGTTCAAGGTGTGAAATTCATCTCCATATCATACAAGTAGATATAATCTTCCAACGATATCATGCAAGTGATGCATGTACATAACCATATCGGGTTAGTGGTACTTGTGTGTGTACTTGAACCTGATATCACTTTATAAAGTGATACCATCTTCTTCAAGATATAAAACTTCATTCAAACTATTATAAGGCTGCCCTGGTGCAGAATATTGGTTCAAGATCTAAAACTTCTTCAAGATCTAAAACCTCATCATTTATCATTAAATGATTATCAACACAAAGTACGAGTTTCTCTCTCATCCTCACTGGGATATTTATTACATCATACTTTTGGTTCAATCCTCCTCTTACAGAATATTGGTTCATCATTAACAATTCACATCATCTTTTATATTGCAATTAACACAATCTACAACATATGTCACTCAAACAATCACATATGATTGAAGTGTCCCTTCCATATCGGGTATCAAGATGTGTGTATGTTAACATATTATGCTTTAAGATACATTCTTATTTCATGTAGTGTATCCATATCGGGCATGTGGTATAACCACATCACCATGTCATGTTTTAGGGTGTATCCCCTAATCATCTCATGTACCCATATCAAATTGACTGTCACTTAGTTCTTATCAAGTCAAGATAACTTCATATCGGGTATAAGCTAGATGCTTGACCCATATCAGATATAAGCTATGTTCTTGGTACCATATCGTGTACAAGGTGTGAACCATATCAGACATAGAGTGTATGCCTCATCATTTATCATTTAAGTGGTGTATACAAGATACCATATTAGTTTCCCATTAAAAATTATCATATCGGTTCTCCATGTTGGGTAACATATCGGGTTACCATGTTAGCTAGACCCTTGGGCTCATAACCCCTTCATACCTTCAAGGATTAGTCCTATCATATAGTTATTTGACAAGCTAGGTGTCTAATGGAATTCTCTTATCACATTGCATTACACAAAGGATAGGGTATATCAGATTTCAATCCCTCAACTAGGGTTTGCCACCATCTCGAGTAAAATGAGCCATATTATGCATGAGGTGTGAATTGGAACTCATATTGTTTACAAGGTATACGTAGGTGCCATTCCTAGAATCCAAGGGATATCAATTATATTGTCCATGTGGTATCACTCACCACTTGTATCGGCTTACCCATCACCTTGGGTTTCCAACTCCATATTGTTTAGAGTGTTCACTATCTCTATATCGTGCATGAGTTGTAATCTTAGACTTGTGTTGTGTATAAGGGGTAAGTGGGTATCTCCCATATTGTGCAAAAGGCATGAATAATATCATTTATGAGATATCATCTATCCCCATATCGGGTTAACCCCCATCTTGGGTTTCATATCGGGTTAAGGTATTTCAACCATATCAGGTTATACCATGTATTTGAATCTATGCCTTATATCGTGCCTAAGTGTTTACTCAATCAATCATATTGTGCACCAGGTGTGTGCTTCAAGATATCATATAAAAATTGGGTACTACATGATCATATCATGCAAGAGGTACTTTCTTATCCTACTCATATCGGGTTACCCAAGCTAGGGTTTTAGCATATTGACTTACAAGTATACACTTGACCCTATACCGTGCATAAAGTCTTGCTTGACTTTATACTATGTAAAAGGTGTAGGGTTAACACCATATTGTGTTCAAGGTGTGAAATTCATCTCCATATCGTTCAAGGAGATATAATCTTCCAACCATATCATGCAAGTGATGCATGTACATAACCATATCAGGTTAGAGGTACTTGTTGGTGTACTTGAACCCGATATCACGTTATAAAGTGATACCATCTTCTTCAAGCTCTAAAACTTCATTCAAACTATTATGGTACATGGACAACAGGTCCAAAAACTACTAGAACTCATAATTGCATCAACTATTCATGAAGATTTCGGAATTGAAAGTAGATCATTAAGTATAGCAAGTTAGGTGATGACTAATAACATGATTGAGTTCAAGTTATATAACCCGCCTTATGAACAACTTCAAAGATCCAAGTTCAAAAGATTCACGTTCCTTAGGTTGAAGATAAACTTCTCCAAGGTCCAAGACTCATTCAAAATCCTCCATATACAATAAATCACCATAGTTAAGAACTTGGTGAAGAAGGAAAGAGAGGAATATGCATAACCGGATATCCTACTTCAACCAAGGTTGAAGATGACCAAAGCCTTACCTTAAGCTTGGTGCTCGAGCTCTCCTTGCTCCTTGGGATACTTTGCATGATATCTAAGGAGCTATGCATGATATCTCTAAGGAGGATGGTTATGGGGCTCGTAAACTTCCATAAGTAGGTGGAGGGTGAAGTATATATACTTGAGTTCCTGAGATAAAGTGTATAAGAGGTGTCTTCAACTCATGCTACAAGATGACACGTGGCCATGCATGGTTGACACGTGGCCAAACATGCACACATACATATCTTTATATGCACGAGTCTTGAGGATAAGTAAGGGGTGATATTTTGGTCCTGCTTATCTTGTTGAATAAGTTTCCTCATCTTTATCTCATAATTAAGACAATCTGATATACTTTTTGCAAGGAACTTTGCAACTCATCATGGGCCACCCCCTTTGAGGTACCTTGCCCATCATGGACTTTTCCAAGTCTCAACAAACTGATAGGAGACTTCTATTTTGGCTTCTTGGCCGATAGGGTTCCTATACAAAGTCTACAACCTGATACAACACATATAATGCTTTTCCTTTAATTCTTCCTTGGTCTATTTATTACCAAGAGTATCATCATTCAAAGATGACTTCAAACATGGCGCCCCCTTCTTTATATCTCATTTAAATGATACATAGAGGATGTAGAGACACTCTAGAGGTGGTAATTTTGCATTTCAACCCCATATATTGGATAAATCACAAATTGAACCAAAATTGGTGCACATAGTACTAGCATTGTTCAAACAAGTTATAACTTGGGATTTAGGCTTTCCACAAGCCACCACTTAGCATCATATTCTCTCTTATGATACTAAAACACTTAGAACACATTCAATAATGTGACATTTTGCAATGTAACCCCTCATCTTGGGTAAATTGCACATTTCACTCAGACTATCAATTAATGCACAAATAGTTTGCAATTAAGCTCAAACTTGACAATAAACTTCGCAAGAAGCCTTAATTACTTTTTGAATGAGTAAAATCAGTTTGTAAGTATCTTACTTAAGCAAAACTCCTAGGGTTAAGCCATAACCCAGGTCAGGGGTGTTACACATATTGTGCCTTGTCGACCTCATTTTGGCCCTTAGATCTTGTCCCACAGATCACCCTCAATCATCTAGCATCTAGGAGTTTGTCTCCTACTTTTGTTCACACTATAGAAGTTGCTACAGTAGTCTCCTTTTGTAATGGCCAATGAGCATCGATCTTGAGCTATTTTGATCAATTGAAACCCATTTTGAATCTGCCCCAACCTATTCTATCCTTTCCCTATATTTTTCCTTTCTCTTACACTCCCTAGCTATGCATATGCCCTTCTCCTTTCTCCCACTTTCTCCGCGACACCGCCGCCATGCCCCTTTGGGTGTTCTTTCCCTAGAGCCCCTTGGTGGCCTTTGGAGATGGTGGTAAGTTCACGACCTCGTGAAGGACTCGAACGACAGGGTCTCAATGTGACCATGCCCCCTCTTCGCTAGTGCCTCCTCTCTCTGGCGGACCTACTGTCGTGGTACCGCTTGCATGGTCGAGCGATCGGGTCCCTTGGGATGATGAGAAGCAGGCCCTTGGATCGTGACTCAAGGGTCAGATCTGTTTCCCATCCTTCCTCTCCCTCACACGGTCTGACTCACACCATGACTGGCTCCTTCTCTTTAGTGCCACCTCCTTGCACTGCTTAAGACTCCCCTCACCCGCTCGCCACCACTCGAGAAGGAGACTTTAAGAGAGGAGTCGACCACCCCCAAATGCCAAAATAAACAACATGGCCGGCCAGACCCTGGGCGAGAGATGAAGTGCTCTTACAACCCTAGATGAAGAATCCAAGCCTACATTTGGCCCGGGACTGGGATTTTGGAATCTAGATTGGGTTAGTCGAGGTTAGTCTGATGATCTGGGTTAGGGTATTTAGGATACAGTCTAATTTTTTTTGGCAACCCAATCTGATTCTGGTCAGCTGGTCAGATTTGAGTCTGGTTTTAGTCCGATTTTGTTGGGCTATCAGTCAAGATTCAGTCTAATTCTGTATGGAAACTAGGTCAGGATTTGAACTATTTGTTTTTTGTGAATTGATTTCAATACAAATATGTTTGCATTATAAAAACTAATTATACGATATTGGTTACATAACAGAAATTAACATCAACATTATAAAATTTAGGCTTACTTAAGTCGTGCTTAGTTTGTTTTCATAATACAAACACAAAATATTATAACCACTCTATGAATACTACAAGGGATGAATGAAAATGAAATAGTTATGAACATGCAGTGTTGTTGTTGTCCAAAATAGTAACTAAACAAGGGGGTTGGTGTACACCTAAACATGCACATAATTAAAATAATTGGGAAGAGAGAGACACAAATAGTCTAGATACACAACTTAAACAACAACAACATGGTTTGGAATCAGCAATTTTGAGGGCCTTCTCATTGTGGTGGTCTTCTACTGAAGTTTTAACAAACAAAATAGCTATGAAGATTGATTACTTTAAGGCAAAAAGTGGAAGCACAAAATAAGACAGGAAAATAAATTTGCTGCTTGGACCTACCTTGGTTTTTTTGTTGATGTTGTTGTGTCTTTAGATGGATTTTAACTGATGGTGATAGGGAAATTGACAGTGCCAAAAGGAATAAAAGAGACTTTGTAGCAATTGCAATATACCTCGTCGGGTGTGTTCTCATCATTAGATTTATCCAAATGTTCCCTATCCTTTGTCGAGTACTCAAACCATTTGAGATGATTGGGCGTCTCATTTTTTATGTTGGTTATCCAAACCTTGATGGTATTATGTTCAACCGGATGGAGAAAAAGCTTGTTGCTACGGCCCAATAGTATCTTCATAACCCACTCGCACCTACTGGATGTAGATACAAGATTTTCAGTAACATCGTACTTAACCTCGATAACAGATGATGAATTTCCAAAATTTAGGTACACCACCATCTTTGTAGCATCTTCCGTTTAGATAATGCCAATGTTTAAGTATAGTGAATTGTTCTAAGGAACAATCGTCTAGGATGATGTCCAACAGTTCTTCCTCAGGGAATAGTAACATTGGGGTAGAGGCCCTGGCCATGGTGATTGTTGAAGATCTAGGATGTTGTGGTTGGAGAGTGTCTAAAGAATTTAGTTCTTATGCCTACAAAAATGTAAAATAATGTTGAGAAAAAGTAATATAAATGTAAGTACTAACAACAAGCAACAACATGGGTTATTACAACAACATGTCTGACGTTTGAATAAAATTTAGACATTATGCCTACAACAATGTAAAATATTGTTGAGAAAAAGTAATATAAATGTAAGTACTAACAACAGACAATAACATGGGTTATTTCATATTCCTGATGGACAAATAATGTTTTCATATGAATACATAACATATTGTCTGTGTAGTTAACTGTAAATGAAGCAAACACAATCAATCAAATACAAACTGGCATTCATTGCACTAAGTTATTCAATTTCTACCAACATCCTTGGGTACTCTACATGTATCTTCTTTCTATATTGTGCAAGTATGAGATGTGTCTTGTTGGTGAATTGGATCTTGTTGTAGTCCTGGTGGATAAATTCACGAGCTAGTCTAGAAAGTCCTTGGAACTGCATCCACAATTTTTAAAAATTTCCATCTCACCTTAAACACATCCATACTAATATCAGTTCTACAAGTTATCTCATGAAACTCAGCTATGGCATCACGCCAACCCTGCCATGTAGAAGGTCCACATAGTTTGTGCAAATAATATTGTCGACTTAACACTATTCCTAGAGCTGCATCACATTCTACATCCCATAAAAACTGATTCATTGTACTTGCTAAACTAAAAAATGCATGTGTAGTCGGTAAAGAAACATTCGTGATGGATATAATCTAGAATGAGAAATTATATAGCTAAATGGTATTTAAAATTAAGTACCAAGCGAATAATCTTAGTACATGTCCAACATTCAAGATGGTAGCAGGAAACATACCTTCTAATTATACATTAGTCCATACTAAGTGTAGTACGTAGTGAAATAAACATGCAGTACATTGATAAAGACAAATTCATATAGACTAGTGTAGCAAGGGCATTAGATGACCATACATTGAGTGGTCATGCTTCAAGAGTTGTTGTGCTGGCCTAAAGAAGGAAATGGAAATAGCTGGTAGATAGAAGACTATATTTTTGTCAACAAGGAAATGAAGTCTGATTTGGCATGATATGATTTGTTCGGTTTAGTTTGATCAAGCAATGAAAAATCTACATTGGTTTCTAAATTCAGCTGGAATAGTCACAGGATGCAGTCTGATTTAATTTGGCAACTGTAACAGTAGCCAAACAAAACCAAATTTCATCTTGTACCTATTCCAGCTAAATTTTGCAACCAACAAAGGTGTTTCATTGAATGATCACTGTGAACCGTACAACTCCTACCATGCTAATTGGACCCCACTTCTTTGTTGACAAAAATGTAGTCTCTTTCTACCAGATGTATCAATTGCATTCTATTAGCCGATATAAGATCTCATGGTGCATGACTACATCTGCACACCCAATTGTTCCCTTATACAATGACTTTAAATCAAAACCCACCCACTACTTGGAAGAAGAAGGGTTTTATTCATCTACTCTCTTTTGTGTCAGAAAAATTTGGTCATCCGACATAGACCCCTCGCTATAGATATACAACAAAGCCTTTTTGTATTCTTCAAACTCAACACGTGTTGCTTCCTGTTCTGCTTTTTTTAATTCCTTGGCCTTGTCCATTGGCCAATCGAAAATCAGCGGCAGATGTTGATTTTTACTAGGTAATTTACTGAGTTGTCATCAAGACATCATATATACTTTGACCAATCTACATGTATCCCATCTACATCACATTCTATTTTTTACCATTCTACTACGGCTTTCATCGACTTATCCTTATGCTTTGTGTAGCACACATACTTTTTATTGAATTTGTTATATTGCGACATCTACAAGTTGTTCCAAAATGAATGGTCAAAAGCTCATAGCTATGTCGGTATCACATTTTATTACTATGTCCAAATATAGGTGCATGAAATGAGTATGCATGAATATGCATTCATTAAAATATATTCAGGCATGCAAAATATTAACATAATGACAAATTTTGCCAATTAAAAAAGAATAGGTAATCACCTTTGTCATAACGTATCCATGTACCATATTAAGTTACGGTAGATAAGCTAAGCATGGGTTATTACAACAACATGTCTAACACTTGAATAAATTTTTTTATGATTGATCGTTCAAATATAAATGGAACATAAATGTCATGGAGTCATTGGAGGTGACAGTGTACCCAATAGAAGATTATAACTATCCTCTAACTTGTCAACCTTAGTGTAAAGTGTATCGTACTGGTACTGGTATGATTTGTAAACCTCTTCGGCATCATGACGGATTTCAAAAAAATCCTTCATGTTCATTGCTTGACCCCACACAGACTTGCACTCATCAGTCAATAACTTAATCTCAGCCTTCAAAGAATGAGATGTTGGTGGGAGATCGACTGCCCAGTGAAAGTAATTGCAACAATCTTTTCCCTATATTGTAATATGAATTTTAGATTAGTGTTAGCGAACATATATCCATGTGATAGTCGATAATAACTTGTATTTATAGCCTCTACATGTCGAACCTCTTCAGTAGAGCAGATGTAATATATTTCTCCCGGTCTTTTTCTAAGAATTCCGAAGTCATACAACCCGACATCTTTTGTATTAATCCACAATGCGGCCAGAAGACCACAAAAACACCTCCTACCTTCGAATTCATCCGTTGACATCTAAATATAAGTAATATTATAATTGAAAGTAAGCCAACCATGTAGGGATTTAGTTAAATAAATTATTCATGCATCTTCAAGTTTAAACATACAACATAATTCATAACCGGGAAGGCATTGAATTTTACATTATAACGTATTGTAACCTTCATCCTCTATTGTTGAATCACTATCAGTAGGCATGTGAAGTTTTCACGAAGATAGTCACGTCTTCTACTAAGTGTCGTAATATCAATGACCAACCTATGTGTATCTTCTCTTGTGGAACATACAAAATCGCTACACGAAGACCAGTGCTTCCATTTGTTTTGCGCATATGCTAGTTGTGTTACCACAGCATCCCTAATTGCAGTTAGGGTTGTCACGGTATGTTGGACTCATTGTGTGGGTAACATCATATGACACCTATTTTCAACAAGACCCCTGCCACATGTAAAATACGGTCTGTGTGGATTGTTATCTTCAAAACAACCATTTAACGTATCTATTCCATCCATATTCACTCACACGGTGCAACAGAATACACATGGGCAGAAAGGCATCCCAGTATCCATTCGAAGCAAACTATTAATAAAAAAAATAATGACACACTCAGAAGTAGGTGGTATACCTATCATCTAACTTACACATCAAATACAAAAAGGGAATAAGTCAAACATGTTGTAGAACATGTTTCAATGTATCCAAAGTTACAAAAAATATGAAATTCAACAATTTTCTCACATAGAATTGGCAAATCTATCACGCAAAATGTCTCCCTCCCTAGTATCAACCTGGCTTGTTTGTCGGAGAAAACTCAAATCGTTCAAGATGTCAGGGGTTGTATGAGGGTCTTCCAAGTTTTCATCCATCAAAGGGTCACCATCATTTTTGCATGGGATAAAATTGTGGATGATACAACAATCTATTACTATGCCAGACTGTGAATGAACAGGAAAATTCATTCCTTTTCGAAAGTAGGCAAACCTCTTCTTCAACACACCAAAGGTTCATTCAATAGTGTTATGGAGTTGAGCATGTCGGTGGTTGAATATCTCCTTCTTACTGGTGTATTACCCTGATACTCTACTATATGGTAAGCTACGTTTCGATATGGTGCAAGAAATTATCTGGTGTTGGCATACCCTGCATCAAAAAGATAATACTTTCCAGCGGGTACTTTGGAATCACATGTGGTTGTAGCTGCATGTAGCACCCATTGGTCAGATGTAGAGCCCTCCCAACTAGTCATGATATATATAAATTCCATTGAGAAGACTACCACAACCATGGCATTCATAGAAACATTCCCTTTTCTATTTCTATAATGATTCTTCTTATCGCGCTTCACCAAAATGGGGATGTGTGTCCCATCAATTGCCCCAATGACATCCTAAGACAAGTATATACAAAATTTAGTGATGAAGAAAAGTGTTTATACTAGAGAAAAATTGGTGGTCAATAAATTGATGGTCATACCTTGAAGTAAGGGTAAAATCTTTTACTCTCCAGTATGCACCGATGCAAAGTTGTGGATGTAGTTTGCATCAGAACATATTCATTACACAAAGCACACACTACATCCAATACCTCATTAAACTTTTGACTTATGGTCTCACCAGAGTGAATGTATTCCTCAGGTAGAACACAGTTGGTATGGCCATGTCCAACCATTTGAAGGAAGTAGCATACGACCTCCACTGATGACACACCTCTGGTACTTTTCAACAAACCACACTCCTCAAGATTGTCCACAAAGGCTAAAATCATGCCAGGTAGCATGCAGTACAGGTCATACACCCTCTTTTCATGGCCAATTATTATTTATAAAACCTTTTGATGGCCTCTCCTAATACTAACTAATCTCAGTATTGGTTGTCGTGTGGCTCTGTCGTTTGAATTGTCCATGATATTGTGTGATATTTGGTATGCTATTTGGTTTGCTATTGCATTAGCAATGGCATTAGCTAGACCGGACATAAGATGACAAAGTTGTACAATGTCATCGGTTTTTTTTGGATGTTCAATACCATCCCTGACATCTATAATTAAAGTAATTACCCACATAAGAAATAAATAGAGAGATTGCAAATATGAAATCACCATGATAAAATATACAAGTCGTATGTATAAACATAACTATTTGTTACTTACTACAATAAATGACATGATAGTGATATGTTTGTAATCATGAAAAACATTACACATCACCAAATTTCAAAATTGTTCCAACAGAAAGAAAATATTTCAACATCAAATTTAAAAATTGTTCTTAAATTTAAGCCACAATACTGATATTGTTCTTAAATTAGACAACCTCAAAAGAATGACTTAGGGGCAGGGTTTCAGTTATTACTACTTGTGCTACTAAATGGAGAAGGTGGTGATTGTGAATATGGTGGCGTGAAGGGTGTTTGTGATCTAGAAGCTCTGTTCTTCATTTCCCAAATGTCTTGCTACCATATGGTAATTTTGTGTGGGGTATGTCAAAGGCTTAGGTAAATGTTACGGTTTGATGACTCCTTTGTGGCATGGACAAGAGTGGTAAAAATGGAGACAGGGGTGTCATGGTACGTTCCATGAAAATGGTGCAAAATGGTTTGATACTCATCTTTATAATTAAATCTATTGTCAATACCGGTGCCCATCTCATGTACCTTGGTAAACACCTTTGTGAATTCAGAAACGACATCATTAGTAAGGCCACAATGGTGTTGTATCATTGAGGCTCACTTCTTGTGTATGTGTGTGGGAGGAGTACTTGTACCAACACTTTGGTTGTCTGTTCCGCCATTGTTGTCCTCACTTTGCATCCCAAAATAACCCGTATCTTCAGTAAGACTGGTTGGTTCTAGGTTGACAAATGGATCAGATGCATCTAAGTCAGCAACAACATCATCTTCAGATGGAACATCAAAAGGAAGTTGTCTATCCGTTGAGGACATTGCATGATGCCCCCTCATGATGTTCCTCCCCCCCATCATATTGACATCGTAGTAGTGGTAGAATGGTCTGGTGATCAATCTCGCTAGTTACTTATTTCCATAAAATGGTCTAGCACTACTGATTAGGTCAATGTTGATCACTTTAAGTGAATATTTAATATTTAGGTTGTTGTATCATTGGACATACTACAAGTGTCTCCCTCCACGCTGGGGTGTCAGGTAGTATTGGCTTGTTCCTACTCTGATCCCACCCAACACCACTTTTGTTGGTTACCAGTTTTATCTTTGGAAAGTCTCTCATGAGGTTCTTCCACTAAGTTTTTACCTGATCCATGGTACAATCCTGTGTCCCCAACCTGTTCTGCCAATCACATAGCACCTCCCTCCATGCGTCCCTAGTAAAAATTATGTCTATGCACCTACCCATGTCATATTGTCTCCTCAATGCTGAACCCGAGCCTCATCCGACTCTCTGGTCCATACAATATAGATCTTCGGGTCTGGTGCAGACATAGTAACAATGGCACTGCAATAGATCACTATAGTCAGGGTGTTTAAATGAAATCTTTGTACCAACCTAGTTTCGGTTTGTTTGTGCAGTTTAGACAATAAATAACATTCAAATGTTGGAAAATAATATTACAGTGTATGTTGGATAAATTGGAGGACTATGTTGGAATAGACGGTTACAAATACTTATGACAATGAAATTCACTTCTATTTTTTGTTATAGATGTAGGTGTTGTATACTTTTTGCCAATCAAAAGGTAAGAGCTTAGGGATAATAAGAACTGATGTAAGATAGGAGGAGGAGTCAAATATTGACCTATTTATTAACAGAGAAAGTATTCACAACATAATCATATTGTTGATATCAAACAATTTTGACAGTTACTTATTTGAGAAAAAACAATTTGCCCTAAAAAAACTAGAAATCTCATAATAAGGTTCAATGATTAATAGTAGAAGAATTTATTCTAATAATAAATAACTTTGATTAGGGTACTATAAGGTCATACAGACCACATTAAGGGGAAAGATGACACATATATTGTTCCATATAAGTAGTTTGTTCCACATTAAAACCAATAAGTTGTTTGTTCCACATTAAGACCAATAAGTAGTTTGTTACTAGAATCAATATCAATTCCATAATATTGGAATGAGATTGCATATATGCAATTAAGCAAATAACAAAGAAACCATTCAATCAAGTAGAACGTGGCATACAAATAACAACCAAGGGAAACAACACTGATATTTTGTTCCATCACATAGAAATTGTTTTTTTGTCCTGTACAAAATCATATCCAAGTTCAAATCAATGATGTGGCATGAATTCAATTAAGCAAATAATAGGGAAGATATACAATGAAGCTTAACGTCCCATAAAGACCACACTAAAGAGAAACATAAGACATATTTGTTCCCATCATATAGAATTAATTAATAAAAAATAACAGTCATTAGGGTAGATGTAAAGATCGCGTGATTTGGTAAAGACGCACTAATGACAAATAGGTGGAATATGTCAAATTTTGACCTATTTGTTAATAGAGAAAGTTATCACAAAATAATCGTATAATGGTAGGATTTTTCTCCTAATAAAAAAAAGTCATTTGGGTAAATATCCTACTATCTGACATAGCAATATAGGTAAGTAATAGCTGTACATAATAGAACATGGATAACATATAGTGAAGACACATGGGAGTAACTGTTAAATACTCACATATGATAGTGACATTCACACATTCAATTTTTGGTTATAGATATAGGTGCAAGATAATTTTTGCCAATCGAAAGGTAATAGAGTAGGGATAACAAGCAATGAGGACGGATAGGTGGAGGAGTAAATTATTGACCAATTTAGTAACAGAGAAAGTATTCATAACACAATTGGATTGGTGAACAAAGTATGTTGAACATGATCTTGAAGTAATCAATCAAACATAATCATCATTATTTATTTGGTGTATTGGTAGCTTTTTTTCTGCTAAAATAGACATATTTTTTGGCAATAGCATAAGCTAATATCATAGAGATATCAAGCAATTTTGACAGTTCCTTATTAGAGAAAAAAATGCCCTAGAAAAGTAGGATATCTCACAATTAGGTTCGAATATTAACAACAACAGAATTGATTCTAATAATAAATAAAATGTATTAGGGTACTATAAGGTCATACATACCACATTAAGGTATGTTGACCTATTTATTAATAGAGAAAGTATTCACAACATATTCGTATTGCTGAACAGGGTATGTTGTACATGATCTTCAAGTAATCAATTAAACAAAATAATTTTAATTAATTTGGTATAATGGTAGTTGTTTCTCTTCTATTATGTGTAGTGTTTTTTGGGCATAAATTCAATTAATAATATCATAGGGATATCAAGCATTTTTGACAATTTATTATAGGAGACAAATAATGCCCTATTACAGGTATAGGAGGTAAGTCATGACATTTTACATGTTTAGGAGATAAGTCATGAAATTTGCAGGTATGTCGGTTAAAATCAAATTAATATAGGGGTTGTTGGTGCAGTATAATTTTTGCAAATCATATGGTAATAGTCTAGGGATAACAAGCACTAAAGACAATTAGGTGGAGTAGTTAAATAATGACCTATTTATTAACATAGAAAGTATTCACAACACAGTCATAATGTTGAACAGGCTATGTTGGACATGATATTCAAGCAATTATTCAAGGTAAATCATTTTCATTTATTTGGTATAATGGTAGATGAGTTAAATAATGACATATTAATTTATTTGGTACTCAATGAAGCTCAACAACGCATTCAGACCACATTCAAGGGATCAGACCACATTCAAGTGAAAAAATAGACATATTTTGGTGCATCATAGAGAATAAATCTTGACCTAACAATTCCTTACCTCATAAAATGTGTCCTTTTATGGAATAATTGACAAACAAGGACCCCAATTAAATAAACATAATACATAATGTGTTTTTATCAAATAGATCATACATCCGTGGAACCAAGAACATTAGATTGAGTAGGTATAACGGTTTTGATAATCAAAACAAGACTGCATACTAGTGTTGTATACAATACTAAATGTAATTAAACTCATCTGACGAGGTAGGGCACTCAACCATGCATTAGAAGTTGATAATGGTAATATGAGGTTATCTAACACATAAATATTGTTCATTGTATCAACCATTGAAAATGTCTATGCTTATAGGTAAAATTACAGATCAACTAAAAATAGTTTTGTATTGCTAGCAGATATACCCGATATGAAGAATATCCATGTAGAAGAGGGGATCATGCAATCGCCAAGAAAGTATCAATACATACATGAAGATAAGGTCAAGGGAATAAATATTAATGTACATTCCTACTACTACATGTGCCTACTAAAATAAAAATATGCTCGACCAACACATACCTCTCAAGAAGATGGATGACTTCAAAATATAAGGGCCCGACAACGGTGGCTTTAGAGAACAATTGGTGGAGGATGCAAAGTTGAATGGGGAGGAGATCGGTGAAGAAATGCAGCACTATATAGTATCTATGGAAGGCAGTGCCCTCGCTAGGGTTTGGTCGACGCCTTGCATAGAGTGAAAAGGGGGCGTCAAGGGGCTTTAATTGGAGATGACAAGTCAGGATGCCTAACCTTGATTCTCTCTGTCTAGCTTGGCATCATAGCTCGACAATGCCTGATGAACCAATGGACCCCCACTACTACAGAAACCCCATTTGGCGTCAGTTTCCGACCGACGCCTATGTGGGCGCCGCTAAAGGTCGAACATTTCGACGTCGGTTTTTTAACCGAAGCCTATTTAACCTATAGGTGTCGGTCTTTTAGTAGACAACCGACGCCAAAATGGTTCGCGCCACAGAAAACAACGTCATCTAGGGCACTTTCTGCGTCAGTGATTTACTAAAAAACCGACGTCTATATTCCATGTAGCGTCGGTCTTTTAGTTGATAACCGACGCATAAAGTGTCCTAGATGACGCCGTTTTCTGTGGCGCGAACCCTTTTGGCGTCGGTTATATACCAAACGACTAACGCTTTGTTGTTTAAATAGGCATCGGTTCGATACGAATATCCGACGCCATTTCCAGGACTGCTTTGGCCACATCAGGCGTCGGTTATCTATAAATAACCGACGCTGTATGTCTTTGCTGACGGTTTTCCTTAAATAACCGACGCCTATTTATATTTTTTTTTTTCATATCAGTTTGCAGGCCTGCTGTGGCTGGTCAGCAAGATGAGAACCTGCAGTTCAGTTTTCTGAACTGCAGGTTTACGACATCCATTGATATCAGCCTACAAACAGGCCGCAAACCTGCAAAAGTCACAAAGAAAATTTCACACAAGTACATACATTCAGACATCAATTCAATTCTCACATTCACACATATAGAAACATTCAAATACATGTATTAACATTCAGAAATATTCATTTACAAAGTATCATTCATTATCGCTATCAACATCCCAATTATATCTTACAGTTGCCACTGCTTGTATGGCTTTTGCCCATTCTTCTCTTACTTCATTTAATGCTTCCATCGTATATGGAGCATGTATATTTTTTAAGCGTTTACCTGTAGTGTTGTCAGTTTTAAACACCTGCAAAGAGAATGATGTATATATATAAGTAATAATATAAAAATAAGATAAGATTGATATATTGCATACTAACTAATGAGACTATATATAATACCTCATGTATGGTATCGATGTCCAATGCGGCATATTTGATAATCATCTGCATAAATCGCATCACATAGTATGCGCATGCCCAGCCATTGTCTTGTGTAGCACACTATAAATTGAAACATACAAAATAATACAACTAAGCACAATTCACATCAATAATATATATATTCGAGTCGGGAACTTACTTGTACGTTCTGCCAATTTATTGGCTGGTTCTTTTTCCTTGGGACCGTTCCTCCAGCCTTTTTGAATGCATCTAAACCCCTACATGTTAATATAACACAATAAATTGCATAAGTAAATAGTAATGTAATAAAAGATGTTAACGGATATAAAAATGAAATATTTCTCACCAGAATAATGGCATTCTCATTACGTGTCCAATTTTAGGGTTCAATGTACTCCCCGCAGGATCTAGATAATAAACAGTGAATGTCCCGGGGACAATAACTAGTAACTCCCAATGTCTACCGCTAGAGGTAAGAAGTTAACAATTAATAACTCAAAATGCAAAATAAAAATGGAATTTTCTTAAGTCCAAATTATAAATAAAGTAAACTTACTTGACATTGAATGGAGCTATTATTATCGTCTTCTTTTGCTGACCAAAAATTGTAAAAGCATCTATACAATATTGTTGAACATTATCAGGTTCTTTAGCTACCAAACTAATCAATGATGGAATCAAAAATCCCAAATGATCAAATGCAAATTGTTTGCAATGATCTTCGACTAAGTAGCTGCAAAACATATAGGCGTATGCATTAATATATAAGAAACCAGATCACCGGATCTTACACAAGGTATATGGATGTATAAACAAGATCTCACCTTATCCATGTCTCTATCATTGATGTATTCAGCCAATCATACATAAACAGCTCAATAATATCTTGTATAAATAAAGAGCTATCGTATGATTGACCTGCATAATCTGCATCTAAAGAAATAATTATAGGGAAATGTACATTATGTGCCCGTAGCCAACATGCCATTCCCCTACAAGCAGGACCTAACGGGTATGTTAGGTCAGTTGGAACCCAATCGGGTAATGCGGGAAGTGGAATTGGAGGCCTAGGTGCTCCTGGTGTCTTCTTTTTAACCTGTACATATAATTTCAGATCAGTTGACATCATATATACACATTAACAATCTAAATCAATGTAAATTTATCTTACAATTTCAGTCGTGTAGACGACATCTTCTTTGGGCCACAATATCACCCCGCCTTCTGCATCAACAAGTATATCAATATCCGGGTGGGGATATGGCAATGTAGCTTCTCTCCAATCAGGTAACACACGTATCGGGCTCACACGAACGTAGCCCTATGGCATTGGAGTCCCGTGAAACATTGCCCCAGGAAGGGACGGGTAAGCCTGCGCCTCTGCATCAACATAGTCTTGCATTCTTAAGCGGCATGGATTCAATGCCTACAAATTTACGTAAAGAATATTATACATATATACATATCATCTTGAAAACATAACAACTTGAAAAGACTAACTACAATGTCATAAACAATACTTACAGCAGACGTGCTAGGCGATGGGTCTCCAAGATTACTCGTAGTCTGTGCATCAGGAGAAGAGTGGGTCGCCATAGGCGTATTGGAAGCCTGAGATGCCTGCCACCGCAGCAATTCTTCCTTGACCTTCTCAGCAACTACATCGTTGACCTTCTTAGCAACTAAATCCTCAACTCTCTTATTCTCCTATACATGGATAAAAGAAACATGAGCTTCTTATTAATGAATTTCCTTTTGCAGTAACATTCTAAAAAAAGAATAGGTTACCTCTTCTTGAGAAAGTCCCGCTCTGGGTTTGCGCTGGGATGGCCCAAAGAATGCTTTGATGCCAACACCAGCGCCGGCACCTCTAACACGTCCAAGATGCTCTGGGTTACCCAGAGCAACTGTCAATTCATCCCTTGTGCCCTGAGGGATGAACGTGCCTTGTTTCCTCTGCTCATGCAGCTCCCGCTAATCACCATAAATAGAAATTGGTAAGTTAACACCACAAATAATCAATATTCAAACGATTTCTCTAAGAGTGTTATTTTACCATTTTTGCAGCCGCCTCAGCAGTTACAGGCTTCTTTATTTCACCCTTCTTGTTTTGCCTGCCAGCTATCTAGATATCATGGCGAGGCATGGGTGTGGCAGACTCCTGAGTAGGAGCAGACTCCTGAGTAGCCGCAGACTCCGCCTGTAGTCTTTAGCGAACGCTTGCATAGCCTTTTGGACCCATAGTGTGGTCATGCACATTCAGTGCACGTCTTGCTTTTTGTGCGTCACTGAGGGCCTAGTTAGTATGCACATTAATGATTTGGTTAGTAGCACTAAATGCTAATCTTGAATAGGTGAATACAATGTATATTAATTAAATTGGGAGTGACGCCTAATACCTTGAATTCTTCAGATTTTCTTGAAGCAACAAAATTGTCCCAATCTTCTTTGTCCAAGAAGTTCCATTGTTCAAGGGCTGACTTCTTCTTCTTATCACCCTCTTTTATGTATTCTTTGTTCAGATTTGTCCTATAATTCCTAAGCATCTTTCCAGCGCGTTGCATCACATTTTTACGATGCAACTTCTCATCCAATGCAAACAGATTCTGTAAAATAGAAATGTTATTAACTAGTATCCAAAATAGAATTGCAAATAATAGAATTTGTAATCTACAAAATAGAATTGCAAATAATAATAACTCACGCATAAATCCTTCCATATCAAGTCTTTTTTCCCTTGAGGAACTTTATGCCAATTGTCATACTTAACACCACAATGGCTCCGAGTGGTACACCCAAGATAGTTCACAAAATTATTGCGGTTCACTCCAATTGGATTTCTTCCATTATCAAACTCCACCACCAATTTGGATCCACTACCACTTAGCGCTAATAACTTCTTCAACAGAGTGATGCCCCTTTTCTTGTTAAGTGTTTGGTGTTGTGCATCAAGTTGCTCCAGTGCTTCAGTGGGTACAGGTGCATCAACCTAAAATTTGACAAAAATAAAACACACTAAATTAGCCCAATATAGAAATATAGGATATATGACATAACTAGAAGATAATGAATTTTATAGAAATACAGGATATGTTTTTAGAACTTACATTAGTATCCTCGCCATGCTCGTCATGGACAGCATGCTCATCATGGACTTCATGCTCATCATGGACATCATGCTCATCATGGTCAGCCATCTGAAAATGTCATTAAAAAGGCAGACATTTAGCATTTCTATTAACTAGAAAAAGGCAAACATTTAGCATTTGTATTAACTAGAAAAAGGCAAACATTTAGCATTTGTATTAACTAGAAAAAGGCAAACATTTAGCATTTGTATAAACATACATGTCTCTAAAATTGTGATCTTTTATCAATTAACAATCCTTCATTGTGATCTCCGCGCACATATAAGTCATCATTAGCTTCAATATTTTGTGGAGTTGGCAACCCAACTGAGAATGGACTGGAGTCATCATACTTATCATAGTACTCTTCTTCATCTATAGGATCTTCAATGAACTGTCTTTTACCATGAAGAAAAACCGACCATTTATCATTTGCAGGATCATCGATATAGAATATTTGTTTCGCCTGTGATGCCAATATGAATGGTTCACCCTTCTCGCCAATCTTTTCAAAGTTCACCAAAGTGAAACCCAATTCATCCACTATAACTCCTTTGGTGTTATCAACCCAATTACATTTAAATAGCGGAATTTTGAAATCTATGTAGTCAAACTCCCAAATGTCCTCAATGACACCGTAATATGACAGTTTAGCTTCACGTGGACTCTTATCCTTTGCACTTGCAAAGTACATAGTCGACGCTTGAAGAGTGACCCCACTATTTTGGACGACACTCTTATCATCTTGGCGCTTTGTGTAATATGTGAATCCATTAATGTCAAACCCTTCATAAGACATAACATTCGGTTTTGGTTTAAAGGCGAGGCATTTGATAGTTTCTGTAATATCATTTGGTGTTTGAGATAGTTGATGTAAGACTTTATCTACAAACCACTTAGTAAAAGTCTTATTATGATCTCTAGCAAGCCACATTGAACTTGCTCGAGGATGTTGTCTCTTTATGAAATTGGTATGTTCCTCGATATAAACACTCACTTCGTCCATATTGTGTAAAATATACAAGTGAGCTTGTTCCAACTGCTCACGGCTGATTACTTTCACCCGTGATCCCAAAATTGCTTTGCCCTCCTCAATATTCTTGTCATTATCAGTAGTGTCATTACCACTGAAAAAGTCATTGCAAAAATCCATAACCTCTCTCGCCACATAACCTTCAATAATACTCCCTTCAGGCCGATAACGGTTTCGAACATCACCTTTAAAAATGCTCATGTATCGTTCAAAGGGATACATCCAATGCAAGAAAACTGGTCCCAACATTTTCACTTCCCTAGTCAAGTGGACAACAAGATGTACCATGATATCAAAGAACGAAGGAGGGAAATACATCTCAAGCTGACATAGGGTAACAACCACTTCTCTTTGCAAATTATCGAGAGTATCAGGGTCAATAACTTTGCTGCATAGACTGTTGAAAAAGAAACAAAGTCTGGTAATTGCAAACCTTACATGCTTCGGCAATATAGATCGAATTTCCACGGGAAATATTTGTTGCATTAGAGTGTGACAATCATGAGATTTAAGACCTATCAACTTCAGATCTTTCATTGATACCAATCTACGGATGTTGGATGATTAACCATGTGGCACCTTAACATTTACCAAGCATTCACAAAAAGTTTTCTTCTCCTTTCTAGACAATGTGTAACAAGCGGGAGGTAAGTATGTTCTTTTATTACCCATTTCACGTAATTCTGTTAATTCTGACCTTATTCCCATTTCACGTAGGTCTAGTCTGGATTTTATCCCATCTTTAGTCTTACCTGGTATATTTAATAGAGTACCAATGATGCTATCACAGACATTTTTCTCAACATGCATTACATCGATACAATGCCTGACTGTCAAAGAACTCCAATAAGGAAGATCCCAAAATATTGACTTCTTCTTGAATGAAGAATTGTCACTCCGTGTGGCCATACTACATTGTGATTTCTTACCAAATTCATTGACAATGTCGTTTACTCTTTCATAAACAACATCCCCTGGTATAGGTTTAGGTGCACTCCGTTCATCATTCCATCCATTGAATGCTTTGCGCTTCCTACAATACAGATGGAATTTTGAAAGAAACCTTCGATGACCAAGATATACAGTCTTGCCGCCATGTTTTAGTCTTATTGAATCAGTGTTTTCTTCACATATAGGACACGCTTTAGCTCCTTTGACACTATATCCAGACAAATTCCCATATGCTGGAAAGTCATTAATAGTGCAAAACAACATAGCGTGCAAACGAAATGTCTCTCTTACTGAAGCATCATAGGTCATCACACCTTCAGCCCAAAGTTTCTTTAAGTCATCAATCAAAGGTTCAAGATAAACATCGATATCATTTCCGGGTTGTTTAGGGCCCGATATCAACAATGACAACATAACGTACTTATTTTTCATACACATCCAGGGAGGAAGATTGTATATAACAAGCATGACTGGCCAAGTGCTATGTTGGCTGCTCAATGTCCCGTACGGATTCATCCCATCTGTACAAAGCCCAAGTCTTAGATTCCTATCTTCTTCACCAAATTTAGGGTACAATAGATCAATCTTCTTCCACTGTGGGGAATCAGACGCATGTCGTAGGATTCCATCATTATTTTTCTTAACATCTGCATGCCACCTCAAATTCTTCGCATCTTTCGTATTTGCAAACAAGCGTTGAAACCGTGATATTATAGGTAGATACCACAACACCTTGGCAGGAGAACCAGTTTTGGACTCCCCCGAAGTCGTCAATTTATACCGTGACGCACCACATTTTGGACAATCTTTCAAATCTACATAGTCCTTTTGAAATAATACACAATCATTCGGGCATGCGTGTATCTTCTTGGCCTCCATTCCCATTGGGCACAACATTTTCTTTACCTGGTATGTTGAGATTGGAAGCTCGTTTCCTTCAGGAAGAATTTCTTTCAACAAAGTCAACAATGAAGTGAAGCTTTTGTCGCTCCATCTATTGTTAGCTTTCAACTTATACAATCTCAACACGGCGCTAAGCTTCATAAACTTAGCACAACCTGTGTATAACGGTATCTCAGCATCATGCACAATGTTTGTAAAGATAGGAGGTGGATCGGTGTGCTCTACCCTACAACTATCCAACATCGCATCAACGATGTCTGCTGGAACTGGTTCGTTCACATTTACGTCATCGGAGGCAATTTCTTCTTCCACCCAAGCACTGTTATCGACATCTACTGGTTTCGATTTTGAAATCTCTCCATGCCAGTGCCATTCTGTATAGCCTTGTACAATCCCGTTGCACATGACATGACTTTTGATTTCCTCACCAGTGTTGACTTTCAAGTTGTTACCGCAATGCCTACATGGATAGTAGAACCTATCTGTAGGTTTTTTCCTATGTTCCTCGGCAAATCTAATAAACTGATCAAGACCAGATATAAACTCTGGGGTGCAACGATTACGAATGTACATCCATGATCTATCCATTCTATGATCAGAGAAAACAAGTATATATTAGGAAAACAAGTGATTGTTCATTCTAATTTATACCAATGTACAAGTAATATAAAAAACAATGATTGTTCACATTCTAGGCCAACAAACACATTTGATGTCATTCTTATATATAATAAATGTGTACCACCTATCCCATCCTTGAACACCTAATCTCACTAGTAAGTATATAATGTGTATTGGGTTTTCAAGAAAATTTCGGCAGCATTTCCCCGCTGTTCTCTAAGTACATATGTACTTAGAGAACAAACGGGGAAATGCTACCAAAATTTTCTCGAAAACTCAATACACATTATACACTTACATCCTAAGTGAGATTAGGTGTTCAAGAACAGTCCCAAACCGGGGACTATCCAAGATTTACTCCTAATGAGTCAATCTTGGACGGGTTTCTAGGCCAAAAAAAACAATAATAGATATCTACAATGAAGCCGGACTCCATACAAACAGTATATAATTTAGTGATTGTTCATTCTAATTTATACCAATGTACAAGTAATATAAAAAACAATGATTGTTCACATTCTAGGCCCACAAACACATTTGATGTCATTCTTATATATAATAAATGTGTACCACCTATCCCATCCTTGAACACCTAATGTCACTAGTAAGTGTATAATGTGTATTGGGTTTTCAAGAAAATTTCGGCAGCATTTCCCCGCTGTTCTCTAAGTACATATGTACTTAGAGAACAAACAGGGAAATGCTACCAAAATTTTCTCGAAAACTCAATACACATTATACACTTACATCCTAAGTGAGATTAGGTGTTCAAGAACAGTCCCAAACCGGGGACTATCCAAGATTTACTCCTAATGAGTCAATCTTGGACGGGTTTCTAGGCCAACAAACACAATAATAGATATCTACAATGAAGCCGGACTCCATACAAACAGTATATAATTTAGTGATTGTTCATTCTAATTTATACCAATGTACAAGTAATATAAAAAACAATGATTGTTCACATTCTAGGCCTACATACACATTTGATGTCATTCTTATATATAATAAATGTGTACCACCTATCCCATCCTTGAACACCTAATCTCACTAGTAAGTGTATAATGTGTATTGGGTTTTCAAGAAAATTTCGGCAGCATTTCCCCGTTGTTCTCTAAGTACATATGTACTTAGAGAACAAACGGGGAAATGCTACCAAAATTTTCTCGAAAACTCAATACACATTATACACTTACATCCTAAGTGAGATTAGGTGTTCAAGAACAGTCCCAAACCGGGGACTATCCAAGATTTACTCCTAATGAGTCAATCTTGGATGGGTTTCTAGGCCAACAAACACAATAATAGATATCTACAATGAAGCCGGACTCCATACAAACAGTACATAATTTAGTGATTGTTCATTCTAATTAGGGCAGAAGGAAGAAATAAATCTTCTTTAGGATACAATAGACCCTTATGGATATATTTAGGGTCATAGGTACCATCATAGAACAAAAGGGGTACACTCTAGGATTTAAGATCACACTACATCATGAATTTTATACAAAATTACATGTATGTGTATATAAAAAATATATTTATAAGGAACTTCTATACATATCTAATCAACAAATCAGTAATTAACTAAGTATTCATCAATACTTACTATTAATCAGTATCTCTAATCATTAAAATCGGCAAGCAGATCGGTTATTGTAAATAACAAACTATGAATTGTTGAATTAAATTAATCACTAAAGAAATACTAACCAGTAGTATCAATCATTAATCACTGAAAGCAGCAAGGAAATCAGTAAAACTAACCAGTGCTGTAGAAACAGGACGCCGGGCGTCAGCAGGAAGAAAGGAAGGAGCTAGGGCAGGCAGGTGGGCAAGCAGGAGGGCACCAGGCGTGGCGGCGACGGCGGTTCTCAGGCGTGGCGGCGGCGCAGTGGATGGAGCAGCAGGGCGGGCAGCAGGTGGCTGGAGCAGCAGGGCGGCGGCGCAGGCCGTTAGAGCAGCAGGCGGCGGCGGCGGAGAAGAAACGTGTCGGAGAAGAAGGGTGCCGGAGAAGGGATGCCGGAGATGGAGCGCCGGAGAGAAGCGCCGGAGAAAACTAGCAGCAGCAGCACAAAATCGCCGGAGAAATCGCCGCAACAGGGAAATAGGGTAGCAATGAAACAGAAGAAAGGGGAAGAGTCGGGCGATCGCGGGTTATAAGTTCTCAAATAGCATCGGTTGTTTACAACAACCGACGCCTAAACATCTTTAGCGTCGGTTGTTTGAAAAAACCGACGTCCAATTGGACGATATTTTCATGAAATTATTTGGCGGGAACCACTTTCAGCGTCGGTTCTACAAGGATAACCGACGCTAACAGTGACACTTTTCACGCAAATTTTCATCGCACATAGGCGTCGGTTTCTACGTATATAACCGACGCTGAAAATGACACTATTTTTTTTGATCGAAATATGGATTTCGCGGGCGACTTTACACGTCAGTTTGTTATAAACAACCGACGCTTAATACAAAGCGGTACCCATGTCTGGCTGATCTTCGAATATAGACGTCGGGTTGCTTGAACAACCGACGCCTTAAATGTTAGGCGTCGGTTTTCCTTAATAACCGACGCCCAGAAAAGTGACACTGAATGCTATTTCTGTAGTAGTGCCCCAATATGAATCTGTCAACTTCATTGACAATCTGTTCACTTTACGGTCCTGTGCTTCCATCGATTCGGCATGGTAGAGGCAACTTTAACTAACGTAGGCAATAATTCCTCCTAAAATAGATTAGAAGAGGGAGAGGGGAGCAAGATGAGGAATGGTTGTATCAGGAGAGCAGAAGATGTAGAGGAGAAAGGGGGGTGTCAGGGGCGGCTAAATAGATTACTCACATTCTGAGCAAAACTCGAGTTAGGAAATGGAATCCCACCTCTTGTGGGACTAGCCTGGTCCAGTTTCAGGTTTCTGTTATCCCGAAACGAAGCCAAAACCAGATTAGCAACCAAATAGAAACCAGTCCTATTACATCGAGTGTTTGTCTGGGTTGGCACTAGCCAACAAGCAATAATCCGGATCTAGTCTCGTGCAAATGCAGGCCAAGGGTCCAGGATATTCAACATAGGGTAAATCTTCCAAAAATCACATCTTGGTGATTCTTTATCCAAATTTGGACATATTATATGAAATTTTGATAAAAAAACCGAGCTCTATCTAATAAAAATACTTTCAGCTTCTAAATTTGGTATCTATTCTACTGATATCCCAAAATACATGTTTTGTTGCCTTTTTAAGATGATTATCATAATTTAGTGCATGATATTAATCTTTTATGACCCAAGACATGATTATAGCCTAATATTAGTATCTTGTACATCTTTATGCATAATGACTCAAACTTGATGCATCCTTGTACCCTAGAATGGTCTAATGTTTCATACATGCCCTAAAATGGGCTTTTATGAAAAAAGACCACTTCTTTAATGATCAAACTTGTTCAAATGTGATTCATATATATGTTTGTTCTAAGTTAGTAGATTTCACTCTCAAATATCTATCCTTTTCTATCATGACCCTCATTGGACACTTATGATGATCTTGTTATGCTAAGTCTGTCCTAATATGGTCTTATGTGCACTTTTGTGATGAATGATAAACTTTGGCCTTTTATCGATCTAACGATACTCAATGATGTTTACATGGCTTGAAATCAATAACCTTAAATGTCTTGTATCCCTATATGTTTAGTGGAACTTTCCTGTGTGCTTATACCCAAGTCTTGGCTTGATATGTGATCTAGTATGCAATGGGATGTCTAAATCTTTAATCTTGTGCAAGTCTTGCTTGAAGGATCACTCATACTATGTAATGATCTCAAATCAGCATGTTAGTGATTTCAATGACTCCTAACTAAAGTAGACCCCAAATATACCCTGATAATGATGTTGTTGCATGATTGTGACTCAGTATGACTAGTTATGCCAATGTTGATACTTATGTTGACTAAGCTTGCTCAAATATGATGATTGCTATATTTCATATATTAGAACTCTAATAGTATATCCCTGATCTAGTTGTGATGTGTCACTCTAAGTGATAATGAACCCATGACATACTATGCTACTCGTTAATGCCTATGCATAACCTAATTGAGATATTGAAATCAATGATAGAAGATATAATACCTAGACTTAGGTGACACATCCAACCACCATGATCATAATTAATGAGACATAATCTTGATGATATTAACCCAATTGTACTCACTTGTAATGCTAGGATCTCCATGACGATTCAATTTCCATGATGTAGTCAAGTTGCTACTTATGATTGTCTAATCAATTGTTAATCTTGTGCCCTAATCAAGGTACACTTACTCTCTTAATCCTACTATGGTATTGGCTTGTTTGTATGTATGCTCATATAAATTCTTGGATAATTAATTACTTGTTTGAGCTACTTGCTCCCTATGATTAGTATGTTTTTTTTGCTTGAAATATGTTGAACAAACCTTGAACATAATTAAACTTGTCCATTATACAAACCTAGTGTACCTAACTGTATTTTGGGGGAAGGGCACAAGGTTGGGCATCTTACTTGAGATGTCAAGATAAGGCAGACCATGTCGATAAAAGGGTAGACAATCTTGAGCACCCTTATGGACCCTTCCAATGGGAAGCTAGTCGATGACCATAATATGTTGTTGAGTATAATGGAAATACACCTAAAATATGCTTTGGATAAAAGAATGTTGTTAGTTGTTCTCACCTTGTTTCATCTTTTTGCTTATATGATGTTTCTAGTCAAGAAAACTTTTATAGTACTCTTAAATTGTTTACATGCCTTTTTATATCGTACTTAATGCATTAGCATTAATATATTTTGTTTATCGAATTTGTAGTTTCCAAATGAAGATCCACTGCACTCAAGACTCTAAGGTCTAAAATGAAACACCAATGGGTATATTTAAATCTAGAAATGGGTATACGTAAATCTAGAAATGGGTACATGTCTCTTATCTCTATTTTTAATATCTCGTTATCTCTTATCTTGTTCTTGTTTGTGGTTTTATTCATGCATATGTTATGTGATCCATTCTAGGGATGGATGCCCAGGTCCACTCACCTTTGGCTTTGTAGCCATTAGGAGTGTGGACTTAGGGTAACAAACGGTTCTATGACAAATGCTATCATACCAATCACATATCCTCTATGCATGTTTAATAACCCAATACCCCACATCCTAGAGAGTCTTATAGAATCTCATATATTCTTTAAGGACTACCCTAAGCCACCATTAGATGATTAGTTATCTTCTCATCACCTCAGGTGATTCTTCTACTCATGATTTTCAATCACATCATCTCTCGATTATGGGTAGCTTATGTATAGGGAAAACTAGAATTTGAATAAAATTGACAAAAGTTGAGTAAAATCATGATGATGCCATGATCTTACCTTAATATGAAAACTCATCTATGACTAATGGAAATACTCCTAGAAGTAAGCATTCATGTACGACCTCTTAGATCATGATTAACTCAACTTTACCAGATCTAGACAACATGCTTTAAATGTTTGAGGTAAATTGATAATGATCTTGATATGATGAGATAAGGAGGTGTTGTACATTATACCTCTTCTAGATGAGGTCCCTATTTGATTTAATCCATGATGCCCTATTGTTGATTAAACCTCAAACATAAATAATCAAATTTCTCCCCTATTTCAAAATGAACGACGATTATGCCTTGGAATGACTAAGTTCTTGGACTCTCAAAAACATGATGAACCTTGATACAAGAGGCATCTTCCCGATTAATCCCTATCCCTCTTGGAAATCTCTATCTCAAATAACAAGATGGACATGGATATCTTGCAGTACTATGCTCAAACTCTTGAGTTCCCAAATTGACTTCTAGATTTCCAAATATACACTTACCTTGACCATGAAAGGAAGGGATCACAATTATGACCTCAATATTGCAAAATCTTGAAACATTGTTTCTCTATTACGACCTTGATGATGCAAAATCACAAAATATTATTTCTCTATTATGATCTTGATGTTTGACTTATGACCTTGTTAAATATGATTTAATAGTTAATACTCACCCTATTTAGATATGCTCAATGACTCATGACTATTATGGACCAATGTGCTAGATCAGGTAGTATTTGACTTATGACTCCCCTAACCTTGGTCACATATTTATTCTTACTACCTGTAAATCCTCACCTTATGGATTATTTAGAGTTTAGAAAGGTGACCCCATTCATACTATTTTGATTTCTTGACCTAATTCTCTAATATGTCAAATCCATGACGATATTGATTCTTGATCTTGAATCTCAGTTTGATGGTGATCTTGAAATATGATGTTGTTGTCCATAGTTAGTGGTTAGTTTCCTAGAAAGGCCTAGGCCTAGATCATCCATCAACCTTGAATGCCATGAAAAATCAACTCAATATTGATTCCAGAAAATGTTGAATAATGCTTGAAATTTTGCTCAATTGTTGCTTGTTTGTTGTATACAGATGAATTATCACCCCTAAGGTAAAATTAGGAATCTAAACCCTAGTTTTGAGATGTTTGGATCGATTAATTTTATATCCAAACTTGACTCTCAATATTGCATAATGAAATATTGACTCGTGATTATTGATCTTGGTTTGAATTGATCCCCCATGATCATCCTATTTGGATCTTGAGATCACTCTTAATATATGCCTATTGACTTTTGTGTTCCCAAATCTTGAAATTTTGAATTATGACTCTATTGATTCACTCGATTTATGAATTAAGGGTGAGATCCATGTGGAGTAGGGTGGGACCTTCCGTTGATTTTGAGCATGAAATTATGATGTTGAAATATGACATATGTCTCAAATTGTAGAAATATGAAATCTGAATCATGGATGTATAACCCCACCTAGGCCAATGTAGAAGTTATAACCCCAAATGATGGGAAAGAAAGTCATGCCTTACTCTGAAACACTATTCAATTAACTTGAAATGTGATTTCTCCATATTTGGTTATATATAGGATACTCTCTCCAAAATTTATGACTCATGTGATGATACTCCCATGTGATAATTTATGTGAATATATGTTGACCATGATGGTTGCTTACTCAATTTCAAAATGAGATGGATATTATAAATGGTGATGATATCTTATGAGAGTACTATGATGATGTTGATGTTGAATGGGAAAACTCAATCTCAATTTATGACCCAATTTTGGGGACACAATTCCTTTTAAGGTGGGGGGATGTGATGACCTAGATTTTTTTTCTCTCTCATTCAACTTATGTACACCTTGACTCATTAAATGCTATATTATATTCAATATCCCCCCTCACCCTCAATTTTATGAGTTTGAGTCATTTTTCGTTCAATTGACAAGTTAGCTTCAACTAAACATCACTTCTTACTTATTTATGATTCTAATTTGAGTTTTCATGCATACCATGTATTTTAATTTTGCAATCAAAATTGAATCCTTTGAGTGAAATCTTCTTGATGTGTTATGTATCTCATGTTATAGAGGATATGATTATCTTTCCAACAGCATAAAAATCACCTCAATTGGGCCACCGTAGCCCAAGTTACAACCTCTTGAAACTCACTATTTTAACCCTTGATTTAAATCCGATTTTACCTTGTTTTGACCTTAATGGGCCATTTTTGGGGGCGTAACCCAGCAAGGTGGGAACTCCCCCTTCCCTTATCCATGTCACCCATCCTTGTCCTTCCCTAACATCCAATCATATTGTGCCTTTTCAAATTCATTTTGGCCCTTAGCTCTTGTCCCACGGATCACCCTCACGCATCTAACACCTAGGAGTTCGTCTCCTAGTTTTGTCCATACTGTAGTAGTTGTTGCAACAAGATTCTTGTGCAATGGCCAATGAGAATTGATCTTGAGCTATTTTTATCAGTTGAAACCCATTTCAAATCCACCCTGACCTACTATATCTTTTCCCTATATATTTCCTTTCTCTTGTGCTCCCTAGCTGTTCCTATGCCCTTCTCCTTTCTCCCCCTTTATCTGTGACTCTGCTACCATGCCCTTTTGGGTGTTCTTGTCCTAGAACCCCTCAGTGGACTTTCGATAGGGTGGTAGGTTCATGGCCTCATGACAGAGTTGGACGGTAGGGTCTCGACCTGACCATGCCCCTCTTCGCCAGCGCCTCCTCCATTCGGCGAGCCGGACACCACTGTACCGCCTGTATGGTTGAGCGATCGGATCCCTAGGGATGATGAGGTGTAGGCCCTTGGATTGCAACTCAAGGGTTAGATATACTACCCATCCTTCCTCTCCCTCATGCGGTCCAACCGATGCCACAGTTGGCTTCTACTCTTCAGTGCCACTGGCATGCACCGCTCAAGACCCCCCTCACCCGCTTGTCACCGCTCAAGAAGGAGACTTCAGGAGAAGAGTCGGCCACCCCCAAATGCCAAAACAAACAACATGGCTGGCCAGACCCTGGGCGAGGGAGGAAGTGCGCCCTCAGCCCTGGATCAAGAATCCAAGGGTCCATGATAATCAACATAGGGTAAATCTTCCAAAAATCACATCTCGGTGATTCTTTATCCAAATATGGACATATTATATGTCATTTTGATAAAAAAAACGAGCTATATCTAATATAAATACTTTCAGCTTCTAAATCTGGTTTATATTCTACTAATATCCCAAAATACATGTTTTTTCCCTTTTAAGATGATTATCATAATTTAGTGCATGATATTAATCTTTTATGCCACAAGACAAGATTAGCCTGATATCAGTATCTTGTACATATTTATGCATAATGACTCAAACTTGATTCATCCTTGTACCCTAGAATGGTCTAATGTTGCATGCATGGCCTAAAATTGGCTTTTATGAAAAAGACCACTTCTTTAATGATCAAACGTGTTCAAATGTGATTCAAATATCTATGTTTGTTCTAAGTTAGTATATTTCACTCTCAATTTCGATACTTTTCTATCATGTCCCTCCTTGGATACTAATGATGATCTTGTTATGCTTAGTGTGTCCTAATATGGTTTTATGTGCATTTTTGTAATGAATGTTAAACTTTATGCTTTTATCGATCTAATGATACTCAATGATGTTTATATGGCCTGAAATCAGTAACCTTAAATGTTTTGCATCCCTATATGTCTAGTGGAACTATCTTGTGCACTTATACCCAAGTCTTGGCTTGGTATGTGATCTAGTGTGCATGTGGATATCTAAATCTCTAATCTTGTGGAAATCTTACTTGAAGGATCACTCATATAATGTAATGATCTCAAATCAACATGTTAGTGATTTTAATGACTCCTAACTCAAGTAGTCCCCAGATATACCCTGATGATGACATTCCTGCATGATTGTGCCTCAATATGACTAGTTATGCCAATGTTGATACTTATGTTGACTAAGCTTTCTCAAATCGGATGATTGCTATATTTCAGATATTAGAACTCTAATAGTATATCCCTGATCTAGTTGTGATGTGTCACTATAAGTGCTAATGAACCCATGACGCACTATGTTGCTTGTTAATGCCTATGCATGTCCTAGTTGAGATATTGAAATCAATGATAGAAGATATGATACCTAGACTTAGGTGACACATCCAACCACCATGATCATAATTAATGGGACTTAATCTTGATGATATTAACCCAATTATACTCACTTGTAATGTTAGGATCTCCATGATGTTCCAATTCCTAAGATCTAGTCAAGTTGCTACTTATGATTTTCTAATCAATGGTTAATCTTGTACCCTAATCAAGATACACTTACTCTCTTGACCCTACTATGGTATTGGGTTGTTTGTATGTATGCTCATATAAATGCTTGGCTAGTTAATTACTTGTTTGAGAAACTTGTTCCCGACAATTAGTATGTTCGTTTTGCTTGAAATATGTTGAACAAACCTTGAACATAATTAAACGTGTCCATTATACAAATCTAGTGTACCTGCCTGTATTCTCAGGGTAAGGGCACAAGGTTGGGCGTCTTACTTGAGATGTCAAGATAGGGAGGACGATTTCAAAAAATGGGTAGCTAATCTTGTGCACCCTTACGAACCCTTCTAATGGGAAGCTGGTCAATGACCATAATATGTTGGTGAGTATAATAGAAATACACCTAAAATATGCTTTGGATAAAATAATGTTGTTAGTTTTTCTCTCCTTGTTTCATCTTCTTGCTTATATGATGTTTCTATCCAAACAAACTTTTATAGTACTCTTAAACTATTTACATGTCTTTTTATATCGTACTTAATGCTTTAGCATTAATATATTTTGTTTATCAAATTTGTAGTTGCCAAATGAAGATCCGCTGCTCTCAAGACTCTAAGCTCTGAAATGAAACACCAATGGGTATACTTAAATCTAGAAATGGGTACATGTCTCTTATCTCCATGTTTAATATCTCATTATCTCTTATCTTGTTCTTGTTTGTGGTTTTATTCATGCATATGTTATGTGATCCATTCTAGGGACAACTACCCAGGTCCACTCACCTTTGGCTTTGTAGCCATTAGGAATGTGGACTTAGGGTAACTAATAGTTCTGTGACACTCTTCTTCTTGGTTATACCCATGGTGTTGCACTGTGGAGCTTGTTCTAGAGCTTGAATAAAATCTCTTTCTTGCTTCCTTGACTTGGGGTTTGCTTCCCCTTTGGAGAAGGATCTAGCTTGGATGAGTGGAGTGCTCAAGCTAGGGTCTCCTCCTTCCTTCCTCAATATACCTTGCTTTTTGTATCTTCATCTTCATTCTAGATGTGAATTATATAACTTTCCCCACATTTATTACTTACTCCTAACTTGCATGTACTAGTTCTTGCTTAAAAATGATGTTGTATGTAGAAAGGTAACATCTTTGTCTAGGGTTTATCCTTATATGGTAGTTCTTGTGTAGATGATCTTCCTAGATACCCTCCTTATCTATGTGGACATTTCTTCCCTGGATATGAGTGTTCTAGACCTTGCTTGCATTTGCAAGTCGATGGGTTTTGTTCCATGGAATTAGGGTTTCCTTTGAGGCATTAAATGATGATTTTCCTTGGGTTTTATGGACTGATTTTCCCCTTGTTCATGATCGGATGGTTACGTCCCTTGTTCCAATCAATGGTGGGTGACTTAGTTGCTATTTGGAGTTTCTTTTTGTGCTTGAACTAATGGCTAGGTTTCCTCACACAACTGATGGTTTTGGTGCTCTCTCAAGTGGCTAAATATGTGGTTTGAAGTCCTATTAAAAGATAGTTTTCTTGGTCCCTTAAACGATGGTTTTCCTAACTTGTTTTCCCACCAACTGATGATACTCGATGGTCTCACTGGGTCATCATCCAATGGCTTTTCTAGTTCCAACCTTGATGGCTTTTCTGACTCAAGGGTAGATGTTTTCTTTGGTCTACACTCGATGGTGCACCTGGTTTCCAAGGTCAACGGTTTCACTGGTAATTGGTTTCAAAAAATGAGTCGTATACATAACTATTGAGTATGCATGGGTGTGGGTTATTGTGTGTTCTTATCATCCCGATTTCATCATTTGGAGGATGGATGTAGTCATGCCTCAATTTAAGAAAAGTTGACAGTTGTACATATGTGATGTGATTGAGGACAACTGTGGTTGTACCTTGGATGATAGGGTTTTTTGCATACCCTGGTTAAAAGTCTTGTGATCTATATACCAAGGACAGACTAGGTTGTTGGAAGTTTGACTGATATGTCACTGAAGTTGACTCGTACTAACTGAGGGGGTGAGATCTTAGGATTCCAACTCTCCTAGATCTTGTATGAAAGTGATTGCAACCAAACGATGGTTAGTTGGACTTTGTGTGGTATACCTAAAATTCCCTAGGGCTTAATAAAAGACATAATCTAGTTGTGTAGTATATCTATTTTGGGATAAAACAATTCACATTGGTTATTTACTCCTCCCTTATTTCCCGTAATGTTTAGTTATTATGCTTTGTGCTGAGAGAAATCAACTATATGCAAAGTGATCGATCACGTGCTTTGTTTTGAGTAATCTCAATTATCTTGGCAGTGCGTCACATGGGAAATCACTATAGCATCCTAGCTTGTCAATAATTAGATGATTACCATATTTTCTCTTTCTTGATGAGCAAGGAAAATAAACCACATGGATTACTAGGGCATGTGGAAGATGGCATATCTTGCATGGGCCACTTATCTCGAGTCATGCATGGAAGGTAAAACTCATTGATGCATCCTACACTATTGAAAGATGGGGAGATGTGGCTGATAAATGAGAGGAAAATTTCTCCAACAATAGGAGGTCCATTACATTAGAGTGTTATCTAACTGGGAGAGCACTTAATATATTATCCCTCTTGTCCTCGCTCAAAACAAATGAAAGGTTACATTATGAATTTTTCACTGTAGAGAGTTGTAGCCTTTAATTTGATCTACCCTTTCTGGAACCCTCTTCAATCTATGGACTGGATCAAAGAAAGGAAACCATATTGGATATGGACATGTGCATCAAAACCAAATCTCCTACTATTGATCTAGGCATCGAAGGATAGATTTTCCTCTAGTATTCAGATGGAGCAGAGAACCATATAAATAGAAATCCAGATGTGAAAGCAATCTCAGCTAAAGGAAAATAATAGTGGATTTATCATGACAACAAGCTACCACCACCGCCTCATTGCAAAGGGGATGAAAGAAGGAACATATATAGGGGAGACAGATAGCGGTGATAATGGTCGAAATAGAGAGCGTCAAAAAAAAATATTGGACTTTTATGAAAGAAGAATATAAGAGATGACCATAGAGGCTAGGACGATGACCTATCTAGCAGCCAAGTCAAGAGGATATGCCCCCTACCCACAAGTGGATGCTCTCTCTTTTCCTTCCTATGCTGAATTGATACTATGATATCATGTGAAAAATAAGGTGGATGAGTAATGAGATATTTTTTATTAGTAAATGGCACACTCCTCTCTTATATATCAGAAAGGATGCAAGTATGGGGGAAGCTAACTTAACTATAATGGGCCAATACATTTATGCCCATGTAACATTATAAACTAATTAACAATAATTCCAACAAAACTAAAGCAATGTCATCCAACTTACAGGATGAAAGTGAGTTAGAGGAGTCTAATGTAGAGTTATATTAAACTTTTCAACAAACTTGGCCTACTTACAATGCACTACATCACATATTGAATCATATAATTATTTTTTTGTGTTATTTATTTTCCACATATTAGGTGATTATGTTATATCTTTTAGAGAATGGATGTTGTATCTTTAGTATTAGTGTAGATCAATATTCTTAATAGGACATTTAGATACATATATATCAAATTATGCTTTTCTTAACAAATACATACTTTTGCTCACCATTTTTTTTTTGAAAAATTGGGAAATTTTATTCATACATCTCCCTCTTAAAGGAGATATAATAAATTTTATTAGATGATTACTTACATGGTTTACAAATATAATTAGAACAAATAATACATGCAAAAAAAGTATATGATTGCATAGATGAGTAGTGTGTTTCTGAACTATCATTCATAATTAGGCGGAGGTTTAATGGTAGCTGGGGGAGGAAAAGAAATTATTCCATAATGAAATTAATACTAGTGATAGTATGGTAGTTAGAGGAGGAAATGAAAATAATTCCAAAATGAAACTATCACCCAATGTAGTGTTGGAGAGTAGTTGGGCATACTCAGAAGAGTTCTAGGTGGATAAAACCAAACTAACTAAAGTCTACCTGGCTATACCCATCTTTCCTAACCCCTAATTCACTAAATCTAAACTAGGTGAACTCTAGCTGGTAGAACCATCATAGACATAAACCCTTTTGGGTGAATACTAGCTAATTGATCTATAGTTGAGTGAGACCATGTTGTCTAAACTCTAGCTACTTGATCTATCATTGAGTGAACACCTATTGTGTAAATCTTGGTTCCCTTACCTCTAACTATTTGAAGTCTAATTGTATATAGGGATAATTCATTATATAAACAAACTTATAAGTTCCATGAGAGAAAAAATGTATTAATGCAATGGGTAATGTAAATGAGTTGAATGATGGCATATGTATGACATTATGATGTCTGTAACCTGACTCTCTCAAACTTCCATGAGATAGGATATGATATGGTTTCATACAATGGAGTTCACCTCAAGTGTGAAGGCATAATAGTTTCAGGTTGTGAATTCAAAGGTGCAACAAAAGTCAATGGAGCAACTGAAGTTGACGTGGTGTTGCCCATGGGGTTCAATTTTTTGTACACTAAATCAATTCATGAGGAGGGACTTATTCAATACATGCCACTTCTATGTCCATGATGCCATTAGTCCTTTCAAACTCCCAATAATTTTTTTTGCAATTTCACCTCTCTGGATCTTAAGTGTGTATGCAATAAGTTAAAATTAATAGTACTACATTTAGCAAGCATAATGTATACTATAAATTGGAAAAATATATTCACCTTGATTTTCCTCATAAACATAATCTCGATGGTAGTATTGTAATAGAGGTTATGTAAGTTGATCAATAAGAAATTTGGATTGATACCATAAATATTAGTGTGGTATATTATTTGTATTAGATTAATAAAATAAGTGCATGTATTTGACATCCAAAAGTTGCACTCCATTGAAGTAGAAACTAAAAAAATCTTCTAAACAAATCCGCTTTCCACCAACCCCATCATACTATAAAACCTCAACCAATCTACTTTAGTACGTATATTGATATACACATGGTTGCATTGTACAACTCCCTTACAACCTTATTGAAAGCACACTACCCTAACAATATTTTACAAGGAGTAAAATCACAAGTCAACATCAATACCAATGCTTAAGCAATAATAGATATATGCTTTAGTCGCTTATCTTTATGCCCTACATTAAATGTCAATCATAACCAATCTAAAAACATTTATCTAGTCATACTACCCCTTAGATGACTACCTATATTATAATCATACTGGTCACTCTAAGATCAAAATTGACTATCATTCATACTGATCAGATAATGGCCTATAATTCAGCCAAAAATAACAACTACATCATATAGTGTGAGCCTCACTACCAGTTGACCAATGACATGCATTCCTACAAGGCACCATCAATACACAAGAAAAGATATTAAGGGTAAATCTACATGTAGGAGTAATGGTAGTGACATGACTAAATCCATATATATTAATGTAATCTTTAACTCTTTTTATCATCAACATGCCACATTCACAACTACCTGGTATGATGATGCCGAAATTATCACACATGAAAATTCCCTAGAGATGAAATCCAAAGGTTTAAACTTAATTAAGTGTATAAAAATCCCACCCACAAGAAGTTATATCTTATCACTATATAGTTCATGATCAAACCCAAAGGACAATGTTGAAAATCTACTGAAGGAGTGGGTAATTTAAATGAGTTGAATGATGACATAGGTAAGACATTAGTATGTCTAAAACATGACTCTCTTAGAATTTTCTAAGATAGGAGATGGCATGGTATTAAGAGTATTCTTCTTATGTGATGGCAAATAGTTTCACATTGTGAATTCAAAGATGCAACTCAAGTCAATGGAGCAACTAAACTCAACATGGTGTCAGTCCATGGGGTTTAATTTTTGTACATTGATATAATTCATGAGGAGGGAATTGTTGGATATATGCCACTTCTATGTCCAAGATGTCATCACAAAACCTTCCCAAACCCCAAGATTTGTTTATTCTAGTTTCACCTATCTGGTCCTTAACTGTGTTTGTGGCACTTAAAATAAAAAAATCCTTATGAGTAAGCATAATGTATAATACAAATTGAAAAGAGCATATTTTATCTACATTTTGTTCCTATAACCTCAATGATAGTATTGTAGTTAATATTTGCAGGATGGTCTATTTTGACTAATACCATAAGTATAATAGTGATATATTATATGTATTATGCAACTAAAATAATAGTCCATATTATTCATTCTAAAGTTGCACTCTGTTAAAGTAGTAACTCAACCAATCTACTATATAATTTCCCTTTCCACCATCTCTAGCATACTTTAGATACTTCGCCAAAGTACTTTAGTATGTATCTTGATATACGCATGGTTGCAATGTACAACTCCCTATATAGGCTTACTAAAACCACACTACCCTAAGACAAATTTACAAGGTGTAAAAGTTACATGTGGACTTCATTAGAAATGCTTAATAAACAATATATATGCTTTATTTTCTTATCTTTATGGTCTATATTAAATGTCAATAACAAAAAATGCCAAATATGTTTGTCTAATAATCCTTCCCGTCATATGAGTACCTATGTTGTAATAAAAAAATACACTAAGATCAAAATGGGCCATCAACACTGATTGTATTGTGGCCTATGATTGAGCCAATAAGAAGTAATACATCCTATATTGTAATTGTCATTACCAATTCAAACAAGCACGGCTTATGACTTAATCCACTGTAAAGATGTAGAACAACCAGATGATATGTGGTTAAAGATCTGGAAAATCCAAGCTCCTTCTAAAGTTAAAACTTTCTTGTGGTTCACTGCATACACGCCGTTATGACTAATGTCTGGAGGAAGCAACGTACGTTCACTAATTCAACTATATGTCCAAGATGCGACAGTAGTGAGGAGTCGACACCGCACACGCTGAGAGACTGACCGCACGCAGCCAAGGTATGGTACCAGGCAAATGTCCGCAACATATCCTTAACTGGAACAGGGATTGAATTCAGAAACTGGATCTCAATGATACTAAAGGAAGACATGAGTATCCAATCCATATTCGTAGTGACATGTTGGACAATCTGGAAAGCAAGGAACTTAGGGGTGTTCGAGAATATCACTACCTCAACAAGCCGCCAAATCATTCAAATCGCTTGTCTGCACGATTCCATTACTCAAGCCTATAGATCCACAGAACGGATACACAAAGAGGCTATTGCTCAGGAATGTGCACTACCTGTGAATGAAGAAGGGAGGACTTTATGGATGACTGATGCATCTGTGCATAGAAATCTCACACTTATAGCGGCAGTGGCCATTGACCACAACGGGAAGTGGCTAGGGGGTGTGCTAAAAATATTATGGTACAGTCAGTAGTGGAGGCTGAAATCTGAGCACTATACCTTGCTGTTAAAGCATGTAAACACAATCACAGCTCTTGGGTTATTCTGGTTTCAGACAGTGCAATGGCAGTTAAATCTCTAAAGGATAGAGCCGAAAATGCACCTTCCTTTAGATCTTGGGTCTTGGGAACCCAAACCTTTCTTACTGATGTTGAAGAAGCTACTATCATGAAGGTCAATAGAGAAATCCTACACCTAGTGCATGGCCTTGCCAAACACCATTTCAAAAATTACCAGGATGATTGATTGCACATTGATCCTCCACTCAACCATGTGGGTCAACCCCTCCCCTCCTTATCCTCTAGTTTTTCCCTACAAGAGGAGAGCGGGATGAATAAAAACATCTCCTAACTTACCCCTAAAAAAGGACACCATTACTAGACAAGTGAAGCTATCAAGGGTGCATCTTTGTGTAGGGGTAACAATATTTATGACTAAATCCATCTATATTATTGTAATGTTTAACTCTTTTCATCATGAACATGTCACATTTGCAACTCCTTAATATGTTGATGTAAGATTTTTCATTTATGCAAATTCTCTAGTGATGAAATAGGTAGGTTTTACCTTAACTAAGTATATGCCAATCCCACACACAATAAGACACATATGACATTTCTATGTCCATGATGCCATCTCACCACCCTTCCCACTCCTAAGATATATCTGTTGCAATGTTACCTATATGCTACTTAATAATGTATGTCGAACTTAAAATTAACAATTTCTTAATGAGTTGGCATAATGTATAGATAATTGAAACAGACATATTTTACCTACAATTTGTTTCTAAACATAACTTCGATGATAGTATTAGAAAAGATGATCAAAAAGATATTTAGACTGATACAATAAATAATATTTTGGTATATTATTTGTGTTAGATAATTAAAATAAGTGTCCATATATATCAATCTAAAGTTGCACTCTTTTGGAGTAGAAACTCAACCAATCTACCATATAATTCCATTTCCACCAAAACCTTCATACTTTCTAAATCAACCAATCTTCTTTAGTATGTGTCATGGTATATGCATTGTTGCATTCTATAACTCCCTATAAAACATTATCAAAACCACACTTTCTTAAGACAACTTTACAAGGGATAAATATTACAAGTGGGGGAATCATTACTAATGCTTAATAAATAATATATCTATGCTCTGTTTCATTATCTTTATTCTCTACATTAGAGGACAATCATAACCAACCCAAACACATTTTTCCAATTATTCCTTCCCTTCTATGATAAAAATTGACCATCACTTACTGATCTAATTGCGGTATATGATTGAGCCAAAAAGAAATACCACATCCTATAATATGATTGTCATTACTAGTTGGTAAATGACATGCATTTAGAGACGGACAAAGCCACTACACAAGTGAAGCTATCAAGGGTGGATATATCTGTAGGGGTAAGGGTAGTGACATGACTAAATCCATCTATATTAATGTAAAGTTTATCTATGTCCACCATCAAAATATCAAACTCACAACTCCCTAATATGTTGATTAAGGTCTATCTTATATACAAACTCCCAAGGGATTAAAATCCTAGGTTTTATGTACAAAAATCCCACCAATAAGAAGATGGATCTTATTGTAGTATAGTTCATGTTCGAACCCAAAGGAGAATGTTCCAAAGAAGAACTGGGTCAAAGTAACCACACAAGAATTAGCTCTTGCCACAAAAGTTGGATTTGGTTTACTTAAACTAGGTATGCAAAATAACAAAAGGACTACATAAAAGTTATAGAATTATCAGTGCATGGAAATACTAGGGTGGATGGGTTTCACTACCACTACCTATGGTTCTTCTCTCAATACATCATAATAAGTACGAGAATACCTATATTTAGGTCTAATAAATCCCCCTTTGGCATTAGAGTTAAAATTGGACAAATATTACCCTAACCTTTTTGTTAGTTTACCAAAAGATGATTTACCTATTACCTCAAGAAATATATATCCAAAATTCTCATCAATGGTTACATAGAAATCAAATGATATCCTATATCTTGGGTTTGAAATTTTCTAAGATCTGGTAAATGTGCAAAATAGTCAGTCAAGCTAGATTTCCAAGCATAAAAAGTTTGATTCAAAATATATAATTTTATATGTAGTAAGAAGAACAAAAATGGGTAGTTGGGATACTCCTTAAACCCTAGAAAGACAACTACTTGTGCATGACAAAAACAAATAATCAACTAGAAAAGAAAGAGAGAGAAAGCCATCATCATAGTAGAAGATGGAGGCACAACTGTGGTTTACTGTAGCCTTTGTGGAATCTTAGATTGAGCATGTTGAATGAGTATCAAAGAATACCCTTCAAAATATATTAGAGATGGATTTGGGCTCATCAATATCCCTTACTTGTGAATTAGATTCATTACTATAAGGGCACTACATGTACATTGGTGGTGAACGTGTCATCGGTATATGTCTCTTTTAAGACGAATACCTTGGATCCCTGGCAAAGGAGGAAGAGTTTCCAGTTGATGTGTTTGTCAACCAATGGAAACTATTGATTGAAGTTGGAGATGGATGATAATAAATGATTTTTGTAGCTTGGTAGCATCTAACTGTGATGATCTTTCTTGGAACCCATGTCCTATATTTGTATATGGTTTATAGGATCATCTAACTGTGATGATTGAAGTTGGAGATGGATGATATAACTGGTGTTAGGTGGTAGGGAGTTGAGGGTTGCTCAATGTGAAGCCCTAACCCTAATGGGCAGTAGGGTTTTGGATGATAGATGGCGCCCATGTGCTACACAACGTCTGGTTGCCCGATACCACCCTGCATGTGGATGCACGATACTTGTTATAGCCCTCATTGCACGATACCCCCCTTTTGTGCATGAATGTATGACATGCTGATAGCCGACAATCTTGGGTGAGAATTGGTACTCTATCCGATACTCCCTTTTAGTGAGGGATTGTTTGGTCGCTATATGCTTTTGGTGAGGGTAGACGACACCTTTAGTGAGGGTTGTGCCTAACCCGATAACCCTATGCATGTTTCTTGAGCTTATACCTTTGATCATGATGAGATATGACAAGATGGGTTGTGGACCTTTGTGCAGTGGTTAATTATGGGTAACGATAGATGAACCTTTGATATGGTTGGATGGTGGGTCATGATGTATGATCCTTAAGATAATCCTTAGGGATGATATGCTTAATAGTTGAAGATGCGGGATATGGTGGGATATCCCTGACTTGATAAGTGTGGTGTATTGATGAATACACCAATCATGACATTAATCTATATATGTTCATAATGATGAAAGAATATACCAATGTATAGACCTTAATCTTGATGATATGATAATCAAAGATATGCTCATGAGATATGGGGCATGATGGGTGCTCACAGTTTGGTAATGATAATGTAATTGCATTGCTTGAATTTACATCCTTGAATCTCATGTATGTATGAACATGGATGATGTTCCAATTCTGTACACCTAAATTCCTGATAGCATGATAATCCCAATATGTTCTATGCTTGGTAATCCGGTTATCTCTTTTTATGCAAGCTAACTATGCAGGTATATTGAATTCATAGCCAGGTAAGAGCTATGGTGATTATGTGATTATGTGCTTTATGTAGCACTTAATGAATGTGCAATGACTGAATAAAATGATGATAACTCTGTTGAAAAGATAACATGTAACAACAAGTATAATGTGAAAGGTCTGAGGACCTGATTAAGGCTGAGTGCCTGGTTGAGGGATGCGTTCCCATAATGCTGATGTTGAGATAAGGGATGTGTTCCCAAAATGCTGATGCATAATGTTAAAGCCATGAGGGACAGTGGCAATATGTGACAGAGGGATTGAGATCCCATGATGATGTATGATGTGAAAGCCTTGAGAGGCAGTGGCATTGTGTGATGTGTTAGGGATTGATGTACCATGGTGATATGATGATTGTTGAGGGTAATGAGAACAACAAAGGCAGTATAACATCAATATAATGATATCAAATGTTGTTCATATTCTATATATATGTTTGGTTGTTCAATATAACTTGATTACCTCAACAATCTACTCAAAATGCATTAACTAATTATAGATGAATCTCTCATGTAGTTGCCCTGGCCATAGATCCATTACCATCAATATTTGGTGATGGTGAAACAGATTTATCCTGTGGGATTACCTAGAGCGCATATTGTTGAATATGCGAGGTTTCTCCTAGCCTAAAATAGGAGGGTTTGAGTGCAACTGTGGTTGTAGACTCAGGATATATGGAGCATGGTGAATAGACCCATGGCTCAGGATATGTGATGATGAGCATGATGCGTTCATGGCTCAGATGTATGTATGGGTAGCTTGCGGAGCTGACCTGGAGGCTGAGGCCCTATAAGCATAAGACTGTAGTCTTGCTTGATGATCCATGTATTGACCATGAAGAGGTGAGGTCATGGAGTCCGGATTCCTTTGACCTTGTATGGCACCGGATTGGGCTTCACAGCCAATGGTTGGATTTGAGCAGGGAAGGCTCACTTCCTTAGGGCATAATAATTCATAAACAAGCCATATAGTATCTTGCTTAGGGAAAATATGGAACATTGGTTGAGGCCTTGGTTGTACTGTCAAACCAGATACGATATGCAGTTTACCATATGAACCTTGTATTATGTGGAAAATTCATATACATCTTTATCTTGTCAATCATGTTCCAAAAAGAGTATCTGGATATAGGCCTCATGAGTATCTTGGTAAGGTTGTTGGTAAGATTAGTCATGCTCAGCATGATGCTCTCATAATCTACTTATATCAGTTATTTGTTATCATAATAAAGTTGGTAGAGGGTTATGTTTCTCGCTGAGACTGTGTGTCTCACCCTGCTCATTAATAACCCTTTTTAGGTGGATGTGCCTGGCGAGATGAAGATCATTTGGCTATGGATGATATGCAGAGGTATCATATCTGTTGGAATAGATAGTGTCTAGCAGTATAGTCCTATGTGTCGTCCCTGTACACTCAGGTCTTCAGGAGAGCTTTTCAATGTTTCTTGTACAATGATTGATGTACGGTTTTCGGTGTATATCCTGATGTAAAGCATCATGGCAAATAGTTATTTCATGTAACGAGATGATGGGAAATTATGTTGTAGCACTTTGGAAACATGCTATGAAATGAAAAATGTTGGCTCAGATATTATATGTTTCACCTTGTGGTGCTTTTTGTAAATCAGTTTTAATTTCCCGTGATTTTCGATAATCTGATGGTTTGCATGTAATCGTGTTTTGTTGTGGTTGAGGTGTTACATGCTCTATATGGTCAAGCTAACACACTAGAAGCTCTCATAATTCTTGATTCATTCCAAAGAAACAAAATCCTAGAGAGAGAGGGAGAGTTAGGGTTTGAGAGGAGAAATTGATGGAGATGTTGACCTAGGGTTTTGCAGTCCGAGGAATGATGAAATCATGTAAGTTTAGCTTCTTTGGATATAGTTTCATGGTGAATCTTATCTCACATGTCAAAATTCCATCCCTCCCCTATTTGGATTCGAAATCATATCAAATCAAGTCCTTTTCTCACTCTTTCTTCATAATCCCTCATTTTTAGGGTTTCCGAGTTGAAAGGAAGAAGAATTGGGTGAATTGCTAGGGATTTTATATGAGATCAATAATTTCAGGGATGAGCTAAGTGATTAAGGTGTTTTCACACCTTAGGGTGAGTGAGAAATTCCTTTAAATAATATATTGCATGAAAATTGGTTAAATTAACCATAATCTTTAATTGCTTAGTATGTGACTACAAACCCTGAATTGTCTATTTGTTCTAAGTTGTTGCAAAATGATATGAAATGGATTCTTACTTTGTTTGAATGAATTTTAGATGATAAAATTATATTAGAAATGTATACTATGCATTCTAATGAGAATTCCCTAAGTATTCACAGAGGTTATAAGAGTAAACTGAAATATAGGGAATTTGTCTATGACCGAAATTTGATGTATAAGTAAATAGAGAAAATTGCTTATCTAGATCCCCTTGGTTATGAATGATTGTTTATCTAAATTCATAGTACATATGTGTCAGATACTATCTTGGATTTCGTTCAAAGTGAATAGTGTTTGCTTGATATCTCAGTAAAGAGGGTGAAACCCTAGATGCGAGGAAACTTGGATATTTGCGAATAGATATCATGAAATCCATTTGAAGGGATTTTCTTGACATGATAGACTTTATTTATTCAATGTTATTATTGATGCATGATATCCTAGTGAATGGCATGGAAACCCAAATTCAACTCAGTTCTAAGGTTTCATACATATATTGATTTTATATGATTTGTTGATAGTAGTCTTTATCCAATGAATGTTTATGTCGCATGAAATCTTTATGGGAACCATGTGAATAAGTTTTGTCCTAGTGAGAGGTGACAAGATGTGTGATGTCCTTGTGAGCCATGAGAATACTTGTACAACCAGTGAAATGAATACCTTGGTCTAAGGACCTAGAGGTAATGGTTACTTGTTACAGAGGTAACAATGCTATGTGATGATCTAAGGGTTTGAATACCCAGATCCAGTAATCATGATAATGATGTGAAGGAATGAGAATTCCCAAAAATGTGATAAGGGATTGAGATCCCAGGTATCATGTATTTTAAAGATTTGAAAAGTACGTGATAGATGTATTACACCTTTCTTTGTAGCATTTGTTGTGATTAAATGAAACCCTAAGGGTAGGGTGTTCAATGAATCAAGTATTGTGATATCAATGTTCTCAGTTATTATTAATAATTCTTGTCATGATAAGTAATTAACTCTTAATTGAGTTATGAGATGCACAACTCAAGATTTGGGTTGATATGCACGTTTTTTGAGAAATTACAGATAAGTTGCAAGTGCTACTGATGATTACTCATATGTCAAGTAATTAACTCTTATCAGTGTAATAAGATGATAAATTGCACGATTCTAGTGTGTATGTGCCAAGTGGACATGTAATCTATTTATTTAAGAATTTTAGTCTGCCTGCATGTATAATATGTTGATTACTCGGTATATTACAATGTTTTTGAGTATATTGCTCTGTCAGGTCTAGAATGATATTCATGTTGTGATTTTCTAGAAATAATAAAATAATAGAATTAAGGGCCTTGATATCGTAGAATCCCTATGAGAGGTCTACGCCTTAGGGATGAAATGACCTACCCTGGCAGTGTGTCTAGTATACGGGGGTCGGAATGCACCCACAGAGCGTGCGGGGAGATGAAGCCCTTGAGGAAGTCTCCTAAGAGAAGATAGGTTATCCAACATGAACTGGAGATCCTGGTGGTAACCCATAGGTACCCATAGAGTGTACCAAGATGAGGCCCACAAAGCATCTCAGACTCTCCGCCTATGTGCTCAGGTTATAGGAGGAGTCCAGTTTAGGCCAAAGAGCCATTTCCCTATTGCAGACCAGGAGAGTAGTCAGAGTTCGCATTTGTCGGGTGTGTCTACTAAGTCTTGTATGGTGTGATCGTAGTGTACTACAAGTCTTCATATGTAGAGTACACTGCATATGATTAGGGAATAATAAAATGAATGAGAGGTCAAATAAGTGTGTACAGTTATTCAATTATTCTTTGTATGTTTCTGAATTATTAGTTCTCATTATGATCAATCAAGCATTTCATATATTGATTCACTTTTATAGATATCTAGAGTATCCTGCCATATTTATGGTTGTCAATTATTAGACTCTTTAAAGCTTACAGCTGTTATAATTGATATTAGTTTCTCAAAAGTATATCTATAATTATATCAGTGTTGTAGATTGTTTCTTTGAAGTACTCATTCACAAAAATTTTAGGGAAATCACATGGGCTTGAAGAAGATATCATTGCATCAGAGTAGATCTGCCACAAGAGTTAAGTCTGAGTATAGTCAAGTTCAGTCGGTCCCTGTCACTCTAGGTCCTTGTATAGATGTGAGAGAGTTGTACATGATGTTTTGTATGTTTGTTTCCTTAATAAGAGAGAATGCAAATGATTGTCATGTCATGTGTACATGAAAGTGTGAGAAACATAATGCATGTATGGATGTGTATCATTAATGCTGAGATTACATTAGAGAAATAAAAGTTTAATTGCCTTGTAAAGTTAGTTTATGTGGTTCAATGCGAGAAAACAAAGAGTTTGAAAAAGAAGAAAAAGTTACGGGTGATCTTTGTATTACGTTAAATACTCAATTTATACCCTAATCTCATGATTAGTGGTAATTGTGAGATCGGGGTGTAACAATAATGGTATAGATGAGTGGATGAACCGTACCATTGCAGAGAAAGTTAAAGTATGTTGAAGATTGCATAGTTTCTAAAGACATTCGAGGGCGAGACAGTTTACACTTTCTTCTATTTAATTGATTAATCTTCATCAGTTCCTTTGGAGTTTTATATACTTGTGAAGGTATGGACATGCAAGGATGCTTCTTAGGCTCATTCACAAGTATTTGGGTGCAAGGCTTAAGTACATGTTCCAAAGGAAAATAGGAAAAAGCTAGATAATAAAGTGGTGCCATGTATCTTTCTTGAATATGGAGATCTACCATTTGGCTATAAGTTATGGTATACAGTGAAAAAGACCATGAGCAAACATAGAGATGTGACATTATGTGAGAGTTCGATAGTGATAGAGCCTAAAAATCCTGATGCAGAGGTTGTTGCAACAAGTGATAGTTCTTCTGATGATGAATATGAGGATGCTTCAGCTTCTTCACCGATGCAATCTTCAAATAATGAAGAAGAGAAGCATGATCACCCTGAGCAGTAGAGTGATAGAACAACAAGTGTTTCTACTCCATATGAATAGTTAAGTGATTTAGATACACGGTTAGAGACATCTAGGAAGGGGTAAAGATCATTACCAAGTAATGTTCTCAAAGCAGTAGTTGAGGAGGTCTGATAGATTTCGTCATCATTCATCTAGATATTTGGCAACTCAGTATATTATTTTATGTATCAAGGGGAGCCAAAGAATTTTCATGAGCACAAACTAATAGATATAGATTACGATGGAATCAGATGATGAAGGAGGAGATGCCTTCCTTATAAAAGAATTATTGTGAGAACCTATTACACTAAACGAGATTACTCAAAAAATAAAACACAATTGATCACCAATTAACCACAAACTCCAAAAATATGGGTACATCAAAATCAATTTCAACATCAACACCCACTCAGAAATATTTACATAAGAGCCCATATCTTTCTTATATCCATACTATGACAAGAATTTTATACAAATTGTTCTATCGCCTTAGCCACAACATATATACACAGGACAATAATATTTACATATGCCACATAAACAAGCATAACATGCTAACAAAATTTTGATTCATTTGAAACACCATATACAAACTTTTCTTGCCTGGACCTGAGAGTACAAGGATGACTTTAGGACACACTAGGCATCTAATCAACTTTCTCAAATATTCATTACAGTAGTTCCTCTTTACTTCCATGGTTCTTTTGTTGTCACTACCGATTACCTATAAAGATGTGGTAGAACACAAGGGTGAGACCCATGTCCCAGCAAGAGATATAATCTCCAACAACGCTTATTGATTACAACATTTTAAATAGATAATTGAGCAATTGGACTATTAAATAATCAATTGAACAGATTGAATAGTTCAAGTATACTAAACAAATTAAGCAAATAATCTTAACAACAAGTATGATTATCAACGTAAATATAGGTAGCAAATAAATCCATTTCTCTGGATAGATATCTTCTCAAATTTCATCAAATTGCATCTAATAACAATAATCATCATTAATCTCACTATCATCATATTCCTTGCTAACAACACTAGCAATCTAGTAGCATAAGCATCCCTGACATCATGAATATGTCTAGTAACATAACATGGCCATCAATATTGGCATCTCAAATAAAGGGAACAAATCTAAATCATAAGTAGAACTGACATTATAGCATAATTAACTTCATAGGCATGATTAATAGTTTAAGCATTTATAATTACATAGGCATGGCTAGAAATATTAAACAGAGCTAGCATCATCATCTTAACCCTCAGTGTCAGTATATTTGACAACATAAGAAAGTTTACAACATGAGCATAACTACAACATAAGCATAATATTGTACTATACATGATCTCATTGAAAAGAAAGCAAACAAGGGTTTTCATCCAATATGAAGTGTTGTGTATAATCCTAAATATATATGCTACATAGCTATCTTAAATATTTTATTATGCCCTGGGGAGTTTGAGTCCTACCACCCAAAGTCCAATCAACCCCTAAGAAGGGCTATTCGGTTTTGTACAAGAACTAGGAGTGTCGGTGTCCCAATATCTCTTCCCCTCGGTCAGTACAAGTAAAAAGGCAGTGACATATAAGTCAAAGATGCCACTACAATGACATATAGTCAAGCTTCTAACCACCAGTCTGCCCTTGGCAAAGGTCACGACACTAGAAACTAGGGTATACAAAACCCTCTAATCTGAGGTACAACCACAGTTGTCCTCAATCACATCAAATGTCTAAGGAAAGACCATAGCAATCCTCCATAACCTGCACTGTGGATGACAAGGATATATCCTCAACTTGCCACCCCCACATACTCAATAGTATGTGCTTCGAGTTTCCCTTAGGAATACTCGTTTCACCATCCAGCAAGTTTTGACATTGAAGATGGCTCTACGACACAAGGCACTACACGATTAGAGTTGCACTTGATTAGTTATGGCAATTGGGTGAAAAAGGCTGCATCAAACAAGTGGACATACAAACCCTAATTCACTTCTAGAAAGCATATAAAGATCACAACTTCAAAAGATATAAAACATGTGAAACATAATTTCTCATCTCATCATCATATGGTACTATTCACTTGCCATTCATGAGACTACACTAGTCATCATACTATCACACAATATAAATCATTTTCACAATATCACAACGTATCAACCCTAATCAACATAAAAGGATTACACCTCATTTAGGGCTCAACCATGCCCAAAGGTCATTAAGGCCATCATATTATTCCCTGCAAGATCATCATTATCTTTGCATGCCTTATAAATGGCTCAACAACATCACTTACATATAATAAACTAGATCAGTGCAATAACACAATAAGGAGACAGGAGATATTCATAAACTATCATGGTGATTATAAATCATAATAATATGAGGGCAAGGGTAAGACTACAAGATTAAGTCATTAAATCATCAAATTCTCATCATCAAAATCATAACATTACACTACATGCTTCACACAAAACAATGGGAATTTTGAGGCGTCAACTTCTAACCATTAAATGTTGAAAAGGTAGATCCATTAGTCGTTTACATAAGTAAACATCTTGAACAAACCACCTATTAAGTTATTGAGTTGTACTCTAGAAATATTCACCATCTAACCCTAGACATCCCTTGATTAACAACATAAAAAGTTCCATTGAGAAAAGGGTAAAACCCACAAGCGATTGTTTATTTAAAACAAGCTGTCAGTAAAAGAGTATCTTAAGTTGATCGCATAAAGGAAACTATTTAAATCACTTTATTGGATGAACATATTACATTTAGGCATCATTCCAATTTATTGGATGAAGAATCATTAGATCTTAACCATTAGGTCAAGTTCATATATTAAAACCATCAATTGGAGTATAGGTCTGACCATTGCATTAAATGACCCAAGAAACCATTGGTTTAAGGCTTAATTGATGCTACATCTACATGCTCAACTCATCATAGGTTGTGGAGACCTGATCCACCATCAGTAGTGACCATTAAGTCACCATAGGTTTTTAGATCAACACTATAATCATTAATCACCATCAAATATAAAATTAATATCACCATTGATTGATAGCATTATTAGGGTACTTGGTTGTTAATCACTAAGCATATAAATAGGCCAACACCTAACCTAATGGGTGAACGTCAGTTGAAACCCTTGTTAACTACCATTGGTTTTCATGAAGGCAACACCATCAGTTGTTGCAATGGTACCACCATTGAGTCATGTGTTTATAGAAGAAATCAGCTTTAAACCCTAAAATTGACCATTGGTTGATAGGTGTTTAGCACCATCAGTTGTCAAACCAACCTGATCCAAGTCATATTATACCTTAGTAATAACATACACATGATCACAGGTTCATCTAGAACTTAAATCAGAATAGGGAACATTATAAAAATCAAAATCCAAGTCAAGCATAGCTTTTTAGTGCATGGATCATCATTTTAAAGCAAGAACATGAGCTAGCAAGCTTATGGTAAGCAATAAGCATGGAGCAAGTTATAAAAATTGCCTCTAATTAGAATATAAACTCCCAATCATAAGATAACATGAGCAGGTATGGTAGAAAATTCAAGCATAAGTTGTGAACTCGTCCATCTAGCACCTTTCTTCATCAATTGGGAAAACCCTAAGCATAAGGAGCAAGAAAGATATGGTTTTAGAGATTTACAGCAATTTATACCATGGAAAAAAAAGTTCTGACCAGGATAAAGGTAGTAGGAAATATAAAAAAGAAATAAATGGAGGAAGTAAGGATATTCTTACTCTTTTAGGTCAAGATTACTAGAAGGAAGGTTTTTAAACCCTAAAAGGAAGTCAATCGCAACCCTAGAGCTTTTTCCCCAAGAATATCCCCACTTTCTTCTTCCCTGGATATGAAATTCATAGAAGCATAGAGGGAGAACGAGGTTCATAGAATGAAGGAAGTGGTGGAGAGAAAATGGCTCGTTTTGGTGCTTAGGGATAAGTATATGAAACTTTAAGATAAAGAAAAAGAAAAAGTTGAAGTTCTAGTACTTTCCAAGTGTCCATGGCTTTAAACTATTAAGAATATACAAGCATACACAGAAGAAGATCCTCCACCATCCATATATACCTTCCTAGCTCTCATTTGTCGAATTTCCAAGCCAATCATATAATTCATTAGTTGATAGCTACTAAAGGTAGCTCATCCATGAAGGGGTAAACCCTAAAATACCCTTGAGGAAAACACCTTCAAACCATGGGTTAACTAGGAGCCCCATGGCTCAAAATACCCAAGAATGATAATATAAGATAAAAGGGACATAATGTACGTGACAATTGCAAATAAAACCCCTCAATTGGGTAAATTGTAAAAAAAGTTCAAAATGTACATAAAATTGCATAACTTGATCAAACAGTGTCCAAATTGGACTACATTTGAAACTTAAACTTGTATTATGATTTCAAAGCATATAAAAAGTTATATTAGGGTTCTAAGAATTAAATTATTATAATTAAGCTTGGTCAACACTTTAAGCAATGTTAGGGGTCTAACAACCATAAATCCATAATAGGGATTTCGCCCCCGAAATCAAGGAACACATAGATGGACACTTCTCATGCACGTCATCCTGAATATCACACATGGTTACTTCCATATTATGGTATTGTCACATAACTCTTATAGATTCCATGCTCCACTCTTTCAATTCATTCCTATCCTATCTTGGGTCAGCACAAAAACCCCCACATAAGAAGACATTTCCAAATATGGAACATAGAAACTCGTTGTGCCACCCATACAAATATAATAGTAACTTTCAACTTTAAATTCTAGCTATCATCCTGAAATTATATCTATTGTATCAACACTTTACTCAAAAGTCATACTCGTTGGCTTTTATCAAACATAGAACATTATGTATCTCTTATCATATGTAACTTTATAAGGTTTCATCTCTATGCTCCTTTAATGGTTGCTGTAATTAACAAGTCAATCAACCATGTAGGCATCCCCTAATTTTCAAGAACTATGATGAATATATTTTTAAAGGATTCTCAAATCATCTCAATGGTGAACTAAGCGTCTATTTGGTTGAATAATCATACATTTGTCTATAGCCATTAATAAATATAACTTGTTGATTGACCTTTTTAGGGGTGGAGAAATGACATTGTCTTCATCTTATCAATATTCACATAACATACTTAACAAAGTCATCATAACTCCAAGAGGACACTCTAGTCAACCCCCAACTCACTCTTGCTAGAATTGTCACACATAATTACAATTGCTTCAACATTCTTAAGGTTTAGCAAAGATGTTAACCATGTACCATGTTAATGACCATCTCTGAAATACTTTGAGATGTCATCATTCAAAGCTTGCTACAACTTGTAAGACATGACTTGAACACTCTATTTCTCCTATTCATAAATTCTATTGGTACATTGGTTAGTCTAAAGGACATAATCATAAACTCATCACGGTCATGTAACTTATGTCATCCATTCTACCTCTTATGCATTGAAATTTGCTCCTAGGTTTATCTTAAAGGAACATGGTAGCACAAGTCTATTGATCAACAAACCATCTATCCTTGATAGTGGTCTTGCCCAGCTAACACTGAATCATACACAACATTATAGAATCACTTTTGTTTTTCCTTCCAAACAACATTTATAGGGTCATCATCAAATCTCTCTCTCTCTCTCTCTTATCTCTAAGGGAGAGGAATACTTGGATTGTAAATTTAATAAGCATCTCCAACCTTCACATACTTCCCATATTGTTGATAAATCTTGGATACTAGGATTCATTATCTTGGTATCCACCTCATGTGCTATAAGAAACTCCCATCCTTATCTCATCCACTTTTACAAACATAAAAAATATGAAGACATATAAGAGGACTCTTCCTAATTATTGGAAGGCTCAAAAGTAAACTCATCACAAACTTTATGATCTAGGAACCATAGTCCAAGCAACCTTATGATATAATAAGCTATCCACCCACATATTTATAACAAATCCACACATACAAAGTGGCAATGATCCACTTGAAAGATGTTCCCTAGAAAGGAAAGACACAAAGGGAAACACACTTCTCACGTCATAGAAGAATTGTTCAAGGGTCAGTAGCAAAAAGGTAACCGATTCTATTTTCATTAATGCAGGTTACAACTTCTTATGTATCATTTTACCTTTTTTCATTTTGGGTTCCTTGTCATTAGCATAGGAATCATCATGATTTACATATCTCATTACTCCTTCCTTGATGACTATTTATCACACTTGGATATGTTCTCTTGTTTTATTATGTTTTTCAACCACTTATCCAGAGGTAAATCATCATATTCCAAATTTTCTTGATTAAACAAGGATCACCTCCCTTAATTTCTTTCACATGCCATGCTGATTTTACATTAAAATTTTCTTACATACAAAGGTTGGTGTGAGATTAACTCAGGTTCCACCTTATTCCTTTGTCATTGTTCCCATTCATCTTCTCATTTTATACTTATCATAGAAATTCTCTCCATCTTATGTGAATTTCATTACTTGAATCACTTTATAAGAACAAACTTATATGTCTTTTACTTTATTATCTTCTTGAATCACATCTTCAAGAACTCCTCTTTTACTTTTTTGTATTCAGATTTAGATTTCATGTTATTGTGTCTTTCTCTTATAGTTACCAAACATTCAAGTTTTGATAGTTAATGATGTAATTCTCATCTTCTCTTAAGGTAATATTGAGTTATCTGCACCATGATTTCTGATTCATTATGCTCTTTAGATTGTTTCAAAATGACTACTTGATCATAGTAATAAATAACATAACAATATAAAAGTTCCATACTTACCTTTTCTTCCATAATTAAATACATGGTCAGGGCATCCAAGTTCTGAGATTCGGTAGTATGCACTATATTTTCATGTCATGTTCTTTACTTAAACATCATCCTAGTCTTAAGTCCTAGTGTCCCTGCAGACTCAAAGAACTTAAAGCTCTGATACCACTTGTGAGAACCCGATACACTAAATGAGAGTACTCAAAATATAAAACACAATCGATCACCAATTAACCACATACCCCAAAAGTATGGGTAAACTAAAACCGATTTCAACATCAACACCCGCTCACAAACATTTGCATAATAGCCCAATATCTTTCTTGTATCCATACTATGACAAGAATTTGATACAAATTGCTCTATCACCTTAGCTACAACATGTATACATAGGACAATAATATTTGCATATGCCACACAAACAAACATTAACATGCTAACAAAATTTTGATTCGTTTGAAACACCATATACAAACTTTTCCTGTCTGGACCAGAGAGTATAGGGATGACTCTAGGACACACTAGACATCTAATCAACTTTCTCAAAGATTCATTACTGTAGTTCCTCTTTACTTCAACGGTTCTACTATTGTCACTTCCGATTACCTAAAAAGATGTGGCAAACCACAAGGGTGAGACCCATGTCCCAGCAAAAGATATAACCTCCAACAACACTTATTGATTACAACATTTTAAATAGTAGGTAACTGAGCAGTTGGAGTATTTAATAATCAATTGAACAGATTGAACAGTTCACATATACTAAACAAATTAAGAAAATAATCTTAGGAACAAGTATGATTCTCAATGTAAATATAGGTAACAAATAAATCCATTTCTCTAGATAGATATCTAGTCAAATTTCATCAAATTGCATCTAATAACAATCATCATCATTAATCTGACTATCATCATATTCCTTGCTAACAACACTAGCAATCTAGTAGCATAAGCATCCCTGACATCATGAATATGTCTAGTAATTTAACATGGCTATCAATATTGAAATCTCAAATAAAGGGAACAAATCTATATCATAAGTAGAACTAACATCATAACATAATTAACTTTATAGGCATGATTAAATGTTTAAGAATTTATAATTACATAGGCATGGCTAGAAATATTAAACATAGTTAGCAACATCATCTTAACCATCAGTGTCAGTATATTTGACAACATGAGAAAGTTTACAACATGAGCATAACTACAACATATGCATATCTATTATCTCTTATTGTACTATACATGATCTCATTGAAAAGAAAGCAAACAAGGGTTATCATCCAATATGAAGCATTGTGTATAACCCTAAATAGATATGTTACACGGTTATCTTACATCTTTTATTATTCCCTGGGGAGTTTGAGTCATACCACCCAAAGTCCAATCGACCCCTACGGAGGGCTATTCAGTTCTGTACAAGATCTAGGAGTGTCAGTGTCCTAAGATCTCTTCCCCTCAGTCAGTAAGAGTAAAAAGGTAGTGACATATCAGTCAAAGATGCCACTACAACGACATATAGTCAAGCTTCTAACCACTAGTCCGCCCTTGGTACAGGTCACGACACTAGAAACCAGGGTATACAAAACCCTCTAATCTGAGGTACAACCGCAGTTGTCCTCATTCACATCAAATGTCTGAGGCATGACCAAAGCCATCCTTAGTAACCTACATTGTGGATGACAAGGATATATCCTCAACTTTCCACCCCCACATACTCAATAGTATGTGCTCTGAGTTTCCCTTAGGAATACTCATTTCACCATCCAACAAGTTCTGACACTAAAGATGGTTGTATGACATAGGGAACTACATGATTAGAGTTGTACTTGATTAGTTTGTCAATTGGGTGAATTAAGGATGCATCAAACAAGTGGACATACACATCCTAATTCACTTCTAGTAGGCATATAAATATCACAAATTCAAAAGATATAAAACATGTGAAACATAATTTCTCATCTCATCATCATATGGTACTATTCACATGCCATTCATGAGACTACACTAGTCATCATACTATCACAAGATATAAATCCTTTTCACAATATCACATGGTATCAACCCTTATCAACATAAGAGGATTACTCCTCATTTAGGGCTCAACCATGCCCAAAGGTTATTAAGACCATCATACTATTCCTTGTAAGATCATCATTGTCTTTACATGCCTTATAACAAAGCTCAACAACATCACTTACATATAATACACAATATCAGTGCAATATTGCATCAATGAACTTGGAGATATTCATAGACAATCATATTAGTTTTATATTAACATTAAGAACATTCTTTTATTACATCAACATGCAAGGAATCTAGATATGATTAACCCTCATTATATTCCCAATGCACGTGTTTAGCATAAGAAAGTATCAACCATGTGGCTATGATAACCACCAATTAACATATTAAGGTTATGATCATATTAAGGAGGTTATTTCACCATCATTACATCATATAAGAATGTTAAACATGAATACTCATATTTATCTATTTGCATTAGAGTTAGGTCCAACAAGATAAATTATATTTTTATTACTAATCAACACTTATACCCAAACCCTAACTCACGACATCCCCATTGGATCATGGGTGCATAAGGTGAAGCATCACCATCACATTCCATACTATTCTCAAGTATGAACCCACACATAAATCAAGGTGTAACATTCAGGTTATAGCATACTAGGGTTTCAACAACAATTACAAAGTACTCCATGATTGTATTAGTCATTCAAGGACTATTCATACCCAATTACCATCATTTAGTTATATTAAAGCTAGGTATAACAAGCTATACCAAATTAGGGTTACCCATTAATTCATTATGGTGATTATAAATCATAATAATATGAGAGGAATGGTAAGACTACAAGTTTAGGACATTAAACAATCAAATTCTCATAATCAAAATCATAACATTACACTACATGATTCACCCAAAACAATGGGAATATTGAGGCGTCAACTTCTAACCATTAAATGTTGAAAAGGTAAATCCATTGGTCGTTTACATAAGTAAACATCTTGAAAAAACCACCTATGAAGTTATTGAGATGTGCTCTAGAAAGAGTCACCATCTAACCCTAGACAACCCATGATTAACAACATAAAAAGTTCAATTAAGAGTAGGGTAAAACCCACAAGTGATTGTTTATTTAAATCAAGTTGTCAGTAAATGAGTATCTTAAGTTGATCTCATAAAGGAAACCATTAAAATCACTTTATTAGGACCAACATATTATATTTAGGAATCATTACAATTTATTGGATGAAGAAACAGTAGATCTTAACCATTAGGTCAAGTTCATATATTAAAACCATCAATTGGAGTATCGGTCCGACCATTACATTTAATGACCCAAGAAACCATTTTTTAAGGCTTAATTGATGCTACATCTACATGTTTAACTCATCATTGGTTGTGGAGACTTGATCCACCATTAGTAGTGACCATTAAGTCACCATAGGTTGTTAGATCAACACTATATTCATAAATCACCATCAAATATAAAACTAATATCACCATTGATTGATAGCATTATTAGGGTACTTGGTTGTTAATCACTAAGATTCTTATTAGGCCAACACCTAACCTAAGGGGTGAACGCCAGTTTACACCCTTGGTCACCACCATCAGTTGTCATGAAGACAAAACCATCGGTTGTTGCAATGGTACCACCATTGAGTCATGTGTTTATAGAATAAATCAGCTTTAAACCCTAAAATTCACCATTGGTTGATAGGTGTTTAGCACCATTGGTTGTCAAACCAACCTGATCCAAGTCATATTTTACCTTAGGAATAATGTGCACATGATCATAGGTTCATTTAGAACTGAAATTAGAACACGAAACATTATAAAAATCGAAAAGCAAGAACATGAGCTAGCAAGCTTATAGTAAGCAATAAACGTGGAGAAAGTTATAAAAATTGCATCTAATTAGAAGATAAACTCCCAAACATAAGAAAAAACAAGAAGTTATGGTAGAAAATCTAAGAATAAGCTGTGAACTCGTCCATCTAGCACCTTTCTTCATCAATTGAGCAAACCCTAAGCATAAGGAGAAAGAAAGGCAAGGTTTTAGAGATTTAGAGAAACTTCTACCATGGAACAACAAGTTTTCGACTAGGACAAAGGTAGGAGGAAGGATAAAAAAGAAATAAATGGAGGAAAGAAGGGGATTCTTACTCTTTTAGGTCAAGATCACTAGAAGGAAGCTTTTTTAAACCCTAAAAGGAAGCCAATTGCAACCTTAGAGCTTTTTCCCCAAGAAGATCCCCACTTTCTTCTTCCTTGGACAGGAAATTCATAGAAGAACAAAGGAAGAATGAGGTTCATAGAAGGAGGGTAGTGGTGGACAGCAAGTGGCTCATTTTGGTTCTTAGGGATAAGTATATGAAACTTTAAGATAAAGAAAAAGAAAAAGTTGAAGTTCTAGTATCTTTCCAAGTCTCCATGGCCTTAAACTATTAAGAATATACAAGAACACACACAAGCAGCTCCCCCACTGTCCATATAGACCTGCTTAGCTCTCCTTTGTTGAATTTCCAAGCCAATCAAATAAATCATTAGTTGATATCTACTAAAGGTCGCTCATCCATGAAGGAGTAAACCCTAAAATACCCTTGAGGAAAACACCTACAAACCATGGATCAAAATACTCAAAAATGATAAGATAACATATAAATGACATAATGTATGTGAAAAATTGAAAATAAAACCCCTCAATTGGGTAAATTGTAGAAAAGTCCAAAATGTACATAAAATTGCATAACTTGCTCAAACAGTGTCCAAATTGGACCAAATTTGAAACCTCAGCTTGAATAATGATTTCAAACATATCACAAGGTTATATTAGGTTTCTAATCATTCAATTATCATAATTAAGCTTGTTCAAAACTTGAAGCAAGGTTAGGGGTCTCACAACCATAAACCCCTAATAGGGATTTTGCCCCCGAAATCAAGGTACACATAGATGGACACTTCTCATGCACATCATTATCAATATTACACTTGGTTACTTCCATATTATGGTAATGTCACATCACTCCTATATAGGTCATGCTCTTCTCTTTCAATTCATACCTATCTTATCTTGGGTCAGCACAAAAAATCCCACATAAGAAGACATTTGCAAATATGAAACATAGCAACTCGTTGTGCCACTCGTACAAATATAATAGTAACTTTCAACTTTAAATTCTAGCTATCATCCTGAAATTATATATATTTTATCAACACTTTACTCAAAAGTCATACTCGTTGGCTTTTATCAAACATAGAACATTATGTATCTCTTATCATATGTAACTTTACAAGGTTTCATCTCTATGCTCCTTTAATGGTTGTTGTAATTAACAAGTCAATCAACCATGTAGGCATCCCCTATTTTTCAATAACTATGAGGAATATATTTTTATAGGATTCTTAAATCATCTCAATGGTGGACTAAGCATCTATTTGGTCGAATAATCATACATTTGTCTATAGCCATTAACAAATATAACTTCCTGATTGACCTTGTTAGCGGTGGAGCAATGACATTGTCTTCATCTTATCAAGATTCACATAACATACTTAACAAAGTCATCATAACTCCAAGAGGACACTCTAGTCAACCCCCAACTCGCTCTTGCTAGAATTTTCACACATAAGTACAATTGCTTCAACATTCTTAAGGTTTTGCATTGAAATTTGATCCTAGGTTTATCTTAAAGGAACATGGTAGCACGTCTACTTATTAAAAACCATCTATCCTTGATAGTGGTCTTGCCCAACTATCATTGTATCATACACAACATTATAGAATCACTTTTGTTTTTCCATCAAACAACATTTATAGGGTCATCATCAAATCTCTCTTTCTAAGGAAGAGGAATACTTGGAATGTTCATTTAATAAACATCTCCAACCATCACATACTTCTCATATTGTTGATACATCTTGGATACTAGGATTCATTACCTTGGTATCCACCTCATGTGCTATAAGGAACTCACATCCTTATCTCATCCACTTTTACCAACATAACAAATATCAAGACATATAAGAGGAGTCTTCCTAATTATTGGAAGGTTCAAAAGTAAACTCATCACAAACTTTATGATATTGGAACCATAGTCCAAGCAACCTTATGCTATAGTAAGCTATCCACCGTCATGTTTACAACGAATCCACACATACAAAGTGGCAATGATCCATTTAAAAGATGTGCCCTAGAAAGGAAAGACACAAAGGGAAACACTCTTTCCACATCATAGAAAAATTGTTCAAGGGTCACCAGCAAAAAGGTAACCGATTCTATTTTCATTATGCAGGTTGCAACTTCTTATGTATCATTTTACCTTTTTCATTTTGGGTTCCTTGCAATTAGCATAGGAATCATCATGATTAACATATCTCATTACTCCTTCCTTGATGACTATTTATCACACTTGGATATGTTCTCTTGTTTATTATGTTTTTCAACCACTTATCTAGAGGTAAATCATCATATTCCAAATTTTCTTCATTAAACAAGGATCACCTCCCTTAATTTCTTTCACATGCCATGCTGATTTTACATTAAAATTTTCTTACATACATAGGTTGGTCTGAGATTAACTCAGGTTCCACCTTATTCCTTTGTCAATGTTCCCATTCATTTTATACTTATCATAGGAATTCTCTCCATCTTATGTGAATTTCATACCTTGAATCACTTTATAAGAACAGACATATGTATTTTACTTTATTATCTTCTTGAATCACATCTTCAAGAACTCATATTTTGCTTTTTTGTATTCAGATTTAGATTTTGTGTTATTGTGTCTTTCTCTTATAGTTACCAAACATTCTAGTTTTGATAATTAATGATGTAATTCTCATCTTCTCTTGAGGTAATATTGAGTTATCTACACCATGATTTCTAATTCATTATTCTCTTTAGATTTTTTCAAAATGACTACTTGATCGGAATAATAAAAAAGATAACAATCTAAAAGTTCCATACTTACCGTTTCATTGATAATTGAATACTTGGCCAGGGCATCCAAGTGTTGAGATTAGGTAGTATGCACTATATTTTCATGTCATGTTCCTTACTTAATCATCATCTTAGTCCTAAGTCCTAGTGTCCTTGTAGACTCATTGAACCTAATGCTCTGACACCACTTGTGAGAACCCATTACACTAAATGAGATTACTTCAAATATAAAACACAATCGATCACCAATTAACCACATATCCCAAAAATATGGGTAAATTAAAACCAATTTCAACAACAACGCCTGCTCAGAATCATTTGCATAATAGCCTAATATCTTTCTTGTATCCATACTATGACAAGAATTTGATATAAATTGTTCTATCACCTTAGCCACAACATATATACATAGGATAACAATATTTGTATATGCCACACAAACAAGTATTAACATGCTAACAAAATTATAATTCATTTGAAACACCATATACAAACTTTTCATTCCCAGACCTGAGATTATAGGGATGACTCTACGACACACAAGACATCTAATCAACTTTCTCAAAGATTCATTACTGTAGTTCCTCTGTGCTTCCACAGTTTTGTTGTCGTCACTGCCGATTACCTAAAAAGATGTGGCAAACCACAAGGGTGAGACCCATGTCCCAGCAAGAGATATAACCTCCAACAATGCTTATTGATTACAACATTTTAAATAGTAGATAACTGAGCAGTTGGAGTACTTAATAATCAATTGAAGAGATTGAACAGTTCAAGTATACTAAACAAATTAAGCAAATAATCTTAGCAACAAGTATGATTATCAATGTAAATATAGGTAACAAATAAATCCATTTCTATGGATAGGTATCAACTCAAATTTCATCAAATTACATCTAATAACAATCATCATCATTAAGATAAATTTCATCATATTCCTTGCTAACAACACTAGCAATCTAGTAGCATAAGCATCACTGACATCATGAACATGTCTAGTAACATAACATGGCTATCAATGTTGGCATCTCAAATAAAGGGAACAAATCTATATCATAAGTAGAACTAACATCATAGCACAATTAACTACATAGGCATGATTAATAGTTTAAACATTTATAATTACATAGGCATGGCTAGAAATAATAAATATAGCTAGCATCTTCATCTTAACCATCAGTGTCAGTATATTTGACAACATAAGCAAGTTGACAACATGAGCATAACAAGCATATCTATTATCTCTAATTATACTATACATAATCTCAATGAAAAGAAAGAAAAAAAGGGTTATCATCCAATACGAAGTGTTGTGTATAACCCTAAACAAATATGCTACATGGCTATCTAACATCTTTTATTATGACTTGGGGAGTTTGATTCATACCACCCAAAGTCCAACCGACCACTGCGAAGGGCTATTAGGTTTCGTACAAGATCTAGGAGTGCCAGTATCCTAAGATCTCTTCCCCTCGGTCAGTATGAGTAAAAAGACAGTGACATATCAGTCAAAGCTTCGATGATAGTGACATATAGCCAAGATGCTAACCACTAGTCCACCCTTGGTACAGGTCATAACACTAGAAACCAAGGTATACAAAACCCTCTAATCTGAGGTACAACCGCAGTTGTCCTCATTCACATCAAATGTTTGAGGCATGACCATAGCCATTCTCAGTAACCAACATTGTGGATGACAAGGATATATCCTCAACTTGCCACCACCACATACTCAACAGTATGCGCTCCGAGTTTCCCTTAGGAATACTCATTTCACCATCCAACAAGTTTTGACACTGAAGATGGTTGTACGACACAGGACACTACATGATTAGCGTTGCACTTGATTAGTATGCCAATTGGGTGAAATAAGGTTGCATCAAACAAGTGGACATACAAACCCTAATTCACTTCTAGCAGACATATAAATACCACAACTTGAAAAGATATAAAATATGTGAAACATAATTTCTCATATCTTCATCATATGGTACTATTCACTTGCCATTCATGAGACTACACTAGTCATCATACTATCACAAGATATAAATCCTTTTCACAATATCACATGGTATCAACCCTTATCAATACAAGAGGATTACACCTTATTTAGGGCTCAACCATGCCCAAAGGTCATTAATACCATCATACTATTCCCTACAAGATCATCATTATCTTTGCATGCCTTATAACCAGGCTCAACAACATCACTTACATATAATACACCAGATCAACACAATATTCCATTAACAAGCTAGGAGATATTAATAAACAATCATGGCAGGGTTATATTAACATAAAGAACATTCAATTATTACATAAACATGCAAGGAATCTAGATATGATTAACCCTCATCATATTCATAATGCACGTGTTTAGCATAATAAAGTATCAACCATGTGGCTATGATAACCACCAATTATCATATTAATGTTATGATCATATTAAGGAGGTTATTTCACCATCATTCCAACATATACGAATGTTAAACATGAATACTCATCTTTATCTATTTGCATTAGAGTTAGGTTCAACAAGATAAATTATATTTATATTACTAACCAACACTTATACCCAAACCCTAACTCACGACATCCCCATTGGATCATGGATGCATAAGGTGAAGCATCACCATCACATTCCATACTATTCTCAAGTATAAAACCATACATAAATCAAGGTGTAACCATCGAGTTATAGCATACTAGGGTTTCAACAACAATAAGAGAGTACTCTATGATTGTATTAGTCATTCAAGGACTATTCATACCCAATTACCATCATTTACTTATATTAAAGCTAGGATAACAAGCTATACCTCATTAGGGTTACCCATAAATTCATTATAGTGATTATAAATCATAACAATATGAGGGAAAGGGTAAGACTACAAGTTTAAGGCATTAAATCATCAAATTCTCATCATCATAATCATAACATTACACTACACGCTTCACCCAAAATAATGGGAATATTGAGGCATCAACTTCTAACCATTGAATTTTGAAAGGGTAAATCCATTGCTTGTTTACATAAGTAAACATATTGAACAAACCACCTATGAAGTTATTGAGTTGTTCTCTAGAAAGAGTCACCATCTAACCCTAGACATCCCTTGATTAACAACATAAAAAGTTCCATTGAGAGTAGGGTAAAACCCACAAGTGATTGTTTATTTAAAACAAGCCATCAGTAAATGAGTTTCTTAAGTTGATTTCATATAGGAAACCATTTAAATCACTTTATTAGGACCAACATATTACATTTAGGCATCATTCCAATTTATCAGATGAAGAAATATTAGATATTAACCATTAGGTCAAGTTCATATATTAAAATCATCAATTGGAGTATAGGTCCAACCATTGCAACAAATGACCCAAGAAACCATTGGTTTAAGGATTAATTGATGCTACATTTACATGCTTAACTCATCATAGGTTTTGGAGACCTGATCCACCATCAATAGTGACCATTAAGTCACCATATGTTGTTATATCAACACTATATTCATTAATCACCATCGAATATAAAATTAATATCACTATTGATTGATAGCATCATTAGGGTACACATGATCACAGGCTGTCAAAACAACAGATCCAACTCATATTATACCTTAGGAATAACATACACATGATCATAGGTTCATATGGAACTGAAATCATAACATGAAACATTATGAAAATCAAAATCCAAGTCAATCATAGCTTTTTAGTGCATGGATCATCATTTAAAAGCAAGAACATGAGCTTGCAAGTTTATGGTAAGCAATAAATGTGGAGAAAGTTACAAAACTTGCCTCTAATTAGAAGGTAAACTCCCAAACATAAGAAAACATGAGTAGGTGGGGTAGAAAATCCAAGCATAAGCTATGAACTCATCCATCTAGCACCTTTCTTCATCAAATGAGCAAACCCTAAGCATAAGGAGCAAGAAAGGTAAGGTTTTAGAGCTTTAGAGTAATTTCTACCACGGAAAAGCAAGGTTATGGCCTGGAGAAAGGTAGGAGGAAGGATAAAAAAGAAATAAACGGAGGAAAGAAGGAGATTCTTACTCTTTTAGGTCAAGATAACTAGAAGGAAGCTTTGTAAACCCTAAAAGGAAGTCAATTGTAACCCTAGAGATTTTTCCCCTAGAAGATCCTCACTTTCTTCTTTCTTGGATAGGAAATTCATAGCAGCTCAAAGGGAGAATGAGGTTCATAGAAGGATGGAAGTGGTGGAGAGAAATCGGCTGGTTTGGGTGCTTAGGGATTTATATGAAACTTTAAGATAAAGAAAAAGAAAAAGTTGAAGTTCTAGTATCTTTCCAAGTGTCCATGGCCTTAAAATATTAAGAATATACAAGAACACACACAAGAAGCCCCTCCACCATCCATATAGACCTTCGTAGCTCTCCTTTGGTGAATTTTCAAGCCAATCAAATAATTCATTAGTTGATAGCTACTAAAGGTAGCTCATCCATGAAGGGGTAAACCCTAAAATACCCTTGAGGAAAACACCTTCAAACCATGGATCAACTAGGAGCCTCATGGCTCAAAATACACAAGAATGATAAGATAACATCTAAGGGACATAATTCATGTGACAAATTGCAAAGAAAATCCCGCAATTGGGTAAATTGTAGAAAAGTTCAAAATATACATAAAATTGCATAACTTGGTCAAACAATGTCCAAATTGGACCAAATTTGAAACTTAAGCTTGTCTTATTATTTCAAAACATATAATAAGTTTAGATTAGGATTATAAGCATTAAATTATGATAATTAAGCTTGTTCAACACTTTAAGCAAGGTTAGGGGTCTCACAATGATCCCTATGTGTATGAGGGCACTAAAGAAAAAGTGAGTCTCCATGATGAAGAGAAGTGACAACAACAAGGATGTCAGATACAAAGACTGAATAGTTGTCAAGGACTTTGGTCAAAAACTAAGGATAGATTTTGATGATATATTTTCACCTATTGTGAAAATGACTTCTATCAGATTGGTTTTGGGCTTGGTTGCTAGCCTAGATCTGGAGCTTGAGTAGATGGATTTGAAACATCATTTCTTTACTGTGAGCAAGCTAGGGATCTACATGGAGCAACTAGAAGGCTTTTAGGAAGAGGGGAAAGAGCACTTAGTCTATAAATTGAAGAAGAGTTTGTATGATTTGAAACAAGCTCCTGACAGTGGTATATGAAGTTTGACTCTTTCATGCAAAATCATGGGTATAAGAAGAAAAGTGTTGATCCATGTGTTTACATCAGGAGATTTCCCAATGGCAAGTTTACTATTCAGCCACTCTATGTGGATGACATGTTGATAGAGGGACATGATGTCAGTTTGATTAGAAAATTGAAGGTAGAGCTTTCAAAATACTTTGAGATGAAGGCTTTGGGACCAACACGACATATTCTAGAGATGCATATTATACGTGACAGGGAGCAACACAAGTTGTGGTTGTCACAAGAGAGCTATGTTGAATGGATTTTAGAGCGGTTCAACATGAGCAAGTCTAAAATCGTGATTACTTCACTATCATGTCATTTCAAGCTAAGCAAGAAGTCATTCTCATCTACTGATGATGAGAAGGAGATATTCAAGATTCTCTATTATTCTTCTATGGGGAGTTTGATGTACACAATGGTGTGTACTCATCCTGATATTAGTCATGCAGTTGGAGTTGTGAGCAGGTTTCTCTCAAACCTGGGAAAGATCACTGGGAGGCGGTCAAGTGGATCTTCAAATACTTATGAGACACTAACATCATGTGTTTGATGTCTGGCGGTTTTGAACCAGTTTTTAAAGGCTTCGTACTAACATGACAGGTGACGTTGGTCACATGAAGTTTACATGTGGGTATGTTTTACCTTTGTAGGGGAAACCAAATCTTGGTAGTCCAGGTTATACAAGTTTGTTGCACTTTCTATGACAAAGGTAGAGTACATTGTAGTAGCTAATGAAGGAAAAGAAATAATCTAGATTGTGAGATTTCTAGGTGAACTGGGTATGAATCAGGTTGATCCGACTTCTATGATAGTCAGAGTGCTATTAAAATAGCACAATACATCATGCACCGACAAATCTCATTAATATAAAATATCATTGGCTTTGGATATTATTGATAAGCAATTATTAACTCTAAAGAAGATTCACACTAAAAAGAATGCTTCTGACATGATGACTAAGGTGGTGACACGAGACAAGCTAGATCTCTCTAAAGAGCAATTATTTCTTTCTCAATGCATCATGGTTGCATAGTATACTAGCATATATTCCCTGTCAACAAACCTATCAAATGGAACCGAAGACAAAAAAAGTCCATTTCGAGTCCCAAAGTTGTATGACCTTTATATCCTCTTCTAGTCCTTCTCGACAAAAGTCAACTACCGATTATGTACATAAGGATTGGTCCCAACCTAGAGGCAACATGGGACTAGTTAATTGTCACAATTACACACTAGATACTACTTATAGTACAACATGGCTGCTCCTATTAGACCTATAATATAATCTATATTTAACATATTTTATAGTGGAAAACATTTTTATGTAGATATATGGTAACTTAGTATTGTTTCATTTGAGTTGCTAATTTACTCTTATGCATTGGTATTTTCAATGTTATACCATGATATCTAAGGCAAATCGTGGATAAAACCTTTTGGTTTAAACTTTTGAAGTAAATTATCTTTGTGTACGTTTACCCTCACTATATAAGAACCGCGTGTGTTGATATCCACCAGATTCCTTCATATCGTTCCGCCTGAGTTTGTAGTCCATGGAAATATAAAACTGGCTAAACAATGAAATCACAGTGCACAATAATTGAGTTTTGGCCACTTGCCGCACGACAAATATTTGGGATCACGATGCAATCGATTCATTTTGGCCGCATGCAATGATAAAAAATAATTGCCATCACACCCGCGAGCAGTTCACTTACGGGACGACTGTACAACCTGCTTCTCTCTTTGAGCACTGATATCCTTGTGTTGTGATCCTACACCAGAAAAGAACAAAATATTATCACAATCCAAACCAGGATCCTTTTTCTCAAGATTATCTTTCCACTTTGTTCTGTCGAGAATGAACTAGTGTGGCGTCGGCAAAGAGGCATGATGTTTGACCTATCGTCGTTGGAAAGGCTGGCTGCGTGGTGATTAGATTATCTAGGTCGTCGGAAAGATGTATGTCACTTTCAGATAATAACTTTTCTAGTTTGTGGTGCGGAAGGGTGGAACTAATTGCCGCAATCCGTGTCAATAAGAAATAAAGTTGCAGAACGGCCTGAGCTGCCTAGTGGGATTGATATCGAGCATTGGTTGTTGCATACTGAAGTTGCACGTTGCTCGCTTTTCTGTGTAGGTGGATGCTTCAAAATTATCCTTGCCTACTATGGACGTATTTTACCGAGACACAAAAAGTTGGAAAGAGTAAAATTGGGAACACAGCTCGAACGATTTTAGACCTGGCATTTACTGATTAGGTGATTGGAATGCTTGACGCACAACTAAGTTGAGAGACCTATCAACTATAGGGAGACATGAGAACACAAGATACAAACAGGTTAAACTTGTGGCCAACCACCAGAGCGATGCATATTTCTGAGTGGGTGAAGTTTCTAATTCTACACATCACATCTTAACTACATCACCATGTGGAGGCAGTTGGGAGTTGATGGTGATGGTGCTGCTGTGTAAAGAGTAACAAAAAGATATGGCGAAGAGTTTGGTCAACACATTCGCCAACACTGGCACTAGCGAGGGGAACGTCTTGGTGGCGGGGGATGGGTAGCACTAGTGAGGAGGACGTTTTGGTGGCAAGGGAAGGACGAACTGAGTAAGAAACACGTTATTAGCAGGCGGCACCACTACGAGCCAACCAATCACCCAGCCGTTTAGTAAAAGAAAGGTCAGTAGGGACCATAATTCTGTGTCATATCATTTGATGTTGTATGATGCCCAACATGGATAGCCTCAATCCCTATTGGTAATGGTGTTGTGGGAGGCTCAACATAGGTAGCCTCTGTCCTTGTGAAAGGCTCAACAAAGGTAGCCTCAATCTCAATATGAAAATCGACAGGGGTAGTTTCAATCTCGAAGTTTGTGACTGAAGTTGTTGTAGTAGTTGATTCCCCATGAGGAATAATGATGAACTTGTGAAGTGGGGTGTGATATGTGGTGGTGGAAGTGTAGTAAGGTGTATCATCAAGAAAAATGATATGCCTTGCTATGTGTAGGTGATGAGCAACGTGGTCAAAATAATGATACCTTTTGTGTTCATCACTATATCCCGGAAGGACACAACATGTAGACCGTGCAACAAGTTTTTTAACTCATGTTGAGGAAGAAGAACAAAGAAAGTATAGCCAAAAACATGTGGGTGGGTGTAGGATGGTAGCTATTGTAGAGTTTTCATATGGTGAGCCCCCTCAGATTTTGAATGGGTAAGAGATTAAGAGATAAGTGGATGTGAAGATGGATTCTTCCTAGAAGAGTTTGGAAATGCCAAAGCTAATGAAAAGGAAACGAGTGATTTTGAGAATGTGTATGTGCTTGTGGTCAACAACTGCATTCATTTTATGGGTGTAAGGGCACCACTGTTGGAATATGGTGTCTTACGATTTTGACGATCTCACACATGGTATTGGTGAATAAATAATGTGTGGAATTTCATAGATGTTACACATAAGGAACATATCCAAGCATATTCTATGAAATTATGAATAAAAGTTACTATTAAAATTTACTTTTATAGGTGGCAGGTGAAGGTCCCCATATATCATACTGATTAAGCTCAAATAGATTGCTACTTGTGTTTGTTGAGTTTAATGTAGAAAACCTATAGCTTTTTCAAGTTTGCAACTTGAGCATTCTTGTAGTCAATTGGAAGTATAAACTAAACCAAGAGGGATAGACTTAATAAGTATATCAAGATGACTTAAAGAAACATGTCCTAATCTGTAGTTTTGTTTATTAAATGGAAAGCATTACTCCAACGGTGATTGTGTGGGTGGCATTTTGAATGTCAAGAGTGGACACATGATACTATTGACCAACAACTCTAGTTGTAGTCCCAATCTCTAGCTTGAATGTGAATCCTACACTCTAAAATTAGAATCCCAAATTTTTGCAACAGATACAAGATTTGTATTCATGTTAGGAACATACAAACCTTTTGGAAAGGTAAGATTTCAACTAATTGAGGAATGAGGTGTAACGTATCCGGCCTCAAATATACCAATAAGTGAATCGTTTGTCATTTCTATCATTGGTTGGTGTAGAGAGTAGCACTTTCTCAAAAGAGAAGAATTCAGAGTCATATGATGTATGTAACCAGTATCTGTGATCCACTTACCGAGGATATATTCATAGTTGGGGAAGATGAATTTGTGCTTTCAACACCTAAAGTTGTGGAGGTGTCAACACTCCTCATATGTAGGATTTTGTGCAGTATCAATGCGACCTCAATGGAAGAGAGAGTTAATTCTGAACTCACACTTGCAATGGTTTCATTGTTTTTTGTAGAACTAAGCTTGGTTCTTTTTGTGCATTCTTTATAAAGTTGTGTGTGATGATTGAAACATCCCCTTATCAGGTGACCTTTTTTATTACATTGTGTACATAGAAGATAGTCACTGTATTTTGTCCCTGTAGTAGTAGTAGTAGTAGTAGTAGTAGTAGTTCCAAGAATTGTGTCACCACCAAATGTGACCAGAGGTGGGTGGTGCACTGATGTTGTAGTCTTAACAAGCCAGAGACAAGTTTCATCAACCACACGTACATGAATGATGAATTCTAGAGAAGGTATGACCAACCACTATATGATATTTGTCATACATGACTAAAATTCTAAGCCGAGTGTCAAAATAAATTTCTATATCGAGAACTTTTTGTTGTGATGCACAAATGTGAAGAGGGTAGGCATGCCAATGTTTCTTGAATGCCAAAGGACACACACAAGGTCATATAATTAAAATTTAAAAACATCACCTTGTGTTTCTCGTGTTGCCTCCATTGGAAATTTAGTTTGTGAGCACTGTTTTTTTGGGTGAATTGGCTCTCAAGGATGACCCATACGGAAGTGGCGGTGGAATTGTATTCAATGCATCTATCATGAATATTGACTTGAAAAGGTTGATGAGGTAGACTATGATTCGTTCATCACAAATTTTCCACTTTACAAAATTAGGATTAATCACATTGCCCTCTTTTGCATTAATTTTTTTATTAATGAGTTATGTATTGATCCAAATGGGAGAGAACGTGGTATTTGAAGAGGTCTCCAAAAATTTATGCATACCATGGACTCCAATATTTGGTGGTGTATAAAATAATTGTTGATGCAGATGGAGGATGAAGTTAATATTAGTATTACTACTCTCTTTTATCAAAATTGGCGGTAAATACTCTATGTCTTGCCTAGTAGAACCATATAGAGAAGGATTGGTGTTGTCCACTTGTCTAATGACCCCCACTTTTGAGTATCCCCCAATTAAGGTCTAGATTCATTACCTAAAATTAATAGGATCCTGATTTAATGATTAACAAATATAATCAATAATTTCCATTAGTTAAACTTTAATTGGATATAAATGTTCAAACAACACTCCTTTAAGGAGTTACATGAATTTTTCAAAGAAAAATAACATATACATGAGAACAAGTACTAAGATATATAACTCATCCTCCTTGATATTACATTTAATATCTTCAATTTCTTTCATCTGAATCTCTATGCCTTCATATATTTACATGTAGAAGCTACCTAAAATGTCAAAAAACACAAGCACGAATTAGTATATTGCTATATTGAGTATTTGGGGTGCATACAAAAGTGTGCATATATAATAAAAACATATATTTCTCAACAATCAAATATATGTACTCATGTTTTCATTGAGATGTTTGTCAAACCGCCTTGGGTGTAGTCGCCTTATCTGTCCATCATTGGACTAAGGTGAAATACTCCTTAGTAGGTCTAACCTTGGGTTCTGATTATCATAGTTTCTTTATATTATACTCACATTGTCATTATGATTAAACTTGAATTAAGTAAGCTTTCAAAAGTTTATCATTCGATTCAATACATTAGAAGTCACTTAGAAATACATTGATAGTCAATATGTTGAGTATTCATATGTACCTTCATCATGCAGAATTCATGCAATATTATCCAAGTACTTCAACTGTGTACAAGAAATCTAATCAACCAAGTGTATACTTAACCAATCAATCAATCATTCAATTTGCATTAATGTATACACTAGGGTATCACCATGTATTCATATTACACAGATTAAACCTAACATAGGTCCTCATATAGGGTTTAAGGCAATCTCAAGTATGGATTACTAATATGGGTATCAACCCCTCATTCCACCACATCATGATGTCTAAGGGTTTGAAGCCCTAACTATACATTAGCTGTAACCCCAATTATTAGATTCAATATATTATGTTATTGTGAACACATATTCTAGTTATGTGGATTAAGATCATTATATGTTATAACCATTGGTTTCAAAATTCTAAATCCATATGCACATAATTATTGACTTAGATCCCAAAATATACATCATAATCATCAACATTATCTAAGGATCACATTTTATCAACAACATCATGTATTGTCAAAAAGTAAATGTATTTACTAAAATGAGCATCAAATTCATCAAATATTGGTTTTCATGTATAAAGCACTTAATATTCATGTTTCACCTATACTATTTGAATTAGGATCAAATATAGGCTTCAAAACCATTTTATATTGATTTTGATCATTTTCTTGATCAAAATAATATATAGTATGACTACTATTCAAGTTACGGTTGAGTTTCTGCATTTATTACAAGTTAATCAGTAATGGACCAATGATAATATGTTACATCATAAAAATACTCTATTTCCATTTATATTCAGAGTTGGCTTGGGTTTGGGGAAATAAAACATGTACCCTCATGCTATGAGTAGACTCATAAGGTCACTCAAATCATTTGATAGTTGGGTTATCCCCATCCCATTGGAGGATCCTGACTACTTCCCTAGGTGACAACCCCATGATTGACTCCCTGCTCCTAGGCTCCATAGTCTAGGGGAAGACTCACGTATCTCGACCTACCCACTTCTAACTAAGCTATACTCCACATGTGTCTAGTGGTGGTCGCTTGAGGGGAACTGGGTTCTAGATGGAAATGTTCTACAACAAGTAATATAGAAGAGTGAGGGAGATTCAAAGATCATACCTCAACACCCTGGGTGGTATATTGAAGGTAGAGGATCTCCCAAAATCCTCAATCATCTTCTCGCACCCTACGATCACACAAGGAGATCATCTTGTGCTCTTTTCTACGATGTTGGTGGATGCAAAGAGATTAGAACATCGAGGTGAATGTGGATCATATGATTCTCATAGGGGAGGCTTGAACATCTTAGTTCATTTATTCCTTATTGTTGAGGTTGTTGGGACCTTATAGATGCACTAGGATGGCGGTCACAACCTTGGAATCATGTCTTCCAATTTCTATGTACATAGAATATTATCTACCAATGTTCTTAGGATAATATTGACGAATTTAGTGTGATTGGGTTGTTGGAGGGCAAGGGATAATAAGGGACACATCTAAAGTCTATTGAATATCAGGAGGTTCAGAGAGAGAGAGAGATAGTGTGGGATATTGAAAGGAAGAACACATGTGTGACACATAGGGTTTCTAATGAAGTCCAAGTGAAAGGAAAGACCCTTCACGTGAGGCTCAATAGGGGATCTAGGATCTGGGTCCAAGGGGTCTTTTTATCTATTCTTTTTTATTTTATCCCATTTTCATTTATATTTATGTAGGCCAAGTCAAATATTAAAATGCTCCCAGATTTTAGGATAACGTTAGCATTGAGATTATCTTCCTTTTGGAAAAAGATAAATCCTCAACACATTCATGCGTTATAAAAAACTTAGTTTCCAAGGAATAAGTAGATAATTCATTAATTAAATACTTATGCCAAAAGATATCATAGAATCTTCTAGAATTTCTCCCATTATCTAATATTCCAACAATTTATCAACTAAAAGTATTGTAATGCCCGGGCCTACTGCCCAAGGTTCTAGTTCAGTTTTGGGAATGATAACTGGCCCCACAGATCACCACTAGCCTTGGCTGCACACTTTTTCCTCACTCACATGCAAGTTGAGATCAACTTCCCGACTGGTCACCCATCCTTGTACTACTCCAAGCCAAGCACACTAAACTTTAGAGTTCTTAGTGATGGACTCCCTAAAAAAGAGGTGCACCTTGGTGATATAGGTAGTCCAATCATTTCTTTTAAGATGATTTTATTGAAGTCCTCAAATCATTGTATGATACAATCTCCCTCACTTAGACTCTTGACTTTCTCATCAAGGATCAACTATATAGTCTCATCATATTTCTCCATTTCTATGCAAACCTAGAATGACCCATGGACACCTAGCTCCCGATAATGGCTACTAGTGCAAGGGGGGCTACATCACCATGGATGTCCCTTTCCAACATGCCTAGACTGCACAACTCAATATGGGCATGCCACATGTCCATGTGAGCCCCATCTTCTAGAGGAATTTAGGCTTTGATACCATTTATAATGTCAGGGCCCATTCCCAAGGTTCTGGTAGAGTTTTATGGAATGACAACTGGCCCCACAGATCACCACTATCCTGGAATATGTGCTTTGTCCTCACTCATGCGCAATCCAAGATCAACCTCTCTATTGGTCACCCTTCCCAGTACTACTCCAAGACAAGCATGCTTAACTTTGGTATTCTTAGTGATGGGCACCCTAAAAAGGAGGTGCACCTTGGTTATATGGGTAGTCTAATCATTCCTTGTAAGATCATTTTATTTGAGGCTTCAAATCCTAGGATGTTATGAGTATCATGGCTATTTATTACGAGTAGGACATACCAATTTCACAATTGTTCTCTCAAGGACCTATATGCAAACCCTAATTATTCCAAATGGGCTTGAATTAGGTTCTACGGCCCTAGGAACATACTCTTAGCCTCCAAAGGGCCACGTGCCTTATTAGAATCATAATTATGAAATTGAGGCTTGAACCACTATATTATCTCAATTGAAGTCTTAATTGACACATAATCAATTTTTCTCTATTTACTTTAAATTGAAGACATACTCTATGTCTATAGATTAAATTCATCATCCTAGTTCAATCAAAATTCTACTATTGTTCTCATCATTCTAATACTATTTTGATTTTCTTTAAAGTAAATCTCAATATTCTATCATATAATATAAATTTACAAAATTTGAGGATCTTACATATACTGCTCCGTAAAAAGGACTTTTGTCCCTAGTATTCAAATCTAGCCATGTTAAGGTGAATGATAACTATATTAGACACAAACATTAGGTCTAGTAACCTTTTTTGGATAGTTTCTTGCTAGAATATTATTAATAGCTTTGGCTTAAGGGTGAAAATTATCTATGTTATCAGGTGGGAACCCAAATTTCATCCCAGGATATTTCCACATTGTCATTCATTACATGATATTAGCACTTGTGATTTCATTTTCACTTGGTGATTGTAATTTCAGCTAGGTTTCAAACCTACTAATCATTACTCAACTATTTTCATGAGTTGATAAGGTAATACCTCCATGCCCCAAATGATTCATAAATTTCATATTAGGCTATTTACCTTCACATGTCAAACTTTTGAATCACTTGTGTCTACCCAATCTCTCACATCTATACTTAGATGTAATAAACCTTTGGTTTTAGCCCAATTACAAACTTCATCCTATTCTATGTGCAGAGATGGTGTACCCACATATTATATTTTAATTTCATATTTTTTATTGAGTCATCCTCATAAGTGACTTTAAACCATGAATACATTTTAACTCAACAATTTTTCTTAATTTTTTTGAACTCAAAGGGGAGAGTTCTTTTCTCCAACTCTTGAGTTTATGCTCAACTTCCTTTAAGATACTATTTCAACCACAATATATATTTTCTTGTATTCCTTACAACTTAATCTCTTGTATCATGAGCACTAGCCATTTCCTTAAGGTCTTCATGGGTATAGGTACATTTGTAGTGATCTCTTCTTGATCCCATCGTCCTCATGTACTTATAGAGTGCCTTTCACATTGACCCCTTGGGCCTTACACACCCATGGAGGTGGACATTTTCCTGACCTGGTGGGCCTTACATACACATGTATAGCTTCCTCTTGACTCCACGCGCTTTATGTACTTAAAGAATGATCACCTCCTATTCCCTTAGGTCTTACATATCTTTATTCAACCATACTTGACACGAGGGTTGACGGAGGGCTCTTCCCTATTGATAGTTTATTGAGATGTGATAAGCTCATTTATTTTCTCTTATTAATTACAACATATTTTAGGAAAAAGGTCTTCAATATCATTATGTTTCTATATCTCATCCTACCCATGGAGAGTCTATAACTTAGATGTATTTCATGTAATTTATTTCAACATGTTCATTTTCATTACACAAAATTAAAATTCTCTTAACCAATGTCTTCACTCTTACACACACTCACACACACACACACATAGAGAGAGAGACATATATATATATATATATACATATATATATATATAGGGCAACGATCCAGTGAGAAACATATCTTAGTGAGAGCATGAGAGGCATTTGAATAACTCTCCACATAGATCAATTTTTCATAATCCCACCGTATAGATTACAAGTATATATATATATATATATATATATATATATATATATATATATATATATATATATATATAGGGCAACGATCCAGTGAGAAACATATCTTAGTGAGAGCATGAGAGGCATTTGAATAACTCTCCACATAGATCAATTTTTCATAATCCCATCGTATAGATTACCATCCGATTTGTAGATCATTCACAACAACCAAATACTTTTCGACGCTCTATATTGAATTTCAGGCTGACCGTTGGATGTAAAAATTATATATTCTACATATGGACATGTAAATAATGTCTGATTGCAATGATTGTTTGTGAGAAGGTAAATGAAATGATACTTTTAGGAGACACCATGCTTGACCACTTCAGGCAGTCCTTGTCAGCATGTATGTATGTATGTATGTATGTATTATCAAAATCTGGTAAATATATTCATAATCCCTCCTAAAATTATAGGAGGTCAAGAGTTACATATAGCCCAATGCTATACATCATAATAGAAAATGACCAACTCTCTTATCTAATGTGTATCTTGCTCTAAACACATTTCTATGTTTTTACAGCTATACTCCTTACGCTTGTGGCTATACCACCATGTCTCCTTGCTTTCCTTTCACCCCAAATATGATAGCAAAGAGTAGAAAACAATATCCTCATTTTATCATCTTCCGTACAGCTTGACAACATCCTTCATGGCTCTTCTTCCGACTTTAGTTGCAGCTAGAATTCTGATCATATGATCTTTTAAATTTCTTTAGTGAATTTCCATCCTCCTATCAGGTGGTTATGGGACTCTTCCTCTTCCTTGCATAACAAAAATATTGTAGAAACCTCTTGATTCCACCTATGTATTTTATCAAGAGTAGCAAATGCACTATTCATAATTTTATCTATACACATGTCCACTTTGCACCTGCACACCAGCCCATACCTACTCCATGTGCTTGTCTTTTACAACTCTTGCTCTTGTCACCTAATATAGGTATTTCTTTGCGTTCTTGAGCCTCCATCCTCCTATTTCATAGGGTCAAACAAACATTTTACTTGCTGTCGTATCTTTGTCATAACATTTATTGTGCATGATTATCTTTCTCTGGTCCTTGGCTTGAAGTCCATTCCTCATGGGTATCTTTCCCTCATCCATCTCCTCCAATTTGAGGTACCTTCTTGATACAAAATAATTCTTCTCAATGTTCCCCACTTGGCAATGTCCCTAGGTGGCTTTAAATTCAACCTCCTTTATCTTTTGAGAGTTCCATCCGTACATATCTCATAGGATGGTAACTCTTGCCCACAAGAAATTTGTGATCTTCATCTCCATCCTATCAAGGACCAGTCTTGGGATCTCTCCTTGTTACACACAGAACATATAAATCCCTTCAATAGCAACCTTTGTTAGAGTTGTTCTCCCCATCATGGATGTCTTCTGTGTTGGCCATCTATTGATCATTTCCTCCAATTTATCAATGCAATCAACAATGACCTATAGAATACATCAACCAAAGTAAAAACCAAGATATTTTGTATGAAATATCCCCACCTCCACTCCCATTACCTCATTTAACCTATCCTCAATGTCATAGCAGTTCTTTGACAAGAAAAGGTACATCTTGCTTGCATTCACACATAGCCGACCTGCTCCCCAAATCCCTTAAGAAGTGTATGAAAGCTTGCTAAAAATGTTGGGTTTAGCTTCAAGTACATCATCTGCAAAATTCAAGTGGCTCATCATCTTCACCCTTGTGCTATGTAAGGTTTGATATCCATCCTCCTTTTTGGTTTCTCGTTGATACACGTCAAAGAGCTCACCAATTCACTAGAACAATTATCCTAGAGTTTGATCTTTTTTTACTTTCCAAATAAGGCTAGTATAGAAGGGTTGATCCCACATGACAACATTTTTAATATTATTCTCTTTTATCCTAGTTGATTTTTGAAAGTATTTCATTTTGGTATTTTTGAATAAGGAACAAAAAATAAATTCCGATTTGGGGGTTGGTTGATTACACTAGAATGATAAATTAAAGTGTAAGGAAGTAAAATATTACACTAATGCAAAGCTAGAAAAAAATTATTCTAAGGTAAGAAAGTAAAGGAAGAAATTGTTAGCTCACAAGATTATCTAAACAAAAAATAAATTGTTGAACTTAAAAAGATGAATTGTAAACAAGTGTTGAAGAAGTGGTTTGAAATTAGGAAAGAAGGCATCGAGGCTTAAGGGTTTCACCATCTTAGCCCTTGTGAAAATTGGATCAAGCGATACACGACAATAAGATTGAAGCAAGTATGTGATTTATTAGTAAACAAAATGCAAGAGATGAAATCCATGTGAACTCATTGGTCCTGATGTTCATGTATCCTTGTTCTCCATACTAAAGAGGATTTTTCCATGGTCGCATTCAAATCTACACGAAATCAGTTTGGGCTTCTAAATCTCAGGTTCTACGGTCGCATCTGCTGGGACTAAAAAGTGATCGAAATGATTAATTACTTCATTTAAGTCTGTAACTTATAAACCAAAAACCATTCGTCTAAAGTAGTCGTGTAAAACCTGATCCGATTAACACATGGATAAGGGTCTACTCCCCTCAGTCTCGATAAGGGAACTACTCACTAATCATAGCGATGAAGGAAGAAACAAGGAGAAAAAGATAGGAAGCCATAGACCACAAATCCAAAATCTCTGAAGAGACCAAGGTGGTGACAATTAAATAGATTACTTTCTTTATCCCCCACTCCAAGAGAAGAACGAGTAGAAATGAGGAAAAAAGAAGTCCAAATATAGAAGAAAGAACTAATTTTTATTGCTTGAATGAATAGAATACACTAAGAATGCAAGTAACAGAACTTCAACTAAAAATACAAGTACACAATTTTGGGACAACAAACTAAAACTCTATTACAACTAAGACTCGATGATCTTTTTCTTGTTGAGTTCCCCATCTTTTATAGGGAGATGAGGAGTGAAAAAACCCTTGAGATATGGCTTTGTTGTGATGGCAATCACTTTGACTGGAATAATTTGTTGCTTCATCTGAAACTAACATTCAACTTTTGACCGCATTGATGATTTTCAACATTTGACTGACCTTTATTTGAATTCTTCCACCTCAAAAATATATGAAAACGGTCAAACTCCTAGTCAATGGAGATAATTTTTAGAATATTGATTGCTTTCCCACAAAATTGAGGGGTTTAATATTGTTCTCCTCTTTGGTAATTGACCATGTGACTTCTTCAAGGTAGATTTTCATAGAGATAAATTTGAGAGAATTTTGCTCCCATTAAATGCTATATGTCGTTCCTAAATATAGGATTTTCTGTTGAGAAAATAAATTTTCATTCCAATGAATACTTGTACATTAAATTCCTCCTTAGGATATGAAAGTTATGCCAATTTTTGTGCAGTGTATATATTTAAATCAGGCACTGCAGGAATTATACAAAACATCTTTCAAGGGAAATTAAACATGGAGGATTGAGTCTTTTTCCTATAAAAAATAAGAAAATATAACTAAAACTCCATATATATATAAAAATATTAAACTAGCAAAATTAATAAAAAAACTAAATAAATAACAAAACAATCTTAAGAAGATATCTAAAAATGTAAATAAAAATGATAAATATACATTTATCAAAATACCCCAGACTTGAATCTTTGTTTGTCCTCACAAATAAAATCACAAATAATTCCAATTTATACTAAGAACATGTCTATCCTCACCCTTGTAACATCATTTTATTCCTTACCTCCAAATTTGGCTGAGCAACCCCATCTCCTAAAATCACAAACCACAAAATTCTATATTCCCTATCAAAAGAAAATACCATATCTTATTTTTAAATCAAGAATTTATAGAAAAATAGGCTTCATCTTACTTTTTATTTGACACTCACATTTTTATTATTGTATTTTCTTTGATGTGAGTTGTTGCACAAGAACAGAATGAAATTGAGAGGGTGTGAAAACAAAGAAAGAAGTGATGATCCCTCATCATTTCGACTTTAGATATATTTGGTTTGTGGCTTCATTGGTCAAAAATTATTTCTTGTTCTCTTTTGGCATCTTTTTATGGTACACCCCTTTGTAGGGTATGGAATTTCTTATATGGGAAGCAAGACACCTTGGACTTGATTTTTATCCAGTGGTGATTATTTGCTTCTCTTTTTTTGAAAGAAAAAAGGGGGAAACAAAAGGTATCCTTGTGCTTATAACTTCACACTTTTTTTTGGAAATGTCATTACGTCAGATAGAATATTTCTGTCAATCACATTTTAAAAAATTTATATCAAGTTAATCTATAGTTTAAAAATATAGAAAAATTGTGTTTGATCTTGATTGATTCCATACGACTTACCAACATTTCCAAGGAGTGATGCTATTTTGGGGTCCTTACTGACATGGTGGTTTCAGACATGGCAATTTGTAAAACAAATTGCAAAATATTTATTCAATTCAAAAGGGGGTACAATGATAAACATCTATTCAAACTGGTCAACTAGATAATGGCCGTAAAAAGGAAATTATAAAAGCAACTACATGCAAAATAAGGGAAAACAAGATGTACAAAAAAAAGATAGGAGGGGCGTGGAGTAGAAACATACCACCCACCTCCACTCTGGACATAGAATTTTGCTCATCCTGAATAAAACTTAAATTTGGAATGGAGGGAAGAAAATTGATGGGATCGCCAGGAGGCTCTAGTAGCTAAAAAAATGTCCACCTAAAGGGGATGTCTATGATGATTGGGGCTTAGAATAGAGGATCTTTATGATACACTCAATGGATAGGTGGTCGTGGAAGCTTAAAGGGGTTTCCTGAATGACATTGCTTGTCACCTCACAGTCCTTCCAATAGGATCCACAGATCTTCCTTAAATAGTGAAGGAAGTGTTAGAGATGAATTTGGATTGGGGGAGATTGGTGGGTGCCCATAGGGCAACACATGTAGTTCCAGATGTGGAAAATCGGGCGGAGGATCTGGCTTGAGTATCTTTTTGTTGCCTGGATCTACATGTGGTAGAGAGGGTGTTATGCAACTAGGTGCATCTAGATCATTTGCCCCATAGATGGAAGCCAGTGGAATTGGTGTGGATGACTCACAAATGGTGTAATTTTTGTCGTAATTATAAAAAATGATTAAGCCAGGGTGCTCCATCTCTATTGAGGAGTTCTCCATCTCTTATTTATAAAAGATCCCATTAAAGCAGATGTCTATGTAGTCATCATGCTTATTTACTATGTTGAAGGAGAGATATGATTCATTCATGGAACATGTACCCAACTCAATGGGCTCAGAGGAGATCACCTCACAACATAATGTTGGCATGTACAGTTCTTATGGAGGTTGAATCACCTCATCAAGTTCAACTGGGCATGGAACAAGAAGTGGTTGAGGTAGGGCACAATGCTCTTGATGAGGAAGACTTTTAAAAGAATCCATCAGTGCATCTTGGGTAGGTGATGGTACATTGGCTATGATAGGCTCACCCAAGATGGGATGATTATTGTAAACATCCAAATTTGGGCCTCGAACTGAGCAGGGTGGTGGATACTTCGGTTGTTGGGACATTATTTGATCCCACCAGTCTTTAACCTTTTTATTAATATTCTTCATTCATGAATTTGTCCACATAGGCCATCATCCATTCATTTTTTGACTTATATGGATAGTCGGGGCCCCATACAGTTGTTGCCCTAGCTAAACAAAGTTCTTCATTTGCGGCAACCTTAATTTCTTTAGAACACCTGTCCATCTCCTGATCAAGGTTGTATGACATATCTACTACTATACGTTAGACTTCTTCTAAAGGTGGAAATTCATTATACAAGATGGATTCAACATAAGTAGATTGGTCATTAACAACAACTAGATTAATATCCACAATGGAAGTGATTGGTGGAGCTTCAGGTGTTGTAGTTGGTTCTAATTGATTGAAGATGATATAATCATTGTCACCCTCATCGATTAAAATCATCCTTGGCTTCTTTGGTTCCAGATCAAAAATCATAAGTGTCAAATTGGCGTTCGGTGGGCACCGCATGTACATTTATATGACAGTTAATATCAAGTGCAGAAAAAACATAATGATGTAATGAAAACTCAACAGAAGGAGTAACACTACTAGAATTTTTCTCGAAAGGCTAAAAAAAAATTGTTCAAAAAATTTCGGGGTTAGAGAAAATGATCTGTTGTCCTTGACAATGGCATCAAAATTGATACGCGTCGAAGAGCACACCAATTCACTAGAATAATTATCCTAGAGTTTAATCCTATTTTATTTTCCAATTAATACTAGTATAGAAGGTTTGGTCCAACATGACATCGTTTATAAGATTGTTCTCTTTTATCCTGATTGTTTTTTGAAAGTATGTCTTTTTGGTATTTTTGAATAAGGAATAGAAAATAAATTCCAATTTGGGGGTCGGTTGTTTAAACTAGAATGAGAAATTGAAGTGCAAGTAGTAAAAGTTTGCACTAATGCAAAGGAAGGAAAAGACAATTCTAAGCCAAGAAAGTAAAGGAAGAAATTATTAGCTCACAAGATTATCTGAACAAAAAGTAAAGTGCTAAATTAAAAAGGCAAATTAAAAATAAGCATTAAAGAAGTTGTTTGAAATTTGGAAAGAAGGCATCGAGGCTTACGAGTTTCAGCACCTTAGCCCTTGTAAAAATAGGATCAAGTGATACACAACAATAAGATAGAAACATGTATGTGATTTATTCGTAAACAAAATCCAAGAAATGTACTCCATGTGAACCCATTAGTTATGGTACCAGTTCACGTATCCTTTTTTCTTCATCCTAAAGAGGAATTTTCCAAGGTCACATCTAAATCCTTGTCAAATCGATTTAGGCATTCTAAATCTCGAGATCCACTTCGCCTCCGCCGGGGTTAACAAGCGATTAAAATGATTACTTACTTCTTTTAAGTCAACAATTTATAAACTAAAACCATCCATCTAAATTAGTCATGTAAAACCCGATCTGATTAACACATAGCTAAGGGTCTACTCCCATCGCCTCGATAAGGGAACTACCCAATAATTATAGTGAGGAAGGAAAAACAAGGATAAAAATATAGGAAACCATATACCACAAATCCAAAATCTCTGAAGAGATCAAAGTGGTGACAATTAAATGACTTACTTTCTTTATCCCCCACTCCAAGAGAAAGAACGAGAAATAAAGAAGTTTAGATGTAGAAGAAAGAACTAATTTTTATTGCTTGGATGATCATAATACACTAAGAATGTAAGTAACATAACTTCAACTAAAAATGCAAGTACACAATTTTGGGACTACAAACTAAGACTCTATTACAACTAAGACTTGATGATCTTTTTCTTGTTGAGTCCTCCCTCCTTTTATAGGGAAATTAGGAGGGAAGAAACACTTGAGGTATGACTTTTTTGTGATGGCGGCCTCTTTGACTGGAATAATTTGTTGCTTCATGTGAAAGTAACATTCAACTGTTAGCCGCATTGATGATTTTCAATATTGGAATGGCCCTTATAAGAATTCTTCCACCACAAAAATATATGAAATTGGCCAAACTCCTAATCAATGGAGATAATTTTTAGAATATTGATTGCTTGCCCACAAAATTGAGGGGCTTAATATTGTTCTCCTCTTTAGTATTTGACCATGTGACTTCTTCAAGGTAGATTTCCACAACAGCAACTTCGAGCAAATTTTGCTCCCATTAAATGCTAAAAATCATTCCACAACATAGGATTTTATGTTAGGAAACTAAATTTTTATTCCAATGAGTACTTGTACATTAAATTATGCCTTGGGATGTGAGAGTTATGCCAATTTTGGTACAAAGTATATATTTAAATCAGACACTGCGGGAATTGTACAAAACATCTTTTATGAAAAATTAAACATGGAGTGATTGAGCCGTTTTCCTATAAAAAATAAGTAAATATAATTAAAAATCTAATTAAAGATAAAAATATTAAAATAACACAATTAATATAAAAACTAAGAAAATAAATAAAGAATAATGCTAAAAAGATATCTAAAAGATATATATAAAAAGAATAAATATACATTTATCACCTGTATCTTTTGCGTGAAGTATTCCATTACTATAACAAAGAGTAGAGGAGATAATGCGTCCCCTTAGAAAATCCTATTATCTCCTCTAAACATCCCAGCTGAAGTTCCATGAACCATGATATAGGAGCTTGTAATACCAACACACTATTTCATCCAGCTAATCCCAACACATTGTTTCATCCAGCAACATTATCCACCATAAGTTTTCCCATTTGACTCTATTGTAAGCTTTGGACACATCCAACTTTAGGCAAGCTTTTGTTCTCTCCTATATGATATTATAATCCAATAAAAACTCTCCTTCCAGTAGAGCACAATTACTAATGCTCCTCAATGCCACAAAAGCTCTTTGATTTTTAAAAATTAAATAGAGAAGAACTAACTTTAGTCTGGCTGACATATTTTTTGTAATAATTTTATATTATATCGAGAAGCATGCAATAGGTCTGAAATCAACAAATGATGGTGTCACTTTCTTCTTGGTAATAAGCACCATAAAAGAGTGATTCACCTGAATTACCATGTTACATCCTTCCAAGAACCAACTAACATATGCAACTAGGTCTTCCTTGATAATATCCCATGTTTTCTTTTAAAAGAAAGCATTGAAACCATCTGACCCTGGTGATTTGTTGTTGTCAATCCTCCACAGCTTCTTTGATTTCTTGTTCATTTATCTTCCTTATGAGAATATTATTGTGTGTGCATGTGAGCTTGAACTTCCACTCTATCACTTACTCTTAGAGTATAGCCATGAAATTTTTATTATATAAGGAAGTATAAAAATATATGGTTTGTTCCTCCAAGTCCTACTTCTTATTGAACACTCTGCTCCTACATCAACTAGCTCAGAGATAATATTGTCATTTTCTCTCCTTTACAAACTTGTATGGTAGAGTTTGGTATTCTTGTCCCCATCTTCCAACCATTTCTCCATGTAACTTTTCATTTATAATATTTCCTCCTCTTTCTTTAGATCAACTAACATCTGCCTTAACTCTTCATCTTTCTTTATCACCTTTTCATTGAGTGGATTAGATAGAAACTTGTCACTCACCTCCCTACATTATTTTTTGGTGTCCACAATCAGATTTGGAATGTTCACTTCAGCCTTAGCCCATCTCTTTAATGCCACTTTGGTGTTTTCCAACTTCTTTGCAAAGATGTACATCCGGATCACTTGTATCATCTAATTCTCCTTGATGACATTATTGAAACCTTTCCATTAAACATAATAGTTTAGAAACATGAAAGGTTTCCTTTTCTTCTTCTTCTCTCTATGAGGTGAACCATGATGGGAGCATGGTCACTCAGTTTAGATCCTCTAGCTTTCACTTGCACATTAGGAAAAATATTGTAGCCATTCATCATTTACCAATGCTCTATCCAACTTGCTCGCTATTTTGTCCTCCAAATTTCTCTCATTGGTCCATGTGAAGATATCTCTGCCAATCATTGGTAGCTAAAACAATCCAACATTGTCAATGGTATGGTTGAAATCATCAATCATGCATTTAGAGTTGGTCTTCCTCCTCTCTTCTCTACATGCAGACAAACAATATTGATGTCCCCAATCTCCAACCATGAGAGAGTGATATTTTTGGAAAGAGAAATGTGATCCTGACATAATCCCAGTCTTATCTGTACATCATATGGGCATAGATAGTTGTCACTGACATATGCAAACCCCTTATGTTCCTATAGTCCGCCTTGATATATTGATCTAACATCTACTCTATTGTCACATGCCATGCATTTTAATTTCATGCCACACGGAATCTTGGTATCGCGATATGCTTTGAATTAGAAACATTCTCCCAACCCTATGGGAATAAGTATCAAATACTATTCTTATTATCCCTTATTTTAGTTTTAACCACTGCAAATAGTGAGGGTCTCCTAATAGTGATCCAGTCCTAGATCTTCTTCTTGTTATTCCTATAACACCCCCCTTTGATCTTCCATAAAAGCATGGACATATTAATGGGGTTTTTGTAATATGGTATGCCTTGTCGGATCCTTTTTCTTGTTCCTCCTTGAGTATTCCTTCTCTCCCTATATGGTTATGTCCTCCTCTTTCTTATTAGACTTGCTCAATGCCTTGAGCTATTAGTTGTGTCTAGAATAGCTCCCACTCCGTGATCTTTGGGAATACCACTTTTCTTGTATCCCTTCTTCCTTATAGAGGATATGAACTCCCCCTCTTCTACTTCATCTCCATGAATGGATGATGCATTTGATGTTTGGCTCTGCATCTTAACATTTTGGTTCTTGTTCGATCTCCTAGGGGACTTTCCACTGGACTCACTACCATCAACATCTCTCCCCTTATCACTTCTATCATCACGCTTTTGTGGGTTAATGACAACAACTTCAAACTCTTCTCACTATGAAAAATATGGTCTTTAACTACAAAAAAAAATTGTAGCGAAAACCCCAAAATTTGTAGCTAAAAGCTTTGGCTACATTTATCCTTACATTTATAATATATAGCTAATACCCGTGTAGCTAATTATTTAGGCTACATTTTTTAAAGTTGTAGTTAGTTATTCCTCTCGCTACAAATTCATATGTAACCCTAATTGTAGGTAAAAATGTCCTTACACATAAACATGTAGTTTCAATTGTAGCCAAATGTATGACTACAATTCAATTTGTACCTATGATATGTAGGGAGAGATGGCATTGGTTACAATTTGTATTTGTAGTTCATGTATAGAAAAAATTAGCACTTGCTACACATGTAATTATAGCTAGTGTGTAGTGAAAGACACCATGTACTATACATACATATGTAGTGAGAGACATTATGTATCCAGTCAGTCGCTTGCCAATATAGAGTGGTTTTCAATAAGAAAACATATGAATGTTATTCAAGATCGAGTTGTGCTTATAATGTCACCAATGATACTTTTATTTATATTTGAACAATGAGTACACATGGGGAGGACATTAACCTGGCCCTTGTTTTACAATATGCATGGAAAAAAGACACATGAATACAATATCTTCTTCTGACTACATCTATCCACTACAGAGTATAAAGCACAATATAAAGAGGGCTCATATCCCTTAGTTCATCCACCTAATTCACAATGAGTTCAACAACCCTATGAATTTCATCTTTAATGGTGAATCTTCCAGTCCCAAACATGATAGAGGTATGTGACATGTCCTCATCAACTCCCAGAGCTCTCAACACATAAGACTGAGCACAAGAGTTGTAGCCTTTCCTATTGGCAACGTCATATAGAGGTTCATGTATGATTATTTTTGGTTGGCAAATCCCCTGGATCAGAACATATTGGCATTTATTCTCATACGTTATGTACTTTTGTATGTTGTGGATCTCAAGCGCCATCAAGTTGATGGTAGCATCCACTTTTGTGCGAACCACCATGGATATCTGCAATTTGGAACCTGTATGGAAATTTACTTATTTGAGAAATAGTTGTCTGCGCCTTCTTTTTGATTTATCCTGCATTTCTAGAACAATCTCTCCATTTAAGACATCATCTATCAATTTCTTAAATATGGATCTCTCAATATCCACGATTAAGCCAGAAATTTCCTTAGCATGCCCAGTCCACCCATCAAATTGGCATGCAATATCCTGAGTCAGAATAGAAGTAATTCCATCATCCTCTTCACTTTCAATGCATATACGTTGTAAGCTATTGGATTCCATCTGATCAATCTCCATGCACAGCTCTGTTAGTAGACGTTGGCCACTTGGGATCCTCTATGCCGCCCTCCTACACAGCCAAGAAGCAGGTTGAAGACATGTGTCTCCTAGCTACAACTTTTCAACCAATATCTCATTCACAATATCAAATATGAGCTTCCGGGGAGATCTCTCTTTATTCATCCTCAGTTCTGGGACATTTTCATAGACATCTTCCAGTTTTCTAGAACCGGCTGACTTTTTTTTCTCAACAACCAGAAACAGTTCAGAATTTATTGGAAACCCAGACTTGTGGAGCTCAACAGAATCCATCTCGGTTGTGCCAGTACTGAAGTCCTTGAGGAGGAGGCTAGATGCCAATAGTATTTCAGACACATACCTGTGATCTGGCTTCTGCATTTCACACAGTGATGCAATATGGTCACAAGCATCCTCCCTCCCATTTGGCTGACTTAGTTGCCAGAGTTTCTTAACTAGGATTTCTATATCTTTTATCTTGCTATGACTTAGTTCACCAGCGGGTTGAAAGGCAGGCGAACTCTCAATATTTCCAGCAACTCTCCAATCCTCTCCGTGATGGATATAAGTAGAAAGTCGAGGCTCTTGATATGCAACAAAGAAAAATAGAGGTGTTAAAGAAGAACCCAAACCTTACAGAAGTTTTTTGCACCAACATTTGACATTACAGAAATAACACAAAGAATACAATGAACAAATAGGTGGCACACTTGTAACCCTTTAATTCAATATGTTTGGAATTTTGACAATACGTAATTATTTAAAAAACCTAATGATTTGGAAAATAATTCTTACTCTATTGTTATTATCAACAACGAATAGCATTAATCATGTGAAAGGCAGGAACAAAAAGATTGTTTATTGATATTCAGAAAGTAACTATCATTACTTAAAGAGCTTTAGTCAACAATTACTTGATTTTGAAAGTAATTATTGTTGGACAGAGCTCTTATAGTAACATGGATTCTTAGTAAAATCAAGAACTGTTATTTTATGACCAGAGTCCTTATTCTGTTGCCTCATTAACAAAGAGCGCTTGGCAATGAAGGACTTGTTCGGTCAGGGAGAAATATATTAGTGACCATGTAGCAAGGAGGAAGGGTTTGTTGATATATGCAATTACAGAACGGTACTGGTCCTGGGTTACATATAATACATTTGGGTCTAGTTTTGGGTGCTATAAGGCTGGGTCCATATCAATTCTAGGTTGGATAGTTTTGCATAACCCCAGACACTTGTGAAATCAATAATCACATTTCGGACATCTATTCTTGTGAATTCACAATTTAGATGATTAACAACGAAACATACACAAACAAGAATGTAACACAACACTTATTAGCCCAATGTATTAGTGTTCCAGTACAATCATTTGTGTATGTCTCGACGTGCATAGTTGTGTGTGGACACATCATAATCCGACTCTATCAAAATTTAAAATTCATAAATCGGGCTGCCAAACAAATTGGTTTCTGGGTTAACAAATGTCTGGGTTTATGATAAAATGTCTAACTTAGAACAAATCTGGACCTGATGTTTCTATTATTTACTAAATAAAGAAGTAGACCTAGTTTTATAGTATGCCAACCCAGAACTAAATCTGGATCATGTAATTCTATATAACCGATCTGGACCTGATGCCTCTATTAATTACTAAATCTAGAACCATACCTAGTTGTATAATATTCAACACAGGAACTAAACCTGGATCATGTAATTCTATATATAAGGTATTAGAATGCAATTCAGTTTTGTGAATATACCCATGTCCATAAGGTATTAGAATGCATGTCAGTTTTAAGAAAATACACATATCCATAATGTATTAGAATGCATTTCAGTTTAAGCATTATGTTTGGAAACCTATATGCACGGGATGCATTTCTTTGCATGTTTGCTCCATTCAGATCCATATGCACTTAGTTTGGAGATACAACTAAGTATCACATTTCTTTACTCAATGAATAGCTAGTTAATAACTCTCAATTTTGACCAAAATTTAATCAAGTATGATAAATCATCCAATCTTTTTCCAAAAAATACAACACTTGGTTTTCAGAAACTTAAGTGTTCTATATGGCACCTATTTTGAAGATACAACTAAGTACCACATTTATTTATTCAATGAATGGGTATCACTCAATTTTGACAAAAAAAAATTATTGTTTTGAGAACTCCAATTTTGGAATTTTTCTCCAAATTTAATCAAGTGCAGCAAATCTTCCAATCTTTTTCCGAAACTGCAGTAAATGGGTCTTCTAGCTTCATGCCAGGGCTGAAACCTGCACCACTTAGACTCATTTTCATCCGTATATAGTGTTTGTTCCAATAAATGTGTTTAATATAGTCGTATATCTAAATTCATAAGAGTGAATACCTTCACCTTGTTCATATAAAGATTCTCTATATCTCACTTTCTTCAATGTTTGGTTGTGAATTCATCTTAATTGTTTCTACCTAAATATATTATATTACAACTGCATCAAATTAATCTGAATGTTCATTTATATAGATGTACATGCAAATATTGTATTTAATTTGATAGTTCAATTGAGCCTGCAGATTGCTATTCAAAATCCACGTAATAAATATTAAGGTTGCATAGTAGACTAGGATGAAGCCTGATGATACTGTCTGCTGACAGAAGGTAGCATAAGCACTTAGTAGTCTTATTACATGATTAGTCATTATACATGAAATGTGAATGGACTTCAATATATGTGTTTTTTGTAACTTGTATTGACAAATATCATTGTTCAATAGTGGAGTTATGCAATTGCCAATTGTTTTTCAATTAATCTCAAATGAAATGAGACTGTTGTATTTACTCATGTATATATACACAAATTTCTTATTAATCAAATCAATAATAAGAATAACTTGAAGCGTCTATTGTCATGTTTGTGTCCTATATTTTCTAAGCTTGTTATATTTTCTGCTGCATCTATATCCTGGTTGTTTTATATGATAAGCGAAATGGATCAATAAAGATTCTTTATTTTGGTTTTCAAAACTAATCATATAAACCATTATTTTGAATGATAAGTCATGAACAAAATTCACACTCACCTGATAACTTCCTACTTCGCATGGCAACTCAGAGTTGGGTGATGAAACGGGCAAGCTTGCCAAGCATGGAGTGACTGAAGTGTTTTGCAAACCTATAATCGTTTGAGAATATCCACCTGCAATGGTAAGTAAACTATATGAAACATAAAAGACATAAATAGAAAGGTCCTACTATACATATTGTAATTGACATGAAATGAGTTTTATATGCAAAAGCAAATGGGCATTAGATATTCCAGATTGAACCACATCAAAGATTTAAACAACCTGCTTGATTAGGATGGAATGGAATCTGTTTCTCATAATTTTAGTAATATTGAGTTGCACAGGTAGTAAGTTGGGTGCACGTTTTAATGGCCCCTACATCACTTGAAAGCGTTGATGGTTCAAGAAAACACTAGATAGGCTTGTATTCTATATTCAAATAGAGATCCTTAGACTCTGTAAAATAACATAACCACTAATAAGGTTGTTTTAGATATACATGTTTCACTCATTGCTAAAACAGAGTAGAAATGCCCTCTTTAGTAGCTTAGAATTTTGTAAAGGGGGCATTTTTATGAAGGCACGTTCCAGGATTTGAAGGCGCCTCCAAGAAGGGGGTATGCAAGCATACATGAAGTTATATACACTCATTTTGTAATCAAAGGTGATAACAAATTCAAATAGGATAGCAAAAATGTATTGTTTAACTTTCATTTAAAGATTCACTAACCTTAAAAAAGATATGCTTAAAGAGGAAAGTATAATCCACACCTCAAAGGTTGCAAATGTGAAAAATCCACCTAGTACAAGCTTCTCTCAGAAGACCAAGTCGACACTTCTTTCAGATGCAACATGGATAGTTGAATGACCATTGAGAATACCAAGGAACAATGGTTTATCACCTTCTCATTTTAGAGAAAAGAAGCTACAATCAGAGCTGTAAGATATATTCCTGATAGCAGGAATAAATATGAAAAATGTGAGCTTTATTTTACATATATGGAGCATATTTTAAGTAGAATATATGGCTAGTGAGTGAGCCCATATGAACCAATGAGAATGGCATGCTACCATCACACTAGAAGCAGTAAATAACATGTCTTTGGTGACAATGAAGCTTCATATAGATAATGTTACGAATTTTGGCATAGTTGTAGTTTACCTTGCCCAACACTTTTGCATCTTGTATCTAAAATCCAGAAACGGGCCTGCATTGCATTTTTTGAGATTGAAACATACTCAGTTTGAACTCTGAAACCCAATTTTATAGAATAGAGAGGCAAACAAATGGAATGTTAGTTGAGGCTGGTGACATTCAATTAATACCTGAAAGAATTTTTAGATGATTGGTAAAAGGTTAAAGAAGGATAATGTCCCATCTCATCTGAACTCATGCTATTGTATTTTGAAGGCTGAGCAGGTTCCATATCTAGGGGTGAGGTTGAAACTCAACATCTATATCCAACAGATGTATCATCATGTTCCACAGGACCCTGGACATGTCAATGTTGATGATCTGAATTGCAAAAGAGAGAACATGTATTATACCTCATTGATTATCAAAATGCGCACTGTATAGATGTATCATCATGTTCCACAGGACCTGGACATGTCAATGTTGATAATATAAACTACAAAAAATGTTCTATTGGTTAGCATTCCAAATTTATGCTAAATCTTAAGACGGTATGTAAAGCATTTTTATGCATTATAAAAGCTGTCATATTAAAATGGATACTTAGATATTGCAAATCTTTTTTTCTTAAGATATATCACTATATGTTCAACTATACATTTGTCATAAAACATTCAGATTTGTGTGCTACCTAACTGGTAGAAAAAAGATACATTGACAAAATGATACCCGCTGTAGTTCTATTCACTTACACTCCAACTTAAGGCCACAGTTTGAGGTACATGCTAAAATAATTTTGCACATGCTACAACTACAAGACACCCACCTGAAGATTGCGCCACTGTGAACTTTTCCATCGTACAGGATCTAGATCACTGATACCTGTGATTGTTCCCATATATCTCCTAACTCCTGATTCTTCAATCTCAAACATCATTCGGAATCGCATGCCTAGAGATACTTGTGCATACATGGTTTTGTTGTACTTTGCTAGAGGAATTACAAACTCTGAAGGACTTGCTCTATTTAGAACAGCACCAAGTCATTAAAAGTCAACAATTGAAGTTGTATGTAGATTCAAGAACGCATGGTTAGTTGGTTACCTTGGGTTGTAAAATATCGTAAATGGGCTATTATTTACTGCTGCATGAGCAGCAACAACAAGAAGACCAATATGCATGCTATCAGTAAACAAGACTGAAGATGAAAGAGCAGTTTGCTGTCTGTTAGATCGTCTTATGCCCAAAAGAAGTTGAGACTTTTCATCTCTAAGGATATGTATATGATGGGTTGAAGAAGGAAACACGTAAAAGTTATAGAATATGAATTATATAAAAAAAACTAAATCATGTAGACAAATATATAAGCCAACCTTATGAAAAGGACATAATCACCACCAACGAGACGTTTAGTGCTCACAAACACACTCCATCCAGTAGTTAAGAGGTGCCTTTTAGGTTGCCCTGATAATGTATGTGACAATACACAGAGAGCCAATATACATTTCTTTGTCAACAAAAAATATCAGTTGAAAAGTAAAACAGACATGAGACCATATGCATCTATATAAAAGAAAATTGAGCAATTCTTCAGGATCAATGTATGATCTACCATGTTTACCACATCCACATGGGTTGAGATGGGTCCTAGTGGGGTTTGAATCCGACTGCAATCATATGCCCACATAATCCTAAAAGATAAAATGGATGCACTTAAAATATCACCACTGCCTTGACTCCATCTTAATAACTAAGTCAGAACACAAAATGTTGCACTGACAACATAATAATATGATATATTTGCAAATAAATTTTTGTTTCTCCTAAACCATTATATCCAGGAACATCAGGCGCATTCTTTTTCATGGTACTAACATCCCTTTCAATGAAAACTTAAAAAGTCATTTCAGTTTACTCCCTCAAACACTTTTCTCCATCCTTTCAAATTGGTATTAACAATTGTTATTCTGTTTGTTAAGCCTGCTACAAGTTACAACCAGTCCAACTGAGAGTCGCCCTTGTCTGGATGCAAACTTGTGCATGGCAGACTTGGTAAGTAGAGAAATTTCTTAGATTTTACTACAATATCGGCAATATATATCTACCAATATCTTTGATTGCTTGTTCTAGGATAATGTTCCACCATTGGAGGCCCATCCACCATGACACCGCTGAGACAAGGAATTGCCTCCCATCAGAAAACCTGGGTCCCAGTCACCAAACCAACTACATCAACCCAGAATTACTCTGAAATCACAACTATTCACAGACCACCCCAAGTTGTCCAGCAATGAGCAACAGAAGAATGCATCACATTTTACCTGTAACCAACAATGGCACTTATAACAGTGTTGGCATGAGACCATAGCCTAGCATTAAAACATGTTTAAATCCTCTAGAACCTAATGGTATGAACAATTTTTGATACCAACCATTCTCCTATTTTTTTAACATTGAAGTTTGTTAATGAAGATAAAAAGTTTCTACTGTATACATATTACATATACATAGATACATTATATATATAAGGTAGTGTGCACATAGTAAACTACCTGCTTAAACAACTCGTACTATACTGATTAGGGCAATATATGGAGCATACTTTTACTTAATAAAACTTGTATTACATTGGGTAGGATAGTAGATGAAACTTAAAAATGAAACTCAGGCTCCTTGAAGTAGCTTCTTCATACAGGCCTTCCAATATAACTGCTAGTTCAAATTCAGAGAAGGGAACATGTTTCTTCATATTGTCCTTATGCTTCTTGTAGTCCTTACTCGATCGCCAAAATTTTTTTATGTAGGTGCAGACCCCAAGTGTTAATCAATGTCACCTATGACCCATCTTCCTGTCTCATCTTTCACAATGAATCTGCTGCTCTAGAGCCCTTGCTATCTAACATTTCGTCAGTGTTATGTGATTAAGCAGCTTAAGTCTAACATTCTGCTTCGAAGGCTCTATGGATGTTCCTCATCTGGGTATGAATATCGATAATCAATCTTGCTGCTTGCCATCCTTGATTCTAAAAGATGGTTGCATTTTGTACCTTCTAGACCATCAAATAGGCAACTAAAAATTGTGCCTCCCTGTGACTGAATCATCACCTTGAACAATGTTTGGGTTCCACAAATAGTAATTCCGGAAGAATGTTCCATAATAAATACCAAATGCATATGGATGCCCCTATCCTAGCATGAATCCATCCTTCTCGTAGCCTGATCTAGCTTTGTATTTCTTTTCCATGAAGGATGCCCATTGAATGTCCTCCTTTCTTGTAGAGGTCCAACTTGCTTTCTTAATCAATGAATAATTATATTCTCTTGTAAACATGATTCTGAACCCTTTATATCTTCTGAATAGTAATATATATTATTAGCAATCATTCATATGTCAAAAATATAAAACCAATCCAGAAAATGATGCTTGACTCATTTCAAAACATAAAAATATAGCAGCTTACAAAACAAAATGTAATAACATTACATTCAGGTTGGAGTAGATTATATTAAACATAATTTGAATACTTTGTGTACATTATAAATATGTGGTAGTTAATACATAATATTGATTAGTTCCACCACCTAAGAGTAGACAAATTAAGAGATAAGTCATTCACAAGAATTAACCTGAAATAAAGATCTGCATACAAGTATTTTTTTGTATGAACTGCATACACAAAAATAATCAGTGGGAAGAAATAGGTTGCACAACAACACTAACAAGGGGATACCAATCAATGCAAGCAAGCTAGTAGAGTAAGAAATGAGCATACAAATGTATTATTTGTAAAATAAGTGTTCACAAGAACAAGAATAAATTATTCTTAGACCCCTCTATTTCAGATTTTAGAAGCTCCAATTGAAGTTGCCATTACAAAAATAGTCTCCTTAGTTATTGAATGCTTGATAAAGAGGAAAAATCTCACCTTTTTTCCAAATCTGTCAATGCTAGTGCCATGTTATTCATAGCATTTTTGAAGTTTGGAGAGACAGCCAGACATCTGGTATAGAGTAAAATAAGCACAACTTCAGCAGGAATGCATATCTAATTTGTAGTGTCTAGTGAGATTGAATTTTAAATATTTAATATTTTAACAATAGTGAAAAGCAACATGAACCTTCCATAACAAGAGATTGCAGTCTCCAAATCTCTTTGACTCTAATATATGACTCCCATATTACAGTAAGATTCTGCATACATAGGGTTATGCAATGCAACGTTCTTGTAACAGCTAAGGGCCATATCAAATTGCAACATCTCCGAATACACCACCCCAAGGCTTTAGTAGGGTACATGGCTGAGATGAAGTCTTTGGGGAAGAAGAAGCATTACATGGAATTAAATTAAAATAAATGCAAAGCCTAAGTGACTTGAGAGTCTTGGCAAATAAAACAACACCTTTAAAAGCAATTACATCATAAATGAGCTTAGTTCACCTGGAGATTTTGTTGAGGGTCAAGGAGCTTCGGAATGTATGGTCACTCAGTTATAGCAGGAGGAGATGATTTATCTTGTGTATGGTGTAGCAGCCCCTGATCACAGGTCCAAGTAACTGGACAGTTGGTTATTGGTCAGAGAAGAAAAAATGCATGCAATAGAGGGTTAAGAATGCCAAGTTTGAATGCATGTCTTCCGGAGGAAATTAACAGTGTAAATCTTCCTTAGCTATATGGCTTTGTACTTCCATTGAAGATATTGCTGTAGAATCAACTAAATCCTTGGTCCTTTCATGGAAAATTCATGTAAGGTATTGGTATACAAGCTCCTTTCTTTGATATTATAAAAAAATCATGTAGACCCCTGAATTCATAACCTAAAAGAAATGAATAAATCTTTAAAGGTTAACAAGTTGAATAGATCACATCACTAAAAGAAGTGGAGGTAGATAAAACATAAAAGACTGAAAAAAGAAACTAAAGGAAGGGCATCCAGCAAATCATTATCTCCTATATTAGCCTTTAGCTCCATGAACCTGGAAGGCATTTAACACTGCAGACAGTAGCAGAAAATAAAAAAGAGATACGCCTACAACTCAATAAACCAGTAGACAAAAACATTTCTCAGCATGCTTGACCCATGAACTTAGGGACTGCAAATGGGCTAAGATGGTGTGGCAAAACCTCCTAAAAGACTACACGCCAAACATTTTCTACACCAAAAAATCGATCTTCAACCAGAACCATACATGCCACTTGTTCAGTAACTATAATAACATGGAAATCATTTGATGCATGGGAAATAGATAGCGAATGATCTATAAGAAATTTTCCTTTGAATTTAAAATCAAGACAATGCAATAATGAATGGTACTACAATATGTGTGACATCCACATTTATTGAAAACCAACTAAATATAATAAAGAATGGTTCACTTCTATTTTTACTAAATCCTATGGATTAATTTGATATGTGAATCTCTATGTTGATCAAATGACTGCTACTCTTGGTTTACACGTCTCCAAATGATTCACCTACAATGATGCATAAATAGTTCAGAAGTGCACTTTTAGTATTGAGATTAATTTATAAAATGTTACCTGACAATGAGTAATTTATTTGGCCAAGATATCACTGTCCCGATTACATCCTCAATGACTTGGTGTTGACCAAAAGGCCTAATCAACTGCTCTTGAGGTTGGATTGGTACAGTAATGGAAATGACAGCAAATGAGGACCCCAACAATGCTCCTCCTACGACATAAGTTGGACTTGTAGAAGTAACGTGTCCTCGTGCTACAATTGAATTCCCATCCTCAAAACTTAACAAGGAAACAACCTTTAAATTTATAAAGATTGTGTCAAACATTGTTTATACCTAAAAATCAGATTGAAAAAATTAATCAATAAATGTTTGGATCTAATAACCTGTCCTTCGGTAATGGGTGTTTCACTACTCGATTGATTTGGTCTGGGTAGTCTTTCATTGGTAGTCATTGTGATATTCTACAAAATAAATAGTTTACTATAAGAAAATTAATTTTATTCTGTAATCACATTATAAGAATTTGAAGATTTACCTCGTTCGGCTGAAACGAAGCACTCAGGTTAGAATTTCTCAACATCATAGCTTCAAAATTTTCAAAAATTTTCTTCATTTCTAACAACTCCTTTTGTTGAGCCTCGTATATCTGGGTATGAGCATCAACAACCAGTTCTAAGTCTGTGAGTTTATTTTCATATACATTATGAGACACATGAATCACATGTTTCACAGGAATCTTCTTTGGGCCCAAAATATGATCAAATATCTCATCTTCATCGAGATTTTCATCATTACTTGCAAGTGCCGCATTCATCTTATCCCAAATACAATATTAATGAGAATATTTTCATTAAATAAAAATTAAATCTGTTAAATGATTTCTTACAATCAATTCTGCAAATTTTGCATCCACAATAGTACCATCCTTCTTCAAATGGGTGGCCTTAAACAAGTCTAATCTGCTAACATTGCCACCAATTTTCTTTTCTTGTAACTGTTTGTAACAATAGCAGCATATATGAGCATAGTAGTAAGAAATTTTAATGCACATTTCAACCAGAAGATAACTCACATTAGCCTTCATACAAGCATACAGTGTTGATCCCGATGTATGTCTTGTCATTATGAACTTTCTGCTCATAACATTTTTAGCACTCCTTAACTACATACAATGCATTATAATATAATTATATGCAATATACACTATTAAATTCTACAAAATTAAGGAATAAATTGTTTTACCTTTCCATCGTCAGAATCCCAAAAATTCACAAGAAATTTCCATTGATCAGGATCAACACGGGAGGGGCAATCATTAAGTCGGTCAGATTTTTCTTTGTGCCGCATGTAGTGGTTTTTTTTAATATCCGCTTTGAAGTTTCTCCAACAATCCCTCACTGTTTGCAAAACTGAATTCTTCCCCTTTATGTCGATAACAAACTTGGTCTATAACAAAAGAATAAATTTTAAATAAAAAATTCACAACATTGTATTATATCTCTAAGACTAGAATTACCTCCACATAATTCCATATAGCGGTTTTATTTTCCACAGGTACTTATCGCCAATCAAGATAGTTTAATGGTGTAAGATCAGAATTTCTAGCAACAGTTCCCAAAAAAGAAGACAGGTCATTCTGATGTGGTCCTATTGGATCTCCATTCTCATCCAAAGTAATTGACAACTTTTTATCCCCTGTCTTACCCCATAATCGTATACACTTAGAATAGCCCCTTGTTTTTTTATTTGTATCTCCCCCTACAAAATCATGAATATGATGCAAGCATTTACAAGGATATACATATTATACACATATAATTAAGTATTAGTTTGTGAAAAATATAATGCATCTTCATATATAAATTTTCTTACCTTCACTCTGCCCAGGATCAAAAGTAGGAGACTCAGCAACAGAGTGTTGATCATTATCTTATTTATCAATTTCAACCTCTTGATTGTTACTGACATCATTTACCAAACATTGCATACTTGCTTTTATAGGAACTCCTTGATGACTTTTTTTTTCTAAGTGTCTTTTAGAATGACTTTCTTCTCTAGCATTATTTGAGTTTGCCACCACATGACTTTTACTAACGGCACCAACTCCATCATTTGACACAGAAGATTTTTTTTTCTTTTGCAAGTTTCAAAGAAGAACTTCTGTTGTTATTTGCAGCTGATACCACCACGGTTTTACGGTTTCTAAGTCCTTCTTTTGCATTTGAACACCCCCAATCAGCATTTATCGAGCCAAGATACACTCCTTTTGGTCTTTTAGAAGTACCTGCAACTAAAATGATGATATGAGCGATTCTAAGAAAGATATTCAATGATGTAATTTTTTATTTTACCTGTCATACTCCCATGAGTTAATCCTTCATTGCAGACATCATCAGTAAGTGGAGACAATAGCTGACTGCATCTTTTCATTCTCCTAAATAGACAATTGATATAAAAAATATTTAATTACAAACTGAAATCATGGCATACATTCTCTAATTGTGTTCCTCAAATAAAATTAAAAATTTCAATAATATTTTAATTTTGCTGATGAAGCCAACATCCAACAAGCAAACTCATTAAGCAGATTAACCAAAATATATAATTATGTAAAAGAATAAATGATCATTTTATAAATAAAAGGATAACATGAGTGTTTCTAGTAATTGACCCAACTAATAAAATAAAAAGAGTTACATAAGATCAATGATGGGGATCATGACCCTCTTCATAAAAGGTCACACCCTCCATGTCTTCTCTGACTAAATTAACGACATCACAAACGTCACTTAAGATATCTTCCAAATCACTTAGAGATTTATCTTCTGACAAGAAGGTTCCATCCATGAAATTATCATGAATCTTCTCCTCCATGTCATAAGTATCACGAGGTGTAGTGTGCACAACAAAACTCTAATTTTTTTGACTTATGTCTTTCACATAAAACACTTGTTGTGCTTGGGAGGCCAATGCAAATGGATGATCAGTTACATCAATACGTTTTAAATTGACCATTGTGAAGTCATTTTCAAAATTTGTGATGCCTCTATTTGCATTGACCCAGTCACATTTGAACAATACAACTTTGAGTTGCTCGTAATAACTAATCTCGAAAACGTCCCTTAACACCCCGTAGTACGTAACCTGACCCGTTAGAGGATTTTTGTCCTTGGAGCTGGCAAAACTTTCGATCTGAACGTTCACCATAATTCCACTATTTTGTGTTTTCCTGCCACATTTTCGATCCTTGGTGCGAAATCTATAACCATTTGTTATATATCCCGCATATTGCATCGTCATTTGTTGCGGTCCTCGAGCCAACACTAAAAGGTTTGGTGACACAGTTGTCAACTTTTCCTTCTCCTCAATCTGAAAATATTATGAATTTTATTATTTATATATATTTTTTATTTTGCTAATGGAAATAACTTATTTAAACTTACATGTTTCTTAAACTATTCATTGAAACTGTTCATATGAAGATTATTGATTTCCCATTGTTGTGCACGTGGATTGATTTTCTTCAAGTATCAGATGTGCTCCCTACTAACAAACATGTGTGATACACCTAGATGTAAATATGAAAGTACATAGTGAAAAGTAAACAATGATCTTACTTCACGTATGGATCAACTGCATCACAGTTTGCCAAAATATATTGATGCGCAACTTTGAGCATTGTGCTATCAAGCATAATAGGAGTCTTCTTTCCTAGACGACGCCCTTTATGAAATAATATAGACCACTCTTCATCATTATCCATATCTTCATCTTCCACATCATTTCTAGACAATTTAGTGAACCTTGTCTCAACTCCTGAGAGATATCTCGAACAGAATGTTAAGCATTCATCAGCCAAGTAACCTTCTGCTATAGAAGCTTCTGCAGCAGCTTTATTTCGCACATATCTTTTTAAAGTTTGCAAGTGTCTACATTAATAAGAAGATAAAACTCTATAAGAACAACACATATGATCGAATGCAAAGTCTGAACAAATTTAATTGTTAGAAAGATTACCTCTCCACAGGGTACATCCAACGATAGAATATCGGTCTGGCTATCTTCGATTCTTGTGGAAGATGAATGACCACATGCTCCATCACATCAAAGAATGATGGTGGTAGAATCTTCTCTAGGTTACAAAGAGTCACTGCTATTCTGGATTCCAACTTCTCAAAAGTATTTGGATTTATGACTTTAGAGCATAAGTCTTTAAAAAAATTGGACAACTCAATTACAACAGATCTAACATTTTTGTTGGGCAACGCTACTTGTAAAGCTAACGGGAGGAACTGTTGCATCAATACATGATAATCATGACTCTTCAATGCCATTAACTTTTTTTCTTTGACGCGTGCATTTCTAGCTATATTAGAAGAATACCCATCAGGAACTCGAGCAGACTTCAACAGCTTACAAAATAATTCTTTTTCCTCCTTCTTCAAAGTAAAACATGAAGGTGGGATGATATTTTTATTTCCATCCTTGATAATGTGAAGTCTATGCCTTATGCCCATCTCTTCGAGGTCATATCGAGAATTTTCAGTGTCCTTTGATTTCTCCATTCCTAGCAGTGTGTGAATCAAACTCTCACATACATTCTTTTCTATGTGCATCACGTCAAGATTATGACGTAAAAGGTTATACTTCCAGTATGGCTGCTCAAAAAATATACTTTGCTTTCTCCATTTGTACGGTAAATTATCTACATCTCTAGTTTGATCTAGAACTTGACTTCCAGACAACATCTTAGGAGCACTTCTAAATTCTTCTTTTCCGTCAAATGATGAAGCATCTTTACGAAATTTATGATCCATTGGGAGGAACCTCCTGTGACCCATGAAACATGCTTTCTTACTATATGGTAGTCTCCATGAGCACGCATCTTTGTTGCAGAAAGGACATGCAAGATACCCACTAGTTTGCCAACCAGATAGATAACCATATGCAGGAAAGTCGTTTATCGTCCACAGTAAGGCATCATGCAACTTGAAAACTTCTTTACGATCAGCATCATAAGTATCCGCACCAGCTTCCCACAATTCTTTTAACTCCTCAATCAACGGTTGTAGGTAGACATCTATGTCCATTCCCGGTTGAGATGGACCAGGAATAATCATCGACGGGATAAAATTGGGAAACTTCATGCACAACCATGGTGGCAAGTTGTACGGAATCAATTCGATGGGCCAAATGCTATATGATAGACTCATGAGGCCAAAGGGATTAAATCCATCGGAAGTTAATCCAAGGCGAACATTGCGAGAATCAAAAGCAAACTCAGCATGCATATTATCAAACGTCTTCCATGCTGGAGAATCTGCTGGATGTCGTAGAATCCCATCCTTGGTACGACTTTCATCGTGCCACCGCATTAGGGGTGAAAGTTTCGAACACATGAACAATCTCTTCAACCTAGGAGTCAAGGGAAAGTAGCGCATGACTTTACAAGGAACTCTTTTCTTGTTCATATGAATGTTTTCTACACCAACTTCGTCAATTTTGATTTCTTTATATCTAGAAGCACTACATTTCAGACATGAAGTCTTATCTGCAAAATCCTTTCGATACAAAATGTAGTTATTTTTGCAAGCATCGATTTTATCATAGTCAAGTCCAAGGTCCCTGATTATTTTCCTAAATTCATAATAAGAGTCGGGCAACGTATCACCCTCTGGAAGCAATTCCTTCAAAATCTCAAGCAGCTCAGAAAATGACTTATTACTCCAATTATTGACACATTTTATGTGAAACAACCTCACAACGGTGTACAATTTAGAGTACTTCTTACTTCTAGGGTACAATTCATGTGCTGCAATCTCTAACAGTTTGTAAAATTTCTCAGCTTCTGCATCATCAACAAATACAAATTGATGGTTGTCGTCTTCCATATTCTCTCCTTCCTGTGATACACCATACGCATCATGCAACATGTCTCTCATGTCATCTTTGGGCGTGTCATTTTGTATTTGTGAATCCTCAGAGCTATCAAATGAACCATCACCGTGAAAATTCCAATTTGTGTAGGTGGTCAAGAATCCATTCCATAACAAGTGTTCAGTTGCGACTTGTCGATTCTGCCTATGCACATTTAAGCACTGCTTACAAGGACATAAGATAGTTCCATCCCTGCTGGATTTTGAAAATGCATGCTCTATAAATTTAACCACCCCAAGTAAATATGTTGTGCTTGTTCAGTGTTCCTCATGGATCCAAATTTTATCTATCATGACTACCTATAACAATTAAGAAAAAAAAGGATAAGAATACAAAGTATTAAAAATTGTTACATAACTTAGTTTCATAACTAAAGGCTCCTATATAAACTGTTCATTAAGATGTTTTGTAACTCTGCGCTATTGTACATTCCCATAAGTTATGTAGTTTTAGGTCATTGATCATTTGAAGTACAACAATTCTAAAATTTAAACAAAATTCTCAATACTTTTTCCATGGTAATAGTCAATTGTAACCCAACCAAAAGTCCCATATAATCCTAGTATACAACTCAAACACATATATGACATGTGTGGCTCCTTTTGTTTAGAAACAATACAACACAGAAACAGAATCATCAGAATATAGTAAATACCAAATATGCTCTACATAACAGACATAATTTTAATGCTCTATAATCTAGTCGTCATACGAAATTATGTGAAGTATATGTATCTTGGTCCTGACTATTTTTCCATTCCCAGTAGTTTTGCCACAACTCTCCCTGGTTCATGGGCCCTCTGAACTAGCAAAATGTTGATTGTCATATTCAGTTTTCTGTTCCAGTTTTGACATCATCGTAACTTAGCAATATATTCTAGGTGTTTACGACATTGCTTGAAAATTTCTTCCCTCTTCTCCTCTCGAATACCAACCCATATCCCTTATTCTAGCTCCAGACTTCATGGACTGCCAACACCTGATTTCATAGACTGCCGAAGAAGGGGCAATGTAAGGATTAACCAAAGAAAAATCAAATGCAGAGAGGAGAATGACGCGGTGGGTGCAACTAGCTCAGGAAGACCCCTCCCCAAATTCATGTTTTTATGATTTCTCATACCCGTCAAATCACATACAAAATGCAAACATAGGACTCACTCTCCATTCTGGAACCCCCATGCCCTATTACCGATAATGTGAAGAAAAATGACCAGTTTGGATGCAAAACGAATTCAATTAAAGGCCAGTTTGGTAGGGTGTAATTGTAGTTCTTAACATTCAATTGGCTATTTTTCAGTTGTATTTTTTATTTGGGTAGTTGTGTTGGTGTCTAATTCATTGATTTGTAGTTACATTCACCTTCACTTTTTGACCCAAAATCAGTGAGTTGGTGATGCGCCCCTTTTAGGTGCGGTCGAGTGCAGAGCGACCTTTCTGTCATTTTGACGGTGCTTTCCTTCTATGCTACCTTTTATTTGTGTTAATGACAACCATTGGCCACACGACACCAGTCGAAGATACCTATTGTGGTAGATTTTACTGAGATCACCAGTTACTGTGTGAATTAAGTCACGTACCAAATATATGGGAGCATAAATGTGGAGTTTATTACGCATCCTACCAAATAGAAACATAGCAGTTTGAAACATAGGATTATGTTTGATCCGTTCTTAAATTCTTCGAACTACACCAGAGCACATCATACCAAATAGGGCCTAACTGCAGCCGACAACACCCAACCAAATAAAATTTTGATATGAAAATTGGACATTTAATTGTAATGAATTGCAGCTACCTCCTACTAAACAACCCCTAATCGAAACCAAACAAGCATAGTGGATAGGCTATGCTACTCAGATTAGTTGGGTCTTTTTAAAAATAGTAAGAAGTTGAATATTATAGATACCTTGCAGCGGAGAGGCTCGGCTCAGGGGAAGTAGTAGCTCCCTAATTAGTATAGTTGTTGCAAATTAATGGATTTGAGATTCCTACTATTAAGACTTGCTAATATTAAGTGTCCATAGTGAGATATAAAATGAAGAAGCCCCAAACCACCCTTCTAAATTGTTTGAAATTTCCTATTAAGCACTTGATTTTGAAGATATGTCCTATAAAATTTCCATAGATGTATATTTATTGCAGCATATCAATTTGAATTACTGAAACTGCCTCTATGGTCAGTTGATTAAAACTTCAATCTTCTCAGAAGACAACCGCCTCTATGGCTTCCCTTTTTTTAGAAAGCACTAGTGCCCTTACAAATCAGGTGTTCATTTCATATAGCATGGTGGTGGTGGTGGTTTGCAGTAAAAGGATATGTTGTTCTTACCAATGGAAGAGCCACATAAAGGCCAGGTGAGGCCTGTGCCTCACCCACCTTTTCGGATGAAAATGAATTAGGCAGTTAGAAGGAAGTTTTAATAGCTAATACTCATTTGTCGAGTGATCCTACTGCAGAAAACTTTGCTGAATGTAGACAGGAAATTGGGGGAGCCGTTGTTTCGAAGACGAACCTTGCTTTGCGTAGTCGGGTCGGAGGCTGGGAGGCGGCCGTCGAAAAGTGAAGTCTGTCGTAGGGAGACTCAGAAAGGGAAGTCCGTCGTGGGGGGGGGGGGGGTCGATGGAGGCACTCGGCTGCTGGGCTGCTTGGCTGCTTGGTGGCTGGGCTGCTTGGCGGCTGGGCTACTTGGCTGCTGGGCTCTGATCGGCGGCTGGGCTCGGAGCAGCGACGTCCGGGGAGGCAGGCAACAGTTGGGAGTCGGCGATCGGGAAGCAGTGGTGATGAACGAGACTCCTTGGCTTCATGTGCCAGGGTCACGCGGGCTGGGATATGCTCAAACGGTTTCACAATGTACGGGCATTTACGGGGGAGAGATCGAAAGAGTGCATGATTTTTTCCCCTTTAGTCTCTGGCCTTTTGTTACATTTTTTTATACAATTAAAACGAGTAAAAATTTGTAGCTACATCTTATTTATTGAGGTGGCTACAATTATTTAAGTTACACAATTAAATTTTATAAGTAAAAATAGCTCTCTCTACACATAAATTAAATGTAACTTAAACAATCGTAGCTAAATCATCTTTTTGTTGTAGTGTCTCTAGCTACCTAGTTCAACTCTAGTTGGTGTGTGACTATCCTCCAGACCTTTGTTGTCAGTTGTTCTTGGGATTCTCCCACCTTCTTCTTCTCACATTGATCATCTGTATGACCAAGCGATCTTCATCCAATTCACTTTGGGGGAACATGCTCATACACAATCTTCATTGATATCTCTTCTCTATCTTTCACTGATGGCCATACCATGTTGTTGCCTTGCTCTCTGCTTCCAAACTAACAAGTACTCATGTCGCTTTGTCAGCCTCGTCAACAAGTGGTCATTGATATGTAGGACATGCCCTACTTCAATTATGATAACACCGACGACCCTTCTCATCCACATCCTCCCTATTGACGGGATCCCTATCCAGACTAGTGTCAAGGATAACAGATCACGCCTCAACTCATCCCTATGTTGACAAGATTTTGTGATGAGAAACTTCTTATCAAACCAATGAGGTCTATCCTCCAACACCATATGCTTGTCCTTGTCATTCGAAAACCACACCAAGAAGATGGTTTTTCCCTTTGAAATTAGTTCATACTCCCCCTTGGGTCGACATGTTTTATTTATCCACACATTCATATGGGAAAGAAAGGTCTTTTTCCTAGGACATACACCAGCACGGTGAACTCCCATATATCCTTCATCCTAATGTATTCCTCTTCCTCCAAATTGACATAGACCTAACCATTCTCTGTTATGGGTTTTGAAACTCCATCTCCACTTTGCTCTTCATCACACAGAGGATCTAGGTCCACACTTTCCTCTTTCAAGTCCTTCTTCATCACCCTTAGTGCTAGGGCTCATTTGTCCGTGAGGGTTTCAAGCTCCCTCCATCTTGATCTAGTCTTTGTTGTCGAGTCTATTCTCTCCTTCCCTTCTTTCACTAGGGTTTTTGAGGGTGTTGTCATCTTGTGGGTGGATGGTGGTTGCGGGTGGTCAGGTTGTGCCTTGGTGGTGTATTCCTCTGATAGGGATTTTCAATGACGTGTTCTCCATCTCTAGGGGCCACAGGTGCAGTCGCATTCATGATCGCTAGCCCTAGGGAGAGGGATATATATACATATATATTATTCAAACGCACACCCTTCCTTTTCATTCTTAGTTGTAGTTACATGCCTTAAGAACACCATTATCACATTCCTTCAATGCATTACACTTGTTGTTAGCTATACACCTTAGAATTTCTCTACCAAGATATCACATTTAGTATGTGTTGGAATTCGATTTCCAATTTACTAAGGACAATTTATTTTGATTAGGAAGGGGTAAGGGCTCACATTCCTTGTACCCATACCCTCCCATCACATCCCACTCCTCACCCTTTGAGGACATCCATTATTACCTCATATCTTTAGGATGGGGTTGGCAAACTAACCCTTCTAGGGAAGGTCCTAACCTGGGGTTCCTGGCTTCTAATAGGATGTTAGGCTTTCTAAATACAACATGACCCCCAGTTTACAGTTATGCCTCCCCCATAGGTATTTTCCCATTTTTGGGTTGATCCTCCCCCCACATGTTGGGACACTTCCCCTAAAGGTGAGTTAAGGTTCTTATAATTTTTATTGTGTAACCACTAATTACCTATGTTTGATATGTATATGTATATATATATATATATATATATATACATACACTCACGCACACACTCCAAACCCTTTACATGTATAATGCATGGATTACTCCACATAATTGCATGCATGGGAAACTATGGTATCTAATTTATGGTACCCAGAATGGATTACCCGACCCACTTCTATTTTCCTTTTCACTTTTCCCTAATTAGAGTTGGCTTGGGTAGGTTTATTACTTCATCAGTACAATCCCATTACCCAAGATTAGGGTTTAGGGTTAGGGTTAGGGACTATACAATGTAATTTTAAGTTCTTATAATTCCCATGACTCACTAAAGTTTTCATATCCTACTAAGATGTCCTAATAAAGTCTTTCATGAATGACTTGTTTATATTCACCCACAATTATGCCTTTTTGAGGTTCACCCGCACTATAGAGAATACCATATAACAATGAAACATTTTCCATAACCGTGTCATTATTTTAACATTATGTGTAAAGTAATTGGTAGAGGATGCCTTAATCCTACTTCTTCTCAAAACCCTAACTTGAGATGAGGAGGAAGGGCACTTTATCATCTATAAAGAAATGATATGAGAAGAGAATGGAACTAGAGATGAGAAAACTTAAGGAAAAAATTATTTATTTCAGCAAACCCTAGGTTTTGTCTAGGCATGTATCACATTGTCTTAAGGAGTCCTTGTATATCAACTTAATGGTGTGGAGGAAAATTTTGCCAAACCAAAAAGTCATGATCCTTTATAGAAACCATTATCCTTAGAGTATTCCCTAAAATGTTTCGTATAATTCTATTGATTTCATAAAATTATCAACTATAAAATATTATTTGATAAATCCGAGCTCTGATACCAACTGTAATGACCCCCACTTTTGAGTATCTCCCAAATAAGAGAGACAATAATATCGAAGGTCATTACCTAAAATTTATAGGATCCAAATTTAATAATTTAAAAGAATAATTGCAATTTCCATTAACTAAACTTAAATTGAATGCAAATGTTTAAACAATATTCATGTAAGAATTAAATGAATTTTTAAAAGGAAACTAACATATGTATAAGAAGAAGTACTAATATTACTAAGTAACCCTCCTTGGTATTAACTTTAACCTCTTCAACTGATTTCATATCAATCTCCATGTCTTTATATCTTTATGTATGGAAATTGCCTATACGACCAACAACTAAAGCACATATCAGTATATTGATATACTCAATACATGGTCCATACAAAAGTGTGCATATATAATAACAAGATATATTGCTCTACAATAAAATATATGTACTCATATTTTCATGTACATAAACCAACACATGTTTGTCATAACACCTTGGGTGTAATCACCTTTATCTATCCATCATTGGACTTAGGTGAACTACCTCATAGTAGGTCTAACCCTAGGTTTATATTATCATAGTTTCTTTATATGATACTAATATTGGCCTTATTTTTAAATGAAATTAAATAATCATCCAACAGTTTATTATTGGATTTACTTCTGAAATCATCTGAAAACACACTGACAATCAATATGTAAAGTATTCACAAGATAACCATGTACCTTCATCATGAAGAATCCATGCAATCTTATACATATACCTCAAGTGTTTATAGGCAATCCAATCAACCAGGTGTATATGGGGGAGGGGGACTAAGAGGGGATCCTCTGCTCACTAAATTTGATGGATAAACCCATTTAATCCATACATACTATCAAGTGTGATGGATTAGGTGTATGTTTTTTTCTCATACGAATGGTACACAAGGACAAAGTAAAGCAACAAAATTAAATGTAATGACTATATTCATTTTTCATGTTTATATAATAATATCCTCCCATTAAGGGCTTATATGAAAACATCAAGTCTAATATTTAGGCAGAGGGAAGTCCAAACTATCTCAATTCTATCGCCGAAGGGGTTGGAAGCAAACTATCTAGGTCCATGTCATCATCTTGAGTCTTCCATATTATTTCACCTAAGGGGTTGGAAGCATACCCCCAAGAGAAGACAAAATGGATGTTGTAAGGACAAAATTGTGGTATTTGCATATAAATGGGGATTGAGCACATTATGCAATTTGGACATCAAATATAATAAGGCTTCTCATCCAAGAGGATAAGTACCATACAAGTGGACGATATCAAAAGAAAATGAATTTCAATAACATGATAATCAACAATTACACTTTTCATTATTCAAACATAAGATGTGCCACAAAATCACACCTAATAATTTAGGGCACATAATCAATCTATAATAATGATAAACATGCATGAATGTGAGATAAACATAGCAATAGAGAAATATAAATAAACAATGGAAGCCAGGGCACATAACCCATTAAGTGATAGAGTAAGTGACCGGCCTTAATCACACGTCCTAAACAGTGCAGATCTAGAGTAGTCAAATTGTTAGATTTATAACCCAACACTTAGGTCCTTGTAACTATTATACGGGGTCTGATGTAGTAGATCGGGGTCAAACCACAGGGACAAGGTTGGTAACTATTAGGAAAGTATAACCTTAGACTCAAATACACCAAATGAAGGGGTATATTAGGGTGGTGTTCCTTATGGTACAATGTTACTCCAAATGAAGCAATAAAAACAAGACAAGGAAACAAAAAAAGAGAATAAGATCAAACAAGAAAGATGTAACCAAAGTATGGATGGAAACTTGGATTGGGTTTCTCCTACTAATATCTCCCACCAACATGCAATACTCACACCCTTTGGTATACCCTTATCAAGCTTACAATAAATCATCATGTATGTCTATTCCCTCCTCTCTCGATCTTAGGATATATCTAGATTATAAGGTTGTCTCTCTCCCGAGATGGAAAACAAACAATCACCAAGCAAACCATATGATCATAAGCTTAAGCATTCCAAAATTTTCATGTATTCATGCAACTCCATACCACTTAGATAAGATTAATACTACTCTTTCAAAGAATTAACAACCATACATCACAAGCAGGTAGCTAATCATGCAAGTAAAGCATTTAAGGAAAATAGTATGGAGATAACCATTGCTAAGAATTTATATATATATTCACAAGGATGTAAGAATATATATATTGGGAGAGCCTTAGTGGCTACTCCCAACCCAAGCAAGATGTTTAGCCACTCATGTTAACGGGAAGCATAACAATGCTATAAAAGTGTAGATACATCTAGACAAATGAAGAGGGGGGAGGTACAATGTGAATGAGGTGATAGATCTAAAGAAGGAAGGAGGCAATACACCAATGGTACTTCTTAAGATCTAGATCCAGTGTGGGCGTGGAAGAGGACAACTCCTTCTCTCAAAGAAGTGGATGGAGGATCTTCTCTCTCCTCCAAATTTTTCCTTCAGAGATTCAAGACCAATGGAGATGAGTGAGGGTGGCTCTGGAGTTGGGCATCACTTCATCCTCTTGATGATACCCCTCTTTTAGATGGGGTCGGGGCCTATTTATAGGCGCCACCCACCGACTTACTTTTGTGTAGCGGTCGCAACTGATGTCTCAGTTGCACTCAAGTCATGGTAGGGATGTTGTTTCAGTCACTACCAAGTCTCAGTCACGACGGTGCTCTGGTCGTGACAACTTCTTAATATCCATGTCTATCTTGGTCACGATTGTTGTTGTGGTTGTGACTGTTGTATCGGGCGAAACCTCAACAAGGGCCTAGACCACTATGCATAGTTGTGTCATGAAGGACAACCACTAAACGTCAGTATGTCCCAGTCAATACATCCATGGATTCATTGCACTCGGGATGGTTGTCTGCATGCAACTATTACAACTGTAACAAGGACGTATTGGTAGCGACCGCTGATGAGTCTACATGGATCAAGTAAAGGTGTTAAGTCAAATCCAAATGTTTTTCAAGATCATTAAAGAAATTGGGATAAATCACAAAAAGGATGTTATAACAGAAACAAAATGGGTACAAAAGTTCATAAAATGAAATGTTATCAACTCCCCCAAACTTAGAATCTAGCATGTTCTCAGGCTAGTAAATATAATCAAATCATCGAGTGATGAGAGATAGATTTTTTCTTTATGATAACAAACCATTACAAAATTATCCTATCCTTACAGAAAACCTTTGTGACATGCTTGGTTCAGTTCCTGATATTTATCTCCCCCCTATATTTCTAGAGTTGAGTGACCTTATACCCTTGCCACTGCCTTTTGTAGTAAAGGATTCTCCCTCGTAATGACCTTCCTACCCTTAGTTTCTGGCTATACATGTAAATGGTTCCTGCAAGGGGTAGCTTTTGCACCCTAACTTTATTTTGATTGGGTCCTAACTATTGTGTTGGGAAAGGAAAGGTTTGAAATTTTTCTTGCATTCCTCATCCTGCCTCAACCATGATGTTGTCGTAAAAACAATGCCCACTTTGGACCCTATTTAGTTTCAGGTGGTTCTGTGAGGTTCACTTCAAAATGTAGGTGGGTAAAATTGACTTCCAAATTCCACTTTCAAGAATGACATATATGCATTCTTGAGTGCAACAATACACCAGACATGTGGGATCCTTCGACATCTTTTCAGGGCACAACTCTCATGATTTTATCTCTTTTTGTATTTTCATTTTGCTCTCAGGCTTGGGAAAAGGGTTAGAAGGATTTCTCAGTGGCCAAGCCTCTTTTCTACCCAATGCGGGGATATTTGAAACTAGAAGGGGCAGCGATTTCCATCTTGTGGAAGATTTAGACTTTCTAGCTAGTACCTTCAGACTAGAGTGATTGGTTAGGAGTGTGGATGGTATAGTCCTCCTTATTTCCTGGGGTTCCATGGATTTAGGAGTGTTCTTCCACTTTACATAATGTTTTGTTGTAAGAATGAGATAAGATCGTATTGTTGTATGAATTAGCAGCTCATTTGCACTGCTCTAGAAATTATTACACTACAACGTAGCAGGAGGACAAACAAGTCTAAAAATGGAGTTATTGAATAATCTTTGAAGATATAAAAACTATGAACTATAGCTCAAATTTTTTTAAATTTTCAAAATCCAAAATTTCCTACAATGTAGGTGTAAAAGTAAGAGTAAAATAAAGTAAGAGTTTGTACAAGATTTTTTAAAATTGGAATTCAAAAATTGGAATTGAAAGTGTAGTGACAAAATTGTACCTCTCATGTCCGTTTATAACTCCACCCCCGAACTTATCATTCACTCCATAATGGAGTGTCAAATATGATGGTTTAGGTATAAACGAGCTTATATTATTTTTGTTGATTTTTAATGATTTCCCATTTTGATTACAACAATATATCAGTGTAGCCTCCTCAGAGAGCATGATATTTTTCATGTTGTAGGCTCTCCACTTTCATCTCTCTTAGTGCCAGTGCTTCCATCTAGGCTAAGCAATAGAAACCACAATCATTGAATAGGTGCATCTACTGTGGAGTTCTGTGGAAGAACAATATTTTCTTGAATTCCTTTGTCTTTGAAATTTTATACCCCTTGATATGCTTGTGAATCATTTCAATCATTGTTTCAGTACATGTGACTGCCTTTTCTTTGGTTGGCGTCTTTGGTGTAGTCATGTTTGTACATTTGTTCAGTGCATAGACCGAATCTGAGTTGTTGTATAAGATGGTAGTCTTTGCTTCAATGTTAACTACAAGAAGCATCTAGTGGTTATCATGTAGTATAGGTTAGAAGATGAATTCAGGTAGAGAGGCTATTAGACGCTGCTTCAGGTGGTCTTTTTCTCCAGACTCTTTGTTCTCACATAGCCATACTTGCATATTTTATTAGAGGTAATTGCTTTAACAAACTCTTCTATGATCTAGTTTGCCACTGATGGTGACTCAAACACTACTTTGTTGAGTTGTGCTAGTGTGGCTGCCATTTCACAGTCATATACAACATCTTTGAGCTCATCCTAGATGGTCTCTTGTAGGAGGCATTCATCAATATCCTTATTGGTGGTTATTCCTTCCAAGAACTTGTTCATTGTTGTTGTGTTGAAGGAGGATGATATCTTTGTGCTGGCTTCCTCCTGGCCAACTCTAGCTCTTGTAGGCTTTTCTATAATATTCTCTTAAGTCTTAGTGGGTTGAACATTTAAGTCAAGCCCCCACATGACGTTGTTGTTGTTGATTCCCTTGGCTGCTTCTGGCTCCTTTGGGGATGGTTGTTCCTTATCCTTGCTAGCACCCTCTGGTTGATCTATGTGTACATTAGCATTTTCTTCTTTTTGAGATGAAGGTGCACTTACTGCTTCATCTTCATGGTCGTTAGGGCTGGAAGGGATCGAGGAGGCTTGAGAAGGGGAGGGGATATTCATACACCTTTACCTCTTTCTAGCTCACCATTCTTCTAGTTCCTTGCGATCAACTTATGTCTTTTTGCACTCGTCCTTCAATCTTTTGCATTCCCTTTGATCTTGCATAGCTTCTTCATATTGTTTGCACATCAGTTCCTTTTCAGCGTAGGAATTATCCCTCTCTTTTTATAGGTCCACCATTTCTTCTAAAATTGTCTTGATGGACTCCATCATCCTTGTCTTGTTATTGATCATTTCTTGTAGAAACTGAGGAAGTGACTCAGTTTTTGCATTTAAGACTTGTACCTATGTTCTTAGTGAGCATAGGGTAGAAGTGATATGAAAGTTAACTGTAGAATTATGATGCATGAGTAACCACATGGCATCAAATCAATTCCCTAATACATCACCGAAGGTTTGTGGAAAGTGTTGTTGTTCGGCTACAGATGTTGATGGTGGTGTTGTTGTTGCTCCAGGGATTTGTTGTGAAGGCTGAGTGGGTTCATATTGCACACTTTCTTGCACTGCACTTGCTTTTTTTCAGCTTCTGTTGCTTGTACGGTGGTTGATGCTTCAGGCTATTCGGGTACCCCAGGCCCTGCTTTGACCGTAGGAGGGGTTAGGGTGGGGTTGGAGGCCTCAGGGCCATAGCTTGATCCCTTCTCATCCTCAAGAGTTCTCTCTTTTGCGGCGGCAGGGGCACTTGGCTAGTTGGCCATCTCAATGTTTAACACTTCTTGCACCTTGTTTGTAACGGGGGGAAGCAATGCATTATCGAACCCTTCATCATGGAGAGTTGATTCGTCATCTAGAGATGGTTGTTTTGCCACTTCTATCTTTCTAGGAGTGGCATATGATGCCTCGTCTTTGCATTTCTTGATCGCCAATTTCTTCCTTTCCACTAGCTTGTGTCGTTCTTCCTACTCTGGCTCTAGTCCATGTTCGATGTTGGTAGGTGATTGTGGATTTGCATCCCTTCTGATTTCACTCGAGTGCATTATGTTCACCTCCTCTTTGGTGGTTCACAGATTGTGGGTGTCATAATGCACCATTTCCAAAAGTGGAAGAAGAAGCTTTGAGTTTCTTGGTTTGTAGAAGAATCTTTCACCCTTCTGAGTTAGGATGACATTCACTAGGGACTTGATATCAATATTTTTATGTCTCTCGGTGGTCTTGTAATTCTACAATCATTCTTCCTTCATATAATAGAATGCAATGCGAGCTATTAGGCCTCCCAAATAGAATTCCTTCATCTTCTTGGCCTCTGGTACCACTGCTAACGATAATTTGTATATTAGCAGCCTTTTGATGTTTATTGGTTTTGCATTCAACAATGACCAAATGAGAGACAGGTCTCCCTTGGACACTCCCCCCATTTCTGAACTTATGAAGATTGTATTTTCAGTTATCTTTTGAATAACCCTGATGAAGCATAAAGTGAAAAGGGATGCTTTGGACTTCATTGGGTTATCTTCAACCTCTCTAGTCAGCATCCTCCACACCTTGTGCTTGTTGTATCCCACAATTTCCTTATAGATGGGTTCTCGTGTGCAAGCTTGAGCTTCCTCCATGGTTCTTGTGAAGATAGTGTTTAGGATGGCTTTAGTGATAGAGTGGTTTTTACCTTCTATCCCGACCTCAAGTATGAATTCTCCTCCAGCCACTTTTCCTTCTACTTGCTAACAAATATTTCTCAAGCGACGACATAAATTTAGTAGTCAGGTATGTTAGGGATGGGGCTTCTACTGTGCATAGGGTGTGCAGGTTCACTCTGTCCAGAAACTCAATCACCCTATCATAAATGCCAAACTTCTTGAAGTATTGGACATCTAGATATCTTGTAGGCTTGAAGCTTTTGGTCCTTAGCATCATGTTGAAGTGTGATTGATGCACCCTGTCTCTAGGCACAAACATTTCCAGCTCCCGTGCAGGTGCCTCTATGTCTAAGTCTTGTGCTTTGTTAGTAGATGACTCTGCGTCTTTCCCTGGATCTTCTGATACATCCCTTGTAGCCCTCTTCTATTTCTTGGTTTCTGTTTCAACTAGTGTTGCTACTTTTCTCTTTCCTTTCTTCATTGTCACATACTCATATGTTTCTATTTTTTCATTACTCTGAGATTCCTCATACTCCTCTAGTGTCCGGTGGTCGAGGATGTATTTCGTACTTCTTCAGTAGCTCTAACTAGAGCTTCTTTTGTAGAGACATGTTGGGATAGTCACTTAGTGCCATGGTGACTGAATCCAGAGTTTCTTGTGCTCCATGTAGACATTTTACCTTCCTGGTCATGGTGTCAGAGGTGGAAGTCAAAATTCTACAAATTTAATCAATTAGAGGTTGTAGGTATTGTATTATATAAATCAGATAGTAGCTTTATCTAATCTTAGTGTATCAGTTGAGATAGACCACCATCTATCTCATTCGAGAGTGTCTCAGTCGCTACTAGTTTTGTATGTAGTAGTGGTTGAAATAGTTAAATTATTATGTCATTCAACTGTATAACACCTACAAAGTTAGGGGTTTATAAATAGGAGAGAGAAAATGTCATATCCTCATGTGTATGTGTTAACCATGTTCTCATGTATAAGCATTGGTTCAACAAGCATGTGTTACGACCTATCATCATATTAGATTAGTGACCACCTTTGAATAGGGTGTCTCGACCAGGTGTTACGACCATAACAATCCTTCCACATTTCGACCGCAACAAACATAATGATTTTGACTGCAACAATCCACAACTGTAAGTGTTTCGGTTGAAACATCCTAGATGAGTAGCGACTGCAACGCCTAGTCCAGTAGTAACCGGAACATTGAAGTTTATGACCTATCATGCGTGTATGCATTTCGATTGACACAAAATCAGCTCAAAAACCAAAGAAAGGCTTGCAATACGATAAAGACAAAAACTAGCCAAACCATCTGATCTATCTCGAGTCTAGCATCACGACCTGGACGGATGTAGCAGCCACAACAAGTGTTGCAACCACAACCAACATTATGAATGAATTGCATACACATTAGGTCCATCTTCAAGGAGGAAGTAGATAAATTGATGATCAGAAAAAGGTCAGATGTGAAGGGAAAATCCATTATAGGGTGGTCGGTAGCATGGAAAAAGGGGTGTAATGACCGTGACGGAGAGGTCCAAAAGGTGGAGGATCAAAATGGAGAAGGTTTATACCATGAGAGGGAAAAACTAGATTGGAACTATGATCGATGTAAACCTGAGAGTTGACAGTGGGTGAAAGAAGAAAGTAGAACATTGCGAATATGAGAAATAAAATGGGTACCTTGTAGAGAAATCAGTGAAATTGCAACAAACAAGAGTGAGGGTGAGTCAGAACTCCGTCATAGGAACCGACGGTGGCACTGGTGGTCTTGGTCACATGAAACGTCATCATCCCAATCCGTTTCAAACGTACGAGGGTTCTTCAGTAGGATTTTGTTATAGCACAACATGAGAGATAAAGCGAGACAACAAAGGGGATTTCACTGTTCAAAAATCTTTTCTTGACAATGACCGAAATGCATGTTGTGACCATGATGAGTGTCACGACAACAAAGTTAGATTAACAAAGTGATTATTTCAACCGCGACTGGTGTTGTGACTGAGATACTAATAAAAGTGTTTTGAATGATACAAGGATTTTTAAGAGCAATTATTCAGGCATTGAATTAAAAAACATATGTAATTATCTTAAAGCAAATGAAACCATAACAACAGAGATGGAGTTTCATATTGATTATCTATTTTAGAAAAATTCAAAATTGCTAAACACAGAGGAGTTCAAAATTAGACCAAGTAATATGTATACAGTTTAAACTTAGTGGAAAAGGTAGAAAGCATTGTAAAACTAAAGAAAGTAGTAAATCCTTGGGTTTCCTCCCAAGAAGCCCTAATTTAAAGTCTTTAGCTTGACTCTCATTTCTTGCTTCTCATGGTTCTTCAGTTGTTACTATTTGTGGCTCTTGTAACTCCAGTTCCGATCTTCCTATAAAAGCTCCATCTTCATAGTATCTCTTGACTTTGTGCCTGTTCACCTTAAAACTACCAGTCTTTTCACTGGTAATCTCCATCACTCTAAATGGGTAGATCTTGACAATAGAGAATGGGTCGGACCATCTGAACCTAAGCTTTCCTGGGAACAACCTAATTCTTGAATTGAACAATAGAAACTTGTCTCCTTCCGAAACATCTTTATGCTTGATGTGGGCATCATGCCACAACTTCATTCTTTTCTTGTAGATGTGGGCATTCTCATAGGCATGTAGCCTCAATTCCTCAAGCTCGTAAAGTTGTAGATACCTTTTCTTTCCAGTCTTGTTTAGATCCATATTTAAGAACCGGATGGCCCAGAGGGCCCTATTCTCTAGATCCTCGGGAAAATGGTATGATTTTCCATAGATGAGACGGTAGGGGGTTGACCCTATTAGTATCTTGTAAGTGGTTATGTATTCCCATAGGGCCTCATCTAGCTTCATGGACCAGTCCTTACGGGTCCTTCCAATGGTCTTTTCCCATTTCTGCTTAATCTATCAGTTTGATACTTCAACCTATCCTGACGTTTGGGGGTGGTATGGTGTGGCGACCTTATGCTTGACCCCATACTTATTTAGCAACTCTTTAAACTATTTTTCTGCAAAATGGGACCCTCTGTTTCTAATGACGGTGTGGGGGACACCGAACCTAGGGAAAATGGTCTTCTCAAGCAATCTCACAACTGCCTTAGAGTCACAAGTGGGGGTTGCTACAACTTGTACCCACTTGGAGACATAATCTATTGTGACCAGAATGTACTTATTTCCTCTAGAGGAGGGGAAGGGTCCCATATAATCCACTCCCCAGACATCAAAGATCTCCACTTCCACCCATTCTGACATAGGCATCTCATTTCTTCCAGTAATATTTGCTACAAGCTGTCATTCTCTACATGTTTTTACAAATGACATGGCATCCTTGAAGAGTGTTGGCTAATAAAATCCTGACTATAAGACCTTAGCGGCGGTCCTTTCACCTCCATGGTGACCTACATAAGGTGAGGAATGACATTCCCTGAGAATTTGAGGCACCTCCTCTTCTAGAACACAATGCCGATATAAATTGTCAGAACATCACTTAAACAACAGAGGGTCATCCCAGTAATAATTTTTTATATCATAAGAAAGTTTCTTCTTTTGATTGTAAGTTGTCTTGAGAGGAAATTGTTCGCATACCAAATAGTTATAGATGTCAGTGATACGAAGTATATTTGGTTTGACTGACTTGAGCATTATCAAGGCCTCATCCGTGTAGTCATCATTTATAGGTACCTAATTTTCTTCAATGAATACTATTCTTGATAGGTGGTTGGTGACTACATTCTTTGTACCTTTCTTGTCCACGATCTCATGATCAAACGCTTATAGCAACAAAGCCCATTGCACCCGACTCTACTTTGTCTCCTTTTTCTACATGAGATACATTATGGCCCCGTGATCTATGTACACCTTCACCTTAGATCCTATCAAATAAGATCTAAACTTTTCGAAAGAAAATACTATCAGTAGCATTTATTTCTCGGTAGTGGTGAAGTTTACCTAAATTTCATTGAGAGTTGTATTAGCATAATAGATTGCATTGTGCTTCTTCTCTCTCCTTCGTCTAAGGAAAACCCCAATGGTACAGTCACTGGCATCACACATTAATTTAAAAGGCAATTCCCAATCAGGTGCTTGTAGTATTGGAGCCTATGTCAGGGCACTCTTCAGGACTTCAAACTTTTCAAGGTACTTGTCAGAGAAATAGAATTCCACATCTTTGGCAAGGAGGCTTGATAATGGTTTCATGACCTTTGAGAAATCTTTGATAAATCTCGTGTAGTATCCAACATACCCTAGAAAACTCCTCAGTCCTTTCATGGATTTTGGCAGGGGTAAATAGCTTAGATCTTGCTTTTGTCCAATTCCATGCCCTTCTCAGAAATTTTGTGCCTGAGAACTATTTTTTCTCTCACCATAAAATGGCATTTTTTCCAATTCAGAACAAGTTTCTTCTCCTCACATATTTATAAGACCTTAGATAAGTTTTCATGGCATCTATAAAAGTCAGGTCCATATATTGAGATGTCATCCATAAATACCTCCATTATGTCTTCCAGAAAATCTGAGAATATTGATATCATGCACCTTTTAAAGGTAGCATGTGCATTACATAACCCGAAAGGCAATCTTCTGAAGGTGTACATTCCATAGGCACAAGTGAAAGTTATCTTTTCTTGATCATCAGGGTGTATAGGGACTTGTTAGAACCCCAAGTACCCATCAAAAACATAAAGTAGGAACGTTTTGCAAGTCTTTCTAGAACTTGGGTGATGAAGGGTAGAGGAAAGTGGTCTTTCCTTGAAGCGGCATTGATCTTGTGGTAGTCAATAGACATTTTCCATCCAGTAACCATCTGAGTGGCCACTTCATCTCCATTGCTTCCTTTCACTACATTCATCCCTCCTTTCTTAGGTACGACGTGAATCTGGCTGACCTAGTTGCTATCACTAATGGGGTAGATTATCCCTTCATCATGCAACTTTATCACTTCTTTCGTTACAACTTATTTCATCATATGATTCAATTTTCTTAGAGGCTGAGCTAAGGGTTTACTTGTTTCCTCAAGATTGATCATGTGCATGCACAGAGCTGGACTGAGGCCTTTGATATCTTCCACAAAACATACTATAGATTTTCTTCACAGTATGAGTTCCTTTAGGAGTTTTTTGTCTTGATCTTCAATCAGAGAAGAGTTTATGCTTCTCTCATCACCATCTAGGAATTCATACTTCAGTCCTTTCGGGAGTTGCTTCAGCTTAGGTTTTGGTACTGGTGTAGCTTTTTCCTCTGGTGTCTATTCCAGTAAGGCATACATCACAGTTTCCATAATACCTTCTTCATCGCTGAGATCTTTCTCCTCAAGTTGATTCAAGTAATCCAAAATCTCAACTAGTTCGTAGTCTTCTAGATTGGGATCAGGATTGTTCAAGGACTGCATGAGATGGTCGAATATAGCATTGCTTTCTTGTACTTCCTTGCAATATTGAGTATAATTGTCCATCAAATAGGCTAACTCAAACAGAGAGGGTCCTCTCATGGCATCTTGTACATGAAAATCAATGTGATCATTATCAACATGAAGGGTTATGATTCCATCTACGACATCTATTAGGACTCTCCCTATGGCGAGGAATGGCCTTATAAACATCATGGGGCAAGATGGATCCTTGACAATGTCAATCACCACTATGTCATAGGGTATAAAGAATCGTCTGACGCGGATTGGGACATCATCTAACACTCCTACTATCTTTGTAAAGGTATGGTCAACAAGTTCAATTATCATACTTGTCTTCACCATGTTTGTTAGTCCTAGCCTCTAGGATAAGGAAAGGGGCATACTACTGACACTTTCCCCTAGATTAGCTAGTCCATTTCTTTCTACATTATCTCCAAATTGAAAGGAATAGTAAATGCTCTCGAGTCTCTTTTCTTTGCAGGAACTATAGCTTGAACAAATGCACTCAACATATTTGCTAATTATACTATCTCAATGTGATTGCCTATCCTTCTCTTTGTAATCTTGTCTTTGAAGAATTTAGCATAGGTAGTATTTACTCAATTGCATATAGAAATGAAATATCTTGGTGCAGTTTCTTCCCCCCTCCATCAACTTCTCATATCTCTTCTTTAGATGAGCTTTAATCAATTTGTAAGAGAATGGGACTCTTGGTGCATAAGGATTTCTTTGTGTAAAGTCCCCTTCAGTAGGATCTGGTATCTTAGTCTTTGTGTTTTTCTTCTTTTTGTCTTTCTCTTCACTCTTGTCTTCGCTCACGGGCTCTTCCTTTTCAGATTCCTCCTCTAAAATAGTGGATTTAGTCTTTGTTTCGATAACCTTTTCTCCTTCTTCATAAAGTTATTCTTGTTGCCTCTCCAAAAAATTTCTAGATAGAAGAGCATCCATCTTTGCAGTTTTACTATTTGAAGGGATTCTTTACGGGCTTAGCCAACTGGGCTAGCTATTGATCAATCTATCTTTGATATGTTTTCATATCCACAATCTGGGTTTGCATCGCGGTTAACACCCCCAAGTTGTTGATGGCACTTTGGGTGAGTTGGTGGTTCATCGAAACTTGACATTTTGGAAAATCAAATAGATTGGCTATCATGTCAGGATGGTTGCTATTCTTGGCCTAATTTTGACTTCAATTTTGTCCTTGATTTTTTGCGATTCACATTTTTGTTTTGATACTGACCTTGATATTTGTTCTTATTTTTTGATAGCTACTAGTTTTGGTACTCTGAGTCGGCCCATCTCCCATCCTAAATCCTAGAGATGGCTTAGATGAATTTCTCAATTGATGAGAATTTTCTACATCGTCTTTATTTCCATCATTGAAAATAGGGTATTTCCATACGAGGCATTCTAAGTCTCTTCTTCGCTTTCGCTTTCTTCACTATCTTCAGGCTGTGTGTAAGTATAGTTATTGATTCCATGGCCTCCTACACCACACGTGACACACTTCATGACTTTCTCAATAGGTTTCTTTCATATGCCTCCAGAGTCTTTTGGTTGTTTGACATTTATGACAATCTTCTGAATTTCTAGAGCTTTTGCTTCAACTAAAGGTCCTTCAGAGCTAGCCTTCTTGGCTGAGCCTCTATCACTTCTCTCATACTCCATGCTTGCTTGAAGTGCATCCATGTTTTCAATGATCTTCATAATTCTTGTCGACTTCTTTCCAAGAAAATCACTTTGGACGATAACATTCAGTGAAGTCTGCTCTGTGGGAGTTACCCCATTGTAAAATGTTGTCATGAGAAAACCCTTATGGTAGTTGTGATGAGGACAATCCCTTTGATACTCTTGGAATCATTCCCATGCTTCATGAAGATTCTCTCCAAGTTTTTGTATGAATGAAGTGATCTATTGCATATTTCTAATGTTTTCTTGGTAGGGTAGAATTTGGTGATGAAAGCATCATCAAGGGGTGTCCATCCATCAATGGACTGGTGAGGTAGGTTAAGATATCAGGATAGAACTTTGTCCTCTAGAGATAAAATGTATCCTATAAGTATATAACTTCTTGAGGCACTCCCCTCATCTCGATGACATCACAAATGTTTTTAAAGGCACCAAAATGATAGTAAGGATTCTCATTCTTCAAATTCCCTTAGAAAGGCTTGTTTTGGATCATTGATACGATTGCAATTTAAATTAGTTGCATCAAACCGTGGGATAACGATTGAGCATCACAATTCGTTAGCTCCAGTTGAAGCCAATTCTTTAAGTGTTTTATCTTCTTCATCATCTTCCTCATTGCTATTATCATGATCACATTTGTGGTCATGATGCTTCCTTCTGTGTCTTCTATTACGATGGCAACAGTTCTCATGATGGTTTTTCTCCCTTCATGTTCTTCATTCTCATGGTGTTAACCATTTAAGAGACATTCCTCGTGTTCTTCTTCAACTTCTGGAGATGGTGGATTATGTTGAACTCTTGCATTCTGATCTTCTCTAGAAAGACCACCTTCTTTACAAGGTGGCATGTTGATGCGAGAGGAAAGGAAGTTGAGGGTAACAATCTTCCCTCTTCAAGTAGCCTAAATATTTCACACGGTCAATTTAGAAAATTCGATGTGTAAAGTGAACTATTCTAAGCAATCTAGATATGGCAGATTTAGTGGTTTGAGTAGTCAAGCTTGTTGCTAAGCTTGAGGCATTGGTGTATAGTGAGTAGACTCAAATTCTTAACAGTATCATTTCTCCTTGTCCTTATAAATGGCACAAAAAAGTGAACTATTCTAAGCAATCTAGAGTAGTCAGACTCTTAGATTTAGAACTTGACACTCAGGCCCCGACAACTATTATACGGGGTCCAATGTAGTAGATCAGGGTTGAACCATAGGGACAAGGTTGGTAAGTGTTAGTAAAGTAGAAGCTTAGACTCAAATACACCAAATAATGGGTAGATTAGGGTGGTGTTCCTTATGGAACAATGTTACTCCAAACGAAGCAATAATAACAAGAAAAGGAAAAAGAACCCGAGAATAAAATCATACAAGAAAGATGTAACCAAAGTATGGATCGGAACATGGATTGGGTTTGTCCTACTAAGATGTCTCACCAACATGTAATACTCACACCCATTTGTATACCCTTAGCAAGGTTACAAGCAATCATCATATATGTCTATTTCCTCCTCTCTCGAGCTTAGGATAGATCTAGATTATAAGGTTTTCTCTCTCTATTTCTCTCGAGATGGCAAACAAACAATCATCAAGCAAAACCATATGATCATAAGATTAAGCATTCCAACATTTTCATGTATTCATGCAACTCCATAAAACTTAGATAAGATTAATACTACTCTTTCGAGGCATTAACAATCATACATCACAAGAAGGTAGCTAGTCATGCAAGTGAAGCATTTAAGGTTAAGAGTATAGAAATAACCATTGCTAAGAATATATATCTTCAAAAGGATGTACAAATTTACATGTTGGGAGAGCCTTAGTGGCCACTACCAACCCAAGAAGTTGTTTAGCCACTCATGTTAACGGGAAGCATAATGACACTTCAAAAGTGTAGATACATCTAGACAAATGAAGAGGAGGGAGATATAATGTAAATGAGGTGATAGATCAAAAGAAGGAAGGAGGCAATATACCAACAGTACTTCTTTAGATCTAGTTCTGGTGTGGGTGTGGAAGATGACAACTCCTCTCAAAGAAGGGGATGGAAAATCTTCTCTATCCTCCAAATTTCATCTTCAGAGATCCAAAACCAATGGAGATGAGTGAGGGTGGCTTTGGAGTTAGGTAGAACTTCATCCTCTTGGTGATCCGCTCTTTTGTATGGGGTTGGGGTCTATTTATATGTGCTGCCCACCAACTTACTTTTTTGTAGTAGTCACTATTGACGTCTCGGTCGCACTCAAGTCTTGGTCGGGATGTTATGTTGGTCTCTACTGAGTCTTTGTCACAATAGTGCTCTGGTCACAACATCTTCTTGATCTCCATGTCTCTCTCTATCATGACTGCTCATGAATGTTGCATCGGCTGAGACCTCAACAAGGGGTGAGACCACTATGCATAGTTGTGTCACGAAGAACAACCACTGAATGTCAGTCTGTCTCGATCGATATGTCCATGGATCCGTTGTGATCGGGATGATTGTCTGCATGCAATTGTTACAACCACAACAAGGATGTATTGGTAGTGATTGATGATGAGTCTACATGAATCAAGTAAAGGTGTTAAGTCAAATCCAAAAGTTGTTCAAGATCATTAAAGATGTCGGGAAAAATCACAAAAAGGATGTTATAATAGAAACAAAATGGGTACGAAAAGTTCACAAAATGAAATGTTATCAGTAAGGCATATAACAAAAATCCACAATATATAAGGTGGGTGAAAAACCCAGGTATGGGGGCACATAACCTCCATCCCAAAACATAAAGGGCACATGACCCCATACAACCAAATTACTTACACAACTCTAGGCCTACCATATCACAAAGCATGCAAAATGTAGAGTCAAGTGAAATAATAATCATAAAAATAGAATTAATGAGATTTCCATCACATAAATGGATAATATAAAACATCCACCATAAAATTGGGAAGATTAGGGTTCCATCTCACAATGAGAAACAATTTGGTTCAATTCCACAACAAGGTTTCATCATGAATCAAGATACAATTTAGTGTCTAACATGAAATATTGACAATTCAAGAATATCAAGACTCAAATTCAAAAAGATCAGACCCAAATAGGTCAAGTTAAGGAAGAGAAATTTCAATAATTGATACCCAAAAGAGGCTCAATAGAGAGGGATAAAGAAAATAATTGCTCAATATGACTCATAGGGGATGCAAGATACATCAAGAGATAGTAAAACTAGGTTAATTGCTTAAAATGGATAGTAGAATGTACCGTGCCTCAAAATGTGTATCCAAAGTCAAAGTCTGATCCTAGATCCAATCATGATGTTTCTTCACCTAATATTGAGTTATATATACAAGCCATGAATTAGTATGCACCTCTCCCTTACAATTTATCCCTTTTCTCTCCAGTTGTCACCCCGATTTCTTCTCCTTTGTTTTCCTTGAGTGCTTCTGCAATGCATAACCCTAACATATAGGGCTTGGTTCAACAGAGCTCTCTATTAAACCCTACCATGAAATGCACCTTTATTTTACTCTCTCCTAACCCTCCTTATCTTCTTTGACCACCTCTTACACCTTTAAATACCTTGAAATGATTCTAAAACCCTCATAGCTGCAATTCAATTGTCCACCTCCCCTTATTCGATTGGAGACCTATCCTTCCTACCCGCTTCACCATTGTTGACCTCCCCAACTCTGCATCATGGGTTAAGCCTTTGGAGTCTTTAGAATTTGTGCAAAAACACTCAGTTGGTCTTCCCGAAGACTTATGTACTCTTGGCTTCACTAAATTCATGATATGTTTATTTTCCCTCTTTTTGTCTTCCTCTTCCAATTTTCCAAGATCGACTTCATTTCCCTCACTTCCTGACATTCCTGAGCTTGCTTTCTCTCCTTCAGACACCCAAACACCTTCACATACTCAACAAATTAATTAGTCTTGCTTAGGGTCTCTTCATGATGAGAATCTCAAATAAATGCCTTGTTATCATGGCAATAAGCATGGATTGGGGCCATGTTGCCTCAGAGCTTTTTATGAAGTGCACTAAGATCGCAAGGATTCACCAAAGTCAATGGCAATGACTACTGTTCATTCCAGTCACCATAGTCCAAGTTTGATTCTCCACTCCATAGCTTTTTGTGACTGCATTGGCTGTTCTTTGAGGCATGTTTGAGAAGAAGACAACAATCAATCTATGGTTTACAAATTTGGCCTTGCCTTAACTTGATTTTGTCATGCAAGGCATGCACAGAACCATCTTTTGACCTTTATAAATTGGTTTATATTGTGCAACCTTTCATCCACAATAGAGTATGAATTTATCTTGTCACACAATTATGATTTGAATTTTAATGAAAGAGAATGATCATCTTTTAATATTATTTATTTTTCAAGAATTTTACTAATAGAGTAATCTTTAGTAATTCATAACTAATTTTTTATTGTCATAAAATTTTACAAAAATACTCATTGAAATCAAAAAATTGTTTTCTATCTAATTAAACATATTCCATAACCTAAATATACTCATAAATAGAGTATGTAATATAGGGTTCATATGCTACCAAAAAAAGTCTGAGTTTCCTAAAAAGGGATAAGGTCGAAGACGGGTTTGCAACCACATGATTGGAAATCTGACGTCAGCCATTGATGCTACATATGGAAAGGGTGTTAACCAAGATAACATTAACATGAACATATTTGATCTGTGACTTTCATAAATCTGGAAAATTAGTCATGTGTCAACTCCAAACAGAAAAAATATATGAAATCGGGAAATATTAATTAAATGATTTGAAATTTGATGATTTAATGTTTTTTCCTTTCCTAGTTGAATTAGGATTGATATGATTAACCAATTGATCTCAAACTTGGTATCTTATCTGCTTGGGACCTAAGGAACCCGATTTGGGAGTTAGATTTGGGTTTTGAAATTCCCTTTTATGACTTATAATACAATTAGATTTTTAGGATCATCACCATTATATTATTATTATAAAATTGCATCACTACCAACATTATTTATTATTTAGGGTCACATTATATTCACATTGATATGAAAAGAGTTTCCTTACATTATTAGGTATGAATTTCCATACATTACTCATTTAGTATATTAAATCCATTAATTCAATGTTAATTTAGATAACGGTACATTACTTATATACAAGGACATGATAATTCACATGTTATTCCATTACAAGTATAAAGCACATTATACCTCTTATTAAACATATTTAGCCAAAGCATGCATATTAATTAGCAAAGGAAACATGTGTGACATATTTAATGAATTTACTTACATGTTAGCACATATTAAAGTTATGTTAGTTTGAGTGTATTTGATATGTGATGTTGATTATAGAACCTAATACCACTTATTATGTTATATTTGTTTTCAAGCCTAAATATTTTTTGGGTTATTATATGTATTAATAATATAAATTAAGGCATAACTTTATCCATGTTGAATCAAACATAAGGAACCAAGCTTACTAACCTCCTAGTCAGGGAATAGGGTAAGATTCTAGGTTTGGGTATGTTACAACACGCAACCCTTTAAAAAGAATTTTATAATTTTACGCTCAAAATATAATCATTTGTATATTATCAAACAACTACTTCCCAACCCTTTACAAGGTTTAACCTATTAAGTCAAACTAAACAACTCTTAAAGGTATTAGGGTTATATATACATCGTTTAGTTATAAACACTTTAGGTGTTTATGCCTTTCATAGGTCAAGCTTTCAACTAACATGGCATAAGCACCTAGGGTTGGATTTTAGGCCCTTGTATTTCCATACTAATAACCCTAAGGTTCACATGAGCAACCAAAAAAAAAGTCATTGGGTACAACTTTATACAACTTAAGGGGGGAAGGGTAGGCCAACTAAACCTTTAGCACAAGCCATATTTTTATTAGTCATCACTACATACATATAACTAGGGTTTGAGATTTCTACTCTAAGTTGTTTTGGGGGTTTCCCTATCCAGAATTCATAGATCTCTTTTTATGATTTGGATCAAAAAATATTTACAAAATCCATAAAAATATTCTCTGTACATATAATAATATAATGAATAATTTCCTATTGTAAGAAACTATGTGATGTTAAACAAACATGGTAGACAAAAATCAATATGAGAACCAAGTCACTAATTTTTGATATAGTATATCCTTATCAACTACTTTTTCACTCTCATGACAAAAACCACCCTAAAGTCAAATCTTAATATCCAAAGAGGCATGTCACCACAAACCTATATTGTATGGTAACAACACCTATATCCTCTTTACATTAGGATTTACTAATCATGATTCTTGTGTGTACCTCATAGGATTCTAAATCGACCTTTCATCATATCATGAATAACATAGGTCACTTCTAGGGTAAACATCTCACTTAGAGGGTGACTATGTAAGGAAAGGGTTCTAATTGTGAGATAAAATTGAAATAGTCAAAACCTAACCGCTTTGGCTCTCATCCATCTTATAAGGAGTGGGACACAAGACATGATCCACTCCTCACTAAATTTGAGTAATAAACTCATCTAATTTAAACACACTTTCAAGAATGTTGGATTAGTTGTTCTTATTTTTCTCAAATGAATGGTACACAAGACCAAAGTAGAGCAAAAAAATAGATGTAATGACTATATTCAATTTTCATGTTTATATAATAATTTCCCATTAAGGGCTTATGCAAAAATAGAAACTTCAAGATCTAGGTAGAGGGAATCCCAAACTATCTGAAGTCTATCTCCCAAGTCAGTTCCTCTAATCCAGGTCCATGTCATCATATTGAGTACCATATTCTTTCAACTAAGGGGTTGGAGGAATACCCCACAATAGGAGAAAAAATGGATGTTGTCGACACAAAAATGTCAGTATGAGAATAAAAATATGGATTGAGCACATTTTGGAAAAAAAACATTAAATATAAAGGCTTCCCATCCAATAGGAAGTATCATCCAAGTGGTTATGAAAATAATATAAATTTGAATAATATGTCATTTATTTGTTACACTTGCCATTGATCAAACATAAGATGTTCCACAAAAGCACACATAATAATTCAGGGCACATAACCCATCAACAATAATAATTAACATGCATGCACATGAGATAAACATTACACTAGAGAAATTTAAACAAACAATGGTGGCCATGGCACATAACCTGGTTCTTGATAGTGTATGGCACATAACCAACGTCCCAACCAAAACGGACCCAACACCGTGAAGGTCCAACTGGTCCCAAGACCGTGAGGACCCAAATGATCCCAAGAATGATACATCTCTCATCAGTCCCAAGACCGAGTGAAAGCCTACCAGTCCCAAGACTGAGCGAAGTCTGATCGGTCCCAAAACTGAGTGAAGGCTTATTGGTGCGTCTCCGCTAGTGGTGCTTTTACACCCCACGAGGTCGGAGCGCACGGTGGATGGGGGTTTGCTTTCAAAATTTATAAACCTAAACTATCTACCTACGTCTACTAAAACACTACACCCGCAAGCACACGGGGTCGTGTCGTAGTATAGGAAGGTGGCAAGTATAGGGTCAATCCACAGGGAAAAGAGGGGGCACTAGAGCTAGGTTAGTTTGGCTAGGTTCCTACTGCGGAGACTAGGGTTAAGGGTTTAAAGTTTGTTTTGATTGTTAACTAAGGATGAACAAGAAAGCAGTTAAAGGCAGGAATGAAATCTACGTTAACCCTAGACTAGATTAAGGCTAAACAGGAAAGAACGGATTAAGCTGGGTATGAAAAGGCAAATTACACTAAAGAAAGCAAGAAGAGAAAAAGAGCAATTAAAGAACTAGACTAACATGAACAAGGTAAGAACAAAGCAAGAAGCTAACTAAGCAAGGAAAGAGCTAATTAAGCTAAGCAAGCACAAAACTAGGGTTTTAAACAGTAAAGAGATGTGTGGGCTGTTTAGGGGTATGAACTTATCACTTAAGTTGGGGGGTGACATGTGAACATTATGATTCCATTTAGATTATCCAAACCAAACAACAAGTTAGAGTCTAATGAATTAACCTAAGCTACTAACTGGTAATGGATATGCTAGGTTGTGTATAGGGGAACTAGTCCCTAACACCCCCTACTACCCTTACGAGGCTCAATTGGGTTAGGGGTTAGGTTCAATTCAATTAGAGTCTAATCAAGTCTAGGTTTCTAGATTAGGCATTCCTAGGGCAATTAGGGGCCGAGGGTAGTAATGGGGAGGTGAAATTAGGGTTTTGGACCCCAATTCCCCCACATTCTAGCCTTGAGAAGGCTCCATGCTAATTACACTAGAATTATCTAATCTAGCTACTTAGATCTCTCACTTAGGTTTAGGGAGATTGGTTAGGATGTAGGAATATGGGAGGCAACCTAGGGATCCAAGGATTGGACCTAGGGGCAAATCCCAAAATTCACACATATAAGCAATTTGCCTAAATTCCTAAGTGATTTCACACACAAATCAACAAGCAATCCATGGAGAATGAGATATAAATAGAATATAATCATTAACAAATGAAATTACAAAGTTTACATGTCATTTTCCCCCAACATGGTATCAAAGTAATATATTTTCCCCCAAACAGCCCACCCAAGGGGCCTAGCTACTCATAACAAAGCAAAATACAAAAAGAGAGGAGAAAGAGGTATAAGAAGCCATGGAGCTCGGTGTAGATGAAGAAGTCCTCCTCTCCAGCAGCTGCAGGGACGTCCTCCTTCTTCTCCTTGGATGAAATTGTGTGGAATGATGGAGGGAAGTGGATGGAAGGCTTATATATGGGGGGTTATGTGGTGGAAATGGTGAAATGGAGTGGATTTGAGGTGGATATGGGGTGGAATGGAGTGGGTGGCGATTTGGGGGGCTAGGAAGGGGTAGAAGGTAGCCAACCTCATGCTCCAGCTGCCACCTAGGTATATATAGGTGTGGGGAGGAAGCACTAGGTCAAGTAGGGGCAAAATGGGCAAAACAGTGAAAATTAGGTGAGTTTTGTGAGTAGCACGGCCGTGGTGGATCACCACGGTCATGGTGGGTAGGGTAGGCCACGGTTGTGGTGTATGGGCACGGTCGTGGGAATTAAAATGGCTAAATGTCAGGTTGGTGGTCAAATTTGGGCTGAAAAGGCCACGACCGTGGTAGTCACCACGGCCGTGGTGGGTTAAGGGTAGCACGATCGTGCTGTGTAGCACGGCCGTGGTGGGAGTTGGTAGCACGGCCGTGCTGCGTAGCACGACCATGCTGCGTAGCACGGCCGTGGTGGGATCTGGTAGCACGGTCGTGCTGCGTGGCACGGCCGTGGTGGGTGGTCGCAGCACGGTCGTGTTGCGTAGCACGGCCGTGGTAGAGTATGCTCTGCAGCTGCTTCAAAACTGAGATTTTTCATGTGATTTCTTCATTTGCAGCACGACCGTTCTGTGTTACCACGGCCGTGCTGGGGGCTTTTCTTGCACTTTGAGCTTCAAACTTTGTTATCCATGGACTTCTTTGCTAAAGCTTGACTCTTGGCCACTAGGGGTAGGTTGGGGGAGCTCTAGAGCCTTCTTTGGGCCCCTCCATCTCTCTCGTCCATCCAAGTGTGGTCCAAGTACCTGAAAAACATGCAAATAATGTCCATAAGTGCATTTTACACAAATATGCATATTAGGGGAAATAACATGTAATCTAATAGGTATAGATGTGATTGAAGAGCAAAAAGACACAAGATTAAGCCCTAAAATAGGGCTGAATCACCACCCCAAACTTGAAACATACTTGTCCTCAAATATGCTCTAACTCAATCTCTCTACAGAATTTTCAAAAGCAAGAAACGACAAACGCAATGCAAAGGATGATTATCTCTGAATGGGATCAAAGATGACTAAGTGCATGCATTTCACCTCTCTCCTCTCCTGCTTTCACAAACCAATCATGAAAAGAGCACAAAGCATATGAACTTCAAATATAGCGCATAGAATACACAAGTTATCAATACTTCTTCCATAAAGTTCTGGGTAAACCGTTTCATGATGGTGTTAATCAAGAATGACTAGGAGTGTTGTTTCACATTCATGCATTCAATCTTATATTTCAAATCATACCAAATGACCCACATGGTTGCGAAAAAGGGCAAAGTGAGCTAAGTTTGATGTTTCCTAGCTCAATGGGCATGAAAGTGGAAGAAAGGGTTGCGGTAAGATTTTTGTAGTGTTTCTACACACTCATCTTTTCTTTATTTGAATGCTCTTAAACAGGAGCATCCTTTTATTTTGTTTTTGCTTTTCTTTTTTATTTTCTTTTCTTTCTTTCCCTTGGTGTAGATAGGGAAAATGGTGGATAGAGTGAAGTGGGGAGATGAAGATGTGGCCACCCCAAACTTTTGGAGGTGGCCAAGGCTGATTATGTGCACTAGGGCATCTTTTTATGAGGCGGAGGGGTATGAAGATGGTGGAAGAATAGTCGGGTCAAAGAGGGGTCATTGGTATGATTTTCCACATAAGACATCCTGCATGAGAATTTATCCAACACTTCATCCCAGATATCACACCACATGAATGAACAAAATGGAATTGATATATCAAACGAGTAATTCCACAAACACTAAGCGTTCAAAGCTTGCTCAATTTCATAATTCAACCAATTCAATCAAAATCCTAAGAGAGGTGATGCACATGTAAAAAGTCAAACATTGATACCACTTAGCAACAAACAATGGTGATTCACTTGCATTTGTCAAAGGTCAACATTTTAGTTCAAAACAGTAGAGATTGGGTCAAAACACAATTTTTAGACAAGAAGTTCCAAATTTGGGCAAAATTGGCCAAAATGGTGCCAAGTTGCCTCCAATCACATCTAAACATATATTATTGAACTTAAAGCAGTAAACAAGCAAATCCTAACTAAAACATGCAAAAATTACCAAAAATCTACATGGTATGCAATGCATGGAAAAAGAGCAAATTTTTTTAAAATTACGCAAAAATGACAAGAAAGTAAATGACATGGCATGCAGGTATGCAAAGCAGTAAAGATGACTAAGGTAGATAGCAAAAGCAAGAAAACAAAAGTGGATGTGGCAGGTGAAATGCAAAGTGAAACTAGGGCATACCTGCCCTACCACCCCAAACTTTTGAATCATGTTGTCCTCAGCATGATCCTAGAGTTTAGGATGATAGGGTAGATGATCATGGCTCTCTCAAGGCTTTGGCGGTGTTCCTCCCTATGGTGGAGGATATGCGTAGTAGCTGCCCCACTAATCTGCCTTGAGTGGCTGAAATTGGTCTGCTGCACGGCCGTGTTGTCTGGCACGGCCGTGGTGCAGTCCTTTGGCAACTTTTCTCAATTTTTCTTTTGAATCCAGGGACTTGGTGTGTTTTTCATGCAAATGACCACGGTCGTATTGATGTGCCACGGACATGGTGGTCCATGTAGCTGCTACGCTCAAAATGAGGAACATCAAACACTCAAAAACTTGCCCCAAAGTGATTTTTCTTTGAATCCTTCTCTCAATTGTACTCGAATTTCCTTCATTTCACCATGTTACCACATGCACATCTTAAAACTAGACAAAAACTATTAAGAACAAGTGTGTGTGTGTGTTCTTGGAAAATGTAAAAACAAAGCAATTGTATCAAAAAGTGAAGGTTGGGTCAAAATTTCCCAAACCTATGTGGGTTGCCTCCTACAAGCGCTAAGTTTCATGCCTTCAGCCAGGCTTGTTGTTCTTTCACCATCAACCATGGTCCAAAAACAAAATGTTTGCACCCCCATCATAAGCAATCCTCTCAAATGCTTTCCTTGATTGATATTCCTCCCAAGGGTCATGCGAGCTTCATAAGTCTTTTTTAGGAATTCTCTCTCCTTGGGGATCATCATCATAGATCTTAATCAGCCTTAAGACCCTCAGAAATCTCATTCCATAGGTTTTCTCTCTCTTGAGGAACGGGTCTTCATAGGCACCAAAGAGAGGGGTCTCAATCATATCCATTTGCTCATGGGAAGTAGGGGGAGCATGTGATAGTTGTGGTGGTGGCATCGATGTTAATGGTCATTGGACTTTAGGTGGAGGAGGGCATTGAGGTTGGAAGGTGAACTGGTAGGAGGGTTGTGGCAATGGAGGTGGTGGTAGTGTGTAAGGCTTAGGATAGCCTTGGAAGTAGGGTAGTGGAGGAGGGAATTGAGGTTGGAAAGTGAAGTGGTGGGAAGGTTGTGGCAATGGAGGTGGTGGAGGTGTGTAAGGCTTAGGATAGCCTTGGAGGTAGGGTGGTGGAGGAGGTGGATGGGTTTGAACATTTTGGCCTTCCATCTTGTATTCTCTGAGTGGCTTGTCACATGCACAAGGCACAACCAAACAAAAGAAAGCAAGTTAGCAAACCAATATACACAAAGAATGCAAAGAGTAATGAATAAAGAATAGCAATGATGAGGGCAGTAGGAAAAGTCAAAGCAAAACTAACTAGCTAGGCCGAACGCCTCTAATCCCCGGCAACGGTGCTAGAAAGCTTGGTGCGTCTCCGCTAGTGGTGCTTTTACACCCCACGAGGTCGGAGCGCACGGTGGATGGGGGTTTGCTTTCAAAATTTATAAACCTAAACTAGCTACCTACGTCTACTAAAACACTACACCCGCAAGCGCACGGGGTCGTGTCGTAGTATAGGAAGGCGGCAAGTATAGGGTCGATCCACAGGGAAAAGAGGGGGCACTAGAGCTAGGTTAGTTTGGCTAGGTTCCTACTGCGGAGACTAGGGTTAAGGGTTTAAAGGTTGTTTTGATTGTTAACTAAGGATGAACAAGAAAGCAGTTAAAGGCAGGAATGAAATCTACGTTAACCCTAGACTAGATTAAGGCTAAACAAGAAAGAACGGATTAAGTTGGGTATGAAAAGGCAAATTACACTAAAGAAAGCAAGAAGAGAAAAAGAGCAATTAAAGAACTCGACTAACATGAACAAGGTAAGAACGAAGCAAGAAGCTAACTAAGCAAGGAAAGATCTAATTAAGCTAAGCAAGCACAAAACTAGGGTTTTAAACAGTAAAGAGATGTGTGGGCTATTTAGGGGTATGAACTTATCACTTAAGTTGGGGGGTGACATGTGAACATTATGATTCCATTTAGATTATCCAAACCAAACAACAAGTTAGAGTCTAATGAATTAACCTAAGCTACTAACTGGCCATGGATATGCTAGGTTGTGTATAGGGGAACTAGTCCCTAACACCCCCTACTACCCTTACGAGGCTCAATTGGGTTAGGGGTTAGGTTCAATTCAATTAGAGTCTAATCAAGTCTAGGTTTCTAGATTAGGCATTCCTAGGGCAATTAGGGGCCGAGGGTAGTAATGGGGAGGTGAAATTAGGGTTTTGGACCCCAATTCCCCCACATTCTAGCCTTGAGAAGGCTCCATGCTAATTACACTAGAATTATCTAATCTAGCTACTTAGATCTCTCACTTAGGTTTAGGGAGATTGTTTAGGATGTAGGAATATGGGAGGCAACCTAGGGATCCAAGGATTGGACCTAGGGGCAAATCCCAAAATTCACACATATAAGCAATTTGCCTAAATTCCTAAGTGATTTCACACACAAATCAACAAGCAATCCATGGAGAATGAGATATAAATAGAATATAATCATTAACAAATGAAATTACAAAGTTTACATGTCATTTTCCCCCAACATGGTATCAAAGTAACATATTTTCCCCCAAACAGCCCACCCAAGGGGCCTAGCTACTCATAACAAAGCAAAATACAAAAAGAGAGGAGAAAGAGGTAGAAGAAGCCATGGAGTTCGGTGTAGATGAAGAAGTCCTCCTCTCCAGCAGCTGCAGGGACGTCCTCCTTCTTCTCCTTGGATGAAATGGTGTGGAATGATGGAGGGAAGTGGATGGAAGGCTTAGATATGGGGGGTTATGTGGTGGAAATGGTGAAATGGAGTGGATTTGAGGTGGATATGGGGTGGAATGGAGTGGGTGGCGATTTGGGGGGCTAGGAAGGGGTAGAAGGTAGCCAACCTCGTGTTCCAGCCGCCACCTAGGTATATATAGGTGTGGGGAGGAAGCACTAGGTCAAGTAGGAGCAAAATGGGCAAAACAGTGAAAATTAGGTGAGTTTTGTGAGTAGCACGGCCGTGGTGGGTCACCACGGTCCTGGTGGGTAGGGTAGGCCACGACCGTGGTGTATGGGCACGGTCGTGGGAATTAAAATGGCTAAATGTCAGGTTGGTGGTCAAATTTGGGCTGAAAAGGAAACAACTGTGGTAGTCACCACGACCGTGGTGGGTTGAGGGTAGCACGGTCGTGCTGCGTAGCACGGCCGTGGTGGGAGTTGGTAGCACGGCCGTGCTGCGTAGCACGACCGTGGTGGGATCTGGTAGCACGGTCGTGCTGCATGGCACGGCCGTGGTGGGTGGTCGCAGCACGGCCGTGGTAGAGTATGCTCTGCAGCTGCTTCAAAACTGAGATTTTTGATGTGATTTCTTCATTTGCAGCACGACCGTTCTGTGTTACCACGGCCGTGCTGGGGGCTTTTCTTGCACTTTGAGCTTCAAACATTGTTATCCATGGACTTCTTTGCTAAAGCTTGACTCTTGGCCACTAGGGGTAGGTTGGGGGAGCTCTAGGGCCTTCTTTGGGGCCCTCCATCTCTCTCGTCCATCCAAGTGTGGTCCAAGTACCTGAAAAACATGCAAATAATGTCCATAAGTGCATTTTACACAAATATGCATATTAGGGGAAATAACATGTAATCTAATAGGTATAGATGTGATTGAAGAGCAAAAAGACACAAGATTAAGCCCTAAAATAGGGCTGAATCACCACCCCAAACTTGAAACATACTTGTCCTCAAGTATGCTCTAACTCAATCTCTCTACAGAATTTTCACAAGCAAGAAACGACAAACGCAATGCAAAGGATGATTATCGCTGAATGGGATCAAAGATGACTAAGTGCATGCATTTCACCTCTCTCCTCTCCTGCTTTCACAAACCAATCATGAAAAGAGCACAAAGCATATGAACTTCAAATATAGTGCATAGAATACACAAGTTATCAATACTTCTTCCATAAAGTTCTGGGTAAACTGTTTCATGATGGTGTTAATCAAGAATGACTAGGAGTGTTGTTTCACATTCATGCATTCAATCTTATATTTCAAATCATACCAAATGACCCACATGGCTGTGAAAAAGGGAAAAGTGAGCTAAGTTTGATGTTTCCTAGCTCAATGGGCATGAAAGTGGAAGAAAGGGTTGCGGTAATATTTTTGGAGTGTTTTTACACACTCATATTTTCTTTATTTGAATGCTCTTAAACAGGAGCATCCTTTTATTTTGTTTTTTCTTTTCTTTTCTTTCTTTCCCTTAGTGTAGATAGGGCAAATGGTGGATAGAGTGAAGTGGGGAGATGGAGATATGGCCACCCCAAACTTTTGGAGGTGGCCAAGGCTGATTATGTGCACTAGGGCATCTTTTTATGAGGCAGAGGGTTATGAAGATGGTGGAAGAATAGTCGGGTCAAAGAGGTGTCATTGGTATGATTTTCCACATAAGACATCCTGCATGAGAATTTATCCAACACTTCATCCCAGATATCACACCACATGAATGACCAAAATGGAATTGATATATCAAACGAGTAATTCCACAAACACTAAGCGTTCAAAGCTTGCTCAATTTCATAATTCAACCAATTCAATCACAATCCTAAGAGAGGTGATGCACATGTAAAAAGTCAAACATTGATACCACTTAGCAACAAACAATGGTGATTCACTTGCATTTGTCAAAGGTCAACATTTTAGTTCAAAACAGTAGAGAGTAGGTCAAAACACAATTTTTAGACAAGAAGTTCCAAATTTGGGCAAAATTGGCCAAAATGGTGCCAAGTTGCCTCCAATCACATCTAAACATATATTATTGAACTTAAAGCAGTAAACAAGCAAATCCTAACTAAAACATGCAAAAATTACCAAAAATCTACATGGTATGCAATGCATGGCAAAAGAGCAAAATTTTTTAAAATTACGCAAAAATGACAAGAAAGTAAACGACATGGCATGCAGGTATGCAAAGCAGTAAAGATGACTAAGGTAGATAGCAAAAGCAAGAAAGCAAAATTGGATGTGGCAGGTGAAATGCAAAGTGAAACTAGGGCATACCTGCCCTACCACCCCAAACTTTTGAATCATGTTTTCCTCAGCATGATCCTAGAGTTTAGGATGATAGGGTAGACGATCACGGATCTCTCAAGGCTTTGGCAGTGTTCCTCCCTGTGATGGAGGATATGCGTAGTAGCTGCCCCACTAATCTACCTTGAGTGGCTGAAATTGGTCTGCTGCACGGCCGTGGTGGCTTGAGGTTGCACGGCCGTGCTGTCTGGCACGGCCGTGGTGCAGTCCTTTGGCAACTTTTCTCAATTTTTCTTTTGAATCCAGGGACTCGGTGTGTTTTTCATGCAAATGACCACGGTCGTATTGATGTGCCACGGCCATGGTGGTCCATGTAGCTGCTACTCTCAAAATGAGGAACATCAAACACTCAAAAACTTGACCCAAAGTGATTTTTCTTTGAATCCTTCTCTCAATTGTACTCGAATTTCCTTCATTTCACCATGTTACCACCTGCACATCTTAAAACTAGACAAAAACTATTAAACACAAGTGTGTGTATATTCTTGGAAAATGTAAAAACAAAGCAATTGTATCAAAAAGTGAAGGTTGGGTCAAACTTTCCCAAACCTATGTGGGTTGCCTCCCATAAGCGCTAAGTTTCATGCCTTCAGCCTGGCTTGTTGTTCTTTCACCATCAACCATGGTCCAAAAACAAAATGTTTGCACCCCCATCATAAGAAATCCTCTCAAATGCTTTCCTTGATTGATCTTCCTACCAAGGGTCATGCGAGCTTCGTAAGTCTTTTTTAGCAATTCTCTCTCCTTGGGGATCATCATCATAGATCTTAATCAGCCTTAAGACCCTCAGAAATCTCATGCCATAGGTTTTCTCTCTCTTGAGGAATGGGTCTTCATAGGCACAAAAGAGAGGGGTCTCAATCATATCCATTTGCTCATGGGAAGTAGGGGGAGCATGTGATAGTTGTGGTGGTGGAATCGGTGTTAATGGTCGTTGGACTTTAGGTGGAGGAGGGCATTGAGGTTGGAAGGTGAACTGGTAGGAGGGTTGTGGCAATGGAGGTGGTGGTAGTGTGTCAGGCTTAGGATAGCCTTGGAGGTAGGGTAGTGGAGGAGGGAATTGAGGTTGGAAAGTGAAGTGGTGGGAAGGTTGCGGCAATGGAGGTGGTGGAGGTGTGTAAGGCTTAGGATAGCCTTGGAGGTAGGGTGGTGGAGGAGGTGGATGGGTTTGCACATTTTGGCCTTCCATCTTGTATTCTCTGAGTGGCTTGTCACATGCACAAGGCACAACCAAACAAAAGAAAGCAAGTTAGCAAACCAATATACACAAAGAATGAAAAGAGTAATGAATAAAGAATAGCAATGATGAGGGTAGTAGGAAAAGTCAAAGCAAAACTAACTAGCTAGGCCGAACGCCTCTAATCCCCGGCAACGGTGCCAGAAAGCTTGGTGCGTCTCCGCTAGTGGTGCTTTTACACCCCACGAGGTCGGAGCGCACGGTGGATGGGGGTTTGCTTTCAAAATTTATAAACCTAAACTAGCTACCTACGTCTACTAAAACACTACACCCACAAGCACACGGGGTCGTGTCGTAGTATAGGAAGGCGGCAAGTATAGGGTCGATCCACAGGGAAAAGAGGGGGCACTAGAGCTAGGTTAGTTTGGCTAGGTTCCTACTGCAGAGACTAGGGTTAAGGGTTTAAAGGTTGTTTTGATTGTTAACTAAGGATGAACAAGAAAGCAGTTAAAGACAGGAATGAAATTTACGTTAACCCTAGACTAGATTAAGGCTAAACAGGAAAGAACGGATTAAGCTGGGTATGAAAAGTCAAATTACACTAAAGAAAGCAAGAAGAGAAAAAGAGCAATTAAAGAACTAGACTAACATGAACAAGGTAAGAACAAAGCAAGAAGCTAACTAAGCAAGGAAAGAGCTAATTAAGCTAAGAAAGCACAAAACTAGGGTTTTAAACAGTAAAGAGATGTGTGGGCTGTTTAGGGGTATGAACTTATCACTTAAGTTGGGGGGTGACATGTGAACATTATGATTCCATTTAGATTATCCAAACCAAACAACAAGTTAGAGTCTAATGAATTAACCTAAGCTACTAACTGGCCATGGATATGCTAGGTTGTGTATAGGGGAACTAGTCCCTAACACCCCCTACTACCCTTACGAGGCTCAATTGGGTTAGGGGTTAGGTTCAATTCAATTAGAGTCTATTCAAGTCTAGGTTTCTAGATTAGGCATTCCTAGAGCAATTAGGGGCCGAGGGTAGTAATGGGGAGGTGAAATTAGGGTTTTGGACCCCAATTCCCCCACATTCTAGCCTTGAGAAGGCTCCATGCTAATTACACTAGAATTATCTAATCTAGCTACTTAGAATTCTCACTTAGGTTTAGGGAGATTGCTTAGGATGTAGGAATATGGGAGGCAACCTAAGGATCCAAGGATTGGACCTAGGGGCAAATCCCAAAATTCACACATATAAGCAATTTGCCTAAATTCCTAAGTGATTTCACACACAAATCAACAAGAAATCCATGGAGAATGAGATATAAATAGAATATAATCATTAACAAATGAAAATACAAAGTTTACATGTCATTTTCCCCCAACATGGTATCAAAGTAACATATTTTCCCCCAAACAGCCCACCCAAGGGGGCCTAGCTACTCATAACAAAGCAAAATACAAAAAGAGAGGAGAAAGAGGTAGAAGAAGACATGGAGCTCGGTGTAGATGAAGAAGTCCTCCTCTCCAGCAGCTACAGGGACGTCCTCCTTCTTCTCCTTGGATGAAATGGTGTGGAATGATGGAGGGAAGTGGTTGGAAGGCTTAGATATGGGGGGTTATGTGGTGGAAATGGTGAAATGGAGTGGATTTGAGGTGGATATGGGGTGGAATGGAGTGGGTGGCGATTTGGGGGGCTAGGAAGGGGTAGAAGGTATCCAACCTCGTGCTCCAGCTGCCACCTAGGTATATATAGGTGTGGGGAGGAAGCACTAGGTCAAGTAGGGGAAAAATGGGCAAAACAGTGAAAATTAGGTGAGTTTTGTGAGTAGCACGGCCGTGGTGGGTCACCACGGTCGTGGTGGGTAGGGTAGGCCACGGCCGTGGTGTATGGGCACGGTCGTGGGAATTAAAATGGCTAAATGTCAGGTTGGTGGTCAAATTTGGGCTGAAAAGGCCACGACCGTGGTAGTCACCACGGCTGTGGTGGGTTGAGGGTAGCACGGTCGTGTTGCGTAGCACGGCCGTGGTGGGAGTTGGTAGCACGGGCGTGCTGCATAGCACGGCCGTGGTGGGATCTGGTAGCACGGTCGTGCTGCGTGGCACGGCCGTGGTGGGTGGTCACAGCACAGCTGTGCTGCGTAGCACGACCGTGGTAGAGTATGCTCTGCAGCTGCTTCAAAACTGAGATTTTTAATGTGATTTCTTCATTTGCAGCACGACCGTTCTGTGTTACCACGGCCGTGCTGGGGGCTTTTCTTGCACTTTGAGCTTCAAACTTTGTTATCCATGGACTTCTTTGCTAAATCTTGACTCTTGGCCACTATTGGTAGGTTGGGGGAGCTCTAGGGCCTTCTTTGGGCCCCTCCATCTCTCTCGTCCATCCAAGTGTGGTCCAAGTACCTGAAAAACATGCAAATAATGTCCATAAGTGCATTTTACAGAAATATGCATATTAGGGGAAATAACATGTAATCTAATAGGTATAGATGTGATTGAAGAGTAAAAAGACACAAGATTAAGCCCTAAAATAGGGCTGAATCACTTATCAGTCCCAAGATCGAGTGAAGGCCTATCGATCCCAAGACTAAGTGAAAGCCCATCGGTCCTAAGACCTAATGAAGGCCTATCGGTACCAAGAATGAGTGAAAGCCCATTGGTCCCAAGACCAAATGAAGACCCATCAGTACCAAGACCGAGTGAAGGCCTATCGGTCCCAAGATCATGTAAAGGCTACCAGTCCCAAGATTGTGAGGATCCAAACGATCTCTGGACCGTGAAGATCCAAACGGTCCCGAGACCGTTCTAGACCCCCTTGGAGCTTATAAATAGGACTCAAGGGGTCCTCATTTGACATCAAGTCTGAGACGCCCAAAGGCTGCCTCCATCACTCTAGAGCTACTTCATCCTCCATCCTGCACCCCAAGGCTTTAGGTCTAAGATCCACACTCCATCCTTAAGCCTACTCTCTCTCTCTCTCATCGACATAGGAGGAGGTAAGTTAAGGATTCATCACCAAGGCAACCACATAGTGTGAAGATAGTTGTTCTCTACTCCATGGGGTCGAAATTCTTCCCTCCTATGTGGAGATGATGTTCTCCTTCTCTTCTTCTATTACCTTCTTTGTTCTTGCCATGAGCGAGTAGTTCTATACACTAGGGTGTGGGGAGTAGCCCCGCTACCCATGTTTTCATTCCATGCATTGTAATTCTTGAGTTTGCAATAAAAAATATTATCTTTTCAATTCAACATCAATCATTTAATGAATGCTAGTTGATTGATCACCAACCTGCGTTACTTATTATCTGCTAGTACGAATTGTCTATGTTTGTGCTTTTAGATTCGGTTATCAATTGCATGTTGGTTCTTGATGTATGTAATCACCATATATCTGTTCCGGTATCTAGGAGTGCTTTTCAAGGAGTGGAGTAAACTCACCTCCATCGTTGTACTTTCATACTATGAAATGGAATCAGCTGACATATGAAAGTACAATTTTGATAGGTCGAGGAACACACTTTGTGAAGGGAGTGATGCAAAGTAAGGACCATTCATTCGGGGATGGCTGGCATTGTAATACTCCCACGTTTCTCATAGTTAGCTATCCGAAAGGAAGCTAAATCTACAAAGATACTAACTGTTTAGACTCTTATTGCAATCCATGTCATTATGATGTATGTTATTATCCATGTGTAGTGGTGGTGAAACTCGATCACATCCTAGTGGTTTCCAAATAATGTTTACAACCTTAAGTTTACTTTCCTGCCATTTAATTTACATTTGCATACTAGTTTAATCATCAAATCAACTCTTCGATCTAGATATCAAATCTTGAGTAGATAAGTAGAATTATAACATTTTCCATCTTGTTAATCCTTAACAAGACCGTTGTCTTGTGGATTCGACCCTCAAATGTACTACAATAAGACTTCCATGTACCTTAGCGTACGTGGGTGGAGATCTTATTATAGCACACACAAGTATAAACTTAGAGTCTTACTATCTCTAGGATTTTTAGTGGTGCATGTAACTTCACGCGAGTGGAGGTTCCATAAAAAATTGTCATCATTGCCCTGGACAACAGAACGTTTTAATTTCATTTATCAACTTGCTAGTTCATATCTTTTTGATTCCATCATTTTTTCACACCATCTAAAGTGTCACTTTTTCTTCTACTTAGGTAGAAAACGTGTATGAAAACTTTGCATAACTTTGGATTCCCCCATGAACCAGAGTATGACTCTGAGGTAGAACGAAACTTCCACCGACGCATCAGACTCAACCGCCAACAAGCCAGAAAGATGGTTGAAGAACAACACCAAGCCGCCTTGATATTGGAAAGAGTCAACGTAGCTATAACAACTCAGAGAGCACAACTCATCACTGATACATGTGCTCAAGTCCAAGCTAATGTTCGAGTTGAAGAGCAAGCTCACATCCAAGCTGAAAATGAGGCAGCCACAGCAGCTGCTCAGTTATTGATAAGGAACAAACAGCTTCGAGACTACGTTGTTCCTAAGAATTCTGAGGATAATCACCCAGTTCAGCCTCCACTCATTAATGTTCCTAACTTCAAGATTCAAACACAATGGATCCAAATCATGCAAGGCATCTTATTCTCTAGAAGCACTGGAGATGATTGCATGGACCATCTGAAGCGATTCAAGGCACTCTACCGATTGGTACCACAAGCCGAAGCTACATTTGATGCAATCATGCTCCAACTTTTCAACTTCACTCTATCTAGAAAGGCACTAAGTTGGTATAACTCTTTAGATGGAGAGCCAATCACCACCTTGGCTCCCTTGGAAGAAAAATTTCTGGAGAAGTTCTTTCCTCCCTCATTGACTTACCATATTAGGGGACAGATCAACCAGTTCCTCCAACTTCTTAGTGAGTCACTAGAAGAAACATGGGAAAGATTTAAGGAACTTCTAAGAAAATGCCACATCACAGAATCTCATAAAACCAGCTCATAGAAACATTCTATAGAGGGGTAAGTGATGAAATAAAGAAGTTTTTGGATTCCTCATCTGGAGGAAATTTCATGAAACAGAATTATGAGGACGCCTGGAAGATTGTTATGCTCAGAGCCAAGAACCAATCTAATTGGGGAAGGCCATCTACAGGAGGAGTCCTAAAAGTCTGCAAAGCTGAAGAATCTGTAGAAATGAAAGCCATTATTGAAGTTCTAAAAGACATAGTTCATAAGTAGCAAGCCCTTGAAACATCGTTTGGAGAATATGACAGGAAGAAGAACTCCCAAGTTCAACAAGTCAAAGCAGCTACTGAAGCTTGTGAAGCTTTTCATGCATCAGATCACCCCACATTATCATGTGGCCTCTTATACGATGTGATGATGAATCTGTAGACACCTCAACCACAATATGAACTAATCATTGAACAACCCGAGGATCGGCTTCCAGAGTAGGTTAATTCTATCCACACCATATCGGGTCAAGCATATTATAATCCAGATCAACTGAGAAACCACCCTGGGTTTTAGTATGGGAATCCCGCGGGAAATGCCAACCCACAACACAAAACACAAGGTGGGTCTTCTAATGGATCACCACCTAGATTCCAGAGTAATTATAACCGAAACCAAGGAAACTATAGAGGTGGGTTTCAAAGATTTGTCTACCCAAGAAATTCTTCTTCAGACTAACAATACACTCACCTTTTGTTGCACCCACAATTGCAACAACCTCAGCTACAACTGCCGCAAATTCAACAACCTCAGTTGCCAACACCTCAACAGCAGCAACCTCAAGGATATCAACAAATTACATAGTATCAACAAAAGAATGCTCCACCTCCACCAACAGATGAGTTATCTCTATTAAGGCAAATGTTGCAATCTCAACAGACCGTGCTTGCCAACTAGCAGGATCAAAAGAAAGCTATAGAGACCCAATTGGCACAAATTGCAGCTCAGTTGAAACCTCTGGTGGGTACTTTTACTGGTTAGTCAAAAATAAATCTGAGACATGATCAACACAGACCAGAACAACTGAATGCAATTACCACAAGGTCTGGTCATGTTCTTACTGAAGCTACCAAAGTCATTCAGGAAGATGAAAATACCACTAAAATCATCTCAACTATAAGCATAAATCAAGAAACTAAAAAATCTATAGAGGTCAAGAAGGAGAAGGAAAAAGAACTAGTTTCCAAAGAACCAGAAGTCCCACCATACAAGCCTAGGATACCCTATCCAGGAAGATTGAGAGAGACTAAACTGGATACTAGATTCCTAAAGTTGAAGGAAGCAATGAAGAAGCTATATGTTGATATCCCATTTCTTGACGCTCTCTCTGAAATCCCAGCTTGGTCTAAATATATGAAGACTTTGCTATCAAAGAAATACATGACCGAAGAACACAAGACCGTTAAATTAGCTCAGACTACTTCTGATATCATCCTCAACAGAATGCCAAAAAAATAGAAGGACCCTGGCTCCTTCAGCATCCAATGTTCTATCAGAAACACTTCTTGCAAGAAAGGATTAGTTGATTTGGGGGCCATCATATCTATTATGCCCTTTTCTATGTGTAAAAAATTGGGTTTTACTGATTTACTACTCACAACAATGACAATCCAGTTGGCCGATTCTACCATTATTACACCTTTGAGAATTATTGAAGATATCCCAGTGAGAGTAGGAAGAGACTCTTATGTCCCTTGTGATTCTATTGTCATGGACATAAAAGAAGATCTGAGATATCCAATAATATTTGACAGACCTTTCCCTGCGACAGCTAGAGCACTAGTTGATGTCAAAGAAGGCACCATTACCTTAAGGCTGGGGAAGGAAACTGTTCAATTCAGAGTCTTTGACAACCTAAAAAGTCCTAGCATCCATGAAGACGTCTTTCTTCTTGAGGCAATTGATAAAATGTCCCAGCCGAAAGAAGAAACTACCGAACCATCTGATGTTTTGGAGAATGCCTTTACGAATCCAGAAGTTGAATCTTTGACCGACAAACTAGTTCAACAATGTCTGCAATATCTAAAACAAATCGAAGAAGACCTGGAAGCTACCTTTGAGAAGTTGAAATCTGTCACCACTTTGGAGACTACTGAAGTGCCCAAGGCACCTAAAATGAAAGTCCTACCAGCTGGACTCAAACACGGATTTCTAGATTAAGAAAAACTATGTCCAGTCATTATCAGTTCCACTTTGATAGATGACCAGGAAGAAAGACTCCTTGTTGAATTAAGAAAGCACAAGAAAGTCATTGTATATAAGATGACCGATCTAACCGAGGTAAATCCAGCTTTGTACATGTACAGATTACCTATGGTGGAAGAGCTTAAACCATCACGAGATCACCAGAGGAAGCTAAACCTGAATCTCAAAGAGGTAGTTCACCTCGAGGTTCTAAAACTTCTAAAAGCTGGTATTATCTGTCTAATTTCTGACTCCCAATGGGTAAGTCCGGTTCAAGTGGTCCCTAAAAAGGGGGGAACCACTATTGTTTTGAATGATAAAAATGAGCTGGTACCCACCCAGACTGTTACCAGGTAGATGATGTGCATCGACTGTAGAAAATTGAATAAGGCAACAAGGAAAGACCACTTTCCTTTACCTTTACTTGACACAGTCCTTGAACGTCTAGCTCACCGGAAATTCTTTTGCTATCTTGATGGATACTCAGGATTTTATCAATTTCTGATATACCCTAAAGATCAAGAAAAGACAACTTTTACCTGCCCTTTCGAAACTTAGGCTTCAGGAGGATGCCCTTTGGGCTATGTAATGCACCCACAACATTCCATAGTTGTATGTCCACCATATTTGCAGGTTTAACTGAATCTATCATGGAGGTACCCATGGACGACTTCTCAGTCTATGGAGATTCCTTCGATAACTGTCTACTTAATCTCATTAAAGTACTACAAAGATGTGAGGAAACAAATATGATCCTTAATCGGGAAAAATGTCACTTTATGGTGACAGAAGGTGTTGTCCTTGGGCATCAGGTGAGTGAATGAGGGATTGAAGTAGACAAAGAAAAAATAGATGTCATTTCAAAGTTGTCACCACCAAAAGACATCAGAGGAGTACGAGCTTTCCTGGGCCATGTCAGATTTTACCGAAGATTCATCCAAGACTTTTCAAAAACAACAAAGCCCATGACTTACCTGTTAACTAAAGATGTGGACTTCAATTTTGATCAAGAATGTTTACACAGCTTCATGACTCTAAAGAACGATTTAGTCTCTATGCCTATATTAAAAGCTCCTATTTGGTCACAACCCTTTGAGATAATGTGTGACACCAGTGACTACGCTATAGGAGTAGTACTAGGGCAGAGGATAGATAAGAAGCCCTACGTAATATATTACGCATCAAAGATACTTGATGAGGCCCAAAAGAACTATACAACTATAGAAAAAGGGTTCTTGGTAGTCATTTATGCTTTGGAGAAATTCAGTTCTTACCTGATCGGATCAAAGGTTACAATTTACATAGATCATTCAACAATAAAATATCTGATTCAGAAACAAGACGCCAGACCAGACTTATTCACTGGATGCTGATGCTTCAAGTGTTTGACCTGGAAATAAAGGACAAAGGTGGGGTATAAAATTTTGTCACCAATCACTTGAGTCCCATTGAGGCTCAAGATGAAGATAATATACCTATCTGTGACTCTCTACCTGATGACCAACTCATGAAGGTCACCACTGGATTCCCCTGGTACAACAACATAGTAAACTATCTGGCCACAGGAATTGTCCATCCTTCTATTTCCTATCATGACAGGAAGAAATTTTTCCATGGCGTCAATTAGTAATTTTGGGATGAACCATACCTCTTATTCCTATGCACAGACGGATTATTTTGCGGTTGCCTTCCTGAAGAAGAGATCATCCCAGTCTTGGAACACTGTCATTCTAGTCCCACTGGGGGGCACATGAGTTCAAATAAGACCGCTCTTAAAGTCTTACAATCAGGTTTCTTCTGGTTGACAATAGAAAAGGATGCACATGAATTTGTACAATCATGTGATAAATGTCAACTCTCTGGAGGGATATCCAAATAGAACAAAATGCCATTAACTCTGTGGCAGGAGATTAAACTCTTTGATGTATGGGGAGTGGACTATATGGGTCCATTTCCCTCATCATATGGATTGGCCTATATATTAGTCGTTGTGGATTACGTATCCAAATGGGTAGAAGATATACCCAATGTATCTTATGATTCTAAGCGGATTATTAAGATGTTCAAGGACATTATCTTTCCTAGTTTTTGAATTCCTAGAACAGTCATATCCGACGAAGGGTCACATTTCTTGGAATGAAGCTTCGAAGCCCTTATGAGAAAATATGAAGTAAAACACAAGGTCGCCACGCCTTATCATCTGCAGAAAAGCAGTCAAGTTGAAGTCTCAAACAGACAACTGAAAGCTATTTTAGAGAAGATTGTCAACAGGAACCACACAGATTGGTCCACCAAGCTTCTTTATGCTCTCTGAGCATATCAAATTGCTTACAAGACACCAATACGAACAACTCCGGTCTGTTTGGTGTATGGAAAGTCGTTCCATCTTCTAGTTGAATTGGAACACAAGGCTTGGTGGGCTATTAAATAGTTGAATTTCGATTTCAAAAGTGTTGGTGAATACAGATAGCTTCAATTATAAGAACTTGAGGAACTAAGAATGTCTGCATACCAGAGCGCTAAGATTTACAAAGAGCAAACTAAGATGTGGCATGATGGCCACCTTAAACGAAAGGATATTATAGTCAGAGACAAAGTCTTCCTTTTCAACTCTAGGCTCAAAATGTTTCCCGATAAACTTCATACTCAGTGGTCCCGACCCTTCACTATCAAGCACATCTACCCAACTGGAGTCATCATCATCTTGGATGACAATGGAGGAGAAAGGATAGTCAATGGCCATAGAATGAAGAGATATTATACTCCAGCTGATAAAAGTCCAAGACAAACCATTGACATTCATGACCCCATTGCATCAACCTGATTGAGCTAGAATCTTGTCGAGCCAGCGACGTAAAACCAAAGTGCTACTTGGGAGGCAACCCAAGGACTGAGTATCACCTTTATATCTCTTTTAATTTCTTTAGTTTCTTTCATTAATTTCTTACTCAGTTTTGATTAATTCTCTAGATTTATTAATTTCTTGCATAGATAGCATTTTCATTACTTAGTCATTTTTCTTTCATACATATTGTTTAGAAAATTTAAAAATTAATATAAACAACCACACAAATATAAAAATATCAAAATTAATAACCAAAATAATCTTCTGTTAAATGGTCCTAAAACCATTCGGACCCTCACGGTCTTGAAACCATTTGGATCCAAATGGTCTTGAAACCATTTGGATCCAAACGGTCCCGAGACTATTTTCCCTAAGAGAATACGAGAATCAGTAGCTGCCCTCCTCTTTTTCTATAATTATAACCCTACCCCCTCGTGCGTGATCCTCTCTCACACAACCCTACTTTTGCCTCCTTGCCCCCTTCTTGCCGCCTGCAGTTGCGTCGTGCCTCCTTCTCCACCACAGCAGCACGCATCACCATCTGCACCCGCCTCTATCCCAGCTACGCCGTTTCATCCTCGTATCTTCACCCTTTTCCACAATCGTTCGCATTGTTAGGTAGGGAGGCACAGCTGCCATCATCATCACCACCATCATCACCGCAATGCGTGATTTCTCTTCTTCGTCATTGTCGCACCTCCGGCCATCACTGCATGCATCCATCACCACCCATGCCTTCATCTTCGCCGCCACTTCGCCTACCTTTTCCCATAGCCAAACACCTACATGACCCCTCACGGTTTCGCTCCTCGCGGTCTTGAAACTGAGTAACTTTTGTCACGGTCCTGAGACCACGAGGCCTTTTCATAGTTTTGAAATCGAGTGACTCTTGTCACAGTCCTGAGACCGCGAGGCCTTTTCATGGTTTTAAAACCGAGTGACTCTTTTCACAATCCTGAGACCGTGAGGCCTTTTCGTGGTTTTGAAACCATGTGGCTCTTTTCACAGTCTTGAGATTGCGAGGCATTTTCATGGTTTTGAAACCGAGTGACGCTTGTCATGGTCCTGAGACGCGAGGCCTTTTCATGGTTTTGAAACCGTGTGACCCTTATCACGATCGTGAGACTGTGAGGTTTCTTCATGGTCTTGAGACTGTGCTGCTTGCTCTAATTTGCACACTCCTCACCTTTCATATAATAGTTCGATTAACACTAAATCTCAATTATTTCTAATATATGATTTCTTGTTATCACATTACATGATGGCCTCACCTGCAAAGGAAGTCACTGAAGCAAGCCATTGGACCAAAGAGCAGTTATTGGAGCATCGAGATAGGCTCCAACACATTGTTGATATGTGCACAAAGACAGACAAATCTCCAGTTCAACTTCCCAAGGTCATTCACGACCTTGAGCATGTCAACAAATGACTGGCTAATGACCCAGTTGGGAACCTCATGGATCCTTCCTAAACTAATGAAGGCTCTGACTACGTACCAAACTCTGATGAGGAATCCCCAGCCAACAAGTCAAAGAGGAAGAGGAAGGCCTAGGAGGCTAAAAAGGATCAACCACCCAAAAGACAGACAAGGAAGCAAGTCCAGCCCACAACCTCTAGGGAACCAATCCTGATAGGACAAGCTACTTCCCCTACTGCCACAGCTGCAGCAGGACCAACTAATCTTCAAATTCAACACCTGGAGGGTGGTGACAAAATTCTGCGGCCAACAAAGTATATCTTCTCCAACATACTAAAGAAGATGGGAGTCTACAACAAAGTTCTTGCCTTTCTCGAAGAGGCGAACCTCTCCAAGCTCTGCTTCATCATCGAGAATTCTTACCTTGAGCTCATACTAGAATTCTTTACTTACCTTACCAAAGAACTAGTGGAAGCCAAAGACAAACCAAGAGATGGGGATGAACGCAAGCTCGTAACCTCGCTTTTTGGAAATCAGGTTACATTGACTAAAAATCTGTTAAACAAAATCTTTATTGACAACCCTGACCAGCTGGAGAAGGCTATGGAAGTATGTCTGGATCACCCACAGTTCAACAGGCATACATTCTGGAAGTCCCTGACTGGAATCTCCAGTTATGATTCCAATACACGCAAAGCCTCCAACATTCACACATGTCCAGTGCAAACACTGCACAGGATTATAATAGGAGCATTATTCCCTAAAATAGAGAGTGGGAATGTTCTCATCTCTGACCTCTTCCTACTGTGGTCCATCTTAAAGGGACAGACGGTCAATATCAGACGGTAATTGATACATAAACACACATCCTATGCCCCCAGGAGAGAAATCTACATGGGTGGTCAACTGGTACAATCCTGAATTACCTCAAGATGAACAGACCACTATAGCATTATACATTGATAATGGGTGATAACCTCACCAATGCGAAGATTCTAAAAAACACCTATATCATAAAAGAGAAGGATAAAAAGCTCCACTATGTTTTCTGCCCCATTGTCAAAGAAACAAGGACGATGTTACCGCTTCCCGAGTTCGCCGATTACGATAAAGATAAGTATCTCTTCACTGAAGAGGAGCTTGCTAATCTACTAGCCTGTGTAAAAGGGAAGGGGAAATTGGTGAAACAAGGGCAAACAGAGCAAAGTGCTATTGCCCCGCGACTAAGATAAAGAAAGTATCGGTGGTGCGGCCTTCCAAACTATGAATACATAAGCAACAACAGTCAGAGATGCCCACTTCCAAGATCACCCCAGGGGCAGAGCTCCCCCACAATGAGGACAACATCGTGAATCCGACATTAGACTCCTTCATATTGAGTCTGAATGTTGGGACCACCTCTACATCTGCCTCCACAATCCTAGGGATAGAGAGGTCAAGACCTCTATCTTCCACCACTCCTCTATCTTCCACCACTCCACTATCTTTCATTACTCCACTATGCACCACCATTCCACACCACACCACTCTTCCACCATTTTCCACAATACTATCCACCAACATTCCATTCTCCACAACCACAACTTCTTTCACATCTTCTGATTCACTCCTTTTCTCAACGGGCGAGCCCATTTTCACTTCAACACCCAATCTTACCTTCACCTCCACCACCTGCCCTCTTGCATACTTGTTTCCACCTTTCATATCAGGGATGTCACCACCACTCTCATTCACCACAACCTTGATACCTCTAGTGACTCCCTCTATAGTCGCCACACATTTTGCAGGTCCATCAATGGTGTCTCTCTCGCAAGGCACCACCGCCCTTCCACCTGGACCCCAGCCACCCCACACATCCTCCACTGGGGTCCCATTTTCACAAGTCAGAGAGGCATTTAGACGTCAATTTGATGCTATTCGAACCCTCCTCTCTGATCCTTCTAACATCTTACACTCTATTTTTTCTTATGTGCAGGAGCTTACTACGCAGGTATCCAAAATCGACGACCGAACTCACGCCTTACTGGACTTTCTTACAAGCATTCAACAATGATAGGAAGCAGCAATCTAGCAAGTCAACCTCATTGATGATCGCTTACGTAAAGCTGATGCTTAGCATGAAAACCCAGTAAGAAATGATAATCAAGCAAGTCGACCGTGCCACCAAGCAAACACAACCTCTGCCTACGATCCTTCATGAGCTTCAGCAAGAATAGGTTGCAATGAGCACTTACATGGATTGCATGGAAAGCGACCTCACACAACTCATCTACCGCCAGGAGGAGCATTCAAACGAAGCATTAGATCAGCTACAAACAAAAGTGACCGATCTAACCGCATGACTCCTCTCCGCTGAAGCACACTACACAGATCTCAATGAAAGCCACTAAGCGCTGCTCGAAACCCACAGACACGTGCAAGTGGCCCTTGAAGAATTACAAGCACTCCATAGACGATGCAAGAAAGCATCGACTAAAAAGAACAAAGACAAGGCAGTAGATGATGAAGATGACGATGGTGATTCTAACTCTTTGGCTGAATCCAACGCCAACAGCTCCTCTTCAGATGACCAACTAGATGACCCAGGCAATGCTGGGGAGGGCACCAGCTAAGGAGCAGATAACACAGAAAGGGGAGATAGTGGAGACCACCATAAGGGTGGTAGCAAAGACCACCGTGCTCCCAACAATAATGATAATGTGACAATGTCCTATGCAGACCAATTCTTCAATTTTTCTACTATGGCCCCTCAGGGGGACACAACCAAAGACGCATCGTTTGCTGAGTTTCAACAATGCATCTTGGAAACCAGCACTAGCCCACTCACAACAGCCACCACTTCTCAAGAACCATATGCTCCAGAGCAAGCTGCAGTCATTCCCCCAAAATAGGAGGATTCTGACAGAGTGAGTCTCGACACCGATGATAGACTCGACTCCGACTAAGACAAGAATGAAGATCTGACACAATATTTTGAGTACGATGAATAGACCTCCCTCCCTCCTCCAGAAGACCTTCCCCCGCTGCCACCTCTACCTCACAAGATGCATGACTTAGATATGGTGGCCATCTCTACATTAGATGTTCAGGACATCTTCATCCTGAATACTATTGTAGATGATGCTAAGGACGGGGGACATCCTTTATAATAACAAGAAAACAAAGCACTAGTTGATACGTAAAAATTTCCATGTTCTTCTACGACCTCAGTCGGCGGTGAAGATGGCCATATTCCTTGTCTAGCTTGCCAATTCTATAGAGAAATTTCGGAGCCCGAAGAAAAAGCAGCCAATTTTTGATGCTTCACTAGCTTTAGCATTACGCTTGCTGGATAAGGACTTACATGCAAGGTTCATCAAGCGGATACAAATGGGTCTCACGAGAAAGGCATTCTACAACATGATGCCTTTCAAAGTCTCTAGCCACTGGCTCCTTATGATTGTTGACACCGAGGCCTGTGACGCCAAGGTGTACAATTTCTATGCCATTGAGCTTAAGGCGGGAAACATTAATTTCATTGGTTCAGAAGCTAGAGAAGTGTGATGTATTCCCTTCTGGATTCTTAAAGTCATATGGGCCTCCTTCCCATCTCTCTCACATGGCTAGAATCAACCATGGTTCAAAATCATAAACCCAGCCATTCAGATGCTTGAAGGTTCAGGGGATTGTGCTCTCTACACAATCTGATTCACTGAGTTGCTTAACAGACGCATCCCCTTTATCGAGCTATCTAAGGAAGACATGCACACATTATGGGGACGATACGCCAAGGCGCTCATTTGCGACAGACAGTTCTTCAAGGACCCGACAATGGGACGTGATGACGTACCCCACTATTTGTTCTCTGTTATCCAACGTCCTCAAAAGAAACCATTCAGATAAGTTCTAAAGGAGTTGGAGCAACAAAAATAACAAACCGCCACGGTCCTAGAAAAATGACAATGAGACCCCTACACTTTTGATATGACAAAAGATAAGGGGGACATAGATCTGCTAATAGGAGCTACCATTAATAGATCCTCCAATGATATCGTGCCTCTATTTGATATACCACAGACATTCCTGAACTTTGACCTTGTTGCATGCAAGAGTCTTTCAGATAAAGAACTCAAACTCATCATGTCTTGGCTATATGCAGATCATGACAAGCTTGTTTTTCATCAAGGGAATATTCTTGTAATGGCTGATGCACTCCATGAGACTGTACAAGTGAAAGGTTCAATGTCCTTGAGTGTTATGGCTGCCTACCAATATCTTCTAGCATGGGACTTGCCTACTGTCTACATGGCGTCATACCTGAAGGATGATTTACTCGGCACAAAGAACTTTGAAACCAATGAAGCCCTTATCTTGTAAATTAAACATACAACTCCAAAGTTCCTTTTGTTTCCATTCCTTCACTCTGAGCATTGGATGTTGCTGGCAACACACCTACATAACAGAACTATAATTATCTACAATAGTTTCGATATCCAAATCAATCTAAAGTAGAAAGAGTATGATATCATAGCAAACATGTCCACAGAGGAAGTGGCGAACAACAGAGACCAACTATAAGATCATCTCAGAGAACACATAAAGGTGTACAACAGAGAACATTTCAAGCACCCAATCTTCTGCCACAGATGTCCCCATGAAATTAAAGAATCAAACAATTATGGATTCCACATCCTTTACTGGATGTATACCCTCACCGTTCTTGGCAAATGCCTTGAGGACATGAAGCACGTGGACTATCATGCATTACGGGGGAAGTTCACTGCCAATCTTCTCTGTTCTCATGGAGCCAACAAGGGTTTAACAGAACCTTGACACCCTTCCCCATGTACTTCTCAACCTATAACCTTGATACTCTGGGGACAGAGTGAGTGATAAGTTAGGAGGGAGTACACTGGGCAAGGGAAGAGGTATTATATTCTAACCTTCTCTTCCCTCTCCCTTTTTCATTTACCTTTGTTTTTTTGAATTTGCACAGATTATTCTTTTTGATGTTTAGATTTTCTAATAATTTCTTTGATAGAATACTTTTTGTACATAAGACAACATTCGCTTTGGTAAGGGGACACTCCCAACTAAGTTAGAGACAAAGTAGTCCTCAGAAGCACTTACATAGTAGCATTTAGTCACGTAATGGTGAATTAATAAATCACCTCCACACTCGATATCCATGCATTTGCTTCAGTTCTACATCAGACTCTCCACAGGTCAAAACTGCGGCCGAAACAAGCCAAACGCTCTCAAGGATGTGAGGGAACTAGGTGAAATCTAAATCAAGAAACCTTGTAAGTGGACCGTCGAGTACAAAACCGGAACAAGTGCATCTCTGGAAACTCTAGGGAACAGTTTTCTCTTTTTCAAAAAGAGGCTTGGCAGCCCAAATAAAATCCCTAAATACCCAATTCCTAAGTTGGTGAGCATATGAATAAAAGCCTGAGTGTTGAATAAAAACATGAGAGTTGTTTCATGCATAAGGACTTATATGAAGAGCCAATAAAGGTCTTGCCCGACCAGTACATTCAGCTGCCCTCACAAAGGTAGATGTGTGACACCCAGTAGTGAGATCCTTTGGTTTCCAAATATATGAAAAGTTAACAAAGGTCTTGCCCAGCCGGTACATTCAGCTGCCCTCACAAAGGCAGATGTGTCGCACTCGGTAGTGAGACCCTAAAGTTTAGATAGGCCCTCCCCCCTTCGAAGGGGGAGTAACACAACAACCTTCAACTAACCCTCATACCTATTTTAGCCTCCAGTAGGAATTTTGAAGAAGTATAAAACTGCTTAGAGTCGAAGACATGCACAAAATATGGTCAAGGAAAAGGTGGTCCCAATGTGAGTTACATGACACAGAAGAAACTTGAGGACCACACAACTCTCGATACCTGAAAGAGTCAGAGTAAGCAGAAGCCTAGACAAAAACCCAAGGTAAATCTATGGTATAGAACTGAAGCAAGAGTATGGAAATCTTCACTAAATAAAATCACCTCGCCACTACGTGCCTTAGCTCTATCCAGCTTGAGGACAAGCTAGACTCTAAGTTAGGGGGGGTGATAACCTCCCATTTTGTGATGTTATCTTACTAGTTTTTCTTAGTTTTCCATACTCTTTCTTAGATAGATTAGATTGAATGCTTAACTTTCTAGCTTTATTGTGAATATACCAATAGACTGATATTTCTCCTTTTCTTCTTATAGATAAACCCAAAAAAATTGCAAAAGTCCCAACCAAAACAATCCCAAGACTATGAAGGTCCAACCCGTCCCAAGACCGTAAGGACCCAAATGATCCCAAGAACGATACATCTCCCATCAGTCCCAAGACTGAGTGAAAGCCTATCGGTCCCAAGACTGAGTTTAGTCTTATCGGTCCCAAAATCGAGTGAAGGCCTATTAGTCCCAAGACTGAGTGAAGGCCTATCGGTCCCAAGATCGAGTGAAAGCCCATCGGTCCCAAGACTTAATGAAGGACTATCAGTCCCAAGACCGAGTGAAAGCCCATTGGTCCCAAGTCCGAATGAAGACAAATCGGTCCCAAGATAGAGTGAAGGCCTATCGGTCCCAAGACCGTATAAAATCTACTGGTCCCAAGACCGTGAGGATCCAAATGATCTCCAGACTGTGAAGATCCAAATGGGCTCGAGACCGTTTAAGACCCACTTGGAGCCTATAAATAGGACTCAAGGGGTCTTCATTTGACATAAAGTCTGAGACACCCAAAGGCTGCCTCTATCGCTCCAGAGAAACATCATCCTCAATCCTTCACCCCAAGGTTACCGGTCTAAGATCCACACTCCATCCATAAGCCTACTCTCTCTCTCATCGAAATAGGAGGAGGGAAGTTAAGGATTCATCACCAAGGCAACCGCATAGTGTGAAGATAGTTATTCTATACTCCAAGGGGTCGACCTTCCTCCCTCCAATGTGGAGATGATGTTCTCCTTCTCTTCTCATGTTATTCTTTGTTCTTGCCATGAGCAAGTAGTTCTACACACTAGGGTGCGGGGAGTAGCCCTGCTACCCATGTTTTCATTCCATGCATTGTAATTCATGAGTTTGAAATAAAAAATACTATCTTTTCAGTTCAACATCAATCGTTTAATGAATGCTAGTTGCTTGATCACCAACTTGTGTTACTTATTATCTGCTAGTATGAATTGACTATGTTTTTACTTTTAGATTTGATTATTGATTGCATGTTGGTTCTTGATGTATGTAATCACCATATATCTGTTTTGGTATCTAGGAGCTCTTTTCAAGGAGTGGAGTAAACTCACCTCAATCATAGTACTTTCATACTATGAAATGGAATCAGTTGATGTATGAAAGTACAACTTTGATAGGTTGAGGAACACACTTTGCAAAGGGAGTGATGAAAAGTAAGTGACCATTCGTTCGGGGATGGCTGGCATTGCAATACTCCCACGTTTCTCATAGTTAGCTATCCAAAAGGAAGCTAAATATACAAAGATACTAACTATTTAGACTCTTATTGCAAGCCATGTTATTATGATGTATGTTATGATCCATGCGTAGTGGTGGTGAAACTCGATCACATCCTAGTGGTTTCCAAATATTATTTACAACCTTAAGTTTACTTTCCTTCCATTTAATTTACATTTGCATACTAGTTTAATCATCAAATCAACTCTTCGATCTAGATATCAACTCTTGAGTAGATAAGTAGAATTATAACATTTTCCATCTTGTTAATCCTTAACAAGACTGTTGTCTCGTGGATTCGACCCCCAACTTTACTACGATACGACTTCCACGTACCTTAGCGTGAGTGGGTGGAGATCTTATAATATCACACGCAAGGCTAAACTTAGAGACTTACTATCTCTAGGATTTTTAGTGGTGCATGTAACTTCACGCGATTGAAGGCTCCATCAGGTGACTAAATCATAAAGCATGCAAAATGTAGAGGAAAGTGAAAATATAATCATAAAAATAGAATTAATGATATTTCCATCACATAGATGGATAATGAAACATCTACCATAAAAGTGAGCGGATTAGGGTTCCATCCACAACGAGTTACAACCTGGTTCAGATCCACAATATGTGTTTCATCACGAAGCAAGATACAATTTAGAGTGTAATATGAAATATAAACAATTTAAAAATATTGGGACTCAAATTAAATCAAACTATGCCCAAATAGGTCATCAAGTTAAGAAAGAGAAATTTTAGTTATCACATACCCCCAAAAAATCTCAATAGCGAGAGATAAAGAAAGTAAATGCTCAATATGACTCATAGGGGATGCAACATACATCAAGAGATAGTACAATTATGTAAATTGCTCAATATGGATAGTAGAATGCATCACACCCAAAAATTTGTATCCAAAGTTGAAGCCTGATGCTAGATCCAATCATGATAGTTCTTCACCTAATATTGAGTTGTATGCAAGCCATGAATTAGTATGCATATTATAAACCCTAAATTGGATACTCTTATTGTGATTGGATTCAGGTTATGAAATATGTTTGTTTAGATAGAGGATAATTTTTTAACTACAATGAGTATTTTTGTAAAATTTTATGAGAACTAGAATATTAGTTATGAATTATGAAGATAAATGAATTAGTGGGAAATCTATAATTTCAAGTAGCATACTAAAAAATCTTATTTATAAGTATGGGAGATGTTTCAGAATATGCTTAGAAAAGTCCCTCATGATTGGATTGTTTTGTTTGGCCAAGCAAAGAAATTTATTGTGGCTTACAAAAAGAGAGAGGAATAATCTTCACAGTACAAGGGCATGATGTTTCATAAATAACAAGGCTACAAGATGTCACAAGATCCTAAAGAACATGGCCAAGAAGCAATCATAGGGGAGGATCAAGAAGCACCCAACAACAATCAAAATTGTTATGGAATCTAGGGAGATCACAAATCAAAAGCTCAATTGGATAGACTTACAAGGAGGCTTGAACACAAATTTGGAACATCATATGGAGGTGAAGAAGAGTAATACATGTACTTGTGACAACAAAATAACAGGGGTAACAATGAATATTTGTGGAAGATATATGCAAAATTCTCTTTGAAGGATCCTCATCAGCAAGACCCATCACAAGTACAATATCTCAAACAATAGCAAGGCACTACTTCACATCAATATTTGTAGGACAACACCCCAAGTAAGTTGGACATTATAGAAAACATGCTGGGTAAACTCATGAGTCTAAATGATGCCTTACTAGACCAATCTAAATGGGAGTAGCAATATCAAGGGGCTCAAATTTGTAGCATAAAAATCAATTTTTACAACTAGCAGTGAAGATGGTAGCAATGAAGAACCCCACATAGTAGAGATTTTTTGAGATCACTGAGACAAACCACTAACATTATCAATTAAATTTATGTCTCCATTTTTGTAACATCCCAGGATTTCAGGCCTCAGATAACATGATCTTAAAAGGATTGATTGGACTACCCATATCACCAAGGTGCACCTCATTTTCCGGGAGCCCATCACTAAAGAACTCCATACTTAAGCGTGCTTGGCTTCGAGTAGTACTAAGATGGGTGACCAGTCGGGAAGTTTAACTTGGCTTGTGTGTGAGTGAGGAAAAAGCATGCATTTAAGGCTAGTGGTGGTCTGTGGGGCCCGTCGTCATTCCTGAAACTCTACTAGAGCCTTGGGCAGTAGGCCTGTGCATTATAAATGGTATCATAGCCAATTCCCCTCTAGTAGGTGGGGCCCACATGGGCATGGCATGCCAGTCTTGAGTCGTGTGGTCCCGGCATGTAGGAAAGGGTTGTCCATGATTGACGTAGCCACCCTTACACTGGTATTATGTGATCGGGAGCTAGGTGTCCATGGGCCATGTTGGGTTTGCACTGAAATGGGGAAATATTATGAGGCCATATAGTTAAGCCTTGATGAGGACATCAAGAGTCTAAGTGGGGGAGACTGTAACATCCTAGGATTTTAGGCCTCAGATAACATGATCTTAAAAGGAATGATTGGACTACCCATATCACCAAGGTGCACCTCCTTTTTCGGGAGCCCATCACTAAATAACTTCATAGTTAAACATGCTCGGCTTGGAGTAGTACTAGGATGGGTGACCAATCGGGAAGTTTATCTTGGCTTGTGCGTGAGTGAGGAAAAAGAGTGCAGTTAAGGATAGTGGTGGTCTGTGGGGCCGGTCGTCATTCCTGAAACTCTACTAGAGTCTTAGGCAGTGGGCCCGAGCATTAAAATTTATAAGGATACTACACCTTTTATTGGGGAGACACCAATCAACACACTCTAAAGTTGGAATGTGTTTATGTGCCACAAGTTCTATTTCCCAATAACTTGTATAGAAAATTGTGGGGATGTAGAACGCTAATGAATTATTTACACAAATGCACCTCAATAAATATAGTGTTTGCAAAAAGTGACTTGGATACTTCATCTGCACTGGCTTTGCAAGGTAAAGAACCTCAAGGTTCAACACTTTCCATGTCAACCCTCAATGTTCCATAGGAAGTGACCATGCAACAAGAACACGTGAAGGTTCTACTTCATAGTGGAGCAGTCACAGTCAACAAGAAAGCACTCGCATTTGAGAAGGAGCAGCCATATGTCACCCCATCCACATGAGATGTGCCACTCCTAGGAGTGTCTTTGATGCAAGCTTAGGGGAGGTGATTCCTAATGTGTCATACATTCCTCCATAAAAGCATATAGAGAAGCCACATGCGTGATTTTTGGATAGTCTAAAGTTGGGAAAGAAAAATAAGCAATTCAATAAATTTTTAGACATCTTTCAAAAGATCCACATCAACATCCCACTTTTGGAGGAGATAGAATAGATCCCTACATATGGAATATTTTTGAAGGATATCATCTACAAGAAAAGCATTGCATGATGAAGTCAAATCAAGGTAAGGCCAAATTTGTAAAATGTAGATTGATTGTTGTCATCTTCTCAAATGGGTCATGATGAGCAGCTAGTACATTCACTGAAAGCTATGAAGTGGAAAATCAAACTCAAATTATGGTGATTGGAATGACTAGTAGTCACTTTGATTGAGTTTGATGGATCCTTACAATCTCAAAATACCTAGGAAAAAACTCTAAGGCAACTTGGTCGCAATCCACCCCTACCACCATGATAGTTGGACATGGATTTGAAATACTCAGTAGGAAGAGACCCAAAGTAAAACAAATCAGTTTGTTGAGTGTGTAATGGTGTGTGGGTGTCCAAAAAAGAGAAATCAAGCTTGGGCATGGTTGAAAGCAAGGAAAATGAATTCAATCCTTGAAAATTGGAAGAAAAAGACAAAAAGTGAGAAAAACTAACATACTGTGAATTTGGTTAAGCGAAGAGTACATAATGCTTTTAGAAGACCAACTAAGTGTTTCTACGCACATAGACTTCGAAGGCTTCACCCATGGCACTAGATTTGGGGAGGTCAATAGTGGTGAAGCGAGTAGGGAGGATATGTCTTGGATCAAATGAGGGGTGGTGGATGATTTCATTACGGTTGTGAGGGCTTGGGGAGTGTTTTGAAGTAGTTAAAGGTGTTAGTGGTGGTAGGAGGAGATAAAAAGGGTCTGGAGAGAGTGAAATAGAGGTACATATTACAATACAATTTGATAGAGAGATTGCTTGAACCAAACCCTATATATATCATGGTTTTTCGATGCATAACCTCATAAGGAAAACAAATGAGAAGAAATATAAGTGAAATATGGTGAAAAAAGGAAGAAATTGTGAGGGAGAGATTCTCACTTATGTAAAGATTCTCACTAATGTTACTAACAAAATGTCTGACTTTCCTAAAATGGGTTGAGTTTGAAGATGGGTTGGCAACCACATGATCATAAATATGATGGATATCATTAATGACACATATAGGAAGGATCACAATCATTATAACATTAACATGACCATATTCAATATATGAATTTGAGAAATCTAAAAAATCAGCCACATGACAAAGCTAAATTGCCAAACGATATGAAATCATAAAATATCAATCACATGATTTGAAAATTGATTATATAATGTTTATTTTTCTTTACTAGTATGAATTACAATAAATAAGATTAGCCAATTAATCTTAAACTTGGTATCTTAGATGGTTGGGACCCAAGCAAACTGATTTTGGAACTAGATTTGGGTTTTGAAACTACATTTTTATGAGTTCTAATACAATTAGAGTTTTAGGAACATCTCCATTATATTATTATAACATTACATCAATACCGTCACAATTTATTATACAGAGTCCCATTATCTTCACATTGACACCAAAACAGTTTCTTTGTATTATTATGTACACATTTCCATATTTTACTCATTTCACCTATTAAGTCCATTAACTCAATGTTAATTTAGATAATGACACATTACTCATATCCATGGATAGAAAATTCACATAACATGTATAACACACATTATATCTCTTATTAAACATATTTTAGCTGTTGTATGCATATTAGGTAGCAAAGGAAACATATGTGACATATTTAATGAATTTACTTGTATGTTAGCACATACTTAAGTTATTATGTTAATTTGAGTGTATCTTAACATGTGATGTGGATTGTAGAACCTAATTCCATTTAATATGTTATATTTGTTTTCAAGCCTAAATATGTTATGGGTTAATATGTGCATAAACAATATATATAACTTTATCCTTATCTAGTTGAATTTAAGGAAGCAAGGTTACTAACCTCCTAATCACGAAATAGGGTAAGATTCTAGGTTTTGATATGTTATTGTTGGTATGTATGCCCTGAGAGCTAATCATGGGATGATTGGTGGGATACATTAAGATTGATTTGATAAACATCAAAGGAAAGCTTCCAATTCTTTTTGGTTCAGTCATATGAGATAGTGATAGAACAGATTGAATGTCTAGAGAATGACAGTACTCAATGACGTATGCTTTCAGGTTGAGGACCTGAACGATGAGATCATACGGATGCTAAGAGTTTGTACATTCTTGTTATGTCCCTAGTCGGATGTCATTGTGGAAGGTAGATAGACATCAATGACACACAAGACTAAATTGTGGTGTTGGTTGATGACAAAATCTCATTAGTCATGATATAGAGATATCAAACCAAACACATAGGTACTTGTTAGATAATAAGTGTACCGGACAGACCCACCGTGAGTTTGACACATGGAACCATGACATGGTAGTCACAGTCAGTACTCACAGTGATGGTGGTGAGTGTGATTCTTTGACCTGAAATCACTACACTCAACACATGTCATTGGGCACACTTTGACATCATCAAACGCAGTCCTGAAACATGGGTTGTTATAAAGGTGATTATTGGGTGGCTTTGACACATGGGGCTTTTGAGGGGTGGGTGATAGATATGGGATTTGTCCCTCCTGAGGGAGTTTGATATCCATGGCCACTTGATGAGTAGGATTGAGAAAGGCGTGCACACATGTGTGAATCAGTATGTGATATTGATGTCATACATATCTCTTCCAATCTACTCTGAGATCAAGAAAGTGAATGAACGTTGACAGGATGACTGTTCCATGCCTCGAGTTCATTCAGGATATCAGTGACAAAGGAATTATACATTCATTGTAACACCATTCACGGATTGTAGGATTGAAAGTTGTTCTCCAACTTTCTATTTCACTTGGGTAGCACTGATGTGTGACTAGGCACCACTCTTTGCTTGTGAAGTCATAAGTGTTATGGACTTTCACTGCCAACGTGAAATGGACCTGCAGGGTCACACACATAGGATTTAACCTGGAAGAGGAGTTTTGTCCACAAACAATGTTTAGATTGATTACTAAAGGAGTTTAGTAGTTCAATTAAACACTCAATTAATTGATAGCTCAATATCATAAAGTTCAAGGTGTTGGACACATTGATTAGAGTATCAGATTGATTGAAACTGCAATTGACTGTTTCTGCACAATCTACACTCCCAACTGATCGGCTCATGTGATGAACCGATCGGATGAGCTTGGTGAACCGATCGGCTCATATGGTGAGTCGATCGGTTCATGGACAGGGTGAATCGATTGCTTCAAGTGTTGAAATGATCGGTTCAACTGATGCAACCGAGCAAGTTGGGAAAGTAGGATTGGTGAGAAATTTCTTTTCGTTTCACTTGCCCAATTTGATTGGAACAGGGGTTGGTATTTGATACCGATTAGAAACAAAAGATAAAAAGTCAATCGGGAACTGAACAGGACCACGAACCGACCGTTTCAGAAGTGAATCGACCGTTTCATGGGTGCCAACTGATCAGTTGAGGTGTCAACCGACCGGCTCAGGTCCCCAACCGACTGTTTCAGAAATGAAACGATCGGTTCAGGTTGCGAGTTGGTTGTTTTTTTTGTGGAAAATCTCAAACCCTTCTACTCCTGCTTTAGTCCCGCATTGCCTGGGATGGAGAACCATGTCCCATTACCCTCCTATATATATAGGGGTATTGGGGGCTTCTCAAAGTACAACTCAGTGCAACCAGTTGCTCTGTAAAGTTGTCGTTCTATCTGGTTTTGGTAACCGAGAGAGCCCGAGCAAGTGCTACCCAATAAGGGAGGCACAACAAGGGAAAGACAACTATAGAAATCAACTGGTGATAGGAGAGTGTGTCTGTGACTAGTACGCTGATAGGAGGGTGCGACTCTTTCCAATTCCTTATGGGACAAGGAGATTGGAGTTCCAGGTGGTCAATGTGGACTACTTCAGAGGCGGGTGATTTCTGCCGCTCGGAGGACAACTGTCAATCCCGACAGTCCCGGTGAGACCAGGAGTCATCAGTCCCGGTACGACCAGGAGCAGCACAGACACCGTCCAAGACCGGAGGTGAAGACTGTGCAAGCCGCGAGGTATTGTCGCCGAGCAAGTCTCGGGATAAGGTATGATTCCACAAACCATCCTTTCCTGTTGTATAGACGTTGACGCGTTTCCTTATTCTGGGTTTGGGGAGGAGAATTTCTTTTTTGTTTCTGCTGCCTTCTCTGCCTCCCATAAAACCCAATAGTGGTATCAGATCCACGTCAACTACTCTATACTTTAGGATTATCGATATGATCAATTTTGGTTTGTTGCCTTTATTTATTGCATACGATGCGAATAAAATTGGCTTTATGCATGTCCAATCCTAAATCCACAAATCCCAATTTACATATATGATATGTATTATTAATGCACTCGATATGCGTCGCCCTTAAATGAGTTTTGTGGTGAATGTATAGCGTGGTTATGGCCAATAAGCCCTATCTGTGTATGGTTGTATGTGGTTGCTTGCATCTCGGTCTGTGCACCAATCTTCCTTCTCCTATTCCTGATGTAACTCAAAATAATTCGAGATTTCTTTCCTACCTTTGCTCCCCTCGAATGTAACTCGAGGTTTCTCTTTTTTACAATGTAAAATAGGATAGAATTTTATTTCCTGTTATGTCAAAGAACGGGGGACATCCTGACGACAGCTGAGACGATCGGTTCAAGGTGTGAACCGGTCGGTTGACGTTCGAGACGATCGGTTCAAGGAGTGAGCCGACCGGTTGATGACTAGTTTGAGGAGCGAGACGAGTGGGTGGCGGCCATGATGAGATGCATGACGACCAGGAGAACCGATCGGTTGGAGGAGACAACCGATCGGCTGGTGGCACCCAGCCTACCGGCCTGATGGCGAGCCGATCAGTCATGTGATGAGTTGATCAAACCCAGAAAGGCAAGGCACAGAGTTCATCTTGTACAAGTTGCATGTGATGTAGACCTAGATGACCGTGATTCCTCTTGGCTCGAGGAACCACATTAGGATGGCCATAATCATCGCTTTTTATCGTTTCACATGTTTTCTGTGGGATATAGCATGTATATGATACATACTATATATTGTGGTGATTGGATATGTATATGTATATGTATATGTATATAAAAACCAAATCCCTCCTTAAATATTAAGTTTTAGATGCCTTCCAAATGCGACACACGTGAAAAGCTTGATCGACCAAGTGTGGGCACGCCCTAGCGTGGTGCACTGTCTATCTCGTGGAAGCATCAAGGATGGATATGTGGGTCTGCCCTAGCATGGTGCATATTCATCGTGTTTACTTTGGGTCGGACTTAACAAGGTGATCTAGATGGGATCTAGTACCTTGATGCATGGAGATGATCATGGCAAGGAGTTTCATATGACATCTTATCAAGAGTTGCATATGATGCAATTGGCAAGAGTTGCCTACCTGAGAGATCTAAGTTGTGGGTGACAGCCCTAGCTGGTCCATGACTTAGAGGATTTCAGGATCTTGCCCACTAGAAGGTTGTACGCTACAATCTTCCAAATTGATGGTGAGGGCTATCAATTTGAAGTAAAATAGTGGGAGTGATAATTAATTAAAGGCCTAATTATATCGTCAACTTTTCAAATCAATCAAATAAGTCAAAAATGAGTTTTGGACTAAAATTGCATATTTCCTTTTATAGTACAAATGACAACAAACAACAATCACTTTTCTTTGCGATCAGTCCTTGAAAAGAACACGCTAAATGGGACAAACTTCCACGACTGGTATAGGACATTGAGAATTGTTCTCACTCAAGATCGAAAGCTCTTTGTCCTGGATGCTCCAACTCCAGAGGAACCTGCTCCTAATGCACCAAAGGCAGAAAGGGATGCTTACAAGAAGCATTCTGATGATGCCATTGATGCAAAGTGCTTGATGTTGTGCTCTATGAATCATGAGTTGCAGAGACAACATGAGAACATGGGTGTCATTGAGATGATTCAGCATCTCAGGAACATGTATGAAGATCAAGCACGGTAAGAGAGATACGATGTCTCAAGGGCATTGTTCAAGTGCGTCATGACAGAAGGAGATCCAGTTGGTCCTCACACACTCAAGATGATTGGGTATGTGGAGAACTTGACAAGACTGGGATTTCCACTGAGCCAAGAGTTGGCTACTGACGTGATACTGCAATCGTTGCCAGAATCCTACAGTCAGTTTGTGATGAACTACAACATGAACAACTTTGATAGGCCACTGTCAGAGTTGTTGGGCATGTTGAGGACAGCCGAGACACAGATGAAGAAGGACAAGCCTAAGTCTGTGATGGTGATCATGAGCAAGAAAGGCAAATCCAAGCGCAAGAGCAAGGGCAAAGCTAAGAAAGGTTCTGATGCTAGCCAGGAGCCCAAGTCGTCTTCAGCTCTCAAGGCCGAGGGAGGCGTGACCAAGAAAGGCAATTGCCACCATTGTCAAAAGCTAGGACATTGGAAAAGGAATTGTCCTCTCTATCTGGAAGAACAAAATAAGAAGGAGGTGACAAACGTCTCTACTTAAAGGTGTCATGAAAGTAAACTTGTAACAGTTTTGAGGTATATGATACCAAGATGTAAAGTGTAAAGCACTCAATAAATGGGGCAAGTGTTGCTACCATAGATAGGAGTACTTTAGTTTATTTTTAGCCTAAAAGGCATGTAATACAGTTATGAACTGCTATTTCATATTTTCCAATAGATAGAAACACTTTATTTTTGCATATTGTATGACAATGATGGCAATCAATAAAGAGATGTTTCATTTTCTAAAGATATGATCTTTATGGCAATGCCTTGTTTATCTTATGGTATTTGATATGCATAAGATAAAATGATACCTAAAAGTTATAGATAACTCAAACAATCAAATTAGCATCAATCATGAGAAATTCATTTCTAGTGTCCATGTGATGGATAAATCTAGACTCATTTGGTTAGAGAACCAGTAAGAGACATGAATATCTTCGACATGATTAATCAATCTTCATTAATGGTAGTGGGAGAATGATTATCCTATTAGGTATGATACATGTGATGTATTTACATACCTATTAGAACAAATGCTAATACTTCAATTGGTGTTTATAGAAATACCAATATGAATATCTTGAAGTGTTCAAGATTATCATAGATGACGTGCAAATTTGGTAAAGTTTTAATTCTTGATGAGATCAATGAATGAAATACTTGGACCAAATGTTTGAGATCCTTATGAGTGATTATGATAATGTATCATAGTGAACTCATGATTAAGGCATGGTGATGTCTAAATCAAGAAGGAATCATACTCTAAGGAGATAGAGAATGTTTATCAAATAACTGAATTCTTCTAAAGAATACCCCACACTAATAAAGGACATTAAGAATCACAAGGAGTTGTATGTTCTTATATCCTTGACAGATACAGCTCGTTTATCTATGTGATGAGTTGTTCATGTGATGAGTCAACTATCTAGATGAATATGAGGAACCAAATTTTGAGTTATGGTCTATGACCATTACATTCTAAATGACATCCATGTGAACCATAACGTATGACCTTGATGGTAGCACCCATTGGATGAAATCCATAAGTGCAAAGGAATCTTAAGTGTTAAGACACATGGATAACATTTTAAGAAGGATGATGCTTGTTGATTGCAACTTAATGACTAAGACATTTGGCATATGGATACTAAAACCGCATTCCTATGAGGAATAAAACAAGGATGTGTACATGACACAACCTATAAGGTTTATGAATCCACTAATGCAAATGAAGTCTATAAGTTACAATGGACTAATCAATGTGATTGATTGAGTACAAGCAACTCAGAATTGGATCTTTACTTTGATGATATAGTCAAAGGGTTTGACTGATATGTCAAAGATAAAGAAGGGATTTGTGATTTAGTGGGAGCGTATTCACATTCCACATGTTGATGTGAAATGGAAATGTTCTAGAGTGGAAATCCAAAAGTGGAAATTATCTTAAAGGAAGATAGAGATGTTTCCTATGTGATAGGAATAGAGATCTATAGAGATAGTTCTCGAAAACCTCTTGACCTAAAAGAGGAGAAAACATACATTGGCAATCTGTACTGAAGGGTTCAGTATGCACAGATTTAGTGGGAGAAAACTTGTCCATGTTACATGGAGTTAGTATCCCAAGGCCAAGTGTCCAATTCTTATGAAGAATGGGAACACTAAGAATAGATGTGGATCTATCATGTATGTAATCATCCCATTATCATGCATGGCAAGAACAAAATGCACTCATCATCTTGTATGTATGACATGGCAATATGATGTGCTCATCCTGATAACTTGTATGTGAGACATGACGAGTGGATGTCTGTCTACTTCCAGTAAGGGTTCCTGGAATACCATGAGAACTTGATAAGTACTTGAGAAGTACTAGTTCTATGGAGATAAGGAAGAGTTCGATGTAAAGAGTTACATTGATGTGAACTTCTGAAAGGACAGAAAATTAATCACAATATATATAAGATATATAAAAGTGAAAGTTTGTTGAGAATTGGATGTGTTCCAATAAAACCATTTAAAAGGAAATGTTGAGTATCTATGTGTTGGAGAACAACAGTGGATACTATATGGATCTGGAAGTTCATGAGATGAACTTATTCCGCTCATTGATGACAAGTATGGAATCCTTGATCATGCAATGTGGCTAAAGGTTAACAAAGGAATACTAGATCGCATATTACGGCAACTCCATCTCATACGTGTGACGTACAACGAAGAGATGTGAGACATGCAATTTATACTGACTTTGGCAAGGTGTTTCCATAACTCACTATGTTCTCACTAGAGCACAGTAACATGTGGGACATGTTTGAAGATCACTATGAATATGATTCAAGGGTGATAGGTTCGCAGTGCAAGTGGGAGTCTGTTGGTATGTATGCCCTGAGAGCTAATCATGGGATGATTGGTGGGATACATTAAGATTGATTTGATAAACATCAAAGGCAAGCTTCCGATTCTTTCTGGTTCAGTCATATGAGATAGTGATAGAACAGATTAAATGTCTAGAGAATGACAGTACTCAATGACGTATGCTTTTAGGTTGAGGACCTGAACGATGAGATCATACATATGCTAAGAGTTTGTACATTCCTGTTATGTCCCTAGTCGGATGTCATTGTGGAAGGTAGATAGACAGCAATGACACACAAGACTAGATTGTGGTTTGATTGATGACAAAATCTCATTAGTCATGATATAGAGATATCAAACCAAACACATAGGTACTTCTTAGAGAACAAGTGTACCGGACAGACCCACCGTGAGTTTGACACATGGAACCATGACATGGTAGTCACAGTCAGTACTCACAGTGATGGTGGTGAGTGTGATTCTTTGACCTAAAATCACTATACTCAACACATGTCATTGGGCACACTTTGACATCATCAAACGCAGTCATGAAACATGGGTTGTTATAAAGGTGATGATTGGGTGGCTTTGACACATGGGGCTTTTGAGGGGTGAGTGATAGATATGGGATTTGTCCCTCCTGAGGCAGTTTGATATCCATGGCCACTTGATGAGTAGGATTGAGAAAGGCTTGCACACATGTTTGAATTAGTATGTGATATTGATGTCATACATATCTCTTCCAATCTACTCTGAGATCAAGAAAGTAAATGAACGTTGACAGGATGACTGTTCCATGCCTCGAGTTCATTCAGGATATCAGTGACAAAGGAATTATACATTCACTGTAACACCATTCACAGATTGTAGGATTGAAAGTTGTTCTCCAACTTTCTATTTCACTTGGGTAGCACTGATGTGTGACTAGGCACCGCTCTTTGCTTGTGAAGTCATAAGTGTTATGGACATTCACTGCCAATGTGAAATGGACCTGCAGGGTCACACACATAGGATTTAACCTGGAAGAGGAGTTTTGTCCACAAACAATGTTTAGATTGATTACTAAAGGAGTTTAGTAGTTCAATTAAACACTCAATTAATTGATAGCTCAATATCATAATGTTCAAGGTGTTGGACACATTGATTAGAGTATCAGATTGATTGAAACTGCAATTGACTGTTTCTGCACAATCTACACTCCCAACCGATCGGCTCATGTGATGAACCGATCAGCTAAGCTTGGTGAACCGATCGGCTCAGATGGTGAGTCGATCGGCTCATGGACAGGGTGAATCGATTGCTTCAAGTGTTGAAACGATCGCTTCAACTGATGCAACCAAGCAAGTTGGGAAAGTAGGATTGGTGAGAAATTTCTTTTCGTTTCACTTGCCCAATTTGATTGGAACAAGGATTGGTATTTGATACCAATTAGAAATAAAAGATAAAAAGTCAATCAGGAACTGACCAGGACCACAAACCGACCGGTTCAGAAGTGAACCGACCATTTCATGGGTCCCAACCGACCGGCTCAGGTCCCCAATCGACTGTTTCAGAAATGAAATGATCGGTTCAGGTTGCGAGTTGGTTGTTTTTTTTGTGGAAAATCTTAAACCCTTCTACTCCTGCTTTAGTCCCGCATTGTCCGGGATGGAGAACCATATCCCATGACCCTCCTATATATAGGGGTATTGGGGGCTTCTCAAAGTACAACTCTATACAACCAGTTGCTCTGTAAAGTTGTCGTTCTCTCTGGTTTTGGTAATCGAGAGAGCCCGAGCAAATGCTACCCGATAAGGGAGGCACAACAAAGGAAAGACAACTGCAGAAAGTGACTGGTGGCAGGAGAGTGTGTTGGTGACTAGTACGCTGACAGGAGGGTGTGACTCCTTCCAATTCCTTGTGGGACAAGGAGATTGGAGTTCCAGGTGGTCCGTGTGGACTACTTTAAAGGTGGGAGATTTCTGCCGCTCGGAGGACAGCTGTCAATCCCGACAGTCCCGGTGAGACCAGGAGTCGTCAATCTCGGTACGACCAAGAGCTGCACAGACACCGTCCAAGACCGGAGGTGAAGACCGCGCAAGCCGCGAGGTATTGTCGCCGAGCAAGCCTCATGACAAGGTATGATTCCACAAACCATCCTTTCCTATTGTATAGACGTTGACGCGTTTCCTTGTTCTGGGTTTGGGGAGGAGAATTTTTTTTTATTTCCACTGCCTTCTCTGCCTCCCATAAAACCCAACAGTTACAATATATTCAAGAAATGATTCAATAATTCAATATGTTGTATGTATAAACTAGGGTGTCACCATATTTCATATTAGACCTAATTTAGGTTCTAACTCAAATTTTACTCCATTATATTATTCTAGGGTTTGGGGTCATCTCAGTTTTTAGAGATTACATTTACCCCAATTTTTAGATTTTTTTTAAACATGGGAGATCATCTTATTTATCAACTCTCCTCATGTAGGCCAATCGTCAATAAGATATAGATCCACAATTAGGGGCACAAATAAATAAAGAACCTCATATCCTCCTATACATGTATAGCAAAGGCTATATTAATACTAAATATATGTCCAAGTGGTATCTATTTAAGGTATTTGTAACATATCCAAATTTGGATACTGAGCTCAACATTTTATGTCCCTAATCCCATTTGTAATCAAGTTAACATCAAAGTGATTTTCCGATAAATAAGTTCAATTAAGAAGTACTAGAGCCAAGAAAACATAATATTTAAATATTATACCTTTCATACAAGGTTAAATGTAAAATAATGGATCCAATTAGTCAAGAAATACATTAAATTCATTATTTGGGTACATAACCTCCAAGTAATAAAATAAAACACCAAACATTTTTAAAATAAATATTTGACTTCAAAATTTAACCCCTCACACTTAAATTAGTCTACTCTATTTTCATGTCAATTGGAACTTAATTGCTCCTCCAATTAATTAAGGAGAAAAGAGAGGCATTAATTGTTATAATTGATAAAATGTATCAATGTAGAGCACATTGATTAATTTCTTGTAACGCCCCCTTCCTCTAAGTGAGGACGATGCCTCCTTATGCGGATGACAAACTTGACTGTAACCTACGGCCGTTTCCCCATCTCGGCTCCTATTCCTCCTTGCTTCCTCTTCCTTTCCTCGATCTGGACCCCAACCCTTGTGATCCAAGCCTCGTGTGAACAGCGCCCACGGAAGGGCAGACGTTCGCAGGTCTTCGATGCCCGATGTCTGTTATCCCCTACTCGTCTCTTCCTTTCCTATTTCTTCTCATCTCCTCTAGTGCGTTAGCCGCCACGAAATCCTTCACCATCCCTCTGCCTCAATGACCCCTCTTCCTATACTTCACATTGCCGCCATCCACCTAGCAACTGTGGTCGCCGCCAACAATCCCACGAGGGACCACCCTGCTCAGCCCAGATCCACCACGATCTCCACGTTGCAACCTCATCATGCTTCCCTGTCCAACGCGACCTGCAAACCACCTCACACCCGCACCCACAACAGCCTGCACACGTAGCCTCTACTGCCAGGATTAGCTGCCAATGGTGGCCCCATCGGACCACAGATTGCACCCTCCATCATTGGCAGTGACGGCCATCACCTCCATTAACTAACACACCGACAGAGCTTCCATCACCACTGGAATTCAACCGCCATCCCTCCTCCTTACCCCTCATCAGCATAAGCCTTTTCACCCCACTCCTTCCTCCACCTTGCGCCACCTATTGTGCAGCAGAGAACCATCGCCAACGTTGCAGTGGTCACAACCTCATCTCCCCCTCTGATCAGTGGTATCTGCCATCGACGATGACAATCTGCCTCAAACTCTACCACTACAGATCTGCAACTCGCCAGCCTGCATGGACAAACCTACAGCCATCTCAATGCCATCCGACTCCCTCATAACCCCTGACTCCCTCATCGCCTCTAACCCTTCGCCACCTCTTCAGCATCCCACCATATTGTTGGTGGTGTTAGACAGGGAGCCTGCTTCCCCTTCAACATCATCGTCGTGGTGGAAGTCACCACCTACTGCAGTGAAGCTTGATGATCAATGCAAGTAGTGTCTCCCCTCCACCACAAATAGTTTTGCCATGATGACAACCTCCAGTCAGAACACCCATAGATCTAGTCGTGTTCGAGGCTGGTTAGACCTCCGGACAGGATCAGAAACCACTCAAACTTGACATCTCCGTGCATCACTTATTTCCCCCTCTTCAATCAAGAAGAAACATAGGTTATGCTTTGACCTTGCTTCTAACACCACAGTCAGCGATGATGCTGGCCTCAGTGGCAACTAGACTCCTACTCGAAGGTAGGTGCATCTCTGATCCAGCTCATGGACCCAGGTGCAACCACCACCAACTCCTCTGGTTGCTCATCCACCATCAGAACCGCCCATTCTGACACCTGTTGAACATGGCCGTTGTGGAGTACTATAAGATTCATGCTTCAATCGGTAGCAAGTGCCCCGTACTAGAGATCCCATTCCAACTATCTATGCACCCTGTTGGCTGCTGTGTGAATCCAAAAAGGCATACGACGATGCAGATGACGTCTCCCCTTTAATGATTGTGATCCAAGAGCCAATATTCAGTCTCAATTCAAATTCTAGTGTTGTGAGTATTACTTTCACATTCCTTAGTATTTCAGATTTATAGAAATCCTAGGAACAAACTAAGTGATATAGTTAAAATGACAAATGAGTAACAACACTGAAAATACATGTTTAGCTATTTAAGATAGCTGAAACCCTCTATGGTTTACTATTGCATCGCTTGGGAACGCGGTGATCGAACGCACCGCTCGGTGGCCTACCGCAATCGCTGATAAAACATGTTTGGCAGAGCGTCACAATTTATTTGGAGCGCTGAGAAGCGGCCCGTCCGGTCGTATTCCACCGGGGGTTTTCGGTGCGGTGAGAATCACAGTGATGGAAGTCCCGCGCGATTGGACTTCCCGCCAATCTTTCCCTCGCGGGCTTTATATATCTATCGTAAGTCTTCGACTCTTCACGACTCGTCTACCCTAGCGCCGTCGAAACAGAAAGAAAAGCGAGAAAGTATTTGACTATTCATGACTCGTTTCCAATAGCGTCGTGGACGAAAAGCAAAGGCAGACTGATCGAATTCCTCCAATCTGTAGCTTGGCCGTAGAATTTATCTCATCTTCTCCACCTACAGAGGCAACCCAATAAAAGACCTTTGAACTACTCGGTCGTGACATCTACTCTGAACGGTACTATGATGTTTGCATTTTATTTTTTTATCTAACATGCTCCGTCTACAGTTTCATGCCGTGTGGAAAGATCATGATAAGAACGCATAGATTCCTATTGGTAATTATTTTTTTTTGAAACATTATTTTAGCACCGTAGTGGTTCACCATCGTGTAACTGAAACACCAGATAAACAACCAAGCAGTTGATCACCGCTTTGCCAAACATGTACATGTATGGTCACCCACCGAGCTATGGTCTACCATGGTGGTCCACCATGACAACCGCGTTCCCAAATGATGCATATATCACTTTATATACATTGGATTAGAAATTATGATGATGTGGGTATTCCAAATGTGAAACATGTTCATATATACGATTTGACTAAATCAACTAGTGATACTTTGATAATGCATATGTTTATTCATATTTTTTTATATTAGTCAATGGGAAGTTATGGAAATCCTCGGTTATGACTATGAACTTCTATTTATATTATATGGGTGTTAATAAATACATAAGTTGAATCTCTAGTAAAGAGGAAGCAACACTAGTGTATTCATTATATATGCACCATGATAAAGGAAAGTTATTATAAAGATATTAATGTCCTTGGAAGTCGGACTATGAGAGTAAAATACATATAAAAATGTTTCTTTTATAAACACAATAATGAATCACCTTGAACTTATGTAGATAAGTTTAATGTTAGAGAAAGAATGAGTTCAATTGTGATAGAAATTGTTATTAGGGAAAGGACCTCAATTATAGATATTAACAATGGATAACTTGTTTCATGAATATATACAATCTTTAGTAATAAAGACATACATATATGGTATCCCTAAACCCTAATTCAACACTAGAAAATTGATATTAGGTTTAGGTATACTTATGTTTATGATTTGGAAATTTTGGACTGATTAGGTGTATAATACACTTTTAGGTCAAGAAGAATGAATGGCAAATTTCACTTCTAGAGATATGGTTAGACATGAAGACCAAGTATGTACTCCTCTGTATTTTATAACTGGACATTATATGACTAAATTTCCCATAATGAGGCATCTTTTGAAATACTTTCTCATGTTCCATTTGTTGAACAAATCATATACTCTCAGCTGGACTTATTGTTGTTCTTTTAAATCATTATTATCATGTTGAATTGGGTCAATAACCCCACCTGCTATTATGCCTGAATTATGCCATATATGTTTGTGAAAAGTGAATCTTGCCACTCTATTTATGCATGTTAGATAATTTGACTAGTTTAACAATCATAGATGCTTATGCATAACCATTAGGGTGTGTTTACTTCCGCCCGGGGTGTGTCTTTCCACCTCTTTTCATACATGGGTGTGTCTACTTCCGCCCAAGGTGCATCTACTTCCACCCATTCTACTTAGGTCATTGACTCAGTGGTGTCATGGCCCTACCTTAGTTACTTTAGTCAATTGTATCAACATGCAAATATTTAAATGATTGGATTGTTGATTATGGCAAGAATGGTGATAATAATTATTTGTTTATAATGCCTCATTCTTTTGAAAATTCCTTCTCTTGTTACTTCTCATAGAAACTTACCTAATTTTAATAGCCCCTTTTTTTATGGGAACATCTTACTTTACTTTTAATGCCCTATTTAATCCTCTAATGTACATACTTAGCTTTAGCTGATACATATCTTGTTTTCCTATTTTTTTGGGTGTTCCCTCCACCCAGGTGTAGGTGCTTGATAGGACAAAGACTCAGGATGATTGTAAGCTAATTGGTGGACATAAGGACAATTTGAGATAGCCTTGTTACCCTCTACATATGTGCATATGTGTGAATAGGTGTAATATTTTCATTTTATGTACCACCCTTAGGGTGAGAAAGTTCTGTACATGAGAACATTTTGTAACTTTGTAAATAGTTATGTTTTCCACTACTAAAATATTTCATGGCTCGTGTTTTTATCATTTAGTGGGCCCACTATCGACTCCCACTCTTTACATAATGGTATCAGAGCCTAAGCAGTCGGTAACTAGACTATCATAAGTTATCCTAGATTGTTCCTTAATAGTTAGTTGACCCTTTTGAGGTCGTTCTCATACCTAAACCCAAATCATGTTTACCCATTAGGGTTTCACCCCCAATCCAATTTGGTGGTATATATGCACCTGAAACAAAGCATGTGGATGACCTAGTTTTGGGTTAATTCTTATCAATCATACCCTATCCTTATATGTATAACTTTCTATACGTTAAGGTTGACTCTCCTAATATGTAGCCTCTAACTTCCACCTTAGAGGAGGATAATTCATCTACTATAAAGAGTAGGTTGACTTGAACTCACATTATTGTGCATGACCCTAGTACAAAACATTAAAACTTTTCCTTCTATTATTTTCTAGCATGCTTCTTATACTTGCATTATGTGGACTGAGCATGCATGAATATAACTTAACATTTAGACCTGAGTTGTAGATTTTGAGATGCTCTGTGATAGTACATTATGATATGAAGTAGATCCATTAAGGTTAGGCTTGTCTTGCCTACAACGTAGAGTTATCTTAACATAGTTTTCCTTGAGACTCATTTTTAAGTAACCATAATCACTAGACCCTCTTATTGGAGGTTGAGACATCACATACATATGAGTGACCCCTATAGTGAATAGTTACTCTCTCATAATATCTAGAAAGTGTGATGGAGCACTATGAGGTATAGGTTGATTTTATCACTCTTAGCTAGGTGTAACCCTAGTTCCTACCTTATACCCTTTTTGTTATTTTTCTAGCATAGCTCACATTCACTTGCTATCAAGTATACATGGATAACCAATGTCGAGCCCTAGGTAACTTTTAGAATTTTGAGGATAAGTGATAGTCGACGCTAGCTTGGTTAAGATTATTAACACATTTCCTTCATCAGGGAGTTAACCGTACATAAGCTCTTCCCAAATCTACCTATCTAAGGTTTAGACACATCTCATTGAGTGTTTTGTGACTTGATTCTAAGTGTGATTGGTAATGTGATGTGTCTTGTTGATCTTCCTCATAGTCCACTTTTGTCACCTCCATTTTGAAATTAGATTACCTAGTGAATGATATGATGGATGATGTAACTATAAGATTCACCTAGTCTTGAGGAGGCATCTTGTTGTAAACAAGGAAGTGAGTGGAAAACCCTAATTTCTTCTTATAGTGTTGGATGTCCATATGACTCACACATGTCTCGATATGAGGTAGGGAAAAAATTATGTTGGAAAATGGTGGATGTTGTGCTTTAGTAGGATCGAATAGAAGTGGACCATGTGTAATATGAAACATTTTTTCTCCCTATGCGATAAGTTAGAGATATCTAGATTGTGCCCTCCTAGTTGTAGGAATTATTAGACTCCATTAGTAGAACGAAGTGAGACATAATTATAGTAGGTGTGTAGTGTATTGGGAAGTGGTAGACTTGGTTCTCGGATTGATTTTGATGCCATTTTAGATTTCCATCGCAAGGTTTTCATCGTCAAACTTATTTTCATTATTAAGTTATATTTAAAAAAAACTTTTTTAGATTTCAGCGATGTTTTTGAAACCAATTCACCACCACAAGGAATTTCTAGTAGTAGATCGGCCTGTTAGTGAAGAAATCTTTGATTTACATATTCGACCTTCCGTCCCTAGGCATAAAGAAAAATTATATTAGCTAAAATTTAGTTAGTTATGCCTCTTGACACTATGTATGGGTAGTAAGCCCTTTTAAGTGATGGAGCCTTGTACACATAGGTCTATAACTTAAATAAATGGATATTTAAAATCAATGATTACTAGAATCGGAAATTGATAATGGAAGGGATATAAAAAATCATAATAGTAGGATGGAAAACGTCCTTAACAATGTAGATAACCATAACAAATTAAAATTACGAATATCATCCTCAATATTAGTGTAAATTTAATTCACAATATAAGAAGATAATAAGACATGATGTATTCAGTTATATAAGTTCACATTGGGTTCTACATACAAGTGTTCTGTGGGTATGTTACACTAGGACTCACTACATTAAATCTATCTAGTGAATTAGAAACTTATAATTTGTTAAGAAATTATCAATTAGTATCTTGGAGTGTATCTTGGTGGATTTTGGGGATGAAATCCTTTTTAAGGGTTGGAGTGTTGTAACATACCCAAATTTGTATATTGAGCTCAACATTCCACGTCCTTAATCCCATTTGTAATCAAGTTAACATCAAAGATGATTTTCCCAAAAATAAGTTCAATTAAGAAGTACTAGAGACAAGAAAATAAAATATTTAAATATGGCACCTTTTATACAAGGTTAAATCTAAAATAATGGATCCAATTGGTCAATAAATACATTAAATTTATGATTTGGGTACTTAACCTCCAAGTAATAAAATAAAACACCAAACATTTTTAAAATAAATATTTGACTTCAAAATTTAACCCCTCACACTTAAATTAGTCTACTCCTCTATTTTCATGTCAATTGAAACTTAATTGCTCCTCCAATTAATTAATGAGAAAAGAGAGGTATTAATTGTTATAATTGACACAACATATCAATGTAGAGCATGTTGATTAATTTCTTGTAATGCCCCCTTCCTCTAAGTGAGGATGGTGCCTCCTTCTGCGGACGACAAACATGACTATAACCTATGGTTGTTTCCCCATCTTGACTCATATTCCTCCTTGTTTCCTCTTCCTTTCCTCATTCCGCACCCCAACCCTTGTGATCCAAGCCTCATGTGAACACTGACCATAGAAGGTAAAACAATCATAGGTTTTCAATTCCCGACGTCTGTTACCCCCTACTCATCTCTTCCTTCCCTATTTCTTCTCATCTCATCTAGTGTGCTAGCCGCCATGAAATCGGTCACTATCCCTCTGCCTCAATGACCCCTCTTCCTAAACTTCACATGGTCGTCGTCCACCTAGCAGCTCTGGTCACTACCAACAATCCCACGAGGCACCACCCTGCTCAGCCCAGATCCACCAGGATCACCATGACCACTGTCAATGTGACCGTCCTTCTCCACATTGCAACCTCATCATGCTTCCATGTCCAACGTGACCTACAAACCACCTCACACCTGCACCCATAACAACCTCTGCACATAGTCTCCACCGCCCAGATTAGCGACCAATGGTGGCCCCATCAGACCACAGATTGCACCCTCCATCATTGGCAGTGATGGCCATTGCCTCCATCAACTAACACATTGATAGAGTTTCCATCGCCATTTGAATTCAACTACCATCCCTCCTCCTTACCCCTCATCAGCATAAGCCTTTCGTACCCCACTCCTTCCTCCACCTTGCACCACCTATTGTGCAGCAGAGAACTATTTCCAACATTGCAGTGGTCACAACCTCATCTCCCCCCTCTTATCAGTGGTATCTCACTACACATAAATTGCTTATAATGTCACATTTACAGGCGTCAGTTGTATACAAGAAACTAACACCTAAATCCTACAATGTCGGTTAAATACACAAACCGACATCTATCTGTGAAGTGCGGCCAGACACGAGTATCACTATTAATTTAGCATCGGTTCCTTAATAAGAAACCAACGTCTAAAATCGACCACCAAATCCAAATTTTCTAGTGAAAAAAATTACCTCCAAAATGTAACATACGACGTCAGTTATTAACTAATAAACCAATGACTAAAGGTTTGTCTTGAGACAGAAATTGGGCACATTATGGTCGTCGGTTTTTTTATAATAAATGATGCTGATGTGTTTTCCCGCACTATCCTCGGGAAAATTTTCACCCCCCTTGGGCGTCTGTGTTCTACTAAAATCGACAACTATGGTCATTAATCGAGAATTTTTTGTTGGCATATGTAGATAGACATCGGTTTTTCTAGTTGAAACTGACGACTATCATTAAACATAGGTGTCGGTTTTTTGTTGGGAACTGACGCCTAATGTGTTAAGCGTCGGTTTTTTTAATAATCGACATATATTGTTAACTTAATAGCACTCGCGCGAGCCAGGCTCTTCCCCTTTCTCTATTTCATTGTTGATTATGCTGCTCCCTGCTTAGGTCTCATGATTTCGTCGATCCCTGCCCCCTGCTCCCTATACGCCGCCGCCGGTCCCTGCTCCCATGCTCCCTACGTGCCGCCACCGCTCCTTGCTTCCTGCTCGCTTCTCTAGCTGTCACCGTTCGCTGCTTTCTGCTCAAGGTCGCCGCCTACTTGCTGCTCCGGCTTCCGCCATTCGCTGCTTGTTGCTCCTGGTCTCGCCGGCAAGGGAACTCCCTTCAACATTTAAGCTCTTCACAGGTACAATCACCTACCTCCAACCCAACCTTGTTGTCTTCTTTTAGTTCCATTGTTAAACTATTTGCCCAATCACCTACCGTTGTCATGAAACCCCATTATTTCCCCCATTTCTCACTTCCTCTTCCCCAACTATCATGAAACCCTTGACTGTGTGCACTCTCTCCTTCCCTGATCCCCACGCTATCATTGTGGCCCATGCTTGCCGACTGCCACCCCTACCGCAAGCCTCTACCACTGCCTCTGTGTCAGTTGTTGAAAGCTAATTTTGTCGACACTGCTAACTCCTCCATCACCACCACTATTGCCATCCCTATTGCTTCTACTACTATCTCTTTAAAAAGAGCTATCTCCTTATACACTCTCTTCCTCCCATGATGCATCGACTGTGCTCCTCTCTCTTTGTGATTTTTTCCCTTCTAGCCTGTCCTAATTGTCAAATGATGCTTGATGCTTGCAACATTTTTATGTTTTGGTTGATGATAATCAATTCATAATGATAGATTAATGTGATTGATGATAAATTGATAATCTAATATTTCGATTTTAAGTATTTGAAATTATAAGTTGGATTTATACTTCCTAATTGGAAATGTGGAGAAATCCAGATAGGGTTTGTATGATAAATTATCTTTAATGTGTATTTGACTATTTATGTAACCTATTTCATAGGTATGTAACCTAAATTAAATATTTATTTGATTAGTATATATGTATGTATCATGTTGGCCTAGAAACCCATCCAAGATTGTCTCATTAGGAGTAAATCTTAGATAGTCCCCAGTTTGGGATTGTTCTTGAACACCTAATCTCACTTAGGATGTAAGTGTATAATGTGTATTGGGTTTTCAACAAAATTTCAATAGCATTTCCCCGTTTGTTCTCTAAGTACATATGTACTTGGAATATAGTGGGGAAATGTTGTCGAAATTTTCTTGAAAACCCAATACACATTATACAATTACTAGTGAGATTAGGTGTTCAAGAATGGGATAGGTGGTACACATTTATTATATATAAGAATGACAACACATGTATTTGTTGGCCTAGAAACCCATCCAAGATTTACTCATTAGGAGTAAATCTTGGATAGTCCCCGGTTTGGGACTGTTCTTGAACACCTAATCTCAATTAGGATGTTTTAACCATTAATTATATATAAGACCTTAAACTCTAAAGTTTTAACCATAAACTCTAATCTGTTAACCCTAGACCCTAATATTTTTCTAATATATATTTGTTTTTTCTTTGATCATAGAATGGAGAGATCATGGATGTCCATTCCAAATCGTTGCACCCTAGAGTTTATTTCTGGTCTTGATCAATTTATTAGATTTGCCGAAGAACATAGAAAACAACCTGGAGATAGGTTCTACTATCCATGTAGGCACTGTAGTAACAACTTGAAAGTCAGCACTGGTGACGAAATCAAAAGTCATGTCATGTGCAACAGGATTGTACAAGGCTATATAGAATGGCACTGGATTGGAGAGATTTCAAACCTAAAATTAGTGGATGTCGATAGCAATGCTTGTGTGGAAGAAGAAATTGCCTCCGATGACGTAGATGTGAATGAACTAGTTCCAGTAGCCATCGTTGATGCGATGCTACATAGTTGTGGGGTAGAGCACACCGATCCACCTCCCATGTTTAGAAGCATTATGCATGATGCTGAGATACCATTATATATAGGTTGTAAGTTGACGAAGCTTAGCGCTGTGTTGAGATTGTAAAAGATGAAATATAATAATAGATGGAGCGACAAAAGCTTCACATCATTGTTGTCTTTTTTGAAAGAAATTCTTCCTGAAGGAAATGAGCTACCAATCTCAACATACCGGTTAAAGAAATTTTTGTGCCCAATGGGAATGGAGGCCAAGAAGATACACGCATGCCCGAGTGATTGTGTATTACTACAAAAGGACTATGTAGATTTGAAAGATTGTCCCAAATGTGGTGCGTCAAGGTATAAATTGATGACTTTGGGGGAGTCCAAAATTGGCTCTCCTACCAAGGTGATGTGGTATCTACCTATAATACCATGGTTTCAACGCTTGTTTGCCAACCCGATAGATGCGAAGAATTCGAGGTGGCATGCAGATGTTAAGAAAAATAATGATGGGATCCTACGACATGCATCTGATTCCCCACAGTGGAAGAAGATTGATTTATTGTACTCTGAATTCGGTGAAGAATTCAGGAATCTAAGACTTGGGCTTTGTATAGATGGGTTGAATCTGTACGGGACATTGAGCAGCCAACATAGCACTTGGCCAGTTATGCTTGTTATATACAATCTTCTTCCCTAGTTGTGTATGAAAAATAAGTACATTATGTTGTCGTTGTCGATATCGGTCCTTAAACAACCTGGAAATGATATCGATGTTTATCTTGAACCTCTGATTGATGACTTGAAGAAACTCTGGGGTGAAGGTGTGATGACCTATGATGCTTCACGAAGAGAGATATTTCGTTTGCACGCTATGTTGTTTTGCACTGTGAATGACTTTCCAGCATATGGGAATTTGTCTGGATATAGTGTCAAAGGATCTAAAGTGTGTCCTATATGTGAAGAGAACACTGATTCAATATGACTAAAACACGGCGGCAAGACTGTATATCTTGGTCATCGAAGGTTTCTTCCAAAATTTCATCTGTATCGTAGGTTGCACAAAGCACTCAATGGACCGAATGAGGAACAGAGTGCATCTAAACCTATACCAGGGGAGGATGTTTATGAAAGAGTAAAAGATATTGCCAATGAATTTGGTAAGAGATCACAATGTATGATGGACACACAGAGTGACAAATCTTTATTCAAGAAGAAGTCAATATTTTGGGATCTTCCTTGTTGGAGTTCTTTGGCTGTCAGGCATTGTATCGATGTCATGCACATTGAGAAAAATGTATGTGATAGCGTCATCGGTACTCTATTGAATATAGCAGGTAAGACTAAAGATGGGATAAAATCCGGAATGGACCTACGTGAAATGGGAATATGGACATAATTAACAAAAGTAGTTAGTAGTGATAGGAGAACATACTTACCTCCTGCTTGTTACACGTTGTCTAGAAAGGAGAAGAAAGCTTTTTGTGAATGCTTGGTAAATGTTAAGGTTCCATAGGGTTACTCATCCAACATCCGTAGATTGGTATCAATGAAAGATCTGGTTGGTAGGTCTTAAATCTCATGATTGTCACGCTCTAATGCAAAAAATATTGCCCATGGCAATTCGATCTATATTGCCGAAGCATGTAAGGTTTGCAATCACCAGACTTTATTTCTTTTTCAACAGTATGTGCAGCAAAGTTATTGACCCTAATACTCTTGATGAATTGCAAAGAGAAGTGGTTGTTATCCTATGTCATCTTGAGATGTATTTTCCTCCTTTGTTCTTTTATATCATGGTACATCTTGTTATCCACTTGATTAGGAAAGTGAAAATGTTGGGACCAGTTTTCTTGCATTGGATGTATCCCTTTGAACGATACACGAGCATTTTTAAATGTGATGTTCGAAATTGTTATCAGCCTGAAGGGAGTATTATTGAGGGTTATGTGGTGAGAGATTTTATGGATTTTTGCAATGACTTTCTGAGTGCTAATGAAGCTCATGTTAATGACAAGAATATTGAGGAGCATTTTGGCAAAGGAATTGTGGGATCATAGATGTAAGTAATCATCCGTGAGCAGTTGGAACAAGGTCACTTGTATATTTTACACAACATCGATGAAGTGAGTGTTTATATCGAGGAACATACCAATTTCATCAAGAGACAATATCCTCGAGCCAATTCAATGTGGCTTGTTAGAGAGCATAACAAGACATTTATTAAGTGGTTTGAAGATGAAGTCTTACATCAACTATCTCAAACACCAGATAATCTTACTGAAACTATCAAATGCCTCGCCTTTAAACCAAAATTGAATGTTATGTCTTATGAAGGGTTTGACATAAATGGATTCTCGTATTACACAAAGCGTCAAGATGATAAGAGTGTCGTCCAAAACAATGGGGTCAACCTTCAATTGGCTTCATTGTTTTTTGCAAGTGCAAAGGATAAGAGTCCACGTGAAGCTAAAATGTCATATTATGGTGTCATTGAAGACATATGGGAGTTTGACTACGTAGATTTTAGAATTCCGCTCTTTAAATGTAATTGGGTTGATAACACCAAAGGGGTTATAGTGGATGAATTGGGTTTCACATTAGTGAACTTTGAAAAGATTGGTGAGAATGGTGAACCATCCATATTGGCATCATAGGCAAAACAAGTATTTTATATCAATGATCCTACAAATGATAAATGGTCGGTTGTTCTTCATGGTAAAAGATAGTTCATTGAAGATCCTATAGATGAATAACAATACTATGATAAGTATGATGACTCTAGTCCATTCTCAGTTGGGTTGCCAACACCACCAAATATTGAAGCTAATGATGACTTGTATGTGCGCGGAGATCACAATGAAGGATTGTTAATTGATAAAAGATCACAATATTAGAGGCATGCACATTTATATTTTTTTATATGTTTTATTTTTCTGAATGTGAACTTTACAATGTGAATTGCTTTACAATGTGAATGTGAACTTTACAATGTGAACTTTTCAATGTGAATTACTTCACAAGGTGAACTTTACAATCTAAATGTGAACTTTTAGATGGTTGAGCATTCATATGATGATCGTGTTGATGATTACCATGAGGGTGAGGATGTCAATGCGCCGCCTCACAATGTAAGTTTTAAAAATATATCTCGCCTCACATTTATAGTTATATCTTGTAATTGTGTTTTTTTGTCAAATTTTAGGTTGGTGATGTACTCCCTGAAGAAATTGGGGCACTTGATGAGCAGAAAAAGAAAAATGAGAAAGTGAGGGGCATCACAATGATGAACAAGTTACTACAGCAAAGGGGCAATGGACCCAAACTGGCTGTGGATTTCGATCATGCAGGAAATCCGGTTGGAGTGAACCGCAACTCATTTATTTCATATCTTGGGGTTCTTACTCGCAGCCATTGTAGTCCTATTTTTGAATCTTGGCATAGAGTTCCTAAGGGGAAGAAAGACTTCATATGGAAGGAACTATGCGTGAGTTATCATTATTTGCAATTCTATTTTTGTAGATTACTAATTTTTAGACTACTAGTTAATAGCAATTCTATTTTGTAGAGTATATTTGATCTGGATGAAAAGCTGCATCATAAATGCATGATGCAACGTTGTGGGAGGGTCCTAAGGAACTATAGGAAAAATATCACCCGAGATTACATATGCGATGCTGAGAAGAGGTTCTTGACTGATTTCCAATTCTAGACATTGATCACTTTTTAATTAACTCTACACTAATAATTTGTGTTTGTATTCTCTTTAAAAAATAAATTTAGGAAGAAGGTAGCCCCTGCGAAATGGAACTACCTAGACCCCAAAGACTGGGAGGAGTTTGTTACTCAAAGAAAAATGGATGATATTCAAGGTATTAAACGCCACTCCCAATTTAATTAATATATGTTCTTATGTATTCACCTATTCAAGATTAACCTTTAGTGTTACTAACCAAATCAATGTGCTTAGTAACAAGGCTATCAGCGATGCTCAAAGAGAAAGGCGTGCACTGAATGTGCATGACCACACAATGGGTCCAAGAGGCTATGCAGGTGTTCGCCAAAGACTACAGGCTGAGTATATTGCTTAGTCTACTGCTCAATCTGCTGCTACTCAGGAGTCCTCTACTATTGGTCTCACACCTCTACCTCACCATGCTATGTGGATAGCTGGGAGGAAAAACAAGAAGGGAGATATAATGAAGCCAAAAACTACTGAGGAGGCTACAAAAATGAAAAAATTCAACTCTTAGAGAAATCGATCGATATTGATTATTGTTATGTTTACTTACCAGTTTCTATTGACGGTGATTAGTGGGAGCTGCACGAGTAGAGGAAGGAAGGCAAGTTCATCGCTGAAGGTGCAAGTGATGAATTGACAGTTGCTCTGGGTAACCCAGAGCATCCTGGACGTGTTAGGGGTATAGGCACTGGTGTGGGTATCAAAGCATTCTTTGGGCCATCCCAGCGCAAACCTGTCCCAAAAGTGGGACTTTCACAAGTTGAGGTAACCTATTCTTTTTTAGAATGTTATTGCGAAAGGGAACACAATAATCAATAGCTAGCATTTCTTTTATCCATGTATAGGTAGATGAATTAATTGAGAGGAAAGTCTAAGAAGCAATGGTGAAGTGGAAAACATCTTAGACGGCCACTCAGACGGTACATGTGACGTGTCACGCTTCTATTACTCCTACTGAAGAGGTTGGGAGTAATCCTGTAGACTCACCACCTAGAACATCATGTGTAAGTATTTTTATGACATAGTAGCTAGTCTTTGCAGAGGTTGGGAGTTTGTGTATATATGCATATAACATTCTTTACGTAAATTTGTAGGGGTTGAAGCCATGCCATCTAAAAATTCAAGAATATGTCATTGCAGAGGTGTCAGCTTACCCACCCCTTCTAGGGGAAATGTTTCATGGGACTCCAGTACCAGATGGTGCGGTTCGTGTGAGCTCGATAAGTGTAGTCCCCAAATGGAGGGATCTTACATTGCTATATGCCGACCCAGATTCTAAAATGCTTGGTGAGGCAGAAGGCGGAATGATATTGTGGCCCAAAGCGGATGCCATCTATACTAATATTGTATGCTAAATTTACATTACTTTAATTTGTTAGTGTGTACGTATATATGAGTCAATTGATATGAAATTATATATACAAGTCAAAAGGAAGACACTCACTACAACTTGACCTCCACCTCCACCTACTGAAGTACCAAGTTGGCTTCCATAGGACCTACATGCCTCGTTAGGTCCTAATTGTAGGGGTATGGCAGATTGGATAGGCAAACATGGTCCAAATTTCCCTATAAATGTTACTATTTAGGAGGAAGTTGCAGGTCAATCATACGATAACAATCTATTTATACAAATTTTGTATACATATTAATGCATATGTAATACAAGTTTTGCATACGTATTAATGCATATGTATTAATGCAGGTCAATCATACGATAACAAGATATTTATATAAGATATTTTGGAGATGTTTTGTTATGCTTGGCTGAATACATCTATGATAGAGCTATGGATATGGTGAGATCTTGTTTATAGATCCATATACCTTATTTTATATACAGTGATCTGGTTTCTTATATATTAATGCATACGTAATACATGTTTTGCAGCCACTTACACACGATATGTATAGATTTTTCATTTCTCCATGTGGGATTTTTGGTTCCGTCTTTGATTAGTCTTATAGGTAAAAATCCTAGGTCAGTTACTTCATACTACTGTGATGTTTTTTAATATTTTGGTAAAAACAAGAAGACGGTGATAATAGCTCCATTCAATGTCGGGTAAGTTTACTTTGCTTATAATTTGAACTTAAGAAAATTAATTTTTACTGTGACTTTTGAGTTATTAATTTATAACTTTCTTACCTCTAGTGGTAAGCATTGGGAGTTACTAGTTATTGTCCCTGAAATGTTCACTGTCTATTATCTAGATCTTGTGGGGAAGGAATTGAATATATATGGACACGCAATGAAAAGGCCATTATTCCTGTGATAAATATTTCATATTTTTATATTCGTTAACATATGTTATTACATTACTATTTAATTATGCAATTTAATGTCTTACATTAACCTGTAGGGCTTTAAAAGAGTACGCCAAAGCTAGAGGAAAGGTCCCTAAGAAAAAAAACCAACCACTAACTTGGAAGAATGTGAAAGTAATTTTCCGACTCCAATGTATACATTATTTATGTGAACTGTTCTTATTTGTATTTTTGAATATTTTGTATGTTTCAATTTATAGTGTGCTACACAAGACAATAGTTGGGCATGTGGATACTATATGATGCGATTTATGAGCATAATTATCCAACATGCCTCAATGGAAATCGATACCATACATCATGTATTATATGTAGTCTCATTAGATAATATGAAATATATCAAACTTATTATATATTATTAATTATATATATACATCATTCTCTTTGTAGGTGTTTAAAACTGACTTCACTACAGGTGAAAAGTTATTAGATGTACATACTCCCTATACGATGGATGAGTTAAATGATGTAAGAGAACAATGGGCAGAAGCCCTACAAGTAGTGGGAATTTTTAAATATAATTGGGATAATGACGATAATGAATAAAGAATGATATTTCTAAACTTTGTTCTCATAATTATTTTTGTGTGAATGTGAATGACTTCTTATGAATTTTCATATGTGTGAATGTGAAGATGATCAATACATGAATGTTTCTACATGCGTCTGAATGTGAAAATAGATGAAATGAATCGAACTGTAGGTTTCTAAATGTGTGTGTGAAAATGGAAGAAATTTGGAATGGAACTATTGGTTTCTACATGTGTGTGATGAAAATATATGAATTAAATGTTCTTATACATGTGTGTGAATCACATGATAAATATATAATATTGTCCATCTTGTTAATTTTGCAGGTTTGTGGCCTGTTGTTGGTTGGTATCAATGGATGTTGTAAACCTATAGTTCATAACTGAACTGCAGATTCTGCATCCTACTGACTAGCCATACAATAGACCTACAAACTGATAAGAAAAAAAAAATCAGAACATAGGCATCGGTTATTTGTGTAAAACTGACAACAAAACACATAGGCGTCGGTTGTTAGTGTAAAATCGACGTCTTTATCCCCTTCTGGTGTCGGTTATCCATAAAACTGACACCTATTGCGGCCAGGTACCACGGCTGTGCTGGTTAGAACGGCTGTGGTGGTAGGAGATATGATGTCGATTATTAGTATACAAACCGACGCCAATGATTCCCTTACTGGCGCCTTTTTGGTGGAGGGAAGGGGATATGGCATCGGTTATTAGTATACAAACCGACTTCGATGATGCCCTTACTAGCACCTTTTTGGTGGCGGGAAGGGGTATGGCGTCAGTTGTTACTTAATAAGTGATGTTTTTAATAAGGTTATCGTTTCGGTTTTTGTTAAGAACCAACGCCGATAGTCCCTTGCATGCACGATTTTAGTGGCGGGAAGGTTTATGACATCGGTTGGGGGACTAACGCTGAAGGTGTCGAATTTTAGCGGTGCCCACTTGGGTGTCACTTGGAAATCGATGCCTTAGGACTTAAATAACCGACGCCAAAGGTTATTTCTATAGTAGTGTCTTCCGCCAACAATGACAATCTACCTCAAACTCTACCGCTACAGATCTGCAACTCGCTGCCCTGCATCGACAAACCAGCAGCCGTCTTGATGCCATCCGACTCCCTCATAGCCCCTGACTCCCTCATCACCTCTAAACCCTCGCTACGTCTTCAACATCCCACCATATTGTCAATGGTGTTGGATAGGGAGCCTACTTCCCCCCTTCAATATCATCGTTGTGGTGGAAGTCACCACCTGTTGTGGTGAAGCTTAGCAATAAATGCAAGTAGTGTCTCCCCTCCACCACCGATAGTTTTGGCATGATAACAACCTCCAGTCAGAACACCCATAGTTCTAGTCGTGTTTGAGGCTAGCTAGACCTCTGGCCAGGATCAGAAACCACTTGAACTTGACATCTCTATGCATCCCTTCTTTCCCCTATCTTCAATCCAGAAGAAACATAGGTTATGCTTCTACCTTGCTGCTGACACCATAGTCATCGATGTTGCTAGCCTCAATGGCAACTAGACTCCTATTCAAGGGTAGGTGCATCTCTGATCTAGCTCATGGACCCAGGTTTAACCACCACCAACTCCTTCATTTGCTCATCCACCATCGGAACCTCCCTTTCTGACACCTGTTGAACATGGTCGTTGTGGAGTACTATAAGATTCATGCTTCAATTGGTAGTAAGTGCCCAGTACTAGATAACCCATTCCAATTATCTATGCACCATTAGGTTGCTGTGAGAAACCAAGAAGGCATACGATGATGCAGATGACATCTCCCCTTTAATGGTTGTGATCAAAGAGCCAATATTCAATCTCAATTCAAATTCTAGTGTTGTCAGTATTACTTCCACATTCCATAATATTTCAAATTTATAGAAATCCTAAGAACAAACTAAATGATATACTTAAAATGACAAATGTGTAACAACACTAAAAATACATGTTTAGCTATTTAAGATAGCTGAAACCCTCTATGTTTTACTATATCACTTTATATACATTGGAATAGAAATTAGGATGATGTGGGTAGTCCAAATGTGAAACATGTTCATATAGATAATTTGACTAAATCAACTAGTGATACTTTGATAATGCATATTTTTATCCATATTTTTTATATTGGTAAATGGGAAGTTATGGAAATCCTCAGTTATGACTATGAACTTCTATTTATATTATATGGGTGTTAATAAATGCAAAGTTGAATCTCTAGTAAATAGGAAGCAACACTAGTGTATTCATTATATATGCACCATGATAAAGGAAAGTTATTATAAAGATATTATTGTCCTTAGAAGTTAGAGTATGAGAGTAAAATACATATAAAAAGGTTTCTTTTTATAAACATAATAATGAATCATCTTGAACTTATGTAGATAAGTATAATGTTAGAGAAAGAATGAGTTCAATTGTGATAGAAATTTTTATTAGGGAAAGAATCTCGATTATAGATATTAACAATAGATAACTTGTTTCATAAATATATACAATATTCTATAATAAAGACATACATATACAGTATCCCTATACCCTAATTCAACACTAGAAAATCAACACTAGGTTTAGGTATACTTATGTTTATGATTTGGAAATTTTGGACTGATTAGGTGTACATTACACTTTTAGGTCGAGAAGAATGAATGGCAAATTTCACTTCTAGAGATAGGGTTAGACATGAAGACCAGGTATGTATTCATCTCTATTTTATAATTGAGCATTATATGATTAAATTTCCCATAACGAGGAATCTTTTGAAATACTTTCTCTTGTTCCATTTGTTGAACAAATTGTATACTCTCAATTGGACTTCTTGTTGTTCTTTTGAATCAGTATTATCATGTTGAATTGGGTCAATGACCCCACCTGCTATTATGCCTGAATTATGCCATATATGTTTGTGAGAAGTGAATCTTGCCACTCTATTTATGCATATTATATAATTCTACTAGTTTAACTATCATAGATTCTTATGCGTAACCATTAGGGTGCGTCTACTTCTGCCTAGGCTGCGTCTTTCCACCTATTTTTATATAGGGGTGTGTCTACTTCCACCCAGGGTGTGTCTACTTCCACCCATAGGGTGAGAAAGTTATGTACATGAGAACATTTTGTAACTTTGTAAATAGTTATGTTTTCCACTGCTTAAATATTTCATGGCTCGTGTTTTTACCATTGAGTGGGCCCGCTATCGGTTCCCACTCTTTAGTGTATTCCTCTCCTTTCCATGATAAGTAACCCTCTCAGCGTCATGGGTAGGAGACTAGGTTCTATGTAGAAGAATTCATTTATCATGTTGGATCGCCATCTACCTAGATCTACATCTACCTAGATCTATTAAGGCTATGCTAATCACTTTAGGGAAAATATTTCCAATGATAGTGTTGTCTAAATCGACCTATTTAATTTCTCTGATGAAGACTGTAGCTTTCCAAGGGATTGACACCAAACCCGATAGGGTGTTGAAAACCAATATATTATCAACTTCTAATGTAAATATTGATATACTTCTCATATAAAATTTTGAGAGCAATGAGACACCCTTGAAATAAGGCTATGTTGTGGTATGTCTCATTCAACCAATATTGAAAAGCCAGTCTGACGTAGTTGTGTCAATTACAAATAATATTTGCAATCCCATCTTCTTGTACTTCCTATGGGATCTATGTATCTCCCTACTAAGAGGTTGAGTTTGAGATTAGTAACATCTTAGGGTCCATCTTATTAGGATGATCATTCTGATTTTGAAGTGGGGGTCATCAATACGAATATCCTCAAGAGACCTACATAATTTCATATCTTCCATGTTTTTAAATTCTATGCATCTTAGGCCTCGGTGATGATACAAATGATTGAATCCCAACAACTAATCAATCAAGGTTTGTGGCCTTAAAATATGGTTCTACATCTAGTTCTCCCTATCGACCAACAAATGAGTAATATCATTTCATTTGGATCCATCCTCTTATAGTACCAATATTTTGTTGCACTATTGTACACAATAGAGTTTCTATTGACCAAATCTCATTGTTCCTTTCTTCAAAAAGGGAGTAAAACTAACTCTAGAAATATGGCAATGAGTCACTATGAAGGAAAATGTGGGATGTAGTTTCATATTTCTGTGGCTCACAACAATGGTATATTGACACCACAGGGATGCAACATCTAGTAATGTTTTCATCTATGGGTAGAGCTTGTCTTGCCATATTCCATAATGTTGTGTTTGCCCTAGGCATGAATCCTTTCCATATACATGCCAAGGATACTAGGTCATTGGGGTGGGGAGGGTTGATGACTTCCTTTTCTGATCGAAAGGAAAAGGCTCCATTTTCTACTAGAGTTCAACTAGTTGGTCATCCTTATCTGATACTGTGGCCTGGTTTGAGGTGATTAATATCATGCCATCTTTATTGAGGATTTGGGATGGAGTATAGATATCCCATCCTATGTTGGGTGACCAAAAATCATGGATCCAGAAGCCATATGTAGTATAAGAAGAGTTGATAGTGTACTCCCTCGATGGGTATTGGCACCATCTGATGTCCTCAAAAGAGAAGTCCCCTCTACTGACTATTCATCTACATTGTGGGATGAATTGTGGAAAACTATTCCATATATTTTTCTAGTAAGGTAATGAGAACTATCCTTTCTTGAGGTATGGAGGGGAACATTCAGAGTGATTGTAGAATTTAGTTGCATATTTGGCAATACAAAATTTCACCCATAGTGAATTGTCATTCAGAACTTCCCAACATGCTTTGAATCTATATTCCTTGATATTCACTTTTAGTGACAATAGACCAAGACTGCTTTCATCGGTAGTCTACACTACTAGATCCCAATCCAACTATACTCATATATGTCTCTTATCTCTATTTTCCCATAGAAATATAGAAAACATTGAGTCTAGCCTTTTGATTATTCCTAGGGGAATTTTGGTAGTGACAATAGTGTATAGAAACCTTGACAATACGGTATGGGCTATAAGAACTCATCTACCAATGAAGGATAACATGACAGCCTTTCGAGAGGCAATTTTGGGGTTAATCCTTTCAAGCATAAATTCATAGAGAGGTGGGATATTGGGGTATGTGAAGAAATCTTCAACTACGGGGATTTGTAGGGTAGTAGATATGTTTTGTATAAGAAGAGGGTTTCTTGTGCCAATTATGCATTGTGACTTATCTCAATTAATGGTACGCCCACAAAATTCCTCATTCTCTGAGAATATATTAGATATTTGCCCTACATATGAAGGTGTAGTATTGAGAAATATTGCAATATCATCTACGTATAGAAGTATAGGTGGGGCAAGACCATTACCTAGAGGATACCATTACCTCGAGTAGTGAATCTATGAACAGTTCCTCTAAACACTTAATCTTTAAATCTTCTACATAGTGACTCCTCAAAGAGAATGAAAAGAAGTGGGGAAATAGGATTTCCCTATTTAAGACCTTGTTTGAAGGGGAAGAATCCAGTCATGACATCATTATGGGTGATTGACGTCCAAGACCCACAAAAGAATTGTAGGCATAAATTAATTGTATATGAAATCACTTTGAATTGTGCAAGTATTTTATTTAGGAATTCTCAGTCTATCATGCCATACACATTTGACATGTCATATTTGATAACCATGTTTTGGTATTTTCCACCCTTTTTAATGTCATGTATAAGTTTCTTCACAAGTCAAATATTGTTTGAAATGTCCTTTCCCTGACATATTTTCCTTATTCATCAGATATGATTATGTGTATAATCAATTCCAACATGTTTATGAGAATATAAGACAAAATGTGAAGGGAGATATTCAGAATGGATATAGGCCTAAACTCTTTCCCAAGGATTTGTGGATGGTCTACCTTTTGAATGAGAGCCATTTTGTTGCATTTTATGCTCCTATATCAATCCTTCCCTTTGAGGAAGGAAACTGCAAACTATATGAAATATTTTTTGATGATATTCCAGGTTGCTAAGTAAAATTTGAGTTAGAATCCATTTGGTCCATAGGAATCTTGGTTATCCATCACTTGCATTATTTTCAAGATTTTGTCTTGTGTGGATTGGGCGGTGAGAGTTTCATTGTCATCAATGTTCAAAATGGAAGGAATTAGGCTGGAGAAAGTGTCATTATCTTTTCTTGGTTGAGAAATGGGTGATCGATTGTTAGCATAGAAATCAACATAAAAGTCAGCAGCAGTACTTGCCATACTGGAAGTGTCCTCACAAAAACTATCATCGGGATGAGAAAGGCGTGAGACCATTCTTCATTTGCATTTAACCTTCACTACAATATGGTAAAATCTTATATTATTCTCTCTATCATGAAGATAATTAATCCTAGTTTTTTATTTCCATACAACCTCTTCCTGGGTCAAGATGTGGTCCATCTATTCCTATGCATCACAAAGGATATCTTCATTGTATGGGGTTGGGTTCTCATCTAAATCTATCCCTATGGTATGTATGATATTCTCTAGGTCTTTTTTCTTTTATGTAATATGACCAAATACTTATTTGTTCTAGGACTTAAGGTCTTTTTTAACAATATATAATTTGAGGAAAAATTGAATGATGTCTCACCATATATATCAAAAGCCCAACCATTTTCAATTACCTCCACACATTTTGGGTGGACTAGCCATACACATAGGAAGGAGTAGGGTGTAGGATGTCTGGGAGGTAAATCTTTGCCCATTGTCATAATAATAGGGCAATGATCTGATAGTCTAAATATTGTGAGATTAATAGCTCAGGAATTAGGGAAGAAGTTCAACTAAGCATTATAAACAAGTCCTTTATCAAGGCACTGCTAGATGGTGGACGTGTGGTACTATTTGTCAACCCAAGTGTACTTTCTACCTTCAAATGCAACCTATGTGAGATCAACATCTATAATAAAATTATTGAAATCGAACATTCTTTGAAAGTCTGGTTGTGCACCTCCCCTTTTTCCTCTGCCTTGCGGATGGCATTAAAGTCTACTGTTATCTCCCATCTCGAGTCTTCAATATCATTGACCAAATCTAGAAGAAAGTTTCATAGGTTTCTTCTAGCTTTTGTGGAGCATTTTGCATGCCATCAGGGATTGATATCTTAAATGTTGTGTTGGTTATGGATGCAAAAAAAATTAGTTGCGGGGCAGAATTAGTGTAGAACCAAATTTTTCTATGTTTGGTGTCATTATCACCTTTCCTATCAAGTTTGACAATTCTCATTAATTCCTCTACATGAATGACATGAATAACGATTCAAACATGCAAATAATTGTTGGTCTATATTTTCTACAAAATTTTGCCAAAAAATTTCCTTGTGATTTTATTGATTGCACCCCTACCCCTATTGTTCTAGAACATATGTAATATTGATATCATAATGCTCTGAAAGAAACACCTTAGTGCACCTTCATCTCTAAATATCTATCTCTCCTTTCCTCTACTTCATCTTCTTTCTCATTATATGGGTCATCTCCTTCATTCATAGAGCCACACACAACTAGATGTAGTTTTTCTATGCTTCTGTATCCCAGGTTGGTTATAGTGATGAATTGAGGAATATCTTCACTATATGCCTCTACATGTACCAGTACTCTTGAGGCATCATCATTTCTTTTCTTCCATGTTGATATGAACACAAGCTTATCAAAGGTGTTGACAATTTCATAAATGGATTTTTCATCTCAGCAAAACCTAGGAATGTATGTGATCCAGAACCAAAGGGCATCCTTCCTTTTTCCTACTGCAATAGAACCCAGGGGTTAATGGGTAAGAGTTTTTTGTGGAATCTTAGAGTCTTTTTATCAAGTACCTTCCATGTTTCTACAATGGATGAAAAGAAGGCCGCAACTTTATGGTCTACAAATTTGTAAAGATCAAATGCATATGGACAATGTTGATGAAGGAAAGGGAAGTTCACTTCCCAATGGTCTTCTGGTGGCCATGATATTTCAATGACAAAGTTGATAGACTCCAGTTTCTATCTTATGTCTTGGTCTTACAAATCAAGGATGACAAAAACTTTCTTTGGTACATGTTGCGGTGCTCCTCTGGCAGGCCATTCTATGGAGATCAGTGGGAAGGAACCATTGTATGATAGGCTGGGGGAGGCCTTGACATAATGCCTCTGCATTTACGTGTTAGGTGTCCAAGTCAATGGTAGGTGTAGCATACTTTCTCCCTAGTACATTGTAATTTCTAATGTTGATTGAACATATTATGTCATTATGAACACATAGATCCAATTATGTGGATTAATATCATATCATGTTATAACCATTGTTTAACCCTAATTCCATAAGTATATGGTTATTGACTTAGAACTTAAACTATTCATCATCATCATTATCTTGAGATCTCATTTTTATCAACAATATCATGTATTATCACAAAATAAATTTATTTACTGAATTTAACATCATATTATCAAATCAAGATTCTCATATATATATATCACTTAATATTTATGTATCATCTATACTTTTTGATCTACGACCAAATATAGGATTTTAAGATATTTGATATACAGTCTACTCATTTCCCTTACCAAAATGATATAAAGTATAACTTCTGAGCTACAATCTAATTTCTACATTTATTGCAAGTTAATCAGTATCGAGCCAATGATAAGATGCCACGTTACCCAAACACTCTATTTCCATTTACATTTGGGGCCTCCTTGGGTTTAGGGGAAATGACCCTCGTAACCTTGTTCTTTAAGCACACTCCCAGGGGCCCTTGGGTCATTTGACCCTCGGGTATCCCCTTCTAAGTGGAGGATCTTGACTCCTACCCAAGGTGTGTCAAACCTGGGCTTGAATCTCTGCTCCTAGGCTCCACAAAACTCTGTCTACCCTCGCAAAACTAAGATATACTCCATGTACGACTGGTGGTGGTCGGAGCCTGAGGGGAATCAAGTTCTAGATGGTGAAGTTCTGCATTAGGTTATAAAGCATAGAGAAGGAGTTTCAAATATTACACCTCAGCACCCTAGGTGGATTGTTGAAGGTAGAGGATCTCCCAGGAGCCTCAGTCATGTCCTGCATTCGAAGATCACAAAAGGATATCACTCTGAGCTCTTCTCTACCATGTTGCCACAAACCAGAGATAAGACTGGAAAATCTTGTATAGTTTCCTGATGGACTAGAGAGAAGGTGTGTGATGAAGATTGAAAAACTAGATGATGGTGGCAGAAAAGAGTTGATGGGTGAGAGACCTAACCTTAATGAGTATTTGATATGAGAGACCTAATCTTAATGAGTCTTTGATACCATATTTGTATGTGTGAATCCCATGAGTATAATATTAACATATATCTTTCAATAGGAGTATATGGTTACATGGTGTAAGAGGGTAAAAGGAAATATTTATTTAAAGTTCACACTTACAAAAAATTAAATAAGATATATAGAAGGAACTAATTAATATTGATAGGTCACAAATACATGCAACATGCCATAAGTACATATAGTGACAGAGCAACAATAATTAGTTATAGGGGGACCACTGCTGGGACCACTAATATAAAACTACATGCAACACTATGAAGTAGGACGCACCTGACATTTTGCAATAAAACCTAGTCCAACTATAGATTAAATATTGTCCAAATATAAAACTTGTGTAGGAAACATGTTCAACCATGCTTGTATGTTCATAAGCCACTAAGTATGGAACATGTCCAATCTAGTATTTGACCGAGTTCACAATATATTAGAGCATAGTATATAACATACTCAACAATAGAAGCATTACTTTCTTCTGATATACATGGATCATATTATGTTAAATACATGATATTTTCTATTAAATACAATTGCAGTTGGTGTAAAATTTTATCTAAATAATTTATATAGTCCAAAAACAAACTGAATACCATTTGTCGAGTCTCAAATCCCGATTCAGAGTGGTATGCACACAAGTGTGTGGCTACTACGCCCTTCTCTAATCATTTTTAACAAATGTCCAGTAGGCATCACATATATAAAGTCTGACTTCGATTTCAAGGTAGGCAGTGTCAGAGTAAAAGTATTCTCACTACACTACACATCACTTATGATTTATTACTAATATTAAACATTCACATGATATAGATCTAACACACATTTAGTGTAAAAAACATTCTAATGTAGATACATGGAAATTATTAAGGTTTCCATTTAGTTTCTAAATAACACTTAAACGTTGATATTCTCAATGTTATAACATGAAGATTGTGGCCTAGGGCCTATTTCCTAGGGTGTAGTTAGATTCAAAGAGTGATTGGAAAAGTAAAAAGGATAAAATATGGAATTCAAACTACTAATGTGTCATTCTGTATGGTGTTATTAGATCACTTAGATTTTAGTTTTCTATGTTTGGTACAATGTAGTATCTACAATTTATTTTCCTAAAATATTTTTAAAATCATTTATTAATGTCGTTTATATTATAAACCATTTGTAATTTACAAAACTTGGCATACTAAGACCCATAATGCTCTCATGCTGCTACAATTTTGTATGTATTATAAAGGAGTGTTCCGATAGATCCCTTTAGTGAGGGGGAGAGAGATGGGAGAGAAAGAAAGGGTAGTGAGATTAGTAGAGTGGGGAGTTCTCATAGCGCCGTGGGGAATAAAGAGGGAGAAAGAGGGCATCGAGAGTGGTGAGTTAGAGAGATAAAGAGAGGGCAACGAGAGTAGTAGGGAGTGGGAGTTATAGATAGAAAGTGAGGGAAGATACAAGTAGAGAGGGAGTGGGGACTGTAAGAAAGTTTCCAACAATCACTTGGTGTGCACATGAGGAAACTACACCTGACCACCCTCCAATTTGGCGGTGGTACAATTTCTATGATTTGTGGATGAATTGTGTAGTTAGTTGAGGTCACAATTATCAAACTGCATCCAACTACCTCCAACCAAGCAAAAACTAATCCTAAAAATAATAAGTTCAAAAGTTGGACAATGGTATTACACCCTACCAAACAAGTCCCTAATGTGGATAAAACCTTAGGTTTTAACTTTCTATGAAAATTAGATTTTTTGTAGGGTTACCAACTACGTATCCATCTCATGATGAAAAAACCTCATGTGTAGTAGATCCACCACGAGTCCCTTATATTTTTTTGCCTGAGTTTGCGACCCATAGAACAATGAAACTGACTAAACAATAAAATAAATGTGCACATGAATTGAGTTTTAGCCACTTGCATCATGACAAAAGATAATTGTAAGATGTTATGATATGCATATTGCCTTCACACCCGCGTGCAACTCACTTACCAGACGGTTGTGCAACCTACTCCTCTCTTCTCAACACCTATGGTTGTATTCGGGTCCCGCATAAAGAAAATAATAATAACTTTAACACTCCCCCTCAAGGTGGAGTATGGGTGAAACAAATACCCAGATTGGAATACAAATTAAAACATGTTACTCCGCATTTAATATTTTCACCCCCCCCCTAAAAATGACTCCCCAAAATTAATTTTCTGAAGCCACTGTTTTAGTTTTGTTCTGTAGGATGGAAAACTAAAGTTTTGAAGAAGGTTTTTGTAAGTGTATCTGGAATGAAGGACATCCAATAATTTGAAATGAAACACTATAGCAAAAAATTGTCACAACCAAAGTGAATCATACAATCATAAGTACTCAACTATGCCAACTTCATTGGACACGACTGTGTGAGTGGTATAAGCACACAGTGCATACATTGTCGATGTAGCAATAGAGGTATCTTCAAATCGTCTGAGAAGTGTAGCTAGCTGGAATTGGCACAGAAGACCATATACATGCATAATGTGGCATGAAAACAAGTTGAATGAGGTGTTGATGGATGCATACAAGTTCCATAAATTTGACACATGAACCTTGGGGGCTTTATAGGAGTAAATGGAACCATCAATGAGGAACCCAAGTAGATCAATATAAGGTCCATGTCAACAAATGTAACTTGGAGAAGATGTAACAAAAGTAACTTGGTGAAGATAAATTAAGTGAATCCTTGAAGTTACATAATGCACAAGGTATAAATTGATGAGCTTCTAAGAAATCTGATGTGAAGAAGCAATTGTCTGTATCATGAGAATGTGGTGAGAATGATCAATTGAAACATCATAAACACCATAGGAACAAGAGGCTATAATAAGCACAACAAGCTTTGTCCCGATGTATATAATGTCATACAAATTGGAAAAGCTTGGTGTCGATGCTACAATTGAGATTCTTCAATGTATGAAAGTGGTAGGTAATTGGAATATGGAAGCACAAATAGCAAACCTATGTGCATATAGTTGCAAGAACACAAAGAAGTACATTGGCATTGGGATGAAGCACCAATGATGCACTGGAAGCACAATGTTTAGTCGGAATGAAATACCATAAATACATTGGAAAGAAGGACGTGTCAAAGAACAAGAAGTACCATGGACCTAATTAGCTGGTTGTTACACATATAATCTATCTCATACTCTTTATCATCACTCTCTCATTTGTTCCTTCACCTCACACAACAACTATGAAATGATTGAGTATTTGGTGTGGAAAAATAGACAATACACCCCTTTATGTGGAAACATGCACACATGAGGAGTGGTATGGGGGAATAAAATTGTCAAGTGAGAGGTTGTCGAAGCTTTTAAGGGCTGAATTTTCTTAGAGATCATACATTTATTTTAGAAAGATAAACAAATACATTAATTTTCCTTTAACGGGATCATTTCCAATCTTTCCCTTTGACTGGAAACTCCATTAACTTCAAGAGTTATTATTTATAGGTTATGTGTCGCTTGCTCAAGTGTTGACAATTAAAGATGTACTTTTTTGTGTTTGACCGAGTCTTAAAGGCTATTGATGATGTTGCTTGACGATTTAGTAATGAAAAGTAGAAGAATGTCATCATTGTTGGGAAGGCATGGAGCAAGAAGTTGGGCCAATAGATGTTAGTTGGCAAGATATGACTTTGTAGTTATTGAATTTGCCATATTGGGAGAAGAAGGACCAGAGCACATCTCCCCCCTTAACCAGATATATGATCTATCTTCATGCACATAGGTACAGAACTTTTTGGAAAGCCAAGTTACTAGAACCCGATGAAATAGATCAACAAGCAACGATCCACTAAAGATACATAGTCAAGCATGTAGAGCGAAAGATCTGGGAGCAATTCAACATGCATCTACTTCTTCTCATTCGTCCACTCTCTTATGTCTTACTACCGGATTAGGGTTCTTGGAGCATACATTAGGTAGGAGGTTTTACCATGCTCGTGGATCAAATATCATTTCCATCTACCAGAAAAAATCAACAAGTAAGGATGGTACGGGAAAGACTATATAGATATAACTCAAGGGAGGCAAATAAATGATGGCCATGATGGAGAGTTCTAGTAAAAAAGATTGGATTTTTGTGAAAGAAAAAGAGAGAGGACGACCATGGAAATAGCGATGATTCCTAGTGTGTGACCAAGACAAGAAGGGATGGTATGGTAGTTGTCTACATGTGGATGATATCTCTTTTCTCCCAAGTCTTAGGATCGATGCTTGATACCATGTAAAAATAGGATGAGAGACTAAATCTAATATTTTTGTTATTGATAGAAGGCATAAAATTCTTCTATATATAGAAAAGGAGGAAAGTAAAATGGAAGTGAACATAAACCTAATAAACTAGGATGAGTAGACCCATATGACATAATAAACTAAATAATAATAATAATTCTAAAAGTTACAATATGTACATGAAAGATAGTCACAAGATTTTGTCCTTGAAGTAATAGTAGTAATAGTGGCAAGAGTCATGTCATCACCATATGTGACTAGAGGTGGTGGTGCATTGATGTTGTAGCATTGACAAGGTAGAGACGACTCTCATCTACTATGAGTTGAGAATGATAGATTTCAGAGAATGTTTGACCAACCATTGTTTGATGTTGGTCACAGATGACTAAAATTCTAAGTCAAGTGTCATAAGAAATCGGTATATCTAGAAGCGCACATGTGGTTAAGGCATGCATGTAAATATTTTCAAAATGCAAAGGGCCACAAATATGGTCATAGAATTTGAGATAAGGAGATTGTCTTGTGTTGCTTTTTCATAAGTTGGAATTTGTGAGCGTTGTTTGATTGGATGAACTATCTCTCAACGTTGGTCCATATGGAAGCAGTGTTGCATGTTCTTTAATAGTTCTATCATGAAGATTGATTTGATCAAAGTTGATGAGGCAGACCATGATTCATTCATCATGGACCTTCGACTTTCCAAAATTAGTATTAATGACATTACCCTCTTTTGCATTATATGTATGTTTTAGTAAAATGAGTTCTAGATTGGTCCAACTGAGAGAGAATGTGGTGTTTGACGATGTCCCACCAATTGTTTCCTGGCATGGTCTCTAATCTTTAGTGGTATGTATAATAATTCTCAATGCATAATGGACGAAGAATTTATTATTAGTCTCAATTGTGAGAGTCGGCAATGACTACTCTAGGGATTGCCTGGTAGAATCAAACAAAGAAGGATGGTCTTGTCCATTTGTGTGAAGAAGAAGAAAAAATATGAACAATGGCTACTCAGCCAACTCAGAAAAGTTCTTGTGGGTAGAGATTAGAAAAAAATCAACAACATTGTTATCACTATGAGTGTGAATGGATATTGGAAAAAAAACAATTTTGTTAGCTTTCTCATGCATGAACGAGAACTCGATTGGATAGATCATAGTAGGTTGACCAAAAAACAAAGGCATGTGAAATGCAGAGTCAGTGTTCATGTAGTAGGTTAAGATGTATTAGTTGTCTCTAACAAAAGATAAGACTGACATATCTTGTGTGGTTGTCTTGGAAGACTATTAAGAAGGTAGGATCATGAAGGCTCAAAAACTAGATGATGGTGGCAGAATAGAGTTGATGGGAGAGATAACTAATCTTAATTAGGCTCTGATATAATATTTGTATGTGTGAATCTCACGAGCATACAATTAACATGTAACTTTTAATAGGAGTATGTGGTTACATGGTATCAACGAGTATAAGAAATATCAATTTAAGTTGTGCACATATAAAATAATCAAAGAACTTGCATGGAAGGAAACTAATTAATATTAATTGATCAAAACTACATACAACATAACACAAGTACAGGATGTGGCAGAATCGAGATAATTAATTTGGGGGGGCACCATGAAATATAAAACCACAAGTAGTCATATCAAGTAGGACATAATTAAGATTTTCTTTTAAAACCTAACCTAAATATTTATATTGATTAGTATGCAAATAAAGAAATTTGGTAGGGAACATACCCACCCATGCTAGTATGTGTCTCACTAAGTATGGAACATGTCCAACCTAGTATTTGACTAAGTTCACAGCATATTCAACCATATTATACAACATACTCAACATAAGAAGCATAACTTTCTTTCAATAGATATGGATCATATTATGTCACATACAAAATATTTTTTTAATACAATTTTAAATGGTGTAAAATTTAGTTTAGATACTTTATATAGTGAAAAAACAAATTGAAAACTATTTCTCAAGTCTCAAAGCCCAACTCGAAGTGGTGCACACACACATGTGTGTGCCACTATGCTCTCCTCCTACTCTTATGAACAAATGTCCAATAGGCATCTCACATAAAGATTGACTCTGATTTGAAGGTAGGAAGTCTCAGAGTAAAAGTCTGCATACTATACTAACATAACTTATGATTTAATGCTAATATTAGACTTTCACATGGTATAGATCTAACACACATGTTGAGTTAAATTTTTTTAGTGTAGATAAATAGTAACTTCGTACGATTTCCTTTCAGTTGCTAAATTATATTGATACCTTGATTTATTCAATATTATGACATGATCTATACTACTATAAAAGGAGGGAGTTTTTTCTACAAATTACAATTGTGTTATTTTGTTATCCTTGAAAAACCAAAATACAATATTTTAAAATGCTCCTCTAATTCACTCAAGCTTTTCTCACAATTTTTTGAGCATTTCTCCTATTTTAATTGCACTTATTTCTCTCATAATTCTCCATTATCATCAAAAAAATCTATGACATCCACTTCATTTGCAACAAACCACCCTCCGTTTGTAATAAACCACCCCAAGAGTGGAAAAGACAAATAAGAATCAACTACTTGGTTCTCTATTCTCTTGCTAATACAACTTAGATTTGTGCAAAACCTGACATTGTAGTAGTACTTGCTAGTGCAGGACTTGTTATTTGTGGAGCACTGGCCAGAGAAGGAGTAGCACTAGGTGGGGGTGTCACGACAGGTGGTGCATGTTGCAACCTTACAACTTAATCAACTCTAGTACAAAGTCCACTGCCTTGTCTTACACGAACTGTAACATCCCTGACCCAGGTTATGCCTTAAACCTAGGTGTTTTTTTTAAGGAAGATAATTATATGCTTGATATTATCTTTTGAAAAGTAATTAAGGCTCAAGAGGGACTTATGCTTCAATTTTAGTCCTTTTTGAACAATGTTGAAATAATGTTTTGTCTATTTTGGACTAAAGTGCAAATTACCCAAGTTGAGGGTTTAAATTGCAAATTGTGCATGATAATATGTTCCTCATGTGTTGAAGAATCATGAGAATGAAGATGATGCAGAGGTATGGCTACCACAAGCCTGAGTACCAAGAAAGAGCTGATAAAGCAATGTTTGTGCATTAAAATCTAGTTTCGGTGTAATGTGCAAATTACCCAAAACCCAGAGTTCAATATGCAAATTACCACTTAAAAATAGTCCCTAATGTTTCTTTGCATCATGTAAAGAAAATAAAATGAGAGGGTCATCTCATTTGAATCACTTTGGAGGATAGAGAATCTTGATATTAAAATAATCAAGATTTAAGCATAATTGGAACTTTACTTCAATAATAATGCAAAAATAAATATATTAATTGAAGAGTCCTTTAACCAAAAGGTGAGGGATGATTTTGCAAAATAATGGACGACATGTGCCTTGCAAAGGCACGAAAATATCTAAAGGAAGTGGATAACTCACTCACATTATTAAAAGAAAAAGAATTATCCACTAACTTTAGGATATTATTATTATAAGGGTTAAGGTGCTTAATTTGCTTTTCTTTAAATCATGGATAATTGAGAGGAATAAGAGGCAAAGGAGATAGCCTCATAACCAATGAAGGGAAGGGGGAAAGAGGAAAGAAAATGGAGGAGATAATCCCTACTTTCTCTCTGCTAAAATGAATTTTTAATCAAATGCATATATGCTCCTTTATCCATGAGTTGAAAGGGTAATTTCGAAACCCCTTTCACTTCTTGCTTGAAAAAATGACCAAGGGAGCTTGGAGAAATAGGAGGACGACCCCCAACCTATTGGTAAGCTTCTTGACCTTCTTTCACCATGATTTCATGGTGGAAATCGAAAATAAATGATGGATTTCTTCTTTTCTTTATGCAATCTTTTATCTTAGCCATTTCTTTTCACTTAAAAGCTTGAGGATGATCTTGGAATAGTTGAGAAAGCTTCTTCCACCATTAAATACGTGGATCTTGGATCTTTGAAGCTCAATTTGAGGCGGGTTATATAACTTAAACCCTTAAATGTTGTTATTGCATTCAATTCTCCATTAATTGTTGATCATTTTGTTCTACTCAAAATTCCCTTGATCCATTGATGTAATTACCATGAAAACGGTAGTAGCTTTTGAATGAACCAAGGTAGATGATCATGACATCATCTTAGGCACACATTCCAACAAGTTTCTATTGCAAACGGTTTTAAGACTTTGGTTCAAACAGTTTCACCAAACCGTTTGGAGGTTTGGATCCCAAACCGTTTGGATGGGTTGACCGTTTGAGGTTAGAACCCTAGTACATGTTGGATGATAATCTAATGGATCCAATTGATTAATTCAATATATGGACAATCCTCCAATTAGAAACCCTAATCGGGTTAAGTGCTGAAATTTCGATTCGTGGATGTAATATGTTGGGTTGATTAACCCAAATGGTCTCAAGACCATTTGGAGGTCAACCAAGACCGTTTGGAGGTCTAGGGTTGAGTATGATTGAGTATTTGAAGATCCAGAGATATCAAATTGAAATGCAATCAATAGTTAATTTGATAATCGATTTAATGATGCAAATCCTAGATGATTTTCACAAATTTTAATAAAAGTTTGAGTCAAATGGTCTCAAGACCATTTGGAGGTCATCCAAACGACCTCAAGACCGTTTGAGGTCAGGTCATGTCATGGTTTGATGATGATCCAATGATTTCAATTGGACTAGTTCGACAATGTCAACCATTGATGGTTCCTCGATTTCAAAACCCTAATTGATGGTGTTACGACCTCACCTTTCAGTAACCCCCAATTAAGGGAGACCAAAAGGGTTGAAGCCGCACCCATTAATTCCGGATCAAAGGTTCGACATATAACCATAAACAATTATTAAATTCTAACAGACTATACTGAAAAATGGTAATAAAATTTTTCTTTGCATACCTTTGAAAAGTTGGGAATAAACTAACTTCTAACGTCAGTTGAACTATTCTAACTAATTCCTCCTTGTTCTTTAATTCTTGAATTCACAATGTGTCGCTTTACTGTTTGTTCTTTTGAGATTTGTACCTAAATCGCCGACAAACAAAACGACGATCAACTGAAGCTGGTATGTGGAGGAAGCAGATAATGTTCAACTAGATTAACAATATAATCACTCAATTAATCATTTAACAATCAAGATTACGTTTTAAGCCAAACTACTCAATCCATACCTTTGCACAACTCTGTGTTGTCCCTGTAAGGACTTATATGGTACCTCTATAAAGGTGACTTGATGGACCTACCCTCTAGGCAGCCAAAGTCATTCCTGACCTGATGGACCTACCCTCTAGGTAGTCTTATACCAGGTCAGCCATTACGAAACAGAGGGGATTAGTGATTGAGCTAGCAGGCATATACATTATGTGATAGTCATAGTCACTTTATGATTGCAGTATGAACATCCAAACAGTTTAGTTGCATTCAATGCGATTAAACGTCCGGGAAACCATCGGAAAACCTAAGTGGTTATTCATAAGTAACCACATACCTTTGGTTGCAGATTTCAAGATAGAATCTAATATGTAGAGGAATCCAATCAACAAGCAATGAGGAAGAGAAATCCTGAAATAAAAGTACAATTTTCCTTTTATTAATATTTATCCAATATCATCATGTCCCTTAGGGTTTCTATCCAATTTTAGGGTTTTCTTGAAAATTAGGGTTTTGCTTTCATTTTCAATTGTTATGAACCCTAATTCATTAAATCCAGTTAAAACCTTTAAATTATCTCCTTTTAATATTCCTAACAATTTTAGGATCCTTATTTAGCAATTTATCAAAATAACAAGGTTTCCTTCTTCTTTTACCCTAAATTAGGGTTTTCATGTACATTATCTTTCATTCATAGCCATAAACCCTAATTTGGCCAGATTGGTATTAAAAAACGAATGGAAACCTCATATTATTAAGTAACATGTTTATAACCCTCAACTTAACCCATTAAGTTACAAAGAAACATCCTTTTCATGCAATTAGGGTTTTCAATTAACTTGAAATGCATTTTACTAGAGAGTTAAAGTGCTTTTGCCAAACTAACTGGAATCAGGAGTTATAAATATTTTTATCAGATTCCTTGCATTTTTCTTCCCAACTTTCATATATAAAGTTCCTTTATACGAGTTTTCTAGCTATTTCTATAATTTTAGCAAGGAAATGCTATTTTCTGGATTATTTGGCAGAGAGAGATATTTACCGAAAAACTTGGGTCGTTCGATCAGTGCGCCGATGGATCGCGCCTTGATCCGACGCTCCACGTCAAAGTTCTGCTCTAATGCTGAGGCACGCACAGTTTTGCTTGTCGCCCGTTGGATCGCGTTGTGGTCCACGATGGACCCTGATCCAGCGGCTGGCGTTGAAGCGCTCCACTCAGCAAGTTAAAGGCGCGCGCTTTGCCTGAGATCGTTGGATCTCAAGTCGGCCCACCGTGCTCCCCAATCTGACGCCTCCTGCTCGTCGTCCCCTTCTACTTCTTTCTAATTAAGACGTGCGGCGGTGCTGTGACTGAGGCTCGCCGGAGCTGGGTTAATCAGACACAAGGGAGAGCTTTGGTGCAAAAGGAGTGGCCGCCTGGGATCGTGAGGGTGAATTGAACCATGAGGACCCCTATTTATAGGGTGTAGAGGGTCCCCTCTAGGGTTTCCAAATCCTCTGCCAAATCTTGTTCCAGCCCAATTGGGCGTTTTTTCTATTCTCGATGGGAACCCATCAAAGTGGGGTCGGGAAGCTTCGCCTCTCACCTCCGGACCTGTTGGGCAAGTTTCCCTGCGCGAACCACCTTTAGATCGATCGGAAAAGAAGGGGAAAGATCCCCTGTACCAGCGCTTTTGTCTGTGTCCCTTTGGGACTCTGGATGATGAACTGGGTCGGTTGGATCAAGATCCAACCGCCCCTATTGTCCGCGTTCAACCAGAAAAAGGAAAGATTTCCAATTATTTGAATTATCCTCTAACTTAATGATAATCTTGGAAAAATCAGAACTCCCAATCCTTAACTCCGTTTTATCTCAAATTTTGATGAAAGCTCGTTCATGCCTTTATCTTTAATTATGCAAAAATTGGAGTCATTATCCAAAGGAAACGAACCCTTTACTTCAGTTTCGAGTTATCCCTTATTTAATTGTATTTTCCACATAATCTTTATTTCCTTTGCCATTATCTAATTATCTTGAGTTCCTTGAACCCTAGGGAACCTTTATAACTCGAAAGCTTATTTTGGGAAAATATCTTTTAGCCTTAAAATCATTTCTATTTATTTTCCTCATATATTCCCTTATTAAAGGGAATTCATTTTTCATTTCTTTTTTATTTTCTTTTAATTGGGCTTAATGGCCAATAAGGCCCATCAAGAAAGCATGCAAGACTATTATTCATGAAATTCATTTAAATCAATCCATGAAATCAACCATGATCTTATTCATACATTTAAAAGAGATTTACACATCTCATTACATGCTTTAGAAAAATGAGGTTATAACATCCTCCCCTCCTTATTGGAATTTTGTCCTCAAAATTCAACAATCAAACAAACAAATCAGGATGTGCTTTTTCCATGTCCATCTTCAGCTCCCATGTGGCCTCATCCTCTCCATGGTGTTTCCAAAGAACCTTTACCATCTCTATATTCTTATTTCTGAGCTCTTTTACCTTAGTATCTATAATACACAAAGGTAACTCAGGATAAGACAACTTTCCTTGAAGCTCAATAGGTTCAATGCTCAACACATGGCTCGGGTCTTGCACATATCGCTTTAGATTGGACACATAAAACACATCATGCATCATACTATATTGAGGGGGTAATGCCAAATGATAAGCCACCTCACCAATCTGTTCTAACACCTCGAACGGACCCACATATCAGGGACTCAACTTTCCTCTGTTTTTAGCTATAGCTCGGAGCGGTCAGATTTTCAGAAAAACATGCTCTCCCATAGTGAAATGCACATCAGTCCTCTTCACATCAGCATACGACTTCTGTCGATCCTGGGCTCTCTTTAGCCTTTGCCTGATCAAAGCGACTTTATCAACATACACTTGGAGTTCATCTGACCTCAACAAGGTCCTCTCACCAGCATCATCCCAGTGAAGTGGTGACCGACACGGTCTCCCGTATAGAGCTTCATATGGAGGCATCCCGATACTAGCTTGGTAACTACTGTTGTATGCAAACTCAGCTAGAGGTAAGTATTGCTCCCATGATCCACCCCAATCGAGCACAAAAGCTCTCAAAAGATCCTCTAAAGTCTGGATTGTCCTTTCTGACTGTCCATCTGTCTGGGGGTGATAAGTGGTACTGAACATTAACCTTGTACCAAGTTCCTCTTGAACCTGCTTCCACAGTTTGGAAGTAAACTTTGGATCTCTATCAGATATTATGGAACTGGGTACGCCATGTAAACGCACTATCTCTCGAATGTACAACTCAACTAAATCTGACACTTTGGCAGTGGTTTTCAGTGCAAGGAAGTGTGCTGACTTGGTAAGGCGGTCCACCACAACCCATATCGCATCATGACCTCTCTTGGTTCGAGGTAAACTCACCACAAAATCCATGGTGATCTGATCCCATTTCCATTCCGGAATCTCTATATACTATAAAAGTCCACCGGGTCGTTGATGTTCAGCCTTCACCATCTGGCACGTAAGACAACTGGCCACATAAGCTGCAATGTCTCTCTTCATTCCTGGCCACCAGAAAAACCTATGCATGTCCTTAAACATCTTAGTAGTCCCTGGGTGTACTGTGTACTTAGAACCATGCGCTTCTTGTAAGATACGTTCTTTCAGTGGTGAGTCTTCAGGAATCCATATACAATTCTTGAATCTGATTCCTCCATCTACACCCAAAGAAATGCGGGTCTGAGGCTTCTTCATTAAACCCCTCATCTTATCAAGTTCCCCACTGACCAACCGTGCTTCCACAATTTCACTCAACAAATCAGACTGTATCTGAATGTTGGCCAATCGAACTCGATCACCTAACGGTTGAGGAGACCATTTCACCAACTCTTCTAAGCTCTTCCACTGACTGGATAGAACAGCTGCACACCTGAGTTGTTTCCGACTCAACGCATCTGCCACAACATTTGCCTTCCCTGGATGATAAGCAATGGTAAAGTCATAATCCTTCATGTATTCCATCCATATTCGTTGTCGTAGGTTCAAGTCTTTCTGTGTCAGAAGGTACTTTAAACTCTTATGGTCAGTGAAAATCTCAAAAGTAGCACCATACAGGTAATGTCGCCAAATCTTCAAGGCATGAATGATAACAGCCAACTCTAAGTCATGTGTCGGGTAATTCACCTCATTCGGCTTGAGTTGTCGGGAAGCATATGCAACCACATGTCGATTCTACTCCAACACACAGCCAAGACCCATTTTGGATGCATCGGTGAAGATCATGAAACCCTCATTGCTTGATGGTAGATTCAAAACTGGTGCAGTGGTCAACTTTTCTTTCAGTTCTTGAAAACAAGTCTCACAAACATCAGACCACACAAACTTCACATCCTTCCGAGTCAACATAGTCAAGGGCAAGGCAGTCTTTGAGAAATCTGAAATGAAACACCGATAGTATCCTGCTAACCCCAAGAAGCTTTAGATCTCGGAGGGGTTCTTCAGTGTAGGCCAGTCTCGAACTACTGACACCTTGGCTGGATCCACGACGATCGTTCCTCCTGAGATGATATGTCCAAGGAACATGACTTGGTCTATCCAAAACTCACATTTTGAGAATTTCCCATAGAACTTCTGCTTTCTCAGGATACCAAGGACTTTACTTAGGTGGTCTCGATGTTTCTCTAAGTCATTGGAATAAACCAATATGTCATCTATGAACACTATGACAAATGAGTCAAGGAAGGGTTGGAACACACTATTCATAAGGTTCATGAACACACTGGGTGCGTTGGACAACCCAAAAGGCATAACCACAAACTCATAATGGCCATATCGTGTTCGAAAAGCTGTTTTTGGAATATCCTCACTCTTGACTCTCAACTGGTGGTAACCCGATCTTAAGTCAATTTTGGAAAAGACTCGGGCAAACTTCATCTGGTCAAACAGGTCATCTATTCTGGGTAAAGGGTATTTGTTCTTAATGGTAGCTTGGTTGATCATCCGATAGTCTATACACATACGGAGCGAGCCATCCTTTTTCTTTACAAAAAGGATTGGAGCTCCCCATGGTGATGTGCTAGGACGGATAAAACCCTTGTCTAGCAATTCCTGCAATTGTTTCTTCAACTCGAGCAACTCTGAAGGTGCACGTGAAACAGGGCATGTTCCTGGAGCTAGCTCTATGGAAAAATCCACCTCTCTCTCGGGAGGAATCCCAGGTAGATCATCCGGAAAAACATTTGCATAGCTCTTGACTACCTCTATTTCCTCTAAGGGTTGCACCTTGGGTTTGGGCTCGGTAACAACTGCTAGGAAAGCTTGACAACCTTTACTCATCATTCTTTCTTCCTTTAAGGATGACGCATACAAGCTGGTGGTGGCATCTTTCCTACCTCTAATGACAAAAGGTGGGTGACCTGGTTCCCTAATGATCACTTTCTTTTCCCTACAGTCGATTTGGGCACTATAAGTATAAAGCCAATCCATTCCAATGATCGCATCAAAATCATTCATGTCAAGAAGGATAAAGTCTGTAGGAAACTCATGATCTCGATATTTCATAGGTATCACTGGAGTTTTCAAAAGAGAGGTAAAGATTCGACCACTCGGGGTTGTAACATCTAAGACATATCCTAAATCCTTGATATCCAAACAAAGCATAGTTGCAAGATTCCTCGAAATGAAAGTATTAGTAGATCCAGAGTCAAATAATGGTTTTACATTATGTCCCATGACTTCAAGCATGCCTACATTATTGTTCACCATACATTAGACCATTACATGCTTAAATTTCAAAACTTAAAGAAAAACTCTAAGGGTTATTACCCTCAATCAACCGATTAGCATTAGCTTGAGCTTCTTCATTGTCAATAGTGAACACTCGAGCTTGTCTTCTTTCTCCAGCAGGTGGGGCCACAGCTACCGGTGGGGCTGCTACTGGTGGGGCTGCCACTGGACCTGGTCCTTTTGGCTCTGGTAGAGGACAAGCAACTTGGATATGCCCCTCCTGGTGACAACGGAAACATACTCTCTTCTTATGGTGGCACTCACCGAAATGCCCTTTCCCACATGAGCGGCATCGCGGTCGATTATTATCTTGATGGGGTCTCCCTTTTCCTCCCTGTCTTCCCTTGGCTTGATGAAGTCCTGGACCCTTCTTGTGATGATTCTTCTGACCTCGGGTTCCCTCTGTGAAACCCAAATACCCCTTGGGTGGGAGCTGAGCAGGCATCACAGTTCTTTCCATGTCTAAGGCAGTGTTGTAAGCTTCTGTGAAGGTTTTAGGTTTGCTTGCCATCACATGAGGCTTGATGGTAGGGTGAAGACACTCTATGAAGTGATCCACCCTTCTTTCCTCATCCATCTTGTACCCAAAATGTTCCAAGATCCGAAACTTGCGCCCAAAGTCTGCCACAGAGGAATTTCCTTGAGTCATGTTAGTGAATTCCCTTTCCTTTTCTTTCTTAGCTGCAACCGGGACGAATCTGGAAGTGAAGATGGTCTTAAAATCAGCCCATGCCATTGGTTCCTCAGTCAAATCTCGGCCTGTGATGTGAGTCTCCCACCATATCTTAGCTGCTCCTTCCAGAAGGTGAGCAGCAAAGAGGACCTTCTTGCTTGGTTGTACTTCAAGCAAGCGGAAATCATTCTCTATTGAAAGTATCCAAGCTTCTGCTTTATCAACCACCTCAGTCTTATCTTCTCCCCAGAACTTTTCTATGTTCAGCTTGACAAAGTCTAGGATGGTGGCTCCCACACGTGGACGAACAGGGTATGGTTCACCATTCTCAGCTCTAGCTATGTCTCAAAGGGCCAAAGCATTAATGGCCTCTGTCAATTTCCTCTGTTGCTCTAATCACAAGGTATCAGGGGTATGGATCATCATGGTGGGTTCTGAATCATCGGCTGGGTCCTCATCCATCTTGGCTTCTTCCTCATACACATGTTGTTCTTCATATCCTTGATCTTCTTCTTGGTTTAGGTTACTAAATGGTACCGGGTTAGGGTTAGGGACCTCTTGAGTGACTTCTTCAGGCCTCTTCCTATTCTTAGAGGATCCACCATCATGGTTCCTATTCCTCTTTTTAGAAGACTCCTTTACTTTACGGGGAGGCCAAACACTCCTAGCCGGATTCCCAGAGCCCTCGAGAATAGCAACTATCTTTGTTTGTGCCATCTACATAAGCATAACAAACAAACCTTTAGTTTATCATTCAAACTAGTTATACTTATGTTCAGTGATATCTCATTACATATCTTTTATTAATTTGATGGAGGATTCTTAAACCCTTAACTTACTTGCCCATACCACATGAGTGTGGAGGAGAGAGGGAATCCTACTCTTAAAGCCTTAATAGAATATGTGATGAGAAGGGACGAATAAGATGAGAGAGTCCTAAAGGTATCTTATTTCGAATCATACCCTAAGACTTTGGCCAGACGGTCACACGGGTCCGGGAGTCCTCGTATTCCGACTAGCGGTGCAGAGGAAAATCTTGCCAGCCCCCGGTCGTGATCCCTTTCTAGACACCTCCGTCTTTCGGATACTCTTCTAATAACTCCCTTGGGTTCTATGGAGTTTATAAAATTTAATAATTACTAATGGTTACATGAAGAACCTAGGCTCTGATACCAAATGTTATGACCTCACCTTTCAGTAACCCCCAATTAAGGGAGACCAAAAGGGTTGAAGCCGCACCCATTAATTCCGGATCAAAGGTTTGACATATAACCATAAATAGTTATTAAATTCTAACAGACTATACTAAAAATGGTAATAAAATTTTTCTTTGCATACCTTTGAAAAGTTGGGAATAAACTAACTTCTAACCTCAGTTGAACTATTCTAACTAATTCCTCCTTGTTCTTTAATTCTTGAATTCACAATGTGTCACTTTACTGTTTGTTCTTTTGAGATTTGTACCTAAATCGCCGACAAACAAAACGACGATCAGCTGAAGCTGGTATGTGGAGGAAGCAGATAATGTTCAACTAGATTAACAATATAATCACTCAATTAATAATTTAACAATCAAGATTACGTTTTAAGCCAAACTACTCAATCCATACCTTTCCACAACTCTGTGTTGTCCCTGTAAGGACTTATATGGTACCTCTATAAAGGTGACTTGATGGACCTACCCTCTAGGCAGCCAAAGTCATTCATGACCTGATGGACCTACCCTCTAGGTAGTCTTATACCAGGTCAGCCATTACGACACAGAGGGGATTAGTGATTGAGCTAGCAGGCATATACATTATGTGATAGTCATAGTCACTTTATAATTGCAGTATGAACATCCAAACAGTTAAGTTGCATTCAATGCGATTAAACGTCCAGGAAACCATCGGAAAACCTAAGTGGTTATTCATAAGTAACCACATACCTTTGGTTGCAGATTTCAAGATAGAATCTAATATGTAGAGGAATCCAATCAACAAGCAATGAGGAAGAGAAATCCTGAAATAAAAGTACAATTTTCCTTTTATTAATATTTATCCAATATCATCATGTCGCTTAGGGTTTCTATCCAATTTTAGGGTTTTCTTGAAAATTAGGGTTTTGCTTTCATTTTCAATTGTTATGAACCCTAATTCATCAAATCCAGTTAAAACCTTTAAATTATCTCCTTTTAATATTCCTAACAATTTTAGGATCCTTATTTAGAAATTTATCAAAATAACAAGGTTTCCTTCTTCTTTTACCCTAAATTAGGGTTTTCATGTACATTATCTTTCATTCATAGCCATTGTGGCAACACATCCCATTATCATACAGATAATGATGTGTTACGTGAAAACGTGCGGAAATCACCATAACCACAGATTATGAAAACACGGGTTCATTAAAACCGATTGTGGAAAATAGATAAACTGTGAAACTATTACTTTCCTGTCCTCATCCTGCACAGAAACATGTCATATATATATACATACACGAGATCTGATACGTATCTACAGCTCAGAAACAGCTGTTCATCCATCACATGGGATCACCACCTATTCATATACATAAAAGGCCCCCATCTGGCCAACAACATGATATACAAACGTCATCGATCGTTCATCGTGAAACAACGTCAAAACACTACCAAGGACCTAAGAGTACAGGGATGACTCTAGACTCTGCTACAAAACATCCAAAATAGCAGCATGTCCAACGCTTTCCTTCTACTGCTCCTCAAGCTGCTCGACCGCAACACCATGACCACGACCACGTCTACCTCGACCACCTAAAAAGGGTGTAAACCAGCAGAGTGATACAATTGAACAATTGTCCCAGCGGGAAACATAACTCCCCACCGCAACTATAGAACCTCAGCAAGATATACTATAACAGCAGATATCTAATAACAGGTATAACACGAGCAGTCTATATAAAACAAATTATTCTTACCAACAAGCTTACCCGCTATACAAAAGCATATAACTAGATATATCTCAAGGAATATGATTAGTAAGATAATATGTATCCCTATGTAACATGATTATCAGAACACAATATAATGTCACATAACCTGCTTATCAAGATAAGACATATTGTCACATAACCTGCAAGATATAACAAAGATATTACACAAACAAGGCCTCAACCAATTATACGTGTTTTGATATGAGCAGTAAATACTAAATGGTTGTGTTACATATTATTATGCCCTGAGGATTTGAACCGTACCGTTCAAATCCAACCTTCGGTTACGAAACCCAAGTCGGTGCCATACAAGGTCAATGGAAGAGCCGAACTCCACGACCTCCCACCTCGTGGTCAGTACACGAGTACAACACAAGCAGGACCGTAGTCACATGCTGAAGTGGTCTAAGCCACAGAGTCAGCTCCATAGGCTACCCTCACTCTAGCCCGCCTTGGTACAGGTCTCGGCGCTAGTAAAACTGAGCCACGGACCTGTTCACTGTGCTCTGAGCCATCAATGCATTCATGCTCCTCACATCACATATCCTAAGCCATGGGCCTATTCACCATGCTCTATATACATATCTGAGTCTGTAACTGAAGTTACACTCTTACCTCCTCATTTTCAGGCTAGGAGCAACCTACACATATTCAACAATATGCGCTTCCAAGTTAACCCGTAGGAGAACCTATTTCACCATCACCAAGTCCTGACGATGATGGATCTATGGCCAGGGCAAACTACATGATATATTTCACTGTGATTAATTAGTATCTTTTAGATGGATTATCAAGATTCAACCAAGTTGTATAACATGCAAGATATAATGGAAAGTAAACAACATTATATTATTATTTAATCACATCAACCTAATCCATCACAAGGATCCAACATCACATGTTACCACTTGGCCTCTTGCCAACCATCCAGATCCATCTCAAGGATCATCACATACCACAGGTGCTCAATCCCTCATCATGTACTGTCACTGCCTCTCAAGGCTCACATCATCATCATGGAACTTAACACATTATACATATAATTATCAAGTCATGTTACTCATCACATGTGTCTCATAGTCCTTTCAAGGCTAATCATCACTTGTATGGTTAGGATACTCAATAATTATAGCTTCAATCATAAGGAATATGCTACTATCATAAAATGCCATTCATGATACTCTACTTATCATCTTTACACTATTTGCTGATCAAGTGTATAAAGTACATCATTAACAAGCCATATCTATATTTATGAATAATCAAGATGTTCAAACATACAGAACAAGTACTATTGTTACTACTACCATTATGTCACCATCCACTATTATCATTATTATCATTATGCAAGCAACTAGTGTAACTATCACCATTCTCATTTAACAATTAAGTACGAGGATTACTTCATGCATATCATTGCTATCATCATTGCCATCATTATTATTATGATCAACATTATTACGATCATCTTCTTTATTATTAACAAATAAGCATAAGGATCACATCATGCATCTTATTAACATTACCTTCCTCATTATCATCACTACTACCATTATCATCATTACCCCCATTATTAGTATTGGCATCATTACTAGTATTAGTACTGTTATTATTGCAAGGCATCATACTCATTGTTGTTATTACTAACAAGACACCACCATCATTTATTGGTGCATAGATAACCACTTCCTCATCACCAAGGGTCGTTACTATATGATCACAAGACTCTCACCATAACTCTTATCAACCCTCACTAAAACCTATCAAGGCCTGTTGGCCGACACATACCCAACCCTATCGGCCAGCACTACACAAGGCTGTCGCCCACCATGGCTATCGGCCATTAGGGCTACCGGCCATCATGTCGGTTAGCACCAACAAACCATCAAGAGACTTAGGTCTGTCGTTCACCACAAAGAAGAGGGTGTCATCCAACCATATCGCCCATCATGCTCACCATATCGACCAACTCAACAAGATGTATCTCCCAACAACTTCCATTGGCCAACACAACCATATCGGCCAACTCCTCACTAGCTTGACCTATCGCACAACACAAGAGCACTCACCATGTCACCCATCACAAGGTACCCATCTCGCCCAACACCAAGACAAGAGAGAGAGTCTCGCCCAACACAAGAACAAGGGTGTTGCTTATCATAGGAACCATATCGCCCAACATGGTTACCATGTCGGCCAACACCCATGCTAGGTCAACCTATCGTCCAACCCTAATCACACATGCCATACATGGCCCTATCGTCCACTACATGGACAAGGAGATCACCCAACTCAAGGGCACCCACCATATTGTCCATCCCAAGGTACCCATGTCACCCAACAAGGGTCACTATATCGGCCAACACTCACACCAGCTCACCCTGTCGCCCAACTCAAGGGCAAGGGTATCGCCCATTACAAGAACAAAGGTGTTACTTAGCACAAGGACTATGTCACCCAACACACTCAACCAAGAGAGAGGGTATCTCCCAACTCCAGGAGCACTCACCATGTCGCCCAACAAGGGTCACCTTCAACCTCCAACTTAAGGATACTCAAACCCTAGAAAGCAAGGTTCACAAAGGAACCCTAAACCCTAGAGGGGGATCGGCCACCAAAGGTGCACAAGCAAGGTACAAAAGCAAAGAACTAAGCTAAACTACTATCATGCAACAAGATCATAGCTAGAGGTAAAGGAGTTAGGGTTAGAAGCTATGCAACCTGCCTTAAGCTCCAAGCTCCAAGGAAGAAGATGCACTTCAAGCTCCAAGGGATGTCGTCCACCAAAGCTGATCCAAGGGGGTGTATCGGCCACTACTACAACTCCAGGAGAGTGTCTCAGCCGACACAAGCAAGAGAGGGAGGAGTGTCATGCACTCAAGGTGGAGGAGAGACCAAAAGAGCAAAGGAAGCTAAGGCAAGGGAAAGAGCTACCTATATAGAAAGAAGAGGAGGAGAAACCAAGGTAGATCTATGATAAGTGTCGTCCACCCAAGGGACACTTGTCCTAGGGTTCAAGCCAACACACTAGCAAGCCAAGAGACACATGTCAAGGATATACACCAAGTGTCCACCAAACACGGTCAAGGTTGGACCAAGCAACATGGGCGACACAACTAGCAGCTCTGTTGGGTGACACACACTACTCCAGGTCGACACACCACCTCTAGGTCGACACACACTCTTCCTTGGGCGGCACAAGCTGGTCTTGGCCGACACAAGGCTCAAGCAAGCCCAAACAAAGCACCTCAAGACCCAAACAAGCTCAAGCAAGGCCCAAGAAACTCAAACAACAACCCAAGCCTTCCTCTCAACCCTAGAGGAAGCAAACAGGGGAAAACATCTCACAAGATGACAAACTTGCACACAAAACCCTAGACTTGGGTTATTTGCAAGCAGCCCCTCGAACTCTCAACAAAGCACAACCAAACCCTAATCACCACTTAGAAGTGATTAGCAAGCATCAAACGACCAACGTTAAGCAAAACAAACAGGGTAAACCCTAAACGTAGGTTAGGGTCCTTACAGCCATAAACCCTAATTTGTCCAGATTGGTATTCAAAAATGAATGGAAAACTCATATTATTAAGTAACAGGTTCATAACCCTCAACTTAACCCATTAAGTTACAAAGAAACATCCTTTTCATGCAATTAGGGTTTTCAATTAACTTGAAATGCATTTTACTAGAGAGTTAAAGTACTTTTGCCAAACTAATTGGAATTAGGAGTTACAAATATTTTTATCAAATTCCTTGCATTTTTTTGCCCAACTTTCATATATAAAGTTCCTTTATACGAGTTTTCTAGCTATTTCTATAATTTTAGCAAGGAAATGCTATTTTCTGGATTATTTGGCAGAGAGAGATATTTACCGAAAATCCTGGGCCGTTCGATCAGTGCGCTGATGGATCGTGCCTTGATCTGACACTCCACGTCAAAGTTCTACTCTAATGCTGAGGTGCGCATAGTTGTGGCTTGTCACCCGTTGGATCGCGTCCTGGTCCACGATGGACCCTGATCCAGCGGCTGGCGTTGAAGTGCTCCACTCAGCAAGTTAAAGGTGCACGCTTTGCATGAGATCGTTGGATCTCAAGTCGGCCCACCGTGCTCCCCGATCCGACGCCTCCTTCTCGTCGTCCCCTTCTGCTTCTTTCTAATTAAGACGTGTGGCGGCACCGCGGCTGAGGCTCGCCGGAGCTGGGTTAATCGGACACAAGGGAGAGCTTTGGTGCAAAAGGAGTGGCCGTCTGGGATCGTGAGGGTGAATTGAACCATGAGGACCCCTATTTATAGGGTGTAGAGGGTTCCCTCTAGGGTTTCCAAATCCTCCGCCAAACCTTGTTCCAGCCCAATTGGGCATTTTTCCTATTCTCGATGGGAACCCATCAAAGTGGGGTCGGGAAGCTTCGCTTCTCACCTCCGGACCTGTTGGGCAAGTTTCCCTGCGCGAACCACCTTTAGATCGATCGGAAAAGAAGGGGAAAGATCCCCTGTACCAGCGCTTCTGTCCGTGTCTCTTTGGGACTCTGGATGATGAATCGGGTCAGTTGGATCAAGATCCAACCGCCCCTATTGTCCGCGTTCAACCAGAAAAACGAAATATTTCCAATTATTTGAATTATCCTCTAACTTAATGATAATCTTGGAAAAATCATAACTCCCAATCCTTAACTCTGTTTTATCTCAAATTTTGAGGAAAGCTCGTTCATACCTTTATATTTCATTATGCAAAAATTGGAGTCATTATCCAAAGGAAAACGAACCCTTTACTTCAGTTTCGAGTTATCCCTTATTTAATTGTATTTTCCACATATTCTTTATTTCCTTTGCCATTATCTAATTATCTTGAGTTCCTTGAACCCCAAGGAACCTTTATAACTCGAAAACTTATTTTGGGAAAATATCTTTTAGCCTTAAAATCATTTCTATTTATTTTCCTCATATATTCCCTTATTAAAGGGAATTCCTTTTTCATTTCTTTTTGTTTTTCTTTTAATTGGGCTTAATGGCCAATAAGGCCCATCAAGAAAGCATGCAAGACTATTATTCACGAAATTCATTTAAATCAATCCATGAAATCAACCATGATATTATTCATACATTTAAAAGAGATTTATACATCTCATTACATGCTTTAGAAAAATGAGGTTATAACAGATGGTTTCTTGATTATAAACCCTAGTTCAATTGGGTTCAAAACCCTAATTGAAGGTCTTTTTGAAGGGTGTTTCAATGGTCAAATTAAAGAATAAATCAATGATCCAATTTATAGAAGGTTTAATTATTGAAATCCTGCATTAATAAAGTGATGGAAGACCTTTTTGGTCCATTCGATTTTGAGAGAGTTTGGACCAAACGGTCTTAAGACCGTTTGACTCCAAATGGTCTCAAGACCGTTTGGGATCAAACGTTCTCAAGACCGTTTGGAGACCTAAGTGGTTTCAAGTATAATTTGTCCATACAGTTTCATTATTGTTTGCTTAAACGGTTTCAAACTGTTTGGAGCATCAATGGTCAAGAAAGTTTGGATGTTGCAATGTGATTAAGTCAATTGGAAACCTAAGGTGATGAAAGATAAAATGACCCTATGGTTGTTACTGATTTATCTATGTTTGTACCTTCAAGGTACTAAGTAATTGGTAACCCTAGATGAGGTAATCCCTAAAAGCTTAAGTAAGCAATATTTTAACACACTATGTCAACCCTGATTGAATGTATTTAATTAAAGGGTTGGTTGACCTAATTTATTTAAGTTTGACATAGTCAACATCCTAGAGAGGATGAGAGAGAGAGAAATCCATACATGTAGGGTAATCATGTAATGGATAAGCCTCAAATACCTTCAATATGAATAAATTAAGATTATAAAGTATGATCTTTGATGAAGTGATCATGAAACTCTAATTAAGAAGGTTGTTGAGCCCTAACCCTAATTTAGGGCAATATCAGATGTAACCCTAATTGAGGTTGATTCCATGAGAAACCCTAATTGAGGGTGATTCCATGAGAAACCCTAATTGAGGTTGATTCCATGAGAAACCCTAATTGAGGGTGATTCCATGAGAAACCCTAATTGAGGTTGATTCCATGAGAAACCCTAATTGAGGTTGATTCCATGAGAAACCCTAATTGAAGTTGATTCCATGAGAAACCCTAATTGAGGTTGATTCCATGAGAAACTCTAATTGAGGGTGATTCTATGAGAAACTCTAATTGAGGGTGATGCCATATGAGAAACCCTAGTTGGGATGAATAGTAAACCCTAATTATGGGTAATATGATGTGAACGCCTAATTAAAGGTGATGGTATATGAAATCCTAACCCTAATGAAGTATGATAGTATGTGAAACCCTAAACCCTAATAAAGGGTGATGGTATGGGAGACCTAATCTTAATAACAGAATAGTGACTATTACACTGATAAGGGAAATACATGAAGTGATGGATTCTAGGTAACCTTATAGCAAGCAATGCCTTAATCTGAGATGAGTCCATATTATTGAAGATGGTTGGACAATTCTAATGTGTGTTCTATAACCTATGCACTTTATGATAAAGGTGATAGGTTAGTGGATAAAAGTATTAAGATGGGAAATAACTTAATACAATACAAGTTGATAAACTTAAGTAAGTTAAAAGTAATAAGGAAAGTAATGCTTCAAGACATTATAGATATCACATCCCGCTCTTTAAGAAAGATATTAATGGTTACCTAGTGAGAGGTAACAAGATGTTTTAATGGGCCTTGCGAGCCATGATGTTAATTGTTACCTAGTGAGAGGTGACAAGATATTAAATGTGCTCTATGAGCCATGAGAATGGTTATTTCCTAGTGTGAGGTAACAAGATGTGGTAATCTGTAATAAGATGCACATGATTGGTATAATCCAATACATGGAATAGATGCACAAGATTGGTATAATCCAATACTTGGAATAGATACACACGATTGGAATAGTTCAATACCTAGAATAATGTCACATGATTGACATAGTTCAATACCTGGAAAATATCACAAGATTGGTTAAATCCCAATACCTGGAATAATATCACAAGATTGGTTAAATCCCAATACCTGGAATAATTTCACAGGATTGACATAGTTCAATACCTGGAATATTATCATAGGATTGGTTAAATCCCAATACCTGGAATAATATCACAGGATTGGTTAAATCCCAATACCTGGAATAATATCACAAGATTGGTTAAATCCCAATACCTGGAATAATGTCACAGGATTGACATAGTTCAATACCTGGAATAATATCACAGGATTGGTTAAATCCCAATACCTAGAATAATATCACAGGATTGGTTAAATCCCAATACCTGGAATAATATCACAGGATTGGTTAAATCCCAATACATGGAATAATGTCACAGGATTGACATAATTCAATACCTGGAAAAATATAATAGGATTGGTTAAATCCCAATACCTGGAATAATTTCACAGGATTGACATAGTTCAATACCTGGAATAATATCATAGGATTAGTATTAATCCAATATTTGGAATAACTGCATAGGATTGATCACAACCCAATACCTGGAATAATGTCACAGGATTGACATAGTTCAATACCTAGAATAGTTGCACAGGATTGGCATAGTCCAATAACTAGAATAGTTGGGATTGGCATAGTCCAATACTTGGAATTGATACACATGAACAATATAAGCCCAATGCTCATACTAGTTGTACATGATTGGTATAATCCAATGCCTAGAATATTTATACATGATTGGTATGGACCAATGCCTAAATAAGACATGATGATGTACACTCTCATGTCTACTATAAACCAATACTTGTTTAGTAGATTGGATAAGGCCATCAGATAGAAATAAGAAAGAGTCATGGGTGACATATCAAAGTAATGAGTATCATGAGAAAGCATGAGATGTTGAGTTAATATAATAGATAAATGATATACATGTTCTTCCTATTCCTTATAAAGAGAATACATGATTTAATTCTCTATCGTAGACAGTTGCAATATTTAAAGATGAGAATGATATAAATTGCTTATCCTCTGTTCTGATTCATATTATATATTGCAATAATAATGTTTCTGGCGGAGAATTATATCTCTCACTGGGGCAATTTTCAATTGTCTCACCCCCGTGGGATCCAACATTTTTAGGTGGACGAGCACGGAGGAGATTGAGAACAATCTTGCAGAGGAAGAACTTCAGTAGGAGCAGGGACAGTAGTGACGGCTCAGGTTGAGTGTATTGTCAGTCTTGTCTTGTACATAGATGTCCTATGTGTCGTCTCTGTACTCTCAGGTCCTCAGAGTTAATAGTTAATGCTTTTAATGAATCATTTTGAGTTTCTGGCTTGATGTCTCGAGGTTCTTATGTTGTCTGTGTTTAGCTTTTAACAAGGCAGTTGGTATTGTAAGCCTCGAGAATAGATGGTACAAGATGTGCATTTATGAACCAGGATGTAAATGTAATACATTGGTTCTTGTTGAAAGAGTTTTCCTATGAATGGATCTCTTTGAAAAAGGTTTTAATTTTTAGTAATTTTCTATCATCCGATGTTAGTGATCACTTCCGCTTAGTTAATGATGTATGTTTTAAATGCTTCGCCACAATTTAGTGGTATTAGAGATCTAGGTTCGCTGAGTCTACAGAGACATAGGACTAAGGTATCGAGTGTGTTCTAAGTGTACCCTGTGTATCTTATAGTGCCTTCTGCTTATGCATAAGAAGATATATAACTCAAAGATGTCTGGAGGACATGAAGAATATGTTGTTGAGAGCAATGTTACTGCACCAGTAGAAGGTGCCAGGGATCAGGCAAGAGAAGAAACAGTGCCTGAGAATCCCCCTGTTGATGAATGATGAGAAACCCAACTTTTTATACACTTTTTGGGCAATTCATGACTACAGTGATGCATATGACAGACCGGATGCCAACACCGGCACCTAAGGCACCATCTCCCAATGAGGGATATGGATCTAGAAAGACCTTTGAATGACTACATCGTGTAGGAGCCATATAATATGCTGGTACATCTGACCCAGCAGATACTGATCTCTGGCTCACTGAGTTAGAAAAATCCTTTAAGATCCTTAGTATCCCAAATGTTGACAAAGTTAAACATGTTGTATACCTTTTCAAGGGTAGTGCTGGACACTGGTGGGCTATAGAAGAAATAAAAAGGAATGTTGAAGAGGTTGAATGGGAGGAATTTCTTCGAGATTTCATCAATAAGTATTTTCCAAAGACATACTTAGATGAAAATATCTCACAGCTTGAGAAGATTTGATAGGGAGCCATGTCGATAAATGAATATGAGGTTAAGTTTATGGAACTTTTGAGTTTTTGTCCTCAAATGGCATCTACTGAGGAGGAGAACATCTGACGTTTTGAGAAGGGATTGAATGTTGATATGTCCATCCTGGCATCTGCCCTAGAAAGTAGAGAGAGGTTTGCCACATTTGTGGAGTCTATACAGAGGATAGAAAGGTCTACAATAAAGAAACATGAGACAAACCTTAAAAGGAAGTCTGCACAGTCACGGGAACAGTGGAGTAGTGGCAACAAACAACCGAAATCTTCACCACTTCAACCACAATTTAGTGGTAAACCTATACAGGGGTCATCAAGTTGGGGTCGAGCTTGTCATAAATGTGGACAGCTAGGACATTTTAGACAACAATGTCCAAGGAGAAATAGTGAGGTGACCCAACAGTCAGGGTACAATCTGCAAAACCCACAAGGACCTCAATCCAGTGGAGCAGATGGTAGAGGACGAAGACAAGTGTCACAGTTTGGTCCATCTACTTCTCGTAGTAAAGGACAAAGGCAATAATAGATAACAACTGACTCCATGTTTTGGATCAGATAAGATGCTAGATAACTTGTAAAAGGTAGACTTGTCAAGATAGAACTTTCTATTTTGAGTTATCTTCTGTTCCCTACTATAAGAAAGGTAGTTGTTGTTTAGTCATTTGTATAATCCTATAAGTATATGAGGAATAGATAAGAAGGATGAAAACTTATGTTCAGTCCAATATTCTCTTATATGTTTGAAAATTTCTCTTTTCATGCAGAAAGGGAAAAGATGTAAAAGAAAAACTCAGAGAAAATCTGAGATACTTAGTAGTGAAAGTTAAAGAGATGTTAAGAATATGAAACATAATATAAAACAAATACATACTACCTAATTTCAGTTCTTGAATACCCTGACCAGGTATTCATTTATTGAAGACAGGGTAAGTATGCCATACCTAGATTGTTATCTTTCTGATTACTCTAATCAAGTAATCATTCTAAAACAATCTAAAGAAAGAAGTAGGAGATGTGGCATGTATATTTCTACCACATTCTAATTGATATATGAAGGAATTTGATTTAATTGTAAATCATTTTATAAACAAAAGAAGATGTTTAGTATAATGTATACCCTGGTCTGAAGACCTAGAGGTAATAGTTACCTAATGGAAGGTAACAATAATCAGTGATGAACTAAAGGTTTGAATACCTATATCTAGTAGTCATGGTGAAATTAAGAAATGATGACAAGTAATCATCAATATGATTCATATGTTGATGGCAAGGAACCAAGAAAGAAATAAGAATAAATAACTCATGAACAGTAGAAGGTTCATGTAATGTTTAGAGGAGATGATAATCTCTTCTCATGAATAAACAACCCTGGATAATAATAGGGTGATAAGAGGAATATGATCCTTTGTTTTCTTTTCTTTTAGGGACATGGCAATCAAGTGGGTCTTAGGACACTCAGTGTGCATAAATTAAAATTATTTATTTGATGGATACTTAGAAGAGTATCAGTTTGTCTTGGACTTGGGTTCCAAGAAAAAGATATGTATAACAAGAAATGTCTCAGGATGAAAGAAAGATGAAAATGTAATGTGTTTCAGCACATGTGATGGATACCAAGGTAAGGAATTCTGGTATCAGACAATTCATGTTGACCACCTAGAATGGTTAACTGTGGAATCAGATTGGTTATAAAATATAGCATGGACATCATATGTTAGGGGTTTATGCCTTGCATAAACATGACATTGAGATGTTATGTGAAGACTTGATGAGATGATATATGAATAATATTTGTCTCCCTTTATCTGGGATTTCGGGGACGGAATCCTTGTTAGGGGTTTATAACTGGTAACATCCCTGACCCGGGTTATGCCTTAACCCTAGGTGTTTTGTTTAAGGAAGATAATTATATGCTTGATATTATATTTTGAAAAGTAATTAAGGCTCAAGAGGAACTTATGTTTCAATTTTAGTCCTTTTTGAACAATGTTGAAATAATGTTTTGTCTATTTTGGACTAAAGTGCAAATTACCCAAGTTGAGGGGTTAAATTGCAAATTGTGCATGATAGTATGTTCCTCATGTGTTGAAGCATCATGAGAATGAAGATGATGTAGAGGTATGGCTACCACAAGCCTGAGTACCAAGAAAGAGTTGATAAAGCAATGTTTGTGCATTAAAACCTAATTTTGGAGTAATGTGCAAATTACCCAAAACCCAGAGTTCAATATGCAAATTACCACTTCAAAATAGTCCCTAATGTTTCTTGACATCATGTAAAGCAAATAAAATGAGATGGGCGTCTCATTTGAATCACTTTGGAGGAGAGAGAATCTTGATATTAAAATAATCAAGATTTAAGCATAATTGGAACTTTACTTCAATAATAATGCAAAAATAAATATATTAATTGAAGAGCCCTTTAACCAAAAGGTTAGGGATGATTTTGCAAAATAATGGACGACATGTTCCTTTCAAACGAACGAAAATATCTAAAGGAAGTGGATAACTCACTCACATTATTAAAAGAAAAAGAATTATCCACTAACTTTAGGATATTATTATTATAAGGGTTAAGGTGCTTAATTTGCTTTTCTTTAAATAATGGATAATTGAGAGGAATAAGAGGAAAAGGATATAGACTCGTAACCAAGTAATGGAAGGGGGAAAGAGGCAAGGAAATGGAGGAGATAATCCCTACTTTCTCTCTCCTAAAATGAATTTTTAATAAAATGCATATATGCTCCTTTATCCATGAGTTGAAAGGGTAATTTCGAAACCCCTTTCACTTCTTGCTTGCAAAAACGACCAAGGGACCTTGGAGCAACAGGAGGACGACCCCCAACCTGTTGGTAAGCTTCTTGACCTTCTTTCACCATGATTTCATTGTGGAAATCGAAAATAAATGATGAATTTCTTCTTTTCTCAATGCAATCTTCTATCCTAGCCATTGCTTTTCACTCAAAAGCTTGAGGACGAGCTTGGGATAGTTTAGAAAGCTTCTTCCACCATTAAAGACGTGGATCTTGGAGCTTTGTAGCTCAATTGGAGGCGGGTTATATAACTTAAACCCTTAAATGTTGTTATTGCATTCAATTCTCCATTAATTGTTGATCATTTTGTTCTACTCAAAATTCCTTTGATCCATTGATGTAATTACCATGAAAATGGCAGTATATTTTGAATGAAAGAAGGTAGATTATGATGACATCATCTTAGGCACACATTCCAACAAGTTTCTATTGCAAACGGTTTTAAGACTTTGGTCCAAACGGTTTCACCAAACCGTTTGGAGACCAAACAATTCGCAAACCGTTTGGAGGTTTGGATCCCAAACCGTTTGGATGGGTTGACCACTTGAGGTCAGAACCCTAGTACATTTTGGATGATGATCTAATGGATCCAATTGATTAATTCAATATATGGACAATCCTCCAATTAGAAACCCTAATCGGGTTAAGTGCTAAAATTTCGATTGGTGGATGTAGTATGTTGGGTTGATTAACCCAAATGGTCTCAAGACCGTTTGGAGGTCAACCAAGACCATTTGGAGGTCTAGGGTTGAGTATAATTGAGTATTTGAAGATCCATATATATCAAATTGAAATGCAATCAATAGCTAATTTGATAATCAATTTAATGATGCATACCCTAGCTGATTTTCACAAATTTCAATAAAGGTTCGAGTCAAACGATCTCAAGACCGTTTGGAGGTCATCCAAATGACCTCAAGACCGTTTGAGGTCAGGTCATGTCATGGTTTGATGATGATCCAATGATTTCAATTGGACGAGTTCCACAATGTCAACCATTGATGGTTCCTCGATTTCAAAACCCTAATTGATGGTTTCTTGATTATAAACCCTAGTTCAATTGGGTTCAAAACTATAATTGAAGGTATATTTGAAGGGTGATTAGTTGGTCCAATTGAAGAATAAATCAGTGATCCAATTGATAGATGGTTTAATGATTGAAATCCTAATTTAATAAAGTGATGGAAGACCTTTTTGGTCCATTCGGTTTTGAGAGAGTTTGGACCAAACAGTCTTAAGACCAATTGAGTCAAAACGGTCTCAAGACTGTTTGGGATCAAACGGTCTCAAGACCGTTTGAGACCATTTGGAGACCCAAGTGGTTTCAAGTATAATTTGTCCATATAGTTTCATTATTGTTTTCTTAAACGGTTTCAAACTGTTTGGAGCATCAATGGTCAAGAAAGTTTGGATGTTGCAATGTGATTAAGTCAATTGGAAACCTAAGGTGATGAAATATAAAATGACCCTGTGGTTGTTACTGATTTATCTAGGGTTGTACCTTTAAGGTACTAAGTAATTGGTAACTGATAACACCCAAATTAGCGCATATTTTCTATGCATTTTATCTATAGTTTTGTACCACTTTAGTCTTAATATGCACTCTTTTGTTCATGTTTTATGTTTTCTGTCTCTCCATTAGATAATGTAGTGAAAATAGCCAATAATGTAGCTAATTAGCCTATTTTAGACTTACAGGCACCGAAACTAGCCAATTTTGGGACTCTCAAGTACCGAACCTGAAAAGACAAGAATTCCAGTAGCTGGCCGATACGGCTGCCCGATAGGGCCTGGCCGATACGACTGCCCGATAGGGCCTGGCCGATACGGCCTGCCCGATATGGTCTAGCCAATACGGCTGCCCGATATGGCCTACCCAATATGGCTGGCCGATACAGGTGCCTGACACTCCCGCTGCCCGACACGGTCTTCGAGTGACAACCATATTAGCCCATCTGATGCCTCAAGATCGAAGCCACAGATGAAGGACACATGGACAAATAAAAGCTACAACTCCCATCAACTCATTGCCTATAAATAGCAGTTGCCAACCTACAAAGAGGGGAGAGCCGGAGGGAGGACCCTACAAGAGCTAGTTCCTAGACCAAGGAGCTAGTGTGTCGAGTTCACCAAAAGTCTACTGCTCGATACGGTTGTCCGATACGATTTTCCTGATACGGTCTGCCCGATACGGTTGCCCGATATGGTCTGCCCGATACGGTCACCCGATACGGTCTGCCCGATACGGTCGCCCGATACGGTATGCCCGATACGGTCGCCCGATACGGTCTAGAGAGAGAGCCGAGGAGTCTAGAGGGACGAAGAGAAGACCCAAGGGCCAAGATCTGACCTGCACAGAGGCCGAGGAGCGAGAGCCACCTCTCCTCTATGGGCTATATCTCTTCCCTCTTATCTTTCATTCTACTGCATTCCTTTGTTCCTTGTACAAACGATGTTTATCCATCTTTGTTCGGTGTCAGCTATGCTTGTCTATGGCTAGTTAGCTCCTTCTTGGCTATGTAGCCCGATCTGGGCATGTTTATATACTTTTTCCTTAAGCAAGTAGATTCATATCACATCTAGTATGTTGCATGTTCTATTTTCTCTTTCCAAGTTATGATTGCTAGTTTGGTTGATCTCTTACTCGCTTGAACTGTTATTTCTTCTTGTATCGAGAGATCCGTTGTAGGAATAGCTAAGAGACGATAGTTTGGATCTGAACCCGAGAGGAGGGCGATCCGAGGTATTCTGTTCCTAACACCCCGGAATATCCTAAGACCCGAGAGGGAACTTAGTGTATTCCGAGGTGTTGATATGTCATTCCTCGAGAGAGGGTCATTGACATATTGTTGATGGTTTTAGTCACGCATCGCGAGAGCGAGTGGGACGACCCCACAGGACAGATGCCACTATGCGTACTAGATGCTTGCTTGGGTGTTCGAGGGTTGTCTATGCCCGAGAACGAGTGCATAGACGGTCCCATTTGTGGTTACATAGCCAGGAACTCTCTTTCTCTGATTAGTAGACTCACGAGCTCTATTTTGTTTTGTTTTCTTTTCTTTGTTTTGTTTTATATCGTGACAACCCTCTAGACTAGTTCTAGCAATTACTTTTATCGACTATCGTCTTGGCTTATCTGAATAAAGAATGAGATATGTGGCGTCCTAAACGTCACCACGTCCCTGTGTTCGACCCCGTATATCTACTTCGACCCCGTAATAAAGTTGCGGGGGCCTATAAGGTTTCGGGTTATAAATTTAAAATCCCAAAAATATCTATATAGTTCTCACCCAAGCCTACAAATAGAATGCAGATGATAAAAGCCTGAGTGTGAACAATAAATGAGTGTTGTTTTCTCTTTTAGGAGAGTTGAGGATGGTGCCCAACTGGTATATGACTGCGCTCATGAACGCAGATATGTCGTGCCTGGTAGTACCACTCTAAAAGCTCATTAGAGAGTCACTAGGAACCCCCTAGGTGACCTATGAGACAATCTCAGTAGCAGGGTTGGTTCGGGTGTAGTATGAGGAGTTCATCTCACTGCTTTGGACCAACTGGTTCGGACTGCAGGGACTTTTGCTCGCTACATGGACCAACCTGACGCAGATCGGGATCCTCAGAAGTCATTAGAGTTTTTTTTTGCTTTGTTTCTTAGGACATGAATAAGTGAGAGGTGTGGTATTCCTGATTGGTTTGCATGGATTCATCGTGATGGCTCATTGCTCATCACCCGCGTGATCACATGTGTGACAACTCTTTCATGTTTAAATAATTATGATTCAAACCCTCACGAGTATCAACAGGTTGTAGTTAATTCACTTAATCTTGCCTGGACACTCTTTGATCTTGCTTTGGCAGGATTGTGCTTATTTGGTGGGGGTTTGTCCTGAAATGACATGGATCAAGAGTATTGATGTTTTAAAATGTTTTTTCTTAACCTTAGCATTTATTGCCAAGCTTAATTTGTATGTTATCTTTTTGTTCTTTGAGCCCAGTCTTGCTTGAGGACAAGCAAGTTTTAAGCTTGGGGTAGTTGATAACACCCAAATTAGCGCATATTTTCTATGCATTTTATCTATAGTTTTGTGCCACTTTAGTCTTAATATGCACTCTTTTGTTCATGTTTTATGTTTTCTGTCTCTCCATTAGATAATGTAGTGAAAATAGCCAATAATGTAGCTAATTAGCCTGTTTTAGACTTGCAGGCACTGAAACTAGCCAATTTTGGGACTCTCAAGTACCGAACCTGAAAAGACAAGAATTCCAGAAGCTGGCCGATACGGCTCTCCAATAGGGCCTGGCCGATACGACTGCCCGATAGGGCCTGGCTGATACAGCCTGCCCGATATGGTCTGGCCGATACGGGTGCCTGATATGGTCTGGCCGATACGGCTGCCCGATATGGCCTGCCCGATATGGCTGGCCGATACAGCTGCCTGACACTCCCCCTGCCCGACACAGTCTTCGAGCGACAGTCATATTGGCCCACCTGATGCCTCAAGATCGAAGCCACAGATGAAGGACATGTGGACCAATAAAAGCTACAACTCCCATCAACTCGCTGCCTATAAATAGCAGTTGCCAATCTACAGAGAGGGGAGAGCCGGAGGGAGGACCCTGCAAGAGCTAGTTCCTAGACCAAGGAGCTAGTGTGCCGAGTTCCCCAAAAGTCTACTGCCCGATACGGTTTTCCCGATACGATCTGCCCGATACGGTCTACCCGATACGGTCGCCTGATACAGTCTGCCTGATACAGTTGCCTGATACGGTCTGCCTGATACGGTCGCCCGATACGGTCTGCCCAATACGGTCTAGAGAGAGAGAGCCGAGGAGTCCAGAGGGATGAAGAGAAGACCCAAGGACTGAGATCTGACCTGCACAGAGGCCGAGGAGTGAGAGCCACCTCTCCTCTACGGGCTATATCTCTTCCCTCTTCTCTTTCATTCTACTACATTCCTTTGTTCCTTGTACAAACGATGTTTATCCATCTTTGTTCGGTGCGAGCGATGCTTGTCTATGGCTAGTTAGCTCCTTCTTGGCTATGTAGCCCGATCTGGGCACGTTTATATACTTTTGCCTTAAGCAAGTAGATTCATATCAAATCTAGTATGTTGCATGTTCTATTTTCTCTTTCCAAGTTATGATTGCTAGTTTGGTTGATCTCTTACTCGCTTGAACTGATGTTTCTTCCTGTATCGAGAGATTCGTTGTAGGAATAGCTAAGAGACGATAGTTTGGATATGAACCCGAGAGGAGGGCGATCTGAGGTATTCTGTTCCTAACACCCCGGAATATCCTAAGACCCGAGAGAGAACTTACTGTATTCCGAGGTGTTGATATGTCATTCCTTGAGAGAGGGTCATTGACATATTGTTGATGGTTTTAGTCACGCATCGCGAGAGCGAGTGGGACGACCCCACAGGACAGATGCCACTGTGTGTACTAGATGCTTGCTTGGGTGTTTGAGGGTTGTCTATGCCCGAGAACGAGTGCATAGACTGCCCCGTTTGTGGTTACATAGCCAGGAACTCTCTTTCTCTGATTAGTAGACTCACGAGCTCTGTTTTGTTTTGTTTTGTTTTCTTTATTTTGTTTTATATCGTGACAACCCACTAGACTAGTTCTAGCAATTACTTTTATCGACTATCGTCTTGGCTTATCTGAATAAAGAATGAGATCTGTGGCATCCTAAACATCACCACGTCCCTGTTTTCGACCCCGTATATCTACTTTGACCCCGTAATAAAGTTGCGGGGGCCTATAAGGTTTCAGTTTATAAATTTAAAGCTTGATTCCTTCCTTTGTCTGCTTTCATTTCCGGACGCGTGAAAAACGTCGATCAGTAACCCTAGATGAGTTAATCCCTGAAGCTTAAGTAAGCAATATTTTAATACACTATGTCAACCCTAATTGAATGTATTTAATTAAAGGGTTGGTTGACCTAATTTATTCAAGTTTGACATAGTCAACATCCTAGAGAGCATGAGAGAGAGAGAGGAATCCATACATGTAGGGTAATCATGTAATGGATAAGCCTCAAATACCTTCAATATGAATAAATTAAGATTATAAAGTATGATCTTTGATGAAGCGATCATGAAACTCTAATTAAGAAGGTTGTTGAGCCCTAACCCTAATTTAGGGCAATATTAGATGTAACCCTAATTGAGGTTGATTCCATGAGAAACCCTAATTGATGGTGATTCCATGAGAAACCCTAATTGAGGTTGATTCCATGAAAAACCCTAATTGAGGGTGATTCCATGAGAACCCCTAATTGAGGTTGATTCCATGAGAAACCCTAATTGAGGTTGATTCCATGAGAAACCGTAATTGAAGTTGATTCCATGAGAAACCCTAATTGAGGTTGATTCCATGAGAAACTCTAATTGAGGGTGATTCTATGAGAAACTCTAATTGAGGGTAATGCCATGAGAAACCCTAGTTGGGATGAATAGGAAACCCTAATTATGGGTAATGTGATGTGAACGCCTAATGAAAGGTGATGGTATATGAAATCCTAACCGTAATGAAGTATGATAGTGTGTGACCCTAAATCCTAATAAAGGGTGGTGGTATGAGAGACCTAATCTTAATAATGGAATAGTGACTATTACACATATAAGGGAAATACCTGAAGTGATTGATTATAGGTAACCTTATAGCAAGCAATGCCTTAATCTGAGATGAGTCCATATTATTGAAGATGGTTGGACAATTCTAATGTGTGTTCTATAACCTATGCACTTTATATAAAGGTGATAGGTTGGTCGATAAAAGTATTAAGATGGGAAATACCTTAATACAATACAAGTTGATAAACTTAAGTAAGTTAAAAGTTTGATAAACTTAAGTAAGTTAAAAGTAATAAGGAAAGTAGTGCTTCAAGACATCATAGATATCACATCCCGCTCTTTAAAAAAGATATTAATGGTTACCTAGTGAGAGGTAATAAGATGTTTTAATGGGCCTTGTGAGCCATAATGTTAATTGTTACCTAGTGAGAGGTGACAAGATATTAAATGTTCTCTATGAGCCATGAGAATGGTTATTTCCTAGTGTGAGGCGACAAGATGTGGTAATCTGTGATAAGATGCACATGATTGGTATAATCCAATACCTAGAATAGATGTACAGGATTGGTATAATCCAATACCTGGAATAGATACACATGATTGGCATAGTTCAATACCTCGAATAATGTCACAAGATTGACATAGTTCAATACCTGGAATAATATCACATGATTGGTTAAATCCCAATACCTGGAATAATATCACAGGATTGGTTAAATCCCAATACCTGGAATAATGTCACAGGATTGACATAGTTCAATACCTGGAATAATATCACAGGATTGGTTAAATCCCAATACCTAGAATAATATCACAGGATTGGTTAAATCCCAATACCTGGAATAATATCACAAGATTGGTTAAATCCCAATACCTAGAATAATGTCACAGGATTGACACAGTTCAATACCTGGAATAATATCACAAGATTGGTTAAATCCCAATACCTAGAATAATATCACAGGATTGGTTAAATCCCAATACCTGGAATAATATCATAGGATTGGTTAAATCCCAATTCTTGGAATAATGTCACAGGTTTGACATCGTTCAATACCTGGAATAATATCATAGGATTGGTTAAATCCCAATACCTAGAATAATGTCACAAGATTGACATAGTTTAATACCTGGAATAATATCATAGGATTGGTATTAATCTAATATCTGGAATAACTGCACAAGATTGATCACAACCCATTACCTGGAATAATGTCACAGGATTGACATAGTTCAATACTTGGAATAGTTGCACAGGATTGGCATAGTCCAATACCTGGAATAGTTGGGATTGGCATAGTCCAATACTTGGAATGGATACACAGGAACAATATAAGCTTAATGCTCGTACTAGTTGCACATGATTGGTATAATCCAATGCCTAGAATATTTATATAGGATTGGTATGGACCAATGCCTAAACAAGACATGATGATGTACACTCTCATGTCCAGTATAAACCAATACCTATTTATTAGATTGGCTAAGGCCATCAGATAGAAACAAGAAAGTGTCATGGGTGACATATCAGAGTAATGAGTATCATGAGAAAAGCATGAGATGTTGAGTTAATATAATAGATAAATGACATACATGTTCGTCCTATTCCTTATAAAGAAAATACATGATTTAATGCTCTATCATAGATAGTTGCAATATTTAAAGATGAGAATGATATAAACTGCTTATCCTCTATTCTGATTCATATTATAAATTGCAATAACAATGTTTCTGGCAGAGAGTTATATCTCTCGCTGGGGCAATTTTCAATTGTCTCACCCCTATGGGATCCAACATTTTTAGGTGGACGAGCACGGAAGAGATTGAGAACAATCATGTAGAGGAAGAACTTCAGCAGAAATAGGGACAGCAGTGACGGCTCAGGTTGAGTGTATTGTCTGTCGTGTCTTGTAGATAGATGTCCTATGTGTTGTCTCTATACTCTCAGGTCCTCAGAGTTAATAGTTAATGCTTTTAATGAATCATTTTGAGTTTCTGGCTTGATGCCTCGAGGTTCTTATGTTGTCTGTGTTTAGCTTTTAACAAGGCAGTTGATATTGTAAGCCTCGAGAAGAGATGGTACAAGATGTGTACTTATGAACTAGGATGTAAATGTAATACATTGGTTCTTGTTGAAAGAGTTTTCCTATGAATGGATCTCTTTGAAAAAGGTTTTAATTTTTAGTGATTTTCAGTAATCTGATGTTAGTGATCTCTTTCGCTTAGTTAATGATGTATGTTTTGAACGCTTCGCCACACAAACAATGTAGATGATTCAGGAAGTAGGATATGAATAGAATATCTGATCGATATCAAGGAGATCACACAAAACAAGCGGGGTACTATCTTACTAACACTTATTATTTTAAATAATCATACTAAAATATGATCTTTATGAATTATCCATGATTTCTAATTGATTCATGATTCTCACATCTAATAGCTAGCCCATTTCGTTATAAATTGACAATATGTATCATCTATATGCCTCCAATTCCCTCCACATTTTTTAGATCTCTTTCTTCTTGGTTGGAAACTCAAACTATAATGTCCCATTTCATTTTTCTTCCAAACTCTCTTTCTATAAGTCTCTCTCTTAGGTTAAATTGATAACTTCATGGAAAGGTGAAAGACAAAGGATTCAAAATTTCTACTAATCCAACTAGAAAGGTGGGTCACATGGGTAAGGAAGAAGGTGTGCCTCATTTTACAACACCTATATGTTTGAGTTACAAATGAAAAATATTACATAATAAATTGTATACATGCAATTATGCATGACCGTTTAGATTCTGCTTTAGAGTTCAAACCACCAATTCAATTCAATGATATGAAGGTAAACCCTCCCCTTGATGAATCCTATACTAACTTCTTCATTTTGCATGTTGTTTTTTCTAGTTGGACATTTCAATGCTTTCAACTTCCAGAACTATTTTCTATTTCCATTTTCATTATAGTTGTGGCAGACATTGTTTAATCAATAATGTCTCTAATTAAGCAAAGTAGCTTTATCCTCTCCCAAATAAAGTTATTTTCTATTTTAAATGGTTATTAAATATTGAACAAACGCTATAGATAACATAATAATTCAATGCTTACAGTTTCATCTACTAGGACATGGACTCGGCTAGAGCAATCAAAAAGAGATACAAAGACTAACATGAGTGTAATTGTGACCCATGGTTTTCAAGGATCATACTTCTATTACTTTTGTTCTTCCCAATCACAACCTATAAAGCCCAATATACACGTCTCTCTCCTTATAAGTTCTATCATCTTCTATTCCTTAACAATCTCTAACATCTCCACAAAGAAGAAATTCTTCCCATGTTGCAGTTGAATTCTTTTGAACTCCTATTATTGACTCTCTCTCTCTCTCTCATCACCATTACTCCTATTACTTTCATCTCCATTCGCAACAAACCACCCCAAGAGAAGAAAAGACAAATAAGAATCAACTACTTTGTGCTCTCTTCTCTTTCTAATACCATAAAGATTTTGCAGATTCTGGTGCTATAATTGTAATACTTGCTGGTGTAGGCGCCACTGTCAGTGGAGGACTGGCCTGAGCAGGAGTAACACTAGGTGGGGGTGTCAGGGTAGGTGGGGTAGGCTATGACCTTACAACTTAATCAACTCTAGTACAAAGTCCACCGCCTTGTCTTACACGAATAATGTTAGATGATTCAGGAAGTATATATGATATGAATAGCAGAACTGATCGATGTCAAGGGGATCACAAAAAAGAAGCGATATGATCATATAATGATCATAGGTGCTACTGTACTAGCACTTCTTATTGTATCTAATCATTCTATAATATGATCTTTATTAATTATCCATATTTTCTGATTGATTCATGATTCTCACATTTCTTTACTAACCCCTTTCCTTATAAACTGACATTATCACTATCTCTTAGCCTCCAATCACCCATAACATTTATTCGAACTCTTTCTTCTTGGTTGGAAGCTCAAACTATAATGTCCCCTTTCATTTTTCTTCCAAACTCTCTTTGTGTATGTCTCTCTCATAGGATAAATTGATAACTTCATGGAAAGGTGAAAGATGAAGGATTTGGAACTTCTACTAATCCAACTAGAAAGGTAGGTGGCATGGGCATGGAAGAAGCTTCCACTCATTTTACAACCCCTATATGTTTGAGTTACAAATGTAAAATCTTACATAATAAATTGTGTACATGCAATTATGCATGACCTCTCATATTCTCACATAGAGTTCAAACCACCAATTAAATTTAATGATATAAAGTTAAGTCTTTCCCTTGACGGATCCTGTACTAACTTTTCATTTTGTCTGTTGTTTTTTCTGCTTAGACATTCAATGCTTTCAACTTCCAAAACTATTTTCTATTGTCATTTTCATTATTTTTGTGGCAGGAATTGTTTAATTAATATTGTCTCTAATGAAGAAAAGTAGTTTTATCCTCTCCCAAATAAACTTATTTTCTATATTAAATGGTTAATGAACATTGAGCAAAAGCTACAGATAACATAATAACATAATTCCTATATTTTAATATACTAGGACATGGATGTGGTTGGAGCAATCAAAAAGAGATACAAAGACTATCAGGAGTGTAATTGTGACCCATGATTTTCAAGTATCATACTCCTATTACTTTTGTTCTTCCCAATCATGACCTGTAAAACCCAATATCCATGCCTCTCTCCTTATAAGTTCTTATGTCTTCTATTCCTTAACAATCTCCAACATCTCCACAAGGAACAAATTGTTCTTGTGTTGCAAATGATTACTTTTGAGCTCCTATTACTATTCTATCATTTTGTTGATTCCCTCTAACCCTCCCATCTTCTCTCTATCTTCCCCCTACCCAGCTGTATTTTTCAATTCATACTTTGTTTTCCTTCTACATCAGAAGTAACTTTGAGTACAAACTATATACAATAAAAACACATTTAAGGAAATGACTTTGAAAACAAAAAAGTCATTATAAATATTTCCTTTGACTATGAAAATCCTTCACCCTACCAACTCTATGCTAAATGATTGAATGCAATTCATCCTAAATTTATGTAAAAAATGATTCAATTCCCTTTTTCAATTTAAGCGACAGTGAATTACCCCATTTCCAACCTAATACCAAGTCAACTTCCTCGACCCTTCATATGCCAATTTCTATGTTTCCATTTTTTCAATTCTGGAAAAGCCAAACATACAAACTGACCTTCTCTCTCTAGTTACCATTGTTAATTGATATGATTGACTCTTTTGTCCTTCCCTAACCCTAATGGAAAGAGCTCATGCATCCCATTCACGGCGGATTGATTTCTATTGAAATTGCATCTAAGAAAAGTGCCAACTCATGATCAATACGTCTGACCAACCCATCCAATAAGTAGCTAACAAACTATTCCATTATATCCCCAATCAGTCAGGAGAGCCCAAAGAAGTCACTTGTAGACTCCAGAATAGTTTTTCATGAGTTATTATCATTTTTCACCACCCATGAAATTCAGACGTCAACCATTAAACTATCACCATCAATTAACATACAAATTTATCATCTCATTCCTACAAGTAACAGAGACTAATGGATAAATTCAAAATTAACTCCCTCGCAACACATAAGTCCAAATACTAGCTGTAGAAATCAAACATATAACAAAATTATTGAGAATTGATGTTATACCAAAGATAAGGGTTTACTTGTAGATGAAATGTCATTTCATCTCTAAAGTTTCTTTTATTTCATACCACTATCTTATACATCATTTCATCTCTCAAAGTTTCTTTAATTTTAGACCACGATCTAATTTTGACAATATACTTCAAAAAGGTTAATATTATTTTAGTTTATAAAAATACTATACTTAATTACATTTTATGAATATATTTATACAAATATGAATCTATATATAAAATTATTGAGAACCAAAAATAAATTTGAAGACATGTGTAGACTTCATACTTATCCTAAATGATAATTGTTATGTAGTTTCCTATGTGATGTGAGTCTTTTTTAAAACTTTTATCGCTTTCAATATGTTTTTATTTTGTGATTAGCAAACACTTCAAATCCATAAGTCACAAACCCACAATTATTTTCAGAAGTCATTGGCATATCATTTACAAAAAGGAACACATTTTGTATGATTCTAAATTTCCTCATAAACATTAAATATCTTTCCCGTAAGATCCCCATATTGACATCAAAATATTCAAATATTTAAGAATAAATAATGGAAATGTTAGCATGTGTTAATAAACAAGTTAGTGCTATACTATCTAACTTAATCTCTAATGACATTTTATACTTTTAATTAAATTATTTTCTAAATAAATACTTTTGTCTAAATGATTCTCGTCTCACTATTATCCATCATATACATATTTTTTATGACACTTCAATATGGATGAGGAAAGAACACCTAGCGTTAAATGAAATTTGTTGCCCGATGAACAATCTCACAAAATTAATCTATATACTTAATATTTCATAATACACACGTGTCATTTCTTTTACAATTTTTGTCTTTATATATATATATTTTTGGTCGGTGAAAAATCTTGTTACTATTAAAATGAATCCAAAACTTTGGGTACATATCATACGCCCCTTACAACCAAGATAAAATCCAGACTTTTCAAAAGAGGACTAATCTAAAGACCTCCCGAGAAGTAGAAAAAAGTAGAGAAGAAAATTCCAACTATCCTATGCTAACGACTACCACACAGTTGATGAACTGCTTACAAAAGACCTAATAATCAACTATCAGTATGAACACCTTCAAATTGTGACAGCATGCCTTCTGAAAACAGCCATAGACTACTTGGAAAGATAGCACCAGCAAGGGGAACAACCATCGGTACTCATTCCTACCAAACCAAGAAAGCATCCAAACAACAAAAGAATAGATTCATAGAAGCACCTTCAATGGTCATGACAAACAACTTTTGTCCATGGAGAAGAAGCCACCTTGTCCTCCATATGCGTTCTGCTCATCCAACTGAAAGAATGGATTTAAAGGAAGCTCCCACTCATTTTCATCAATCGATGTCAAACCCATCTTAGGCACCTTTTTGGAAGCAATCATCTGCCACCCTGGATGCATGCGACTCAAGCTTGGAGCCATCGTCTTCTATTTGGCCGAACATCTTGTAGGTGCTCAAACAAGCATCAGCAGAGGATGTCTTGAGGTCTGCCGCTACTTTCTGTCAGTACCATTTCATCAAACACCACGAGGGTGTTCCTCCACGCTGCATAGGAGAACCAAGAAGGAGAAGAGAGTTTCCCCCATTGATCCAGCCTGCGCAGCGCCATGTGGCCATAGGCCATTTGCCGGCAGAGCAGGAAGGTACAGATGTGAGGGGCCCGATCACCACCGCCCTGAGCCGGAGCAGAGAACGAGGATGTCGATTGGGGATCTCGACCATCGCCTCTAGCTGAGTCACCTAGAGTTGAAGTAACCATCGTTCAGCCATTAGTTACACGTCTTCGTTAGTGTAAGGAGCGCGTCGTCGAGTCTCCAAACCCGTCGAAGAGGATCAGCCACCCAGCGACAGGGCCCACTCGCCACTGAAGACCCACCACACCATCGAGGAGTAGCAAAATGCCGCATCAGCAAGAGACGAGGTTACTACTTGCACAACGACATCTTAGCGAACCCTTGAGGATGGCGCTGCCGAAACAGGACCGAAGATCATCGTCGGGGATGCTACTCGTCAGGCAAATACCATATGCCGCCCCCGAGCCGCCCATCAAGGACCCCCGCTTGTCCACCTTTCAGCCAGGTGTGAAGAACCAGCGTGGAGACAGAGGAATCCCTCGTGCTGCCGAGTGGACTCGACGTCAAGGTAGTACTCTACCAAGGATCCCGAAGGGAGTCCTTCTGTTGTGTCGGGGTCGGAACCCAGAGTGGGGACCAGAACCGAGCACAACGCCGCGTCGTGATTGCCGAAACGGGCAAGAGGTCACGGGCGAAGTGGCTTTCACAGCCCTGGACGAACCAGGATTCACTCAGAGAGAAGGAGGAGTGCTTGAGATGCAAGAGCTAGAGAACCCTTAGCTTCGCCTGTGGAGACTGAGTATCAAGTGAGGAGCCCCAGATCTGAGAGGGAGGGCTCATCTCCATCAGTCACTCTTGAACTGGGTGGAGGTCAATCAGATCGACAATACTGATCCACAGATCTGCAACCTGGCCCCTCGCGATGCTCCTGGTCTCGTCCCCCTTCCTCCTGGTCACCCAAGGAGAAAAGCCCCAACCACACCATCGCTCTAGGAAATCGCATCAGCTTCAAACGGGTCTCGCCGTGGCCGTGTGGATGCCAGGGGGAGGAAAGCGCCAAGGGAGCGCTCCCTAGGCAGAGGAGAAAACCTAGAGAGAGAAGGCAGAGCGGAAAAACCCTATGATAACTTGAATCTTCAAGTTTATTGAATATAGTTTATTGATTTAGTATGATACGTGCATGTGCAGTATGGATAAAACCTTGAGTTTAAACTTTCGAAGCAAAATAACATTTTCGTAGGAAACCAACTACGTCGGCATCTCACGCTTTAAAAGATCACATGCGTGGTCGATCCACCACGAGTCCCTTATATTTCTCCATCCGAGTTTGTGACCCATGGAACTACAAAACCGGCTAAACAATGAAAGCACTGTGTACAATAAGTCAATAGTTGAGTTTTAGCCACTTGCAGCACAACAAAAAACAATAGTAAGACGTTATGATATGCATATTGCCTTCACACCCGCGTGCAGCTCACTTACCGGACGATTGTGCAACGTGCTCGTCTCTTCTCGGAACCTATGGTTGTCTTGTGATCCCGCACACCGAAAGACCAAAAGAATATCGCCATCCAGACCAGAATCCATTTCCTTCCGCAAGTAATTACAATTTTACAGAGTCCCTATATCTCACAATTTTATTGTGTTGAGACCAACGAGTATGGCGTTGGGCCGTTGAGTCTGACATGGTGAGTAGCACTAAGCAAATCCTGCGGAAAGACTGGATGCGGGAGATTAGGTTATCGGTCGTCGGTAAAGCCACAACGTAGACATTCTTCCTGGTGTGTGTCTCTTTTGGATAAGGAATTCCTGGTACTAGAAGGTTTTTGTAGTAATATATAGCCACAATCGGTGTTGAGAAGGAATAAAGTTGCGGCGGCCTGAGCTGCCTAATGGGATCGATATGAATTATTGCTGTTTGAGAATGAGTGTTTAAGAAGAAAGC